>JAINUG010000100.1:0-1200000 GCA_029706075.1 Aldrovandia affinis
GTATATATAACAATTTAAATGAATATATTTTATGAATTGTCAATTATGCAAATTCTCATACCACTATGAGGCTGACAGGTAGAGGTTAAATAGTATCACCATTCAAAATGAATCAAAGAGCCAAATGATAATTAATTAACGGGTTGTGCAATAGCTTTCACAAATCATTTTGTCAGTGTGTTCTTGTCATGTAAATGGATCCAACCAAGAGCCAAGGTAACAGAACAGAACAGTTTAAGGTGGTAATTTAATGTAATAGCTGATGTAAACTTCAAATCAGCAAAAAATGAAGATGGAGTATAATAAACATAAGAAAGGGAAGACTGATGCAAAATTATTACACGTTGGGCAATTATTGTGCAACTGACATAAATGATATGGAATTTGCCTACCTTGGATAATTGTCATGGATAAAAACTGCATGCTTTACAGAGTTGTGACCATAAGCAATTTTAGTCACGGTATCCTGAAACCCTGAAGCCTAACACTTTACATTATAAATATAAACATAGACCTCCAAAGCTAGCTGGATATATTTCTGTATATCCCATTAATAATAATAACAAACTTTATTTATAACGTGTTTTTCATATCTTTTGTTTATATAATAGCCTATATAAAAATGTAACAAGCCATTTAAAATACAGTGATGGCATACAGTTGAGAACAGGAAAGCAATAGACCCCTTGTTCTCTGGAATCTTTGTCTTGATGAGATGACAAGAGACTTCACAGTTCGCAAAGGAGTATCCACTGCCATACATGTCTTCACACGTTTCAAACTCACTGATGGGGACTGTGAAACTCTACATGGAAACAGACATTAAACAGATGGTTGTTTGGTGGAAGAAAGACAGATTTAAGTTTAAATCAAACAAGAAGCTTTCATCTTATTAGCAGGATCAAGGCCCTCTCTCCCCAGAAGATGACTTAACTGACTTTGACACAGGGTTTGCACCAATTTGCAATAATATAATACCAATTTTGGGTAATGTAGCCCCTCCTTCTGTTTTAATAGAAGTTCTGCTTCATTCACTTTTAATTACCTTATCAAATAAGCAGACTAATTCACTAGCAGCCAGGAGTGGGGGAAAAGTGAGGAGGGGGGTGGCGAGGGGGTGGGGGGGAGGTGGTGTTAGCTCAGGTTAATAATGCTTTCAATATTGAAGTGAGCATATGAATTTTTAGAAATTCAAATTGCAACAGTCCTCAGAGAACCACAGTGAGATCACAGCAAGAGCAAAACAAGAGGTGAACGAAGGATCATTGTGAATCATTCCCATCTCATCTCCAGCATGAGAGAAAACTTATAGCCAGTGAAACATATATAAACAACAAGAGGAAAGGAGAATGTAGCCACTGAGAGTCATCAAAATCTCTTGCCATTCAGTTGGAATGAAACATTTTCCAGGCTTTGTTGGCATAATAATTCATACAATACAGTAGAATAGATTTGATGGAAAATGTACCCTGAATTGCACAATACATTTCATGACAATTTAATTCCTCTGGGCTTTAAGGTATGCTTTTAAATCTCATTATGAATATTTCTAAACATTGTTTGAAAGAACACTATAAACCTATGGACTTGTATGCAATGCTCATAATATAAATGTAAATACAAGGCCATTCCGTATATTTATTTTTCTTTCCAAACCTTTATTCAGGACTACCATGTGCATTCTAACAGATTTTTCAATTTATCAACTTTGGCCTAGATCGGCCTACATAATGTAGTCTAAAAGTCTATGGTGCAATTTGATTTGCCCTGACCTTCAGTAAGGAATTTAAGGAACTGTTTTATTTTCATTTGCTAAGTACTATTTACTCAGGATTAACATAACTTGGATGAGAAAATCAGCATAATGTTCTTTTGGCAAAAAGAGGGTGTTGGAACACATGAGACAAGCATAGCAAGCTGGTAGAGTTTATGTGTTTTGTTAAATATACTGTACATTTATTAAACATGAATGCAAGGCAACCTAATTCCTCCACTCCACTACTGCAAGACACAGTATGATCATAATGTATCATAATACTTAGCTACAGTAGGTAACAATAGTAAGTTGTTAGTAATAGTAATAGTAATAGTAAATAGTGTACCCTGTTTAGTTAAAACGGAGGCATATCTCAACAGCATTTTGAATGCCTTAACTGGACTCATTTAATTTGTCTCATTACCAGAGAAAACTCTTGTCTTTCTCTCCCTCAATATGTCAAAAATGATAATGAAAGCTTCCATCTTCACCCTGTTGAGTGTCCTTCAGTGCAAAACATTGTTTCAACATAGATGCATTCCACATGTTATAGTTGTTCAATTAGTTGTCCATTCACAAAGGACAAACATTACACAATATGTTTTTTTCTGTGGAACTACCTGTTAAAATTAAGATAGTTCAGTAAAAAATATGAATCTAAAAAGGTATAGATCTAGGCTATCCTGTTAGAATATGACTGATGATTCAGTAACATTTCCTTTATTCCTATTTTAATGCATTAATTAATTAGTTGTTCATGTTATTTTCTCCTTTACTTACTTTTTGTATATTACTATTGTTAATGCATTGTAAATGCATTAGTTAATACTTTCTTAATGTTAATTAATGTATTAGTTCATATGAATTAACATGACCTTATTCCCTACCTGGTAGAATATCTGGGCCCGTATTCACAAATAATTGTATCTTACCACTAGGAGTAAGAATAAAACCTTCTAGTTAGGAGTCCCACCTTAAAACCTATTCACAAAGCTCCTAAGTCAAACTCTTACTAAGGAATTCCTAGAATTGTGAAACTAGAAGTGAGGGCGGGGTTGACGTCGTTTCTAGGGATGACGTTGTTTCTCATGAACGAGCTTACTCAGAATGCCCACAGTGATTGGCAGGGGATGGGTCATCATAGAGAAATACCGTATTGACCGTTATAATTTTTTTGCTGATCCAAAAATGATCCGATGCACCCCTATTATATTCTAATAAAGATTCTAAAATACAAATGTAGGCTACGTGTCACTGATTTAACATGAAACCAAGAATACTGACTAGTCAATTGGTTACATGTCTGCATCTCGTAAACAATCTGAGGGTATCTATATATAATATATATAATATTGCGATTGAGGCTCTTTTATGAGCTCTATATCATTCAATATCTCCAGTGTTGACGCGATTCTAACTCTCTCAGATTTTCGGATCGTGAGTAGGTCTTTCGACTTAGAAGTCCTCTTGGCTGCTTCTAACTTCTCCTGGACTTAGGAGCTGTTTTTAGCTCTCAAACCCTTTGTGAAATACTCTTATCCCAAAAATGTAGGACTCCTAAATTGATGAGTGACACGCCCATTATTTTTGGGACTTGCTCCTAAATTCCGGAGTTACGACCAACTTTTACCCTTAAAATTCTTTGTGAATACGGGCCCTGATCTTTACCACTGGTCTCAAGGAACTATTGAATATCAATCTCTCAATCTCTCTCTCACTCTCTCTCTCACACACACACACACACAAACACACAAATGTATACTGCACACTGTCAACAAACAACACATATTCATTCCCATACAAAAAAAGAGCTCATTTTCATTGTGAAATGGTAACATTTAATGAACAACTTCTCTGTTTATATACATTTATTTAAAAAAAAACCCAGATACAGGTTACAAGAATCTAAAGCTAATACATACATTATTAAATAATAAACTTTTCATGTTAAAGATACATATCATAGTTTACAAAATATGACTGGGGGAATTAAGCAAATATGTGTGCCTGTAAAAACTAAGATTTCATAAGAAAGAAAGAAACATAAACAGTATTCCTTAACTTGTGTGGTGTGCAAAAACAACAACAAAAAATACTGCAAACTAAGTTAGGACTTAACTTGGAATAAATCATCTAAGGCAGGATTAGATTTTGTCATAACTTTTACAACACCCTTGTTTATATCTAGCTGAATAAAAAAATGGTTGAGTCAGACACCTACATTTGACACTATCTGAAAGTCCAACAGTTTGCATTTAAATTGTAAGCTTATTCATAATGGATTGACAAACATATATTATTTCTCAAAACTAAAAACTTCATGTAAAGTGTGTAATAAGTGTAACATTCCAATTCACTACAAAAGCTCTGTTGGATACCAGGACAATGAAAGTCTATTCATCAAGCCGTCACATTGGTCAACTTAAAATATATATATATGTATTATTTTCTGTATTGTTTTGTAATTACTTTGGTCTTGTATGGATTTCATAACTTTAATTTTATGTTATTAAATACAAAACATAAGCTTGAATACCCTAGGGCAGCAGTAAGTTTGCGCTTTGTATATTAGTGACGAATGTAATACATAAACTGATTCACAATTTTCAACACCGTCTTTAAGAATAATGAATGGGTTTATTTGATCCACTTCAATGCATACTAAAAAACAAAATAATGATTTTCTGCTATGTAAAAATGCATGAACTTTCATTTTTATGGTCTCCAACAGAACCATAATCATCGGAACGTGAAGAAAGCACTTCAGAATATGACTGTATACAAAATGGGAAAAGGTATGAAACACGTAATAATTTCCCCCAAAATGTTAGTTCACACTCCTGGATTTTTTTCTCTTTTCTGTTGTTCTCCGTGGATTCCTGGAGATTGCACTGTGGGTTTCATCCTTGCTACACAAAGCACAGGCTGCGGGAAGCCAAGGATTATGGGAAGTCATTTCCAAGACAAGTCTTTGGCATGATGACTTAGCTGTATGTAGCTGTGAAAAATTACAATGTGAAATTCTGTCCCTACTCCTGAAGACAAATCACTAAAAAACTACAACAAATTCTTGTGCTGCCTGACAAGTACAATGTTCGGTCACATGGGTCTCCAAATCCTTCACTTCCCTTTGGTTTGCGTCCTGTGTCTGTGAGGGTCTTTTTTGTTGTTGTGGGTTTTTTTGCTTGTTTGTTTTCGTGTTTTCTTTCTTTTTTTTCTTTGGGGGAACATGAATTAAAGCATCAATGCACAATATCCATTTAAACAAGTGCAAAATCTAAATAGAAGACTCCACAATTTCTTTCACAGGAATGCATCATAGATCTCTGAAAAAAAACACATGAATAGAATTACAGAATATACAGACACTGGGTAATATAAACCTTAAGTTCTCAAGTCTAGAATTTGAGTTCAACTATGCGATCACAAACTTATCTGCTAAAAAGATTAATATCTCCATTGTGCTGGAGCCTAGGGTTTTAAGATGACACTGTGTGTCTGGGTACTGATAATCATAAGTAAACAGCACTTTATGCTTAGTCACATTTGCACGCCTGTGAGGCAGAGCAGACAAAGGGAAGTGAGGCACACAGGCCTGGCAGTGCATTGTTCCCGTCGAGACATGAGGTGTGAGGATTTATGCTTGAATTCTGCTGCACAGATTCTTATTGCTTCTCCACCTGCAATGCCATGCATCACAGACACCACACATACCCCTGGATTCAATCAACATTTGTCTTCAATTCTGACTGAAATGGCAAGTGTTACTTTTATGTTCTTGGCAAACAGAGTTCAGTGAGCTCAGTGAACATCAAAATGAATTTAAAAAAACTTATTTAAAACAAGTGAATACTTGATTTCAACCATGCTACAAGTTGAAGTCTGATTGAATCCTGGAGATAAAATACACAGAAAACTGGAATTATTAAAGCAGTGTTTTCATTTAAATAACATTTCAGTGATATAATCAACCTAATTTTCAAATAGTCTCTATGACTAAACACAGAAGTGCTTAAAGAAGTACAAAATATGTCCATGAAATATTGTATTTCAGGTTGATCCAGGTGCCCTTTGGATGAGATGGTACTGACCAATGCAACAGAAAACAATTTTACATCAAAGCAGCTAGAGAAAAATATGTAAATATAATTTTACTTTAATGTCAAAATGAATTCATGACACCTCAAAAGTATTTGGCATTTAGCAGAGTTAGTTTTAAAAGGCCTTATTATAAGTTAACCCATTCAGACCTAAAATGCCTGCTAAAAACGCCTATTAAAACCTAAGCAATTATTCTACACAACCTCTTAAAACCTGAGGGTTTTCTGGACAAAATTTCAAAAAAAAAAAAGCCGACACCAACATGCACTTCATTTCCCCCACGTCTATTTCAGCGAATCACAGCGCATTTCATTCAAAAAGCCTAAACGTCACTCCAGGTCTTAATGGGTTAATGGCATATCCACAATATAAATGAGATAAAAGCCTTGACAAAAGAAAAAAGCCTAAAGCATCTTTTGAATCAACAGAGACCACATCATTTTATTCACTGCTTGGTTGCAAAGTGACTTACGTGCCATGTTGTGTCAGATTGTGTTTTCTGTAGACTGCTGATATTGCTGATATACCATTGACTACACTTTCATGTTTTGAGATATACACTTACGACCAGATATATTTCAATGTACTTGTACAGTCTATAATTTTGACTGCATTATTATTATTATTATTAGTAAGGTCTGTAAATAGAATCCACTAGCATTTTATTTTTTCTGTCTTTTTTTATATTTTGAAAGTTTCAGATTT
The DNA here is from genome assembly GCA_029706075.1 of Aldrovandia affinis. Classification (NCBI taxonomy): domain Eukaryota; kingdom Metazoa; phylum Chordata; class Actinopteri; order Notacanthiformes; family Halosauridae; genus Aldrovandia; species Aldrovandia affinis. Next base: position 6,563 of record JAINUG010000100.1, read on the forward strand.
TTCCCGTTTTGGTAGCCAATTACACCCTCTATTTTTATTTCGATTTACCCTCCCCACACGTTTCTACGAGGCAAGCTAATTCTCCAAGGCCAGCGAACTCTACTTTCTTCAAGATGGAATTTGCCCACCCACATTCTGGAGACTCCTTACGTGCTTCACGGCGGACCCGAGCCGGCTCACCCTCCCCCTTCCCCTGGGGCGGACAGCCAAATGCCGCCCTCGATTGGGGCTGACAACCAGCAGCTGGGGCTGGCAGCCAAGCCCTCACCACATTTTGTGGGGGGACAATGAAGCTAATAATAAGGGAAAGAGCATTGAAGTTGAAAAATCCTACTATGTAGCTAATGAATCAATTTAAGACCCATAGCTAGCTAGCAAAAGGCAACCCCCCCCCCATTAGTGCTGACTGTCTGATGACGAGACTTTTATGCATGCCGTCATCCAGTGAGTGATTAACACTGAAGAACGGGACAGAAAGTTGCCTGTGATTTTATTATACACTTAACAGAGAGGCTGTCGAGCTCATCAGCACTGAAAATAAGCCAATGGTAATTCAAAGAATGACGGTGGAGCTATTTGAGCTGAAAGTAAGCAGTGAAATGATAGTGACAGTGGTAATGGTTACATGCCATAAATCACATTAAGCGTTATATTTATACTTGGCCACCTAGCATCGAAGATGGCTCATTCGAAAGAGTTGCCTTTTTCATATAAATTAAAATGCATAATTATTCTGTAAATTATCCTGAAATAAATTGTTTGCTCGGGTAGTTCAAGCTATGCATGCAATTCATCATCTTAAGCTAGTAATCATACACTTTCTGGTGAAACAACATGTATTATTAAATGCACCATAATTAATATATTCATATTAATAATGAATTTCTTATATCAAATACATGTTTTACCAGGTATGCTAAAAATAGACCTCAAAAGATGAGTCAAAATAGATAATTATATTCTGTCCTATATACTGACAATATAGATATATGTGTGTCATGTAATAATATTGAAATGCAATTAAGAATTTAGAGTGAGCAAATTCTCTGGTATCTGGTTTCTTACTGTGGTGGTATAAATCATGAAGTGAATGCATTTGAACAGTAAATGCACATAATAAGAACATAAGAAATACATAATGATGAGAACGGGGTGTTCGGACCATCTAGGCTCGCCATTTCCTAGTCTAGGCAACTGTCTGTGTAAAAAAAACGTCCTGATATCCATGTAGAATTTGCCTTTGACTAATTTCCACCTATGCCCTCTTGTTCTGCTGATCAAACTCATCTTAAAAATACTTTGGTAGTTCACTTTGTTAATCTCTTATACATTTAAAAACCTCAATCAAATCCCAGTATAGTCTCCGTTTGCTAAATTTGAATAGATTAAGCAATCGTCATAACTTTTACCTTTCATACCAGGTATTACATTTGTTGGCCTTCTTTATGAAAAGCTTCTATATCTATCTTGTAGTGTGATGCCCAGAACTGCACACAGTACTCTAAGTGAGGTCTGACAAAGGCATTATATAACATCAATATAACCTCCTTTGATTTATAATCAATACTTTTTGCTTTATACCCCAGCATCCTGTTGGCCCTTTTCACTGCTACAGCACACTGCTCAGATGCTCCTAAAGGTGGAATTATGCTTCTGCAAAGATACACATAGAGAAGGGGTTTATGGGTAACCGCAGAGGCTCGCAGAGGAGCCGACGTGCACACTTCCAAAATTTCAAACAATGTGTTGCGCCTAGCTGTGGTCGTGTGCGTCAAACATTGGTTAGTTGATTGGTTGAACTGTAGCTCAGTTGTAACTTCTCTAACATAGCCAGCTAGCTGAAATGCTAAGGTTATTACAGCAACATAGCTTTGTATCAGATGTAACATTGACTAAATTACTATCTATCTAGCTAGCATCAGCTATCTAGTTAACTTTACCGATGGAGATGTACGTTTGATGTGGTTGATTTATGGACCAATCAGGACATGTTCTTTGATGTTCTGGCAATGACAGTTAACTGAAGCCAACAACAGTGTCACGAGCAAGAAGCTGACTTACCACGGATAAATAAAACCCAGTACATGTTGTTGTAAATATCATTGACTTTATTGTTGACATTGGGTAACAGAGTCATTAACAACAAAAGGTAACGTACAGAGTAATCTTTGGAGCCAATTAAGTATTATTGCATTGTGATTGCGATTGTTACTCAAGTAATATGAACAAAGCTACTTTGCAACTATTTTAGCCCAACTTAAAATGAAAAACTGTACTGTAACATCAACAAAGCACTTAAAATGTAACATTAGCTAACTAAGTTAGCTATAAACAAAATGCAGCAATGGAATAAAACTACGAACATATGTTACTGATTGGAGATGGCTTATCGTTAGCCACAAAAGCCATGTATAATCGCATCTTAACCTGAAAATACATATAGCTATTTTTTTTCCTGTTTACTTTCTATGTCAATCAATACCAACAACCCTTAACCACACAACTGTATAATAAGCTCACGGGCAACTTCCACCAACACCGTTGCTTCAATGTAACCTGCAGGTATTTCTTGCTAAGGTCAGAAGAGTGGTGACATCAAAGTACAAGTATGTTTCAAATGTAATGGATTTTAAGCGCTCTGCATTATTGCACTCTCGGTAGTGCATTCTTTTGAGTATACTTGGAAGTGCATTCTACTTGGAAGTACACGAGAACGCAGGACACAAGTCTACAATTTGGGACACAACCTTTGTTTAAACTGGGGGTGAAAACGGAATTTCCGTTTCTAGGTTTCTTCTTCGTTTTCTGTACATTCTTTAGTTTAGTAAATGCGACACTGCCTGCTAGTGCATGCATTAACGTTACGTGCAAGTATGTTGGCAAACCCCTGTGCATACGTCAGTGTATGAGACGCATACATGTTCGCAGATGCAGAAGCATAATTCCGCCTTGTCTTTTTAAAATTGAACACATTCAGATGTTTCTCCTCTCATAAAATACTTTTGTCTTATATTTTTATTTCCCACATTTATATCTTAATGGCTTGCCTGGTAAAATAAAGGTAAAATAAAAAATAAAATAAAACCTTTACATTTAGCGATATTGAATGTCATCTGCCATGTTTCTGCCCATTTCAGGATTTTGTTTAAATCTTTACTAAACCCCCACGTTTTGTATCATTTGTATTACTATTTTGCTACTGGCATCCCTATCAAGATAATTTATATAAATTAGGAAAAGCAGAGGTGCTAGTAACGATACCTGTGGGACTCCACTGTCCACAGGACCTAGGTCAAATATGACCCCTCCTGCTGTTATTCTTTGTATTCGACCTTGCAGCTAAGTAGGCACCCATTCTGAAATAAATCCTGTAATTCTTACTGAATAAATTTTGACAATGAGCCACTTGTGTGGTACACTGTCAAATGCTTTTTGACGGTCCAAATAATACATTCCAGTATTTTACATGAGATGCAGGTTAAATTGACAGACCTGTAGTTCCCTGGGTCAGTACGGTCCTTCTTATGTATTGGAATTATCCTACCTTGCTTCAGTCATCTGACATTTCCCAGTGTTTAGGGATTATATTCTTAATGCACCTAACCTCTTCATTAACTTTTTTTCTACTACAATATTGAAAAAAACTGCTTAGGATTCATTTTTGCATTTTGGGAAATTTTCTTTTCAAAGTGCCCTTATTTCATTGTTAGCCTTATCCCACATATTAAAATAATCTATCTCGTTTCCCCCCAAATTGTTTTTTTATACACTCTGTACAGTCTCTTCTTTTGTCTCAAAATCTCCTGTAAAGATGTATTAATCCACCATGGAGATCATCTTATTTTTTCTTACTTTTTGGATGCATTTACACTGTCCATCAACAGTAACCCTTTTTAATTTAGTGGGTATAACAGAGTAACAGACTGCACCAAAAAGCAGTCATTAACCACATCTAAAAATTCCTCTTCACATTTACCCTGACCTGACACTACTTACCAATTAATAGAGGGGTAATTGAAGTTTCCCATTATTAATGTCTCTCCTGCTTGACAGGCTTGTTTTATGTTTCCAGAGAGCATAGTATTTATGTTGCTGTCCATAGCTGGTGGTCTATAGCATACTCTTATATTAAGACCCTTCTCTTGTTCTCCCAGTTGTCTAATCCAGATGTCCTCACAAGGAATGAGAGAGTTAATTCCTGGAATTTCCTGCACATTTCCTGAGATTTTCTTTCACATAAAGGGCCACACCCCTACCTCCACACTATATTAATCCCCATCTACTGCACCAAGCCATGTCTCTGTAATCCCAACAATGTCATAACCCCTACTGAACATGACAGCCTCCAGTTCCAATTTTTTTAAATAATGCTTCTAACATTTAAACAAAGGAAATTTGAAGTATTACTTGCACCATTATTATCACCCACTCCCACACCAACTGTGCCATCCTCACAGGTGTTATTATACTTTGCCCTGTTATCTTCTATCTGGCCAGTCTGTGCCTTCCTATCCGTAATAGTAATATGAATGTCCCTCCCTGTCGCCCCACTACAAACGACTTTATAATAAGTCCAAGGGTGTTCTAGGAAAATGCTTAAATCTTTTTATCTAATGTATGTATTTTACAATAATAAAGGGAAAACATCTGCCATTTACAAACCTGCTGGACACAGATAACATTATGGGCCCTATTTTTCCGTCTCCGCCGGCGCGTTTGCACGAAGCGGCGTTGACAATGAAAACAGTTGGGCGCTAGCGTCAAATAATGAGGCGTTAACGTCCAACTAGACCACCTCCGCAAAGTGACTTTATTGATGCGCATATTATCTGAAATCACATAAGAATGTTTTGTGAATATTGTTAATTTTCCCCCACGTTGAGGCAAATCATCCAATCCATAGGTAACTTGCAAGCGTAATCAATTAAGCTAAAAACTATTTCACCACAGCTTGTGGTTATTCAATGCACGGGCATGAAAGACTGAAGCCAGCAGGCCATCCATCGCTACCGTTCAGTAAGATACACCTGTTAAATAAATATATGTTTGTATGCACATTGTTTTTCTTATGTGAAAGGGTTTTATTCTCTCCATTTGCACTACAGAAAATAGAGTACATAATTGGACACTGAAGGCGATACTGTGAGTGATACCCTGGGTTTGGTAGCTGGTGTTGGCCAGACGGCTATCAGTTCGGCTGTACTGCATGACGAACATAAATGACATCATTTATTTTGCAGAGTTAGAATATTGGTAAAGCAATCTCATAACGGAATGTTACAATATGACTTAATAAAGTAACTAATGGGGGTGGAGGAGTTACTAATCTTAAGTGTCATTGCATAGTGTAGAAAAAGCTCCCACATTAGAAAAGGAGGGAAGTATCACACCTAATATAGTCACAGCTAGAAAGCCAAGTTGCCCCAGTTCAGCACCAGTCTAACAACAGTCTAACCAGACATAATATAAAAACAATATTATATTATCTCTAACTAGCTAGCAAGATTATTTTATCTTATTATTATTATTATTATTATTATTATTATTATTATTATTATTAACCACACATTTACATACATTTTTTATTATTAGATACTGATACACTGTATGTGCAAAATATATCTTAGAACTTATATATATATATACAGTATATATATATATATAGTTAGAAATTAGCTAGAGCTGGTGCAACAAGACAGACACCAGCCAGTTAAGTTAGCTAGCATTACCACAGCAAATTTAAACATTTCTATTAATCAAAATCAGGCTCTCATTAAGATACAATTTAATTTTAAAATGAATGACTACAGCTAGCTGGCTAGTTGGCAAGCTAAACAACTATTTCAACTCTAGTTTTGCAGGCCTCCCTCAGTTTGCTAATTTAGCTTGCTAGTTCTGTAGGCAGAAGAGAATTTCGCCTCTTTGAACACACCCACTGTAAGGCCAATCATGACATCTATGTGAAAGGGCGAGTCCCATCTGATTATATCACAGTCTGGTGCCGAACACAATGCCGGGAAATTTATACTATCTCATGAAGATTCATATAACCTAAAACTACTTGTAAAGCTACAGACTTACAATACAAAAATCTAATTTAAATTAAGCAATTCAAACAATAAAGCTATAATTGCTGTATTCACTCATCTACGCCACATACATAAGGAAATATATAGAAATATTTAATGTTAGATCAAGTAAATATGGAGTGAAGTCCATTAAGGAGAATAACTATGAGTCAATGCAGATTGTTGAGTAAAATGTTGTATTCCTTTTTTGCATTTACAGTATGTTTGTTGAAATCATATTCAGTATTTTTGTGCAATGTTAGGCTTAAGTTAAAAACATTGTCATTGACATTTTCACTTGAGCGGTAGAATTGCGTGAAATTACCTTCCCTAGTAATGAGTGTTTGCTTGACTGGGTGAATGTGAGCATATGGTACTGGAAAAACATTTTATTTGTGTGTCTAAAAAAAGAGTGTGTGCATCTACAGGAACCCATCCTGCCTCAAAAACAGACTGTAGTTGATGACCTCTGGCCTTAGCCTCTTCAACCCCTGCATACAACACGCATCCATATTTGAACAGCTTGGTTGAAGCTACTCGTCTTGGCTCAATGTGTTGCCCAGCTGTGAAATCTTAACCTTGCGTATCCCTCATAATAACAAAATAACCTCCTGCCGCCTCACCCCTCACCCCTGTAATAAAAGATTGAACTGTAGGGTCTACATTATTTACCAAAGGGCATGTACTACAAATGCTCTTCCTGAGATATAGTATATACTGTGGCCAAGATTAAACACAGTGGGGAAAACTACCCACGAGATTGGTCAGTTCGGGAGACAAATCCATAAAATAATGGATGAACGATAGAGGGTTTCACTTCTTGGATGGAAAACTTCTGTTATACATGAACAAGATAGGATTATGATATCTGGTGAGAGATTTGTCTGCTGATATGAATGGAATGCAGGGTAAAGGTGCTTGACCGACCGAAGGATGTCTCTACTGTTACTTACCACATGAGGGACAGTAGGATAGATGCCAAGAGCAGAGGGGTCGACCACAGGAGCGCCGAACATCCACCCACCGAGATGCCTAACCGAGGCTTTGCTGATGGAGGGGCCGGAGATGGGGTTGTCTCTAAGGGAACATGACAAGTCAAGTCTGTGCTCACCAGAGCTCAAAGGTGCTGCTCAAAATGCATCCAAAGCCATCTAAACTAATAAGGACGCACCAGAATACAATCAGAGACATGATCGGAATGCGTGACAAAACAAAAACAAAAAATAAGATAGCACATTTGAACCACAGTCCCAAGTCAGAGCTTAAAAACAGTCTGCTTTAAAAAACACCTTGTGTGGAATAGACTTACAGTTCATTTGGCCTTGGAGGAGTGGGTTCAACTTCAGCTTTTATAGGTCTGAATATAGGTTTTATGGGAAATGGCTCCAGAACAGACAAGCTATGCTATACAGTACAGCAGAAGAATGTCCCCATGTTATATAGGGTTCTGTATTGTGGGGTTATATCTTCATAACTCTTCACTTGTGGATTAAATAGACTGAATAATAAACATGCAGTTAACATAAATATTCAATCTGGTGAAATTACACAGTTCAAAAACACTGAAATAGGACATTATGTATTTAGAGATCAGAGCAGTTGTAGATAATAGACTATGGATATCTTTTTATTTCAACTAACGAAAAATGAACTACATTTTAATTACTGAGTCAATTAATTACTGAAGAGTAAAAGTAATTCAATACTGTATACACAGTGCTGGAAACATCATTTAACCAATTAGGTAATTCATCATTGGAGCTATATAAGTGTAGTTTTGTGTTTTTGTGCTTCTGTTTTTATTACGTCCTTTCCCCCAAAATACATACCTATTTGCTGTGTTACATTTCCTTATCTGTCACCATAAGAGTGACAACAGTTGTATCAGCATTTATGTTTTTTTATGTGAATGGCAAGGAGCTCTGTTCTATCACTATTTGCCTATTATACTTGGTCTATTCAAAACCTCTTCATCCTGTTCAGCTCTGACCTCTCTACAGCCAGAGGAATAACCATCTATACAGGAAGCTTATAGGAGCCAATCACTACTCTTTAAATACATAATGCATTGTACCCATGTGGATGATGCAATACCAAAATCCATGATTCCAAGACAGCAAGCTTTCAATCATCAGCTGTCAATAGTAGCTTGTGCGACTGAGCAAATATTTCAAATGCTCAGCATGTTTTCATTGTTTCAACAGGTCATGGTACATTGCAATACAGCTGTCATGTTATTACGAACTGCAAATGTTAATGGTGAGAACAATCAAAGCAAATTTAAAAAGTTTATAATTGACATAAATAGTTTTTAAGTAAAGTAGCAGAGACAGCAGTGTATAATATATTTTTTTAAACAACAATAAACTACCTTGATCTGTAATTAAATTGATCTGTAAACATTAAAGTAATCTAATACCATACTGCATATAGACAGCTATAAGGTAAAGTAGGTAACATAGAACATGAACTTTAAAATAACATATAACATACACTATAAAATAATGCAAAACAAGTAAGCATTTATTTTAAGGGAATATGAAAAGCATCCTGATTGTTCAGTGCACAGCCACACCTTTAGCTCATTGCAGATTATAACCAACCCATTTTCACCTAGTACCATATGTGCTGGCTCCATTAAAATAGCAAAATTGATTTGAAAATGCTTTCTTTTGCTTGCATTAGCCCTTGTGTTAAAATCTGACAACTACATTTGTGTCCTTAGAATAGGGACCAACTATAGAGTAACAGGGTTGCACAACTGATCAATATATGAATGTTATTTTTTAAATAAAATCTTCATTAACATACCAAAGAAACAGAAAATTGACATTTCCCCCAAATTAAACCAAGTTAATATTGAGAAAGTCTGGAGTGTTTAATAATGCCAGAACATTGCTAAAGCAAACACAAAGCAGTATCAGTCAAAAGCCAGAAATTAGGTTGACGTTTGTTTTACTTTGCAAAGTATAAACTGATTTAAATTAAAAACTATTTAAACTGAGGCTCATTTATCAACTGTGCATATCCAACCCTTATGACATCATAATGAAACATATATCGGATTATTTATATATTTTTCAGAACACCATATGATAGATGGGGTTAAATGAGGGCTAACTGAGAGGATAAAAAAAACATTTTAACACTTCTCTCTCATGAACAGCTGATAGGAATGGCCAGAATTTTCCAAACAATATATTTGTATAACCCTTCACCAAATTCCTTAATAAAAACCTAGTTAAATACATTAAGTTATACATGGCCACCATGTTGTCTGACCAACATTTCAAAATCTTCACTTCATAGTTGCTTGGAACTTCTAGTTTGCTATTGCTAATAGAACTGTACAGGCTTACATATGGTACAATTTTCTATTGGCACACAGAATGGAACTGTATGTAAACTATAGCTTGACATAAAAATAAGATTAAAAAATCCAGAATAGCCCAACTGCACACTAACTTCCAAGAGGGAAAATAGTCACACTTCTGCCCTACAACATAGCTCTTCAGCCACAAGGGTATTTGTGAGCTCAGCGGTCATGTAGGTAAAAAGAAAAATCCACAGGACTTTCAGTTTTGATAAATTAACTGCACTGTACACAGGATGAAGGCAGCAGACTAGCAGTCATACTCTTTCCAATAACAGTCATTAGGTTGCCCTGAGTTATTTATTTAACAAAGGGAGACACCCTAATGTTTAGGGCACTGGGCTTGTAACACAAAGGTGCAGGATAGATTTGTAGGTGGGTCTCAGGCGTTATACCCTTGGGCAGGGTACTTAACCTTAATTGCTTCCGTAAGTATCCAGCTGTATAAATATGTATATGCGTATAAATGTATGTACACAACTGTTTAAGTCACTCTGGATAACAGCATGGCTAAAAAGAAAGACTGATAAAGAGAGAGCTCAGGTATAGGGCATACACTGTACTGTATAGCTGAGCTGTTTCTGTCTCGGATACGTACCCACGATGACCTCTGCCTCGGTGGTAGAGATGACCTGCTTGGGTTCCTCCATCCACGGGGTCGCATGGACAGCCACGCTCCACTCACTCCATGTGCCAATCTCAGTGTCCTTGGCTGCCACCTGGATGATGTACTCTTTCCCCGCGTAGGCATCTGTGATGGTGTGGGAGGTGCTATCTGAGAGCTCTACCTACAGGAGCCAATCAAGAGAGCCAATCATGAGACAGCAGTGAAAGGATTGAGTGGTGATAGGTAGTATTGGGAGACAGAGGTATCATGACACCAAAATGGGTGGAGTTACAATTAGCTGTCAATCACTGATAAGGTTTTTCACAATGGATCACAATGATTGGTTCATATCATTGAGTTACTAGTAGCATATGATAGCTACACACATTTTAGGAATGTAAGATTTATTTTTCTACAATGCAACTACATATATGGTGCCCTGGCTTTTTTCATACCATAAATGATGTCAGCTTTTGCCAAATGGTACATAGTTCATTATAAAATAAATGGTGAAAGTGTATGTTATTAACAGTCTCTAACAGTGAGCCACACACTCACTGTTAGAGACTGTTAATGAAGGAGCATGCCCTGCATTTTGCTACAAAATGGCTGTCAAAGGGCATGGCAACGGGTCAAAGATATGGGCTGACTACTTGCCATGTGACTCAATCAACCACTGCAAAATATAACCTGTAAATTAGATTTGCATGTTGTTGTGAAATTGCAAGGTCAAGTAATTTACCTTTTTCACAATAATCAGGACATACAGCACATGATTCAGACACAATTGATTTCTTCCAATTTAAAAGGCTTTTATACTGTAGGTGACCTGATTTAATTATAAGCACATTCATTTGTTTTCAGAGCAATCAACATTTTTATGGGGAAACTGAAATGGAACGGCTTCGAGGCTGGGAGCTAGAACATTACGGGACTGTTAATCAAACTAACAAGGCCTCCATGCAAATATGAGATTTTGCTTGGCTTAAAAAAAGGTTGCATTCCATTGTAATCATTCAGTGAAGTCCCGGTATCATTCATTGGCAAACGAGTGTCACATCATGTAGCACAGGCTATTTGGTTTTCCACCCTGCCATCTCTCCCCCTGGTATGCAATTGCCCAGCATTGTTCGATATCTGTTGTATTGTTTGGTTTATTCCATCCCACTAGGACAGTTAATGAATAGAGCAAAAAAGCAATTGAATTTACAATATACAGTCTGAAAATTTTATTCTGTTATTTATTTATTTTCAATGTTTGTTTTAATGGCTAATTAACTGTAAAAACTTGCATAATTGTTTGGCAACACTGACCAACAGCTGGACAGAATACATTGTCAGACAATGTTTGTTTAGAGGGGTTCCTCAGACACCCATCAAGAGAGGTCAGGTGTTAGCAAGCATGGAATTTATTTTGTTATCTGAATGTTTCAAGGTTTGCAAAAGGTTGTGAAGCTGAAGTCAACCCAGATGAAATACATTATACCTGAAAGCCATGTGGTAATTCATTCATTCATTTATCAATGAAATTGCCCTGGTTGCCCTTCAACTTTGATAAAATACCATGAAAAGCATTTTTTGGAGCAGATCAAAAGGCTGTGGAGATGTTGCTGGAAGGCTGTGAGTTAAATCCTGTCAGAGACCCAGCTGATATCTCCCTGACCTTTATATATTTTTTGCATATTATTCTCTTGAGTGTTCTAGTGAAAACCCTAGCTTTAAATTTCCTTTCCAGAGTTTGTAGGGTGATTTATGTAAATGTGGCCGGTAACCATGGGATTTAATGAACGGAAGCCAGCCCACGATGGCTATTTGCAAGGTCAGAAAAACTTTTTAAAATATGAAACTGCAAGACTTATCCATTCCCTCAGATACTAACAGATGTACATGAGCAAACGATTCACAAGTGTGAGTGTTAAATTTTCTTCAGTGTTAAATCCAGGTTGTTTAAAGAAATTGTGCGCACACGGGTAAGGCGCTGAACTGCCTCAACTCTGGTGGGAACACCCAGCCTACCAGGCTTTAACCTCCATCTGTGCTCGAACTGTCACAAATCAGAGGTCTGTTCTCTCTTCGGGAGGTTTTATTTTAAGACACTGACCGGATCCCAACACCTGAGAGCCACATGTGCGCGCCCTTGCAGAACGCTGGGTAATGATGAGGTCAAGGGTCACAGCGGGGCATTGTGGGCCACGGCTCATCCCTGAGAAGGACGTCCTGCGCACATATCAGGGCTTTTTGATTGAGTGAAATGCATTAAATGTATCACAGCTGAGCTGCGTGTGAAAAGAGAGGCATGATGAAAAGAGCCCAAGATAAATGATTCATACCTGGAGACCATCGCCTGTATCCATCACCGCTCTGTACCATGCTCTGCCCACTTGAGCCATAACAGATGGGAACATTCCCTCCCTTGACATTTACAGACATTCTCAGGGCAGCAGAAACAAGACTCGTCGCAGCACAGCCTTTCAGCAAACAGAGAATCGTTACTCAGATCATCTGAATGGGTTCCGTCTCTCCTGCTCTGGACTGAAACCCAGAAAAGCCGTCACAGAATCTGCAAAAGATTAACCACCTTGGTGCACATTGTATTCTCTTTACGAGTACTCAGTCTATTTTTGCCTTTTCTGTCAAAAAGCTTGTTTCTTAGTATTTGTGAAATTTACAGGTTGATTTGAATGTATGACATTGGGAATGAGTACACTGAATTTCTCTTCCTTTGGCAGTGTTAGGTACCTCAGATTTAGAAATGTTAAAGAAGAGGCGCAGTCATGCCAAAATCTGAACTTTATGCAGTACCTACACATAAGTACAAAGAATATAATAGTGACAACTCTGTTACTGGCTCCAGAGATTGTGTCTGTATTACTGCTGGTCAGGATGGTTCAGATACTATTATGGAAGTAATAGTCTCACCAACCTATTTATATTTTGACATTTTTCATGAAGATATGCTTCAGTTTATTATAGCAGACACTAAAGGCCTACTAAAATTCCAGCTCCAAGAATGGAGCCAATGCAATTTGATGTTTTGCCTGATCGCAATGCATTTCTGGTATACAGAAAGGCCATCACACCTCCCTACTGATAGTCTGTAGCGCAAGATGGGATTCCCCACCAGGGTAATGATCCCACCAGATCAGGGGTCTCCAATCTTATCCGAGAAGGGCCGGTGTGGGTGCAGGCTTTTGTTCTAGCCCAGCACTAAACAACTGATTAAACTAATCAAGGTCTTGATTGTAGACCTCGATTGGTGAATTAGCTGAATCAGGTGTTTTAGTTCTGGGCTAGAACAAAAGCCTGCACCCACACCGGCCCTTCTCGGATAAGATTGGAGACCCCTGCACCAGATAGTGCCCCTGTTCTATTTCAGGGTATAATTTGAACCATGTACAGTAGCTTTTGGCATACTAATGAGCAAGACTATGATATATTCCATTTGTTTCATTTGCCACTATGTGTCACTGCACGTTCTACTGAAAACATACCAGACTGCCTATCAGATATATAAACTCAGAATCAGAATTTGGAAGATTTTAATATTGTAGCGATCCTGAGGGGGTCGCTCCTCATTAAAATGTGTGCGCGGGGCATTGTGGGGGAACGATATTGTTCCTTTGTGCGTCTCCCCTGGGTTAATTACAAAACTTTTCTGTTAGTCTTTTATGTGTGTGCTTAAAGACCTTGTTATTGTGTTAGCTAGCTGGTCGCGATGAGTTAGTGTCTGAAACCACCGTGACCAGTACGCCCAGTGTAATTGGTGCAGTCCCTTGAGTTTCAAGGAAAGTGTTTTCATTCGACGAAGTGTGAAGAGGACTGTTACTTCCGGATTGTTAACACATCTACGGAAGGCGTTTCAATGGTCAATTGTGTTCTTCTAAGGACGCATTTGTTCCAGCAGGGGTTTTTGAGCATCCTCTGTAGTTGTGCGGTGTATGGAACACGGAGGTTTGCCACCGATATTATCCATAGCTGTGTGGTGTATGGAGCATGGATAATTATCGCTTCTTTTAATAAAGTGGCTACTCGCGTGGTCATTTTTGCATTACTACTGGACTCTGTCTCTGTCTCTTTCTTGATACATCACCTCGCACACGCTCGCTACAATATAATCATTTGCTGCTATGCTTCAAGTCCTTCGACAAAGCAGTATTGCACTTTTAATGTGGATTTCATATTGCTCTAGGTGAACAGTTTAAATTGTGTGTGGGCCAACAGCTGTGAGTGATGTTGTTTACATATTCATTGAAAAGCTTTGTTAATTATTTCGCATCTGCATCATCAACCCCCCCAAACAATAGCAGAAACTATTTAAATTAAACTACACTATTATGTTTCCCCTGAGATTTCTGTGTATTAGAGCAGGTGAGTGCATACTAACAAATAAACATTCTGCTTGCATCTGCATTATCAATCTGTACAGTGACACCGTGATGTGGTACAACTATATAGGGCCATAATAGTATTATTCCCCATTTTCATTATTACTGAACAAGAAAACAGGGATGGAATTTTTTTTCAAATGGCTTCCTGTTTCACATTAAAAAATATATTCCATGAGACAGACCCAGAACATAAGATAAATTACTTGAAATTAAAAAAGTCCAAATGATTATGAAAATGTGAAAAAGAAACACTCCTCCCTGAACTCTCTGGTCCAGTAGCTGTATCCAGAAAAAAAAAATTCTGGAAGCCACAGTCTGGTGTCTCGTGGTTTGTTGATTAGTTGACACACACATTTTATGAATGCTACCCTCGTCTCCAAACTGGCTGCAGCTGGGCTTTGAGCTGTACGGGGACAATTGAACTTCACCATTGCCCTTGTACCCTATGAAGCTTTCTCTGAGCAGTAGAGAGAACTGATAGTACTTTTGAAGCATCTGCATTGCTGGAGAAGATGGCATGGTATCCTTTCAAGGAGTAAAATATGAAAGAGAAAGGATAGAGCCAGTCCAACAATTATTCCTTAACGTATCCAATGCACAGTAAAAAATTTGAATAACTTAAAAATGTATACATTCTCTTAACCTTGCTTAGCACTGAATTTGTATGACTTTTCTTAACATTCTGCATCTCTCCTCTTTCCCTTACTTCTGTCCAGCAAAGAACTACTCTGCAATAGGTAACTGAAGTCAGTGGAAATACCTCTCCAGGACACATGCTATCTGAAATGCAGCTAAGGGGTATCTTCTAAACAAAGCCTGTTAGTTTTGTGTCCACTTGTGTGTCCAGTAAACAGGCTGATTAGAAGCAGGGGCTTTTATGGGGGTTAACTCTAGGCTGGAGCCAGGGGGGCATTTGGTGTGTAACGGTGTCATGAGTGTCTAAGCTTCGCTCTATGCCCAACCACTCCGCGTTACTTGGCATACTTCGATTGGTGCACACCCATACGGTTCACTGCCGTAATGCCTCCATATCATGACAAGTCTGAAGGTTCCAATCAGTAGAGATTATCCACCAGGCTGGGACAGAGTACCAGAGTTACCATAGTCTATCTGACCCATTGTGGTCATTAAAGATCCCATGGTATTTATGGAAAATAGTAGAGGGTTCCCTGGAAATATTTCCAAAATGTATTTCAATCTGCCACCTAATCATCCCCCAGTTTAATTGATTGAATAATTCCCTCTCCCTCTACCTCAGCTGATGTGTGGTGAACATTCTGGCACAAAATGGCTGCCATGCATCACCCAGGTGGTTGCTACACATCGGTGATGGTTGAGGATCTATCTTACCATTTGCCTAAATTATAATCTTCCTAAACAGATTGATATTTGTAGACACAACACACATTATTGTATAAGGCTGCAGCAGAAAGTACTGCTGACCTTCTGCAAAAGGAAAGGTTAAAGAAATGCATCAGCTGACACAGCACTTACTTGGCTTCAAATCACACCCCCTACACCCACAAACATATTTTTAGTTTATGATCTGAGTCCGCTATCAATTTCAAAGTCAATCATTTTATCATCTTCAGAGCCAGCTGCATACTTTGAGAAAAGGGAAAATTCAATACTTTCAATGCTTCAGTGAATTCCTGTTTCCTTGTGCAAAGGATGCTTTAAGATCCACAGCAGTCAAAAACGGGAGAAAAATCCTGCTATATATTATTGTCAATTTTTTTGCAACATCAAATTATTGTTTTTCATTTTTCCCAGCTCTGCTGAGAAGTAGTTTCCTAGCGCTGAGATCCCTCTGTTTGATTTATCACCACGCATGCTGAATTCTGACAGTGAGGCGGTAGAGGAAGGCCCTATCAGAGGGGGCCAGAACTGCTTTTTCATTTTAATAAACCACAGACGCACTAAGGCGCCGCTGCCGCAGCTATATCGGCTCCCAGTCCCACACACATTCAAATAAAGGACTGCATTAGGGTTTTCCTCTGTTCCATTTTACCTTCCATAATAATCTTCACAGACTGGCCCTTTCCTGAGGATATGTGTACCTCTGTCTGTGCGTCTGTCTGTGCATGTGAATATTGTGCACAGGTATGTTCTTTAAGGTTAATATCATGAGACATGTGGCATAACAACATTTTTCATGGTCAATGTCATTGCCTGTTTCCGGGTTTTCTCATTGGCCAGTATCCTCCATTTTGAAATCTTGCACACTGTTGACACATGATATTTTAATACATTAGAGGCTCTATTTTCAGCCTGGTGCAAAGCAACACCAAGCCTTAATGCAAGTTTACTGGTCATTTCATCTGGCACACTGAGAAAATGTCACTCTAAAATCAACACGTTTGCAATGACATAGAAGGGGTAGCGATAACATTGGTCTGTTCATTAAAATCACCTGGAGAAATACTAGTTTGACCTATTTTCCCTATTTATTTGTGCACTAAGGCTGTGCATTTCTCTGCAAATTTTGACTACGTAATTGCAAAGTCGCCTTTCACATGTGCACGCTTCATGTTATGGGAATTCATATTTGCGAATGTACATCTGATGGGCTAAACTATAAAAGTTAAATAAAGAATGTATATTTTGTATTCATATGTAACCGTTACTTGTTGAGTCAGATCATTGGTTAGGGATGCTATATTAAAGGTACTCACAACATTTTAAATCCAATGGCGAAGTTGGGATGCCTATCATGCTATTTGTATTTATCTTACCTTGTTTATTCTGACTGTTCGCAATTGTGCTTGGAAGACAGATATGAGAGTAAGGTCGGGAGTTATTCATATCCAGCTACACAACAAAAAGATTCACACAGAAAGTTCACTGGCTACACACTTCAGTTGGGACCTGTTAGAATGTCAGTCTCTTCCTGGGGGAAGCGCTCCTGTCATCCTGCCTAAATTAGAAGTTCGGCCAGCGCAAATTTAGGGGAAAAGACAGACGATCTGATTGGCCATAATGCAGTCACCCCCCGCCATGCCTAAAGAGTAAACCAACTCTTTTTACAATCGCTGCAATTTTCAAAATAGCAAACTGGAATTTCGACATGCCCCCTATTGCACATTGTCAATCATACCCTTTGCCTTGTCAAAATCAAGCCCAAGATTTAGATGTATACAGTATATGCCATTAGCACATTATAGGACTGTGAAGATGATAACAACTGAAGCAGATAAAATCTGAAATGCTCAATGTACTGTACTCTACAGAAAGAGTAACCATTCCATCAAAGTTTTCCTCAAGTAATTCTACCAAACTGTACGAACCATCCAACAATATTATTCACAGCTATTCCAACTGCACATTTTATTATTACCACTATAAAACCTAATTATTATAATGCTTGCATGATACAGTCTACTGTGGGACATGTTCCCTGTGATTTCCCATGATGCCTCCTGGCTCACAATTTTGAACATATCAAAGATTTATAGTTTCATCAGTATATGTGTATTACTCGTACCAATGAGGAAAATGATTTTAAAAAGAGTGTATGTATGAAATGTACTCAAGAGGAACCCTGAGAATTTATGATTATTTGCCTTGTGTATAACTCTCATGCCCCTGCCTCCTTGCCCACCTAAAAAACTGATCAACACCAGTAAAATTGTTAAATTGTGGAAAACAAGTGTACAGCTATTACAATGAACAACAGAATCAATAATACAACTATGAACAACACAAAAGTACAGGATGGGGAATTTCAGAAAAAGTTTAGAACATTATCAATTTAAAATTTAAATATCCTCTCAGCAAGAAATAAAGCAGAAACCAAGCTGACATTGCTGTCTGTTGTTCTGTAAGACCCAGACCTTCATATCTTGGAGTCCCAGGGAACAGGGATGGGATCTGGCTGCCTGCATAGACTCTGGTAGTATGCAATATTGCCTAAAATGAAACTGGACATAATTGGAATAAATGAATACTTAAGCTGGCACCAACACTAAGCCCACAGGAACCACTGCCATCTGACTGACTGACAAAACGACAGCGCTGGAAATACTCTTGTATTGTTAAATATAAGGAGTGAGTCAATTATAAGGCACAGAGGCACAGAGCAGTGCCATGGAACAATAGTAATATTTATTTGTATTTAATATTATTCTGCTTTGGGTGTGCTGAGCTATGTTTGTAGGGAATTTGCAAGGGGAAAAAGGATCAATATAAAAAATACATAATTTAAGCAGGTTGTAAGCTACTTATATGACATGATGTGAGAAAGAGAGAGAGAGAGAGATTACTGATAACCCATAGTTCCTTGAGAACAGTGCCAAGAGATCAGACAGTGATATTCACTACCCGTACACACTTTTCAAATTAATGCCTTTATTTCATTTGACTGTAGTGAGCTGCAGTTTTAATTAACTTAATTTTCTTAAATATTATTCATTCAGTAACCACCAATAGGAAGTCCTGTTCGTATAAGATAATGTTACCCTCAAGTTTTTTTTAATTGATAACTTACTGAACATCTCCATCTTCTGAAATGCATCTATGTTGAAACAATGTTTTGCTTGGAAGGACAGAGGACAGTGTGGAAGATGGAAGCTGTCATCAAATCTTTTGACATTGGGAGGGAGAGAAAGCCAGCTATTTTTCTGCAGTGTCTGTACCGTACACAACAAACAATGAAAACACTATAATAAACAAAACCACTATCAAATAAAAATATGCTAAATATTTTCTACAAAAGTTTCTAAGAAATTGTATTATATCTTACATTTTTTTGTATATTGTGTGTATTTTCTGCAGTGTTTGCAGCCGACCGGGAATTGACATGACCTGAGTTCATTTCTCTCTTTGGAAATCATAGTCCACTCAGCTAATTTATGTTGTGGTGGTACCCAACAATACATGCAGTGGTGCACAGCATCCCACAGTTATTGTATTGAGTTTGTGTCAAGTGCATAGGGTGGCCAATCCATCACACACAATGCTTTTTGCCAGAAAGTCTGACAGATCCGTGTGACTTGTGGCCATGCCCCTAATCATTCATAAATGTGAGACCATTATTTTGCACAAAGTTTAACATTGCTTAACATTGCGTCTATAGCATTGTAATGTCAGTGAGCCAATAACACTAAAACAGCCAAGGTCATAAATGTGCTGGTCTGCACATTTAGAAATGTACTCTGCCTCAGTAAAAGATGAAAAGCAGGATTAAATAAACACAATTTGCAATCACTTCTTGCTTAAATTGCCAAGAACAGTTAAAAGGGTGGCTATTTGTTTCAGCGCTTGTCTAAAAGTCCAAGGTGCCATGCAATGAGATACTGAGTGAAGTAATATGCTGTGCAATTTTGTTTCCATTGAAGTTCATGGAAAAAACTACTTTTTAACACAGAAATAAATTACATGTATAACTTTCTGTGTTTCGAGAGATCAATGTCAAGTCCATGATATACAGTAGTCTATGATATAGTTATTATATAGATATCTCTTCATAAATGTGTGATACGTATTTCCTTTTTGTCATGTATCCCTATGGAGAATCATGTAGCGCTGATCTATTCTATGTAACAAACACCCTGATTGGCTGAATTCCAGAGTGTAGATCCATTCCATATTATATCATATTTGTTCAATAGTGGATGAAACCAACAAATTTGGAAAATGTGGTTGAGAACACTCAACCATCACTAACATAGCTAGCTAGCTAACTGTACATTTTGTACCATTATTTATTTAAAATATTCAAGGTCTAGCTAGCTACCGATATATAACTAGTAGCTAGCCGGACCCTCGCTTTATTTTTGGTGCCCCCTCTAAAAATGTCTGCATGCAAATCCTGCATAGGATGCATAATAGCCTCTATATTCTAATTTATATAGCGACAAAACAGGTTTGCAATGCTAACCTGTAAGTTTAAGTGCTAAGTTATGGCTTTGTAAACTTAGTAACCATGGCAGATTTATATGTGGCCCATGGTACAAATGCCAAAGGGACAATTCCTTAGCTTTTAACCTAAACAGAAATACTGTGTCAAATATTTCTCTATGGACATTAAAAATAGCCTGCCTGTGGAAAGACAAACCACTTGAACCCGAATGATTATTGTAGTGATACGTAATGACTTAATGAATGTACTTCCAGGAGAGGGGTCTTATAAAGAAATTACATATTATACACAATTATTATCTAAATGCTACACACTCTTCACTCAGCACGCTATGCATATAGCATGTTACATGGTGTCAGAAGTGACTGAATCCTGTTATAACCAATGTTGGAAATCCTCTAGAATGTTCAGGGATAGAACAAAATGAAATTTTCCACAGAGGGAGTAAGTTTTGTCGTTGTTTGTTGGAAAGCTAGCTAGCAGTTAGAAACTGCATCTAAGGTACTTAGCAGAGGGAGAGCGAGACCAAGAGGTAAAAAGTAAAGGAGTAAAAGGAGTCTCCAGAACGTGGGTGAGTTCGCTGCCCTCTGACAATTAGCTTGCCTTGTAGAAACGAGCAGCAAACTCATGTGGGGAGGGTAAATCGAAATAAATAGAGGGTATAATTGGCTACCAAATTGGAAAAAAATCTGATTATTATTATTTTTTTAAACAGCAATGAATTGTAATTAGACTAATGTCAAGTTAATTCAGTTCAATGCATTACAATTCACAACATGAAGTAAAAGTGTCAGTCATGCATATGAGTCACATCGATGTAAGTTTTCCCTTGAAAATCAACAGAGCAGTTTCGACTAATGATAAGACAGTTCTCATCAGCACAATGACAGTTCTGTTGAGTCAAGCTCTAATTAGACAGTCCTACATACAAGTGAATGAGACCTAAAACAACAAAAATGAAAACAATAGCGTGTTCTAGGAGATGTCATAGACAATGCTAAAGTGTCCTACTATCTCATTGACTTCAATCAACACAGAAACTGTACTGCACACCTACATGCAGATTGCACTGTAGAGCTCACGTAAGTAAATGTCTATTGCTTGCTTCAAAGAGCTTAATGGGGGGAATGATTGTCACTTGGTCCACTATGCATGTATATACTGTCTATGGACAAGCCTCACCAACTCTATCAACTTTATTTATGTTTTTAAATAGAATCATACCTTTCTGGTGAATTATCTTGTTTCACAGAGCACAACACTCAGTGATATAACATAAACATATCAGTGATTACAAGTCTGACTCTATCCACTGTATCTGCCCACTTAGCCCCCTGATTGGCAATTGCCATCTTTTGAAATGTATGCAATAAGGTGCACTTTATGTGCTTTGTTTTGAATAATCTGTAATCACTTTGGTGATTATTTTTAATATTTCAGTGTATTGTGACAGATAATTATTAACATAGTTTTATACTGATCTTTAATGAACAATGATTATTTTTAAGAAATGAGCATTCAAAATCCAAAAATCAGTGTATTATGCCGTTCCAGGATAATTTCACAGTATGTTAACATAGTTACTTCATACAAATGAATGTTTGCTAGTTTTACTAGTTTTTAATAAAAAGAAAAGTAAAAATGGTCTACTGAGAGTGTTAGAACTGTAAAAACAGACTTCCAAGTGCACTCAAAAGAATGCTTAAAATCTGTTACATTTGAAACATACTTGTACCACTCTTCCGACCTTAGCAAGAAATACATTTGGCGCAGGATACATTGAAGCAAAGTTACCTGTGAGCTTATTATATGGTTGTGTGGTGAAGGTTTGTTGGTATTGATTGACATATAAAAAATAAACAGGAAAAAAATGCCTATATGTAGTGGTCTAGCGGTAAGAGCTTTTGACGCTAGCCACGGCGACCAGGGTTTGATTCCACTGGTGGTGCCAGTTTTGGCTCTGGCAAGGAGGGTGGAAATTGGCTGGTCACCCCTGGGGGGAGCGATAAAAAAGCAGAAGGAAAGATCCGCTGCATATGTGAGTGGTCGTGCGTCCTTGACAGGCTTCGACTTAGGCGGGTACTGGCTCGAAGGAGGCACTGTGGCGGACTATGGCAGCGAGTTCTTATACGAGGGAGGGGATTATTGTCATGAAAAAGGAGAGGGGGGTTTAATTGGATACTAACAGTGGGGGAAAATAGCAAGTGCTAACATTACAGGCATTGACACAGAGAGTTGTCAATGCCTGGAACAGCTTGCCAGGTCAGGTAGTAGAGGCAGAAACGCTTGGGCTATTCAAGTCCATGCTAGATGTAGTACTAGATACTCTTTAGATTAGGACATGATGAGCCTAGATGGGCCAAACGGCCCGTTCTCATCATTATGTATTCTTATGTTCTTATTACGTTAACAAGTGCTTTGTTGATGTTACAGTAAAGTTTTTCATTTTAAGTTGGGCTAAAATAGTTTACAAGTTGCAAAGTAGCTTTGTTCGTATTACTTGAGTAGCCTGTATAGCAATAATACTTAATTCGCTCCAAAGATTACTCTGTACATTACCGTTTGTTGTTAATGACTTTGTTACCCAATGTCAACAATAAAGTCAATGATATTTACAACAACATGTACTGGGTTTTATTTATCCATTGCAAGTCAGCCTCTTGCTCATGACACTGTTGTTGGCTTCAGTCAACTGTCATTGCCAGAATGTCCTGATCAGTCCCTAAAACAACCAAATCAAATGTACATCTCCATCAGTGAAGTTAACTCCCGAGGGACACGGTTGAAAGCCTTCTCCAAGTCCACAAAGCTGCTGCTCCCATGCTAGATAGATAGTCATTGTTCAACATTACATCTGATACATAGCTATGTTGCTATAGTAATGTTAGCATGTTACCTCAGCGGTGGGATTAGCTGATTCAGCAGCGCCCCATCCCCCTGCTATGTTACCCAATGTCAACAATAAAGTCAACTCCTTCTTGATATTTAACATGTACTGGGTTTTATTTATCCATTGCAAGTCAGTTAGCTCAATGTATTGCAGAATGGCAAAATCAAATGTTAGTTTAATTTAGTGTCATCAACAACAATAAGTTAAATAGGCACTAGTTAGGGGTCTGAGCTATGTTCACTGTTAATTTTTTCAAAGTTGTTCAGTTTGTGAATAAATTGAAGTTGTCATGAATAAATTGAATCATGAATAATGTCGACTAATTACATGAAACTATAAAAGACATAGAAATAAAATATAATCACACTTGTATGTGAAGTCATCCTGCCTTGTCCTGTCACTGTCCATTTTCTTGCTGAATAATAAAACAAATCCCCTTCTTCTTCGCCTTCATTGCAGAAAACGCAATGAACGGTAAGTATATAAAAGTCTGCATTGATGCAGTTTAAGATTTTCAGTCCTTTCAGTAAATTCGTTGTGTTCTTGAGTTTGGGATGCACTTGATCACATGACTGTTTACTTCCGTTCTTGATAAACACACTAGATGGAATGCAAGTATGCAATAGCCCGCCTAACCGGATTTGAAAGATGTGGTGTTCAAGCTGTCATAAATAAATTTAAAGAAACTGGGCAAGTTGAAGACAGAAAACAAAGTGGAAGACCCAAAAAGTTGTCTGCATCTGATGAACAGTACTTAAAGGTCACTTCCTTGAGAAACAGAAGGAAATCCAGTGAAGTGCTTCCTTAGCATCTTGCAGAGTCATCTGGCACCAAAGTACACAGTTTAACCATGAGAAGAAGTCTTACAATAAATGTTATTGTAGGATGTGTTGCAGCTAAGAAACCATTCTTTTGGAAAGGCAATGAGCAGTGAGATTGCAATATGTGAAAGACCATAAAGCATGGAGTGACAAGCAGTGGCAGAAAGTCTTATGGAGTGAGTCCAAATTTGAAATGATTGGTTCACAAAGTTGCCAGTATGTCAGAAAAATAGTTGGCAAGAAGTACATTGATGCCTGTCTGCAGCTTTCTGTGAAGCACAGGGGTGGCTCTCTCATGGTCTGGGGGTGCATTTTAGCCATTGTAGCCATTTGAGCCCCGACCTCAACATATTTGAAGCTGTGTGGAATCACATGGACAGGGAAAGAACAAAAAGGAGCTAAAGTCAAAAGAAGAGTTATGGAAAATCCTGCAAGAAGCTTGGAAGAATTTACCACAGGACTATTTGAAAAAATTACACGACAATCTACCAAAGCGAATTGCTTTAATTTTGCATTCTAAGGGAGGCCACACAAAATACGGACTTATTTTTACTTTTCATTGTATTGTTTCATCTTTAATTCAATGTTATATAGTGGGTTGTTTTTGACCAAATAAGCACTTACAGCTCAGATAAATGGCTTTCATTTGACATTTTCAGAGTAGCCTAAGACTTTTGCACAGCACTGTATATATACATATATAAAGTATATATATACAAACAGTATATACTGTGTATATATATAAATGCACCTGCGCACTGATGAAAAAATTGAGTTTCACAGTTTTGCAACACCCGAAAGCTATTATGTAGAACCAAAATGGCAGTGACTAGCAGCCCACTAAAGCCCTGTTTTGGTAACTGAGTTACTTCTTCCCAACGACATTGACAGGTTTTACACCACGCAGTGCACTATTGGTTCAAAAACTTTGCTAGCAGCTGTCTAAGCTAGTTTCGTCAGTCAACAGGCTTATGCTTGTCCTTCTGGTTACAGCGCAGCACATCTGTAGTGACATGTTGTCAGGAAGCGTGGAGCAGTGGGTGATGCACCTCAGTGGCAGGGGATAGTGTGTCAAGTGGCTGGAGGGCACGGGTCTGTGAGTGTACAGTAACTATGGGCCAGGGGGGACTTTCAAAACCCTCAATAAGTATCTCCTCCACAGCTATAGCTCCTGTTCTAAGGTTTCTTTCAGTGTGGCAGGATCCACTAGTCGCATCTGCTGGCGGAGGGGAATGGGGAGCAGGCCATGGATGAATGCCTCCTTTGCTAAGACTAATCTGTTTGTCTCATAAAGCTCTGGGAATACCTTTTGGGCTAGGTAATGCAGTTCAGCAGCGAAAACTCCTAGCTTCTCTCCAGGTGTACGGGTACTGCTATTGAACTTCTGTCTCATGGCTACAGTTGGTGTGGTGTTTTACGAATCTCCTCTCTAAGGCTAAAGCTATGACCTTGGGGTTGTTCAGCTCAGCTACAGTAACATCCAGTAACACTCCTTGCATCCCATCACAATGCAGATGCTAGCTGCACAGCCTTCTCTGACGGTGGCCATTTGTTTGCTGTAGTCACTATTTCAAACTGGTCCCAATAAGTCTCCCATGAGGTAAGACCATCATATTGGCCCACCCTGGGGTGCCTCTCCTGGGTGGTTGACCCAGCTGCCATTTCTTGAAATGAAGTGGGTGAGTTAGCCAGTGCAGCAGTGATATCTGTAGCGATTGTGCTGACTAGTTCAGGCTGGTTCGTAGCAGAGGTGCCTCTTGGTGCTTCAACATGCATGCTGCTATTGGTCTGACTATGCCTAAACTGGCTAATGTTTAATAGGGATTGGTCACAGGGATTAACATGTTCCTGTACATCCATAAGAAGATTAGCATTGCTATGCAAGGTCATTGATGAACTGGTTGTCTGCATATCCGTGCGAGTGGCTTTATTTTGGGTTGCATTTCTAGGTGCACTGGGCCAGACATTTGCAGTTCCGCCCTCCATTTGTTCGACTCCTACTTGCAGTCCCTCGCAGTAATCGGCACCGCAACCATGTCAAGATTTTCTATCCCTATCACTCACTGTATCTGAATTACCTGTGTCTCCAATTATTTTTTCAAATGCGCACTCTAGTATTGTGCCCAATCTCCTTACAAATCCTTCCTCAACAGTAATGTCATGTCTCTGGGTCTGATATCAAATTAATTTTTCACTCACCTATTTCTCTTATTTTGTCTCTGTTTCCACGATTTACGTTGCCCACATGGTGTTTATGGGTGCCGCCATCTTGCGGCAGTATTGTGGTTTGCGGAGAGCTAGTTCCACGTAATTCATTTTGCTCTCTGCTCCTTATTATCGGTTGTTTTTCGGCTGGACAAATGATGGTTGTCTCCGGAGGGGTGTACAAAGTAAAAAGATTAAAACTCTCTGTGGTTCTACCTGCCATTTAGAATCCGACTGGATAAGATAGCCAGCCACAGGGACAAGACGAGGGCAAACCCTAAGTTAATATCCCACTTCTGATCACCAATGTAGCGTTAGCTGCAGAGTCCCCTACTGTAACTCAGCTATCTCACAGAAAGATGAGAAGGCAACAGGTGTCTTGCAATGAAATGGTAGGCTTTATTTCCCTGGAATACTAGCTAGAACGGGTTGGAAGGAATGCCAAAAACAACTATCTCCACTTCTCCACTCCTCCTGTTCAACTCACCCATTCTCTTAACACCCCACCCCTACCTTTTACTAGTCAACTGAACTAGAGCATCCCTTCCCCAATAATCAGTGATGTGAAGTGTCTTGCATCTGGAGCAGGGTCGCTGCAGTATTCTGGTTAAGTTGCATTTGCTATTTAGAATGAAATATAATAATAATAATAAACGCCATTTAGCAGATGCTTTTATCCAAAGCGACTTACAGTACTGAATGCATACATTTTCAGTATATGTGTTTAAGTTGTTCAGATGGGGGAGTACCATTAATGTTATACCTTGCAGGATATGAGTTTTATTATTATCCGAAAGAATTTGTTTCTTCTAGTTGCCATAATATATAGAAGGGAGCAAGTTATCTTTGCTGGCGTTTTTTTATTTTGTATTTATTGCACTAAATTGAAGGTGACATATTCCCTGTTTTAAGAAAGTTTAGCTACGGTTTTAGTTTCTATTCATGATCTCATTCTAATTGTCTTTATTCTGTGCCATAGCTTTTTTCACTGGTAAGCCTGTCCCATTATATGTCTTGATACATTTGTGAAATAATGAATAAACATTCTTATATTAAAAAGAGAAACATACCTCATTTAAATGTGTAATTTCTCACCTTGTAACACGTATTTTGCTGCTTCTCATATTTAGGTTGTGTTAAACATTTTAGTGGTTTTAGCCAAGTGTAGTGGGACTTGTGGCACCTCTTTTGGTGAACATGCTAACATTTCTAAAATGTTTGTCCTTACTTCATAAAAGTGT
Source organism: Aldrovandia affinis (assembly GCA_029706075.1). Taxonomy (NCBI): domain Eukaryota; kingdom Metazoa; phylum Chordata; class Actinopteri; order Notacanthiformes; family Halosauridae; genus Aldrovandia; species Aldrovandia affinis. Next base: position 34,016 of record JAINUG010000100.1, read on the forward strand.
GATTTGATTTGTGCAATGGTCTCGTAGCTGCTCCAGTAGCCAGAACTGTGATTTCTCTCCAAGCACTGCTTAACTAAGTTTTTATCCCTGTGAATGTATTTTGCTGTTGATTCAAAAGAAAGTTTGATTGAATTGGCAGCAGCCTGCCCAGTGGTGAGTAGATTGTTTGAAGTAGACCAACATAGTTACAGTACCATAGCAGGTATCAAAACATTGTGTGTTCTAGGACTTGTCAGAAAACAAGTCAAGATAATGGTCGAGGTGTGAGTGTGGATCCTGGAGATTCCTCAATCGGTTACCACAAACAGAGGTTGTGATGTGTGATTGCCCTGGCTGTTGTCAGCCACAAGTTGACTCTGTCCCAATGTATTACACCTATGTATGACATTATTAACCGGCTCACAGGTAAGTGTCTGGTAATAATAACCATTGACATTCCTACCCTCAAAATCCCATTAGCCTTTTGACTCTTATTATTTTGTTGCAGCCAAGGTATTTTGATAATTAATGAATGTTTTCCCCCAGCATTTTGTATCCATGGTTAGAGGTGAAAAATCACATCCATATTTCCATATATGAAAATCATTCAAACACACCGCATATATTTCAATACAAATAGGCATGTGACCCATATCAGTTTTTCCCATTTGAGCAATGACCTGTTGGAAAATGAATAGAATGTAATGATTTTTCACTTTCAGTATATCAGTGATAAGTGAAACCTTACCCTGACTAACTAAGATAGCTGCATAGCTAGCTTTTGTTTTCATAATTACACTGTGAAATGTGAAAGTGCATTACAGATTTTAATCTCTTCACCAAGAATTTATAGCCTGCTCATTGATCTGCTCATGAAACTAAAGGGCATATTAAATTAGTAAAGGTTTATGCGCTAAAAATAAAAAGTGCATAAACATAATTTAAATGCATTTATCCAGAACTATGGCTCTGACTATAGTGATTCTTTTAGGTAATATTAATCTGCTTGATCGCTGAACAACTGCATGCTCCTCCACAGGGTCAGACAAAACATAGGCTGCATAATCCTATTTGTAAAATAAACTTCTCTGTCATCTGGATATTTTGAGTGCTTTGCCTTTCTAGGCTATTAATCCTTTATGAGGGGTTATGAAATATATATGATATCTGAATAGCATCTCAATAAATAAATAATTCATAAAAGATTCTAAAGTAAAAAAGATAGGATCATTTTAACATTTAAATATATTTATATTTTGTCACATCTTCAGTGTTCCCTCCATCAGGGATTATTTTTCAGAGCTCCTGCCTTTCCCAGGTGTGGGTTACATAATCAAAGGCAATTGACAGACTTCACAACCACAGTTAACAAACAACATTTGAAGTAGTTCTATACAATTATATATAATTATTAACATTAAAAACATTTTAGTCCAATATCTATGTAGGCGTGATAGTCAATGTCAACACATAGAATTTGTACAACAAGTAAATACAGTATATCCAATGCCCATGTGGAAAACATTATGTTGGAAAACCGTGGAGAGAACTACAAGTAGGAATAGCAGAACAACAGAACAGAACAACAGAATAAGGTTTTGTGATGCCAGAAATGGGTGGAGCTACAATTAGCTGTCAATCACTGACTTCAATCAAAAGATTTTGTTCTTCACAACATTGCATCTAGAGCCATTCTTACCAAGAGCTCTAGTTTGGTAAGAATGGTAGCAAAAAATAAAAACATAGTTAATATAGTTAATAAACAGGTTTTAATTTAGGAGGTTTAGATGGAAATACACAAACTAAACTAAACTGAATTTCCTCATCCTGTTTCCTACTGAGAAATACACTTTTGTAGATAGTTTTAGGGTGACCAGATTCAAAAGTCCAAATGCAGGACAAGCAGGATGAATTTGGGATGGGAACGGTACATTCCCACTGATTTTATTGAAATTAGCCATTTGATCGCTTTCTTGAAATTGGATTGAACAAGCTAAACTTCCGAGAAGAGGGGTTAATTTAGAAAGTTTATTTTAAAAAGATGATGTCTTCTGGATAGTGCATTTAATCATTGGTTCCTAATGGAATGAATGTTGATTTTGACTTGAAGCCATTCTTGATCATGGTTTCATAACTAGGAGGTTACTGAGCTAAGCTATCCATGTTTGATTCAAAAATTTTACATTTATTATTGAAAACTTGAATAAGTAAATATGTATTGAAAAATCTCCTTAATCATGTCAGTTTGTTTTTTACCATGCAAATGAAGACTCCAACAGTAAATATTGTCCTACTAAATTTTATTACATTTTGGAGATGCTCTGAACCAAATGGTTTGTGGTTGGATTAATTCTATCATAACTATTGACATTGACTATCACTCATCGATATTGGAATATGTATTGTTGGTCATTACATACAATTGTATACAACTACTTGAAATGTTTGTTAATTGTGACTGTGACATTCATTAACTTTGTCAGTAACTAATCTGTCATAACCCAACCCACACCCACAAATGCAAAAATGAATGCTGGAGCTTTTGAAAAATAATCCCAAAGGTATTGTGGCAGCCCAAGGGGCTGGGCACAAGGAAATGGCTGCCTGGCCTACAACACATGGAAGCCTGAAAACACTACATTTCCCAGCAGGCCACAGGAAGACCTGAACGAAGTCAAAGTAACGGGACTAACGACCAGCTGAAGGCCATTTCAAGGCCTATTTAAAGGGCTGATTCCCACTACACTGGGAGAGGAGTAGGAACGTGTTTGGGAAGGAGTTGCTGTATTTGTTTGGAGAGTGAAACTGTGAAGTCGATTGACTAGCCAGTATTTGGAGAGAGAGAGAGAGAGAGAGAGAGAGAGAGAGAGTGTTTGTTGGATTGTTTTTGTGTATGAAAATTGGATTGTTTTGAGGACCCCCTTTGGATTGACTACGGACTGGATTACGGAACTGACTTTGATTTGGAATAGGAACGGACATCGACAACGAGAAGGATTGCAGACTTTGTGTGTTTGTATTCCCCTGAAGACCCCACCCTTTGTTTTGTGTTGTCTAGAGTTTATTTATTAAATTATTGTTTTTTTGTTCTGAATACTGCCTCCTCCGTGTTCTTTAACTTGCCTACACCCTCTGCAAGGTCCGTGAGTGTCGCCCAACCCCTGGGGACACCACAGTATGAAGGTATGGAAACATTAATGATAATAATAATAAACATACAATTTTAGAGTATGTGTGGGACAAGAGTGTGGGACCTCAATTTAATTGTTTACCTGTCAGATGGTCTATACTATTACTTTGTTACTTAGTGTACACTTTGTCACTTGATACAGTGTATTGCATAACAAATGATTCCTATTATTAACTTTGATAATGAAAGAAGGCCACTAATCCTAAGATTTGAACATCTAAATTAAGTCAATGACATACCTGGAAGTTGTGTAATGAGTTGTGCTTTGGTTATGAGATGTTTTTGCATATAACTTAAGACTGCCTGGCAACAGTCAGTTTCAGATAAATTGAATTTATGCACTTACTGCATCTAATAACATTTATCAGATAACATATTTATCCATCCATCCATCCATCCATTGTCTAAGCCGCTTATTCCTGGTCAGGGTCGCGGGGGGGGCTGGAGCCTATCCCAGCATGCGTTCCGGGCGAGAGGCAGGAATACACCCTGGACAGGTCGCCAATCCATTGCAGGGCACACACACCATTCACTCACACACTCATACCTATGGGCAATTTAGACTCTCCAATTAGCCTAACGTGCATGTCTTTGGACTGTGGGAAGAAACCGGAGTACCCGGAGGAAACCCACGCGGACACGGGGAGAACATGCAAACTCCGCACAGAAAGACCTTCTTGCTGTGAGGCGACAGCGCTATCCACTGTGCCACCGTGCCGCCATAACATATTTATGTGTATATTATATAACATGGCGGTACGGTGGTGCAGTGGATAGCGCTGTCGCCTCACAGCAAGAAGGTCTCGGTTCGAATCCAGGCCGGGGCCTTTCTGTGCGGAGTTTGCATGTTCTCCCCGTGTCCGCGTGGGTTTCCTCCGGGTACTCCGGTTTCTTCCCACAGTCCAAAGACATGCACTTTAGGCTAATTGGAGAGTCTAAATTGCCCGTAGGTATGAGTGTGTGAGTGAATGGGGTGTATTCCTGCCTCTCGCCCGGAACGCATGCTGGGATAGGCTCCAGCCCCCCGCAACCCTGACCAGGAATAAGCGGCTTAGATAATGGATGAATGGATGGATTATATAACATGTCAAAGTGTATTTATAGAACATGTTTATGCTATTTCTTATGCTATGAGAAAGATTATATTACCAGTATAGTGTCACCTGTTGTCATGAAGACAAAGTATAAGAGAAGTTTTAAGGATTTAAAGATGAAACAAATTATAATTTTTTTTTTCATCATTTCAGGGTTAAATGATGAAACAATTAAACTTAATTAAACTAATTCACTGCTAATAACATCTTGACTGTTGCTAAGGACCCAGGAGACGTTAGTATACAACATTTCATTACCTTAATTTAGAAACTTGCTGTCCAGATTTGAGACTGCATGGACAAGTGAGAAATGTATTTTCAGTTTTGATGTCATTCAGCAGTTTTGATTTCCACAACCTCCCCAACAACTCGACCCATTTTAGGAACCAGATATACGTACGTATATTCACAATGAGAATAATAGTTAAGTCTTGACACTTGCCTAAGATTTATCCATAGGTGGTGAATATAAGGAATATAATCATAAAATATGTATTTAGCATTTACCAACAGCATGTTTAAAGTGTCATATCTATCATACTTGAAGTTGATTATTATCAGTAAACATTTAAAAATGTATATAATTGAAATGTATTGCTAGATTATACATTTTTATACAGTATATGTATATTCTCAGTTTGTGTGTACATTTGTTTGTGGAATACATTGAGTTATTATTGTTTTCATTATGAAGTTAAGAAACTGGAATAGCACATTTTTCCCTCCTGCATTGTCTCAATTGTCTCTCATCAAGGCATCCAAAATATTTTTTTACTGTTGGCTGCTATATCAAAGGAAGACAAAAATAATCTGGATAATTTGCTATCTTGTTTGTTATGGTGGTAATATTTGCTTTGCTATTAATAACCTTTCCACTTTTTATTTCAAATTATATTTGAAATTACTTGCTACTGAGGCCCCCTGAGGTTGGTGATCCCTGACGGTGCCACAGCTCCACCCCTGCACACACTTTCCCAGCTCAAATAAAATTATATTAAAGTTGCCATTCGAGGTCCAGTTCAGCATTTTTCAAAATGGGTCATAGAGTAGAATACTTCAGAATAATATATAGAAATATTTATTTGGAAATAAATCACTTTAAAAAACACAAACATTTAGGATTGTTGTGGGAGTATAACAGCATGTCCTACTCACAGAAGGTGTGACTGTAAGCATTGATGTGACAACCTGCCGCTCTCTCTTTAGAATTACAATGAGAACAGAATTATTTTATGTGTCTTGTGTTTTATTCGTTGTTACGGTCAGTATGTGTAACACAAACGTACAGCTAGTTACATGCATCCCTTTTTATCAAAGAGGAAACAATATATGTCTACTGCAGTGTTGCCCTCAGGCAAAAAAAACGTTTTTTGGGTTCCCCTATGTTCCTGTATATATATATATATATATATATATATATATATATATATATATATATATATATATATATATTAGTTGCATCATATGACTATGTTTGATCACATATTAGTCAAGCATCCAATGAGATGCAGAAATGGATATAATGTTTTAAGTGGGGGGAGGGGCACATTCTTTCAGGAAGCGGAACAGACCTGAGGAAGAGGTAAGCTATAATTCATTATTTTTTTAACTTTCAATAGTGATAAATGAACTAAAACAAATATTAATATGTCAATGAAACACTAATGAATCCTATATCAGGAGGTTTGAGTATATATTTTTTTCATGCTAATTTGTTTGAATTGCCTTTGGACAACACTGTGCAGTTGGGTCAAATTTTCAGGGCAATGTCATGCTTAATGGAGAGACTTGAATTTGATGTGAAATGTGGAGTCTATTTGATGTATACAGATATCTTGTGCCAATATGTTACTAATATGCACAGGAAATGGATCCTGGGACTTTCTATGGGCAAAAGCAACCCTATCAGTGAAGAACTGACAGTGAAGGCAGGCCGAATGGGTGGGGTGGGGTGGTTACAGACAGGCCTGAAATGCAAAGTTGTAATGTTATTTATGATTGTATGTTCCAATGAAATTGTCAAGATTATGAAAACGATATTGGTCTTTAACATGTTTTACTTAATAAATGTTCTGAAATATACACATTTTCCTTGGGGTTTTACTACCCTTATGGTACAATGTTGCCTTGAGGCAACAAACTATTTTTCTGTTTTGAGCAGTGAGATTTTGAGAGAGCCACAAGCTTCTTATGAGAAGAATTATATTTTTGAATGAAAAACAAAGTCATGTAGTAGAGGGATATTGTAGTGTGGTAGTACAATCTGGTATTGTAATATAAATCTAAATCTAAATCTGTTTCAGCACTGTGCTTTTTGTTATATGCACAACTATCACAGCTCTAGCTTGCTTTATGAAGATACACAATAAAATGCACAATTTTGTATAATTTTGGTTTGATTGAACATCAACTTAATTTAATTTATTTTCACTCAATAATGTGTGCTTAAAAAGCTTTAAAAAGCTCAATAAAGGCCCATAAAATGAATTCCTTTAAAAATAAAAGTTTAGAGAATGCCGCCCTGGCTATGTATTCATTCTCTTTTTATAAGGCTTTCTTAAAAGTCTCTAGCTTTGAGACTTGGTTCTCATTGTGTATTATCATCTAGATGTATTTTTAGTCTTTACAAGTGAAATGGCTGTTGTGATGGATATAGCTATTCATTGAGGTGGGGGGGCAGAGGGAAAAGGAGATTTTACATTCTTCAGCAATTACATAAGCGAGAGGACAGTATCCCCCTTCTCAGCCTGGTATCCCGTCCAATTTAAGAACAGCACTGGGCCCCCACATCAGGCATTTGGTGTGCAAATTGGCCCTTTCAGAAACAACCTCCTTTTATTTGATGCTGAAATTATTTCACTAAGTCTGCACAGGGCCAATGCCTCACATGACCCTGCTATATTCAGAGTTCTGCTGGACACAGCTGATTATTATCCCCCCCCCTTCCAATAGGCGCACACACCCACACGTCGCCATGGCTTTTCAAGTCATTAGGCCCTAGAGTTCACCTCAGTGCCCCTGCCATTTACTGTAAAATAATGTAAACACTTCAGCCAAGCGTGACTCTCCTTAATTGGCCTAGCCCTATCAATCAGAGATAAAAGACTAGATTTAAAAATAAAAATCCTCTGTATCTCCTCATCTATCTCTGTGAAGCACTCTTGAGTCTTGTGTTTCAGTCTCTGTGGGTCTGCCTCTCCTGTGAAGGAGATGTAAATACACTAGGTGACCTAGAGGAACAAGAGGGAATCTGCTGTTGTGGAAAGAAATCAATTACATGCCACTTCCAACACTTGCTTCTGACTTTCCACTGATGGGATGAAACTGTCTGGGCAAAACCGAACCTGCCTGTTCCAGCTAATGAGACCAGCACCTGTACCTCCACACATTGTACGTACAGACACACACACACACATACACCCATGGACATGCACAAGCACATGCACACACTCTTCACCAAAACCCGACACACAAACCTGCCATCACTCTAAAAGCGCTAGGCCCCACTGCTAAAGCTTGACTGGTTCCGTGGGGAATTAATCACTCCATTTTCAATCTTCTTTGCTGCTCAGTAAACAATTAGCTTGTTGAACACTGCCCAAGTGACACATTTCTAATATAACTAATGCAAAGAGTTTTTGAGAAAACAAAATGGAAACATTTGAAGGAGAAATGAGGGATAAGTGAGAACCAAGTGAGGAAACAGGAATTAAATACCATTTGAGAGAGGGACAAATAGTATTTTGGACAGTAGACACTTTCAATGAATGACAGTGCAAGCAACATTTTGCTTGAAACCAGAAAAACATCAAATGCCACAAGGAATATTCTGCTGGAATACATGCCAGAAATACAGTACGTGCTGAGGAAGAGTGCAATGACTGAATATATGTTTAAATATGTCTGGTTATATATCTGGGAAACTGGTGATTTACACACAAACTAATCATTTAGCCTGATCACCTTTCAGAACCACTGCACGTCTCACATGTCTGGTTTACTTTGCCTCATTGCCTAACTCGCACCACACCATCCCCCAGACCTAGGTGCTGAGAGTAAGAACCAGTACTCACGTGTTGCCACTGGTCACGGATCAGTGGTCTGTAGCGCAAAAAGTATTTGAGGGGGAAATTCTCCACATCAGGCCACGTGGACGGGCTGTTCCAGGTCACCTCCAGGCGGCGTACATTGTTTGGGATGGGAGTGGCCACTACCTTCTCAGGGGGGTCAGGTTTCACTGTGTGGACAAGAGAGGAGGGCGGGGCTAGACATCACACCTAAGGTACACAAAGGCATAGTCAGCTAGGGTCAGCGAGCAAGCAAGAGACACCTAGTCAATCAACATTTGACTTATAAATAAATGCGACCATGAGTTTTTTGTTCATTCACTCACAGCTTGGTGAGTTCAACAGTCACAAAAATCTACTCGCGAAACAGAATTTTTGAATGAAGAAACTAGAGTGACAGGTACAAAGACAGACAAATTCGGAAGTATGGATCTGGTCTTCTGAAATTGATTTCTCAAAGTTAAACAGGTGAATCATCAGAGCATTGCAAACAGGAGATAAGACAAGAAAATAAACATGTGTTTGTCAAGAAAGCCATCTGGTAGCCTAAATTAGTCATTCAGAGTATTGATTGTCCTGCCTCGTATGCAGAGCTGTGAGATATGCATGCACTGGTTTCTCAGGGCAGCTTGTTTGGTTCAACTATGGACAGAAAACACTTTGAAAAAAATGGAGTGATATAGTGTCTCTTCCTCAGCACTGTGGCAGGTGTGGATCAGCATATTTGCCCCAGGAAGGTGAAACCCCCAATCTGACCCTTGGAAAACAATAACAATAAATGTATACATTTCAAAAGTGCACAGCATGCGAATCAAATTAAAAATCACAAATACAAATGGGAGACAATAAATATTTGCATTTAGCTGGTAGGAAATGAAGTGCTCACCCTTCTGTGAAGGAAAACCTCATTGCATTTGGGAAAACCTTGGTAGTGCAAAAGGCCTGCCACGGGTGATATACAATATCCCAGACTTTGACTTTCATAGAAATTAACACACAGCGATCACTTAAATGGTTGGTTACATTTTGTAATTTGTTCTTATTATGAAGGGAGAATTTGTATTTTAGTAGTTATATGTCTAAACACATTTAAATATGTGGACATTTTGTACATTAAAGACAATAAATTATCTGTTGGTTTAGTGGTGGTTGCCATAATTTCCAGGTATCTACACATTAGAATTTCCTCCTGTATACAATAGCTCCCTGGTGGCCCAGCTCAAAAATTATTAGAGGTTTATCCAAAATATGGCACGCCTTGTGCTGCCATTATTTTCACCATTTTCTAGGCAATGGAATTAAAATGGTCTCAGTGGGTGTGGTGAGACAGCAAGTTCTCATTATTCAGTGACTCCTTTTGTTGTGGTTAAGTCAGCTTCATTTACAAAGCATGTCCCAAACTCATTAGTCTGGCTCGAGTGAAAGTGAGATTTGAATTACACCGATCAATCAGCAGAGCTTTGCAAGACATTAAACCTTGGCTTAGAACCAGACAGGACTGTGGGGGATTTGGTGCTGAACTGGGTCTCCCTGCCAAATAGACAGTCCCCACCCCTCCTTTGTAACTCAGTGTAGCCTTTGCCTTTACAGATAGCAACAAGAGTGGTTTAGCACTATGCAGGTATACCAATATTGATATGTGTTATAGATGTTCCCATTGGGACCACATGTTCTGAAAAATGTATGCATTCACTACTGTAAGTCACTTTGGATAAAAGCTTCTGCTAAATGGCATAAATTATATTATGTTTGTAAAGGCAAATTCTGAAGGACATTATTTTCAGAGGGTGTGCGATTTTGCACAAATACATTTTTAGTAATCATTAGGGAGTGTCGATTTACCTATGAAAAAGTCATCGAAGGTGATGGCATTAGAGGCCCTGCCCAATGCGTTCACTGCTGTGACATTCACCCTGTATTTGAAGGTTGAGAAGAGTTCTGGAAACTTCACGTGACACCGGTTCTTGTGCACTGCATCCTTTTGGACCTCCAGGGATTTCTGGTTATGTCTGAGGTGTGGGAGGGAGAGAGATAGAGAGAGAGAGAGAGAGAGAGTGGGAGGGAGAGAAAGAGAGAGAGAGAGAAATTTGTTGTGATAATCAAACCAAGCCCCAAACCCAAATCTTAAGATACATTTCTATTGATAGTATTGAAGTAGAAAGACAAGAAGAGATGAAAAAGAAGAACATTTTGTCTGGTAATGATGCCTGATAGAGTGATTTCACTCTCTATAACAAAACTAGAGAACCAGCGGTCTCTCTGTTTCCCTTCAGCATACACGCTGCACAGCGTGCCAGCATCTGAATGTAATGTGCAGGTGCCTCCGGAGACAGTCTGTTCTCTGAGCTAGAGCGCCCAATCATAAAGGTCAGGAGTACAACTTTATGCAGTCGCTGTCTTCTCGAGAGCCAGGGAGTTTTGGGCATGCTCTTTAAACAGGCTCGCTGGAGGACACGGCAAATACCAATCTCTTCAGCTCTTCACCATTCCTGTGGTATGGCACTTTGATATTAGGACACTTTATATCTGTTTGCAGGGAGAGTACAAATCACAGGGGGAAATTTGTCCTTCAAATCCATCTACGTATCTAGTTAATAGTTAAGATGATTGCACACTGGAACTTTTTGCACATCTTCCAATAGGTTTTGCCATGCTCCAGGCTTGCCCAGGGGGTACTGGGTGGTCTGCTGATCGCTGCTGCTATGCCTCTGGGAAAATTACTTTAATGTTTCCTCTCTAAAAAAAACCAGGAGCAATTAATTTCATATTCACATTTCACTGTTCGTATTTCATTGTTTTGGTAAGCCGTGTTGCCGATTTTCTGATGGCTTCACAATTTCCATTTCTGTTGCTGAGCAGACAGAGTAAGCAACAACAGACCAAGGTTTTAATCATTTGAAGGGGAGTGATTTTCAGCCAGGCACCATACTATAGTTAATTACTATGCTAATTACAATGGAATTGTGCCACAGTTCTGAATCAACTTCAGGGGCTATTTCGTGTTGAGAAGAAATTTTCTGACGTTTTAAAAATACAAAAAATGAAGTTTTTGAAGATTTGAAAAAAAAACATTTTTTGACCAAAAATATGGTCCTTTCGGTCTTTTCATGGTGGTTATTCATCAATTGGCAGCTTTGCCTGGAAGCAGACCTGTTGCCTGTGAAACTGGATGTTTTGATAAGAAATCTACCTCTTTGGCTGCTCATGCTCTGAGATTTTGCACACAAAGGGCACATTCTGCATGTTTATTGATTCTTCTGGTGTGGAGTGTATCTTTCCTGGAGATCCCTATTTAAATGCAAATGGGTCTATGTCTGGCTGTATAAGACAGTGGCTTCATCTCCAAGCTGCCTACAGTAGCCTCACGTGCCATATCCGTACTCCATTCCCAAAAGAAATAAACACCTGATAATCCCAGACAGAGAGAGAGAGAAAATAATCTTACTTGACATGGACTTCAAAGTCAGTGGGGATATAGGTGGGGTCCTGGAGGTGCCAGCTGCAGTAGAATCCCTTGGGGTATGTATTTGATCTGCACGTCACCGTGGGCTCCTTGGGAGGAGCTTGGGGAAGGAGAGAGAATAAAAGAATAAAAAATAGACAGAAACAAAAATAGACAGAAACAAGCTTGTTGATCAGTGCCGAGCGTAAACACCGGTCCTCAAACTCCCCTCAGAAGTCCCCCTTGTTAACCAAGTCCCTAACAGGCGGCAAAGGCAGGCTGGTGTGCAGGTGGCTGGGGAGATGTAATAACCATCCCAGCCATCCGCCCAGAGTAGAACTCTTTTTTTTTACACTGTCTGGAGATCATGCCTGCTGCTACCTAAATTGAGACTGATGACTTGGTCTGGTTGCCCAGGTGACCGATACCATTACCTTCCCTTTGCTTAGCATGATGTGAAATGCAAGAGAGCTTTCTTTCCCAATTTTTGCCGAATGTTTTCTCTGAATCCTTTCCCCCAGTAGAACCAACGCTTGCAAAAAAAAAAAAAGCTTGACTCACACCACCTCTCTTTTGCTTTGATGTCAATGTAACAGGTTATGAAGCCATTGTCTCCTGCTTGGCTGGCTTTTGAATTGATCCACTAGGAAGAATAGATGGAGAACCGTGCCTTGTGTGATGCATGCGTGTTCGATTGGGGCTCCACAAGCTTGTCTCATCATCAATTTCAGAGTCAGACCATCCTTCATCCTGATTGATCCCATGCCACCCCCCCTACCCAACAGGCACACACACACAGTTCATGGCCTTATTTCTCCACATTTCTCAAGATATTATCAGCTGAAACAATGTGTAATGACTTAAATCAAGCCAGTATATTTATAACATGGCAGGGTATGTCACAATTGCATAATTCATGTACATACTGCTATTCTTACTTAGTGCCTGGATGCTCAATATACCATGGACCTGAAACACATTGTGCTAACAGTGAAGAAATCTTTAACATTAATTTTATGATTCAATCAATAATTTGTTTTATATACATTATGTGTGAAGGTATGCCTATTTATTCAATCCATTTTGTTCCATTAATTAGAGAATGGTTCCTCATTTCATTGATCACGACAATTTAATTCTTAATGGTGAAGTAATGGATTTATTCCATGCATCATGTCATCTATCTATTCTATGTGATGAAAGAAACAGAAAGCGGGAGGAAGGGAGGGGTAAAGAAAGCGGAGGGAGAAAGAAGAGGATTAGTGTCTGGGAAACCTTGATACCCGAAAGGCACAGCTTCTGATTGTAGAGAGTGCATGACCCAACATTCCTTCGTCGAGTTCCCTCTCTGTTTTCGGGCCCAGCCCCCCACGGGGGCCAGCGTTCCGCTATAGAGCCGGGACACCGGGAGGCCTTCCTTACGCTGGGGCCAACTGAGGCACGCCGACAGCTCGCCAATTCAAGCCCATGCGGTACTGTATAATGTACACCGGAACCGCCTGACAACACAGAAATGCCAACACGAGGAAGGCCTCAAAGAAAACGTTCCATAACGACAAAGCCTTAAACAAAACAAGGATTACTTTTCCACAACTGTTGGCAGCCTAGCAACCATCACATTGTCCCCTTTATCTTCCTGAAGGCAAATATCTTTGCAGGGAAAGCAAAGGATAAGCAATGCGGCTCTTTTATTTATCTGGTTCTTTTTTTTTTTCATTCCGCTCTGCATTAGAAAATGCCTGCTTTGCAAAAAAAAAAAAAACAACATTAAATAAGTGAATTACATTTTTACATTTTACATTTTAAGCATTTAGCAGACGCTCTTATCCAGAGCGACTCACAAGATGTGCATTAATACATGGTAGGAACAATCATAGTTAGCGCACGAGATCAGTGCAGTAATACAGCAATAGACATCATTGCAGGCATCTGTGTACCATACCTGTAACACTGGGAAGGAAAAGGTTCATATTTTTGTATTCTTTAGATGGACTAAGGAGGGGTATATAGTATTGAACAACTAAACAGTGGTGATGACAATTTAGCTAGATGGACAGAGTTCAGTGGTAGTGGAGTCTGAACAGGTGGGTTTTGAGTCTCTTGAGGAAGATCGCAAGTGAATAAATGAATGAAGCGCAGAAGCTATCTTGTAAATGCCACCTAGGGCCATTCTCTGATGTACATATATATGCAATGCGCTTGAAAGTTTAAAAACTGTTTGAAATTAACTCCAAGGAAAGTGTTTATTTGGTTGTACCAGGTGCACAACGAGTCAATGGCCCTTACAAAGAATATTAATGCCGTAAATTCTTGTTTTGTCCGAACAAATGCTTTCCCTGACTAATTAACTCATAGAACCTCTATTTGTTTAAAGGTACATGCCAAGTGTTTGATTGGAGGTATACTGTATATTAAATTACTCACAGTATACCTAAAAATGTAATTAGGCACATGATGTGGTCATAATTCCATGGCTTTGTAGGCTGCAAGTTTTCAATATTAGAATTCCAAATCAATCACAATATGACTGTCAAGACAAGTGACGCAGTAATTCCTTGTTTTTTACTCCCAATGGATATTAGATAATGTTGGGTACCATTTCTCATAGCACTCATATTTAATAATATATAAACTCAAGACTTGCAATGCATATGGCTTGGTATAAATAATTGATGCACAACCAGTTTCAGGTTTCTGTAATACGTAGTTCAGGAGGAGAGAATACAGTTTACATGCACTGGTAAAGTGCACAGTATAGATTCAGTTGTGTAGCTCAGTTGGTAGAGCATGCCGCTAACAATGCTTAGGTTGTGGGTTCAATTCCCATTGGGACCACATGTACTGAAAAATGTATGCATTCACTACTGTTAGTCGCTTTGGATAAAAGTGTCTGCTAAATGGATTATCTTATGCACAATTTTTATTTTTTATTGCAAACACTTGTGAAGCAGTTATGTGATCTTCTTAATAATAATAATAATAATAATAATAATAATAATAATAGGTAGCAGAAGAAGAATAGATTGAATTTATGTAGTATGTAATTTTCCTGGTTTGCAAAGTACTATACAGGTGGGTTGGGGGGACTCAACCCTCAACCTCACCAACGAGTTTATGCACGTTGGCCATTTTGGCTCTTACCACACATTAACTGAGGGGGAAGGGGCAGAAAGGATTGACTTTGATGGGGAATAATGAAAAAAGATTTGATTTTGGAGCTGATACAACAACTGCTAAAGGTGATGGAAGCATGCACTCCACTCTTACTTTTTTGGTTTGATGTCATTTTGAATTGAGAGCTAAAATTTAATAATTTATTCCTTGTTCCCAAAGGCAATCATTTCACCAAGCTTCATCCAGGTCCATCCATTTTTAGTTACCCCATTGACAGAAAGACTGACAGCACCAATAACCTACCCTCTGCTCCACAGCAGTATATTCAGCATTCACAGTAATTTTTTTCTGAATCAGAACTACTGCATTCAATGCACAATTCCATGTCACGCACAGTATACAGTATGGAATTTTACTACCAAAGAACACATTAATTCACAAATATTAACTACAAAGTCAACCCAATGCCTTGGCAGGAGAAAGTTGTGGTTATTCCTATTGTAGTTTTGTCAACAACCAAATCAACTCGATTATGTACATGTACTCTGCACGGATTTCACAAGCATTACAGAGTCACAGGGAGAAAGAGTTCTGAGTGTGTAGAAGTTGTTGTACCAGAAATGCTCTTTATTAATTTTGTATGCCACTGTGGGTGAGGCAACTATTCTCGCCAATCACGGCTTGGCTAAGTGACTACTTGGCCAGGCCTAATTAGCTGCAAACCATGCTACATGACTAGAATAGTGCTGAGATTCTTAGTGATTTTTTTTTCAAACTGCAGACGTGTTTCCTGTAACAAGAACAACCACAACAGCAATATCCACTTCCTCAGTTCTGCAATTTCCTTGCTCTAAATTGATTATTAAAATCAGTTGGTATTACTCCAAAGAGAGAGAGAGAGAGAGAGAGAGAGAGGGAGGAGTAGTGTCTGAGAGAAAGTGGCAGGCAGAATTATGCAGATTTTCCTCAAATTACACGTGCGGCACAGTCTTTTGTGAGACCACCATATCCAAGTCTTATCTATCTTATCTCGGCCTATTAAAGCCAGCTGACATTAAAAGACATTGCCGTAGGGGGCGGGAGCATCTAAGAAACGTGAAGCTGACAGCTAACAGGAGAAGAGGATGAGAAGATGATGGAATGGACTGCCTCAATCACCCCCTCCATATTATAACTAGATAGAGTACATGTCAGAAAACCAGGATGGCCCGCCCGGCCTGGTGGGTCTGTCAAAACAGCAGGGTTATTGGACGCAGCAGCATGAGGGAGGAGGGCAGGGGAGCAAAAATCCGCCACATTCCGACGGGGCATCTTAAAGCGGCTCGTTGAACGAATGCGGTAGGACAGACACACTTTAAAATGTCTTACTTTTATGCAAGACCTTGCATCTGCTCATGTCATTGTTCAGAAGATCTCTGACAGTAAATATTGCATTAGCAGCTTGAACTTTTGAATCTAGCTTAAGCCCAGCCTCATTCCTGGGATGAGATGACCCAATACCTGCAGAGTCAATGTAGGGGGGGTGGGGGTCACTTTGTACCATGGCCATAACCCAGCCATCATGGTACATTAGACACAATAGCCAGGCACTGACCTGTCTCTAAACTACAAACTGTACTGTCACAAAGAGGAGCCTCGTGATACCCACTTTGATATTAGGACACTTTCTATCTGTGTTTCAGGGAGAGTACATATCACAGGGGGAAGTTTGTCCTTCAAAATCCATCTACACATCAAGTTCATATTTAAGATGATGGAACACTGAAACTTTTTGCACATCATCCAATAGGCTAAGCCATGCTCCGGGCCCGCCCAGGGGGTACTGGGTGGTCTGCTGATCCCTGCTGCTCTGCCTCTGGAAAATGACTTCTTCTTTAATCTTTCCTCTCCAGGAGCAATTCATTTCATATTCACTTCTCACTGTTCACATTTCGCTATGTTGTTTTGGTAAGCCGTGTTGCTGATTTTCTGATGGCTACACAATTTCCATTTCCGTCGCTGAACAGACAGAGCTACAAACTGCCCTGGCACAATGAGGAGCCTCCAAAGGGAAAAGTTTAGATCTGTGAGGAAACACAAAGTTAACGCAACTATTTAGTCCTCCATGATTGCATATAATTGCATATAATTGCATGATTTTGTGATATTTGCAACCAAAAATGATTGATTATACTGTAGCTTTAAAGAAGTGATGTGCTGAAAAACATGTGAGGTCACTGGATATGAGGTCACGGTTGCTGTTGGATAATATGAGATAACCTTCTACCATTGCCTGCTTTACATGATAATATTGCAGTGATTTGTTAAATATACACTCTTTGCACAATGTGCGAAGAATTGTTGATTATGCATTGAATTATACGATCGCATAATCACGTAATACTGGAGTTTAGGAGCTGAGTTTAGGCAGGAGGTGAAGTAGTTAAAATGAAAACACATGGTCGATTCCCAACAAAAAACTGATTCATGACAGAAAGAAGATGCTCCACCCAAAACTCACCGACCCCAACACGCCCTTAACCAGCCCCCCCACCCCCTTATAAAGTCCTTGCGGCAGATACAGTTGCATGCTTCTTGATTTTAATTGGAAGGTCTGTTATCCAATAAAAAGATACCCATAAATACAGGTCAGGACTATCTCGCTGGAGCAGGAGCGGGTAGGCGAGGGACCCAGAGCCACAGACAGGCTAAATGAAATGGTCCTACAGAGGTGCCAATAAATCATCGATTCACAACGGGTCTGCCGAAGTGGGCCAAATGCCTCCGAGAGTAGGCCCGACAGCCATTGATTAAAATGTTACAGCTTTCCCCCCTTTTCCTCCTCCCTCCCTTTTTTGAGGGAGAGTGAAGGAAAGAACTAACTCCTTTCGCTAAATATATACAGTGTTTTCACATTCAGAAATGTTTCTTTTTACACTTTCTTTCACCGAGTAGTTTATTTTCACAAATAGGACTGAATGGGGGAAAAATGAGCAGGCTCGGCCATAAATGATTCCTCTCCTTCCCATGGGTGAAGGCATCCCGATCTTCTGCTGTAAGGCGACCATAAATCATGAAGTAATGCACTGCCCAGGGTTTACAATCCATTCAATGACTCAGAAAAAAGGAGGAGAATGTACCCCTCTCTCTATAAAACCATACAGTAAAAAAAAAAAATTGCTCTGGGTATGCATAAAGTGCTCTCCTTTTCATCAAATAGTTCTGCTTTTTAAAGTGACCATTTAATATAGAAACCACTTATATCGACTCGCTTCACGCTGTCAGGAGGCTAAAAGCCATTTATGAATGGAACATAAAACTAAATTTAGTGATAACACATTACCGCATCTTTAGCAACCAAAATCAGCAGACGAAAGTCTATTAGAAGCCGTTGTGGGTTTGTTCAGATGAAAGAAACATCTATTTACAAAATATGAGCACATATGTGGCAACAGGTTGCATAGTGGTCCGAGCAACAGACTCCGGACCTTACAGTTATGGGATTGAATCGCAGGAATGACACAGCTGTTATAAGCTGTTATAGTTGCCCTTGTAAAATTGAGCCTGTGTAAACCTGGAATCCCGCCAAGCAATTAGTCATGGAATGTATGACAAGGGTGCATGTGTGTTGCTAATATTTTCTTTCCTGCCACTCACTCTGTCCTTACAGAGGACAAAGTGGTCAGAGGAGAGGACAAATGAGTCAAGTTCTGCATCTGGTTCTTTATTCTTATTGTCTTCATCCACTTCCCTGAGATCATATGGGTTTGGCTTAATGTTTCATCTTTCTCACCCTAAACCATAATCCAGGCCTTAAAACATTGATCAGCCCAACTGTGTAAAAACCCAATTCTTCAAACTCCCCCCCACTAATTTTTGTCTCCTAGATTTTGGAATTGGCAACTGACTCTCTAGTTAAGATTGTGCCATCTGCACCCACGCAAGAACCACTACAGCTGTGCTCCTGCGTTGCACTCACCTGTGAGCCATGACTATTTTCCACTCTACAGGTCACAAAGAACAACAGTAGAATTAATGCTGATCTGAGGATTACTGGAAGCTTGTGGGCACCTTGTGCATGGCTGGGAAGACTAGGCGCAGAGGAAACCTGGGAAACCCAGCCAACGTAAATCCACCCTACCCCTGGGGGCCGAGGTCAACCATGTCCTGTTGCTGTGGACTCCATCATACTTACATTTTACATTTACATTTTAAGCATTTAGCAGACGCTCTTATCCAGAGCGACTTACAAGATGTCCATTAATACCTGGTATGATCAATCATACTGCGCAAGAGATCAGTGCAGTAATACAGGAATAGACATCATTGTTGGCAGCTGCATACCATACCTGTAACACCAGGAAGGAAAAGGTTAGTAATTATTTATTTTATTTTATTTTTTGGAGAAAGTTTTAAGCAAGGACACATATTATGAGAAGCAGTATTGAAAATGTAAGCAGTGGTGATGACAAATGGTTAGATTTTCAGAATTCAGTGGTAGTGGAGTCTGAAAAGGTGGGTTTTGAGTCTCTTGTGATTCCGCGGTCCTGACCGAGTGTGGAAGATGGTTCCACCACCGAGGGGTCAGGACAGAGAAGAGGTGAGACCGCGTGAAGCAGCTGCCGGGCACCCGGAGGGAAGGGACAGTGAGTTTGCCAGAGGAGGTGGAGCGGAGGGGTCTGGCTGGGGTGTAGGGTGTGATGAGTGTCTGGAGGTAGGGGGGAGCAGTTCATCTAGCCGCTTGGTAAGCCAGCATCAGTGATTTGAATTTGATGCGTGCTGTGATAGGGAGCCAGTGCAGAGAGGTGAGTAGAGGGGTGACATGCATGAACTTTGGGTTGATTGAACACCAGCTGTGCGGCAGCATTCTGGACCAGTTGCAGTGACTTGATGGCACAGGCCGGCATACTTGGCTTGTGACATAACTGAGGCTTGAACCTACAGCTATTAGGCCCAGCATGAACTCTTGGCGAGCCCCTTTGCTGAATGAGTCCATCTAAGATTAATAAACAAAAAATGCTCCCTGTATTGATATTAAACACTCCCTTACACATACTGTACATTCTGTTGGTATGAAATCTGTTGTATCCAAAAGCTACGGAGAATGTAATGTTCCCTCTGTTCTCACAAAGTGAGCTTTTGAGAGTGTCTGCACCACACCTAATATGAGGACATATCATTAGGGAATACAAGAGCAGCACGTTCAACCCCTCCTTGAGTGTCTGTAACCTTTTAGTCCTTTCATTAAAGCTGTGGCTCATTATTGTGGCAGGTGTGGGCAGATTGGCACTGTGGGTTGAAATGGAAAAAGGCCAGACTGCTCCAGACTCATATGTAGCCCTCTGAGACACGTCAAGGCCTCATCCACTTAATCACCTGTCAAGGCTCTCTGATGCGAGACCAGACCTAGCTGGAGCACCCGGCCTTTTCCAAAAGGGCTCCAGCCTGTGCCGCAGACATCTGAGTGGATTAGCTACGAAAAAAAACAACACCGTAACGCCTCTCTGAAAATTGGTGGAGAGGCCTAACCTAAGTGTGCAGCTGTACAGATGTTTACAGGCCTGTCCTCCATGGTCTGTACTTGGATCCTGAAGGTGCGAATTCACCACAGATCATCAAAACCACCAACTCGAAGGCTATAATTTTTACGTTCAAGGCTTTAAAGTGCAAAGAGCTAGAAGATTACCAATTCTAGCCCAGAGACTAAACACCCATGCAAAAGTTGCCTTGTAGTAATCATTACATCCACTGAAAACCCAAAGGCAGCACAAGGGTCTGGAGAGACCACAAGTAATTTGCATTCCAGTAGGAATCCCCTTGATGAGTTCTCTGACCTGGATTCCTCTAGGGCAGGAGGGTCTGGGTTTGTTCAGGGCCCCAGAGATCAAGCACTCTTCACAGGGACTGAGGACTGCACTCTTTGCCCTGGGCGGGGAGGGGGGAAGAGGGGAGATCTGACACAAGGCATGGCTTTATTCAGTGTGCGGAGCAAAAACAAGACCAATCAGGTATTCAAAGGGCCTGTGGAATTCCTGTGTGTAATTGAATCGCCTCGGTTGCTCTTTACACTGTACTCCTCATCAGCTAGTTACAGACACGGGGGGGATTTGATTGACTCTCATCTTTGGGTGAAATTCAAAGACACATATAATTATATTTCACTAGCGCCCCACAGTATACTTATCTTATTTTAACCACAAATTGTGGGATCTAATCTCTTCCTTTAAATCACCAAAATTACATAAGCAAGTGGATGGGAATTACATTGCAGTTCCACAGAAATTCACAAACCACTCAATAATTTCAGTGCCTTTTTTTCTTTCCTTCTTTCTTTCTCTTTTTCTGTCTTTCTGTCTGCTTAAGCTGACCGCATAGACTTTTTTTTCTTTAAAGATTTATTAGGTTCACTAATGTCTTTGTCGTGATGTAAACCATTTGTGTCTGTTTGTTTGGTCCGTGCTTGACAGGAGCAAAAGTGAGTAAGATAGCTTTTCAAGACACATCTGGCTGTGGGGCGGGTGGTGGTGGGGTGTGCATCTGGGATGGTTTCTGTTCCCTGAGATCACAAGAACTCATTGGACAGTAACGCAGGGAAGAAGACCAATGACAACTCGGCATGTAGAGGAAAAACAAAAGGGCAAAAGGGCATTGGACCTGAAAATTCTAAGGCTTGTGGCTTGAGTGATCCTTAGTTAACTGCTTTGAGCCCCTCCAGTTTGAAGTCCTCTGTCTTGTAGAATATTGATTTCAGCAAAGAAGAATGTGGATTTTGTGGCAGATTTGTATGTGTGTGTGTGTGTGCGTGCACAAACGTGTGAATGTGAACATGAGTAGGAATGTGTGTGTGTATGTGTGTGTGTGTGTGTGTGTGTGTGTGTGTGTGTGTGTGTGTGTGTGAAGGTATTTAGGAGTTCACTGGGCCTTCCTTATTCAGATGTATGTCTCTCTGTGGAACAAGAGCCCCTGTGTGTATGTGATGGGTCTGCTGCTTTAGCCAGAAATGTGGACAGGATGGGAAAGAAAGCTGGGGGACCACATAAACTGGTCAAAATGTACACGGCTGGAATTTTATTTCCCAGGAGGATTACATGTCAGCTGACAAGGAATTTGACATTAATTTCACATTTCGTTAAATTAAGCCTTACCAGTTATAATTGAACAAACACATCCATAAAATAGAATTAACTTTCAAATGCTCAAATTCAAATATCTTTCTGAAACTTTTGAAAGCTCCTACCAAAGGATTTGACACCATGTTTGGTCATACGGGCTTCTCCTGTAACTCCCTAAGGGGAAAAGTAGGGTGGGAAAGCAACTTATAGGTTTTGTCCAACCTGAGTACAAATGTGTGTAATTAGTATGTCATTATTCTAAGGAGTTGGGGAAAGTTATGAGACACTAAAATAACATGAAACTTTTAAAAATGAGTGTATGTGTGTATATATATATATATATATATAAAAACAAATTTAAATCAGTGTTGGGGAGTAAAAGGTTAGGCGTCCAAAGGTGCAATGGCAGTAAGGCCTACAAAAAGTCAGCACAAACATAGTTATACCACAACATGACTGGTACCTCCAAGTGTACCTCCACCAAGGCTGTGACCGATGCCACTTATTTCACTTCGGTAATGACATGAGAGGTGACAAAAAAAAATAGACGCAGTTTACTGTGAGAACGAGGAATTGGGATGTTTTCATTTGCCCGCAACGGTCACACCCCTCCCATAAGTAAATTTGTTATATTGCATCACTGTGGGAAACATTTAAGAAACAGGGGGATTTATTACTGCTACTTTTATCATTCCAAAGTTGCACTGTAATGAATGGCATTTCCCTGACCATGTGAGAATACACAGGGCTCCTTAACAGGCTCACTCACAGGTGGGTATGACAGATAGCACAGGTGGAGCTTCCAATTTATGGATGTCCTGCTGCTGTGTCTACAGACTGAGAAATGATCTAGTGACACACTGGTGCAGCTGAATGCTTAACATGAGCACCTTCTCACGCAGTTGAGGTACACTCATTCTTTACAAGTTATTTTGATCTCTAAAAGAATGAGTGTACCTCATGCATTCACATAGCTAATTACCTCACATTAAATCTTGTATTTCCTTAAGCGAGCAGATTTAAACACATTTCAAATGAACTTGTTGTCTAACTACAGTACACTTTAAATACTAATTACATATAATTGCATTGCTGCCAACTTAACTAGAATTAACTGGATTTCGAGCACGGGCAGACAAATATATCAATACAGAAAAAACATCCATCAGAAGAGTATGCAGAATGATGTAGACCAGTAGTAGCATAATCACTTAATGTCTTTTACGTTTCCATGTTTCCTTAGCTCTCAATCTTTCACAATCACTTCTCTGTCTTGAAATTCACAAGCACTTCTCTGTCACACAGTATTAATAGCTGGCATGAAGGGTCGCAGTAAGAGGCAGCTGACCACTGACTCCTCTGAGATGGATCCGAGTTCAGGAAATACCTGCAGAAAATCAGTGAAGGTGAGATTTTGAACGGCTCCAAATGGACACCACACAGGTCGGGGACACTTTAATGTGGTCAGCGAGAGGCACGGCAAAACATTAAAGCAAGTTCCAGGGGATAAATGGCAGCCATTGTTCTACAGAGCTCCCTGTCCTTCCTGTCATGGTAATTGCCCTAATCTAACAGAGGGCCTTGGCAGACAGCTCACTGCACCCTGACCCACTCTTCTAGATTCCTCTACTCCCTCGTGTTACCCAGAAGAAACCACCACATTATATGCCTGTTAGCGTTCTTTGTGATGGCGGCTTCCAAGCAATTAGGAGGCAGGCTGACCGGATGGATTTGGTATTGGGTGGGGAGGAGAGGGGGTACTGCCACTAATCCACCCCTGGTTTGAGAGAGTCAGTCTTTTCCCTTTTCTATTAAGAGGATCCTCAGGCAGGCCAGGAACGTACACCATGTGGGGAATTTGCTGCAGACCTTCTGATTGATGTATTTTAAAAACAGAAAATACATTTCATGAAATATGATTTAGGTCCGTTCATTTGAGCCACTGCACTCCAGTAAATTGTCATTGGAATTAAATATGTTCTTGATTAAATATATAGCTCTTGACCCCTTACAGTCTTCCATTTTAATTGGTCCTAATGCAATGATCTCTGAATTTCCATAGGTACCTATTTTGATGAGGTGGGACTTATTGACAGATTTATTTTAAATGAACTTTACTGTAGGGCTTCACAAAGCATGTTGTCTTGGCTTTTGTGTTTAAAGTCATGAAACTTATATTTGCGGTATGTTTATTCTTACTATGTTAGCCCATTTTTCTGTTGCTGTGCTGTTTTCATTACAAATCATTGTTGCTGTTGCTGCAACACTGCTTGGCCTAAAAGTATCTAAAGGAAAGTGCCATAGTAATGTTGTGTAGCCACCAAGATCACATGATCATACATTTTCTGTAGTATGTGCACAAATCTTTTTTACATTATTATAAGTCCTCCAAGGAAATCCCTCCTGATTGTAGTTCCCCATGAGGTCCTATCCTATTCCTCCTACTCTAAACTCTCTGCGCCAGCTTGCCAACAGGGTCAGGGGTCATCTGAGGTTCATCCCCAATGATGTTTGCTAGCCCTCTGGATGTATTAACTGGATATTTTAATTTTAATCTTTGCAAAAACCTGTCAAACCGTAGAACATAATTCATCATATGAAATGGATAATAAAAATAACATCTCTGAGATTCTCCATTGAGTTATTGCATTTTTACCCATTGGGAATAACTTGTAAACTACAATGTAAAGATAATCTTTATTAAAAAAATAGCTTTAGGTATTACAGAGGAGGGCCTATGCTGATACATGTTTGTCTCACCATCACACTTTATTTCAACAAAGAATTGAAAGCCTGTAAATTGGTGCATTCCTCTTTTCTTCTGTGTGTGGGTGTCTGTATATTTATTTAAAAAAAAATATATTAACATTATGTCATATGTTATTATAGGTAAAGTTTTTTTAAAGTCTTTAAAAAAGATGGTGAACTGAACTGCATTTATATTCTTGCTATACTGTATATTTTATAGCTTGTTACAAAAAAATTTTTTACTTTAAAAAACCATGCAATTTCAGGTTAATATACAATAAATAACATTTGTTTCACTGATTTCAATTTGAATATAATCATGGCAAAATGCCCCTTACATAAGGAACATAGAATAAAAACAGACATTACTGCCTGCGGATAGGTAGGATGTCAATGAAAGACATTAAGAAGTTGATTCTCCTGGGTCTAAAATTATAGAGGATGCTTCTGTTAGACATAATGGTATAGGTTGTATAAATCAGGCAAAACTGCATAGGATGTGGGCAAAAATAACAGAGATCATTCACAAAGCTAAAATGAAAGCCGGTTAAAAGTTAAAATGTTTTCAGAAAAAAAAGAACATGCTTGCCCCCCCTGCATTTAATCTGATTTGAACAGTACTTATGCAGTGCTCTCTTATTGCGGAGAGAGGATGGAAAACTCTCGTGAACTGCAGAAGCACTGGAAGTGAATGGTGTGAGTAAAAGCGGAGAGAGATTGATCCTTCCACGTGATACCGTAAAAGCTTGCAACCCTGTTAGAGCCGGCGGGGGGAGATAAGGGATGAACGCTCTTCTAAATGACACTCAGGGCTCCCAAGTGATGGGGGCCTGCAGAGAAGGAGGCAGGGTCTCTCTTTACAGGAGATGCACCAGAGGTAATCAAGCTGAAAATTGAAAGGCCAAAAGCACTCTAAATCCATATGAGCCTATCGCAAGGATGAGCACACGGAGTATCTTAAAGTACCAGGCTAATACAGTTAACGCACCATATGCAAATGACCTTTGAATGCTGTATGGACGATTTGTAGATGCACTTGCCAGAGCTAATTCCACGATTTCAGCTTACACCTTTGTACAGCAAGATATTTGGGGGACTACAGCAAATTTAATCCTGGGTTAATATGTAATTTATTCTAAACACATGATAAATGGAGGAAATGTATTACAAAGAAATCCATGCAGATCTTCTCGATGCGATGTAAGCAGGTTTAGTGCCAGAAAAGCATTGTCCCTCCTTTCAAAGGGGGAATAAACCTGGCATGGATAATTACCAGTTAGCATTATACAGTATGTGTGACATTTAAAGTAGTGGAATTTATTTAATGTGTTACACCTAAGGATTTGGGCTGCAGTAACAGCATCACAACACAGTAGTAGAATGTGTGCCTACTGGAGTACAGTCAAAAACAACTGCAACATGTCATCAGCTTTTGAAGACCAAAGAAAATATCAGTTCATAATGGGAAACAAAATGGAAGCCATAATTGGCTTAATTAGAATCCTTGGGTTTATGTCAAGCAACATACTGGACAGAGAGATCATCCACACCATGCAGTTAAAATATCTTTATTTCCAGGATGGGCTTGGTTTATAGTACCTGTTCAATCACATTTTAAAAGGGTTTCGGAATTCATTACAGTGGCCAGAGCTTACCATGAGAGTTGTGATGTACAACCTGATTCTCAGACAGTTTGAAGGAAAGGGATTTTTGTAAAATAACAAAAAAGTTATTAGAATCACATTAATAGGATATCCATGTGGTAACCATTCGGTAACTGTTATGGAATGTTAATTTAGCTCTGCACAGACCACTGGAAAGTCTCCAAATATTCTGAAGGAGTATGTTTCCTCTGTATCTCTGAACACTTAATTCATTTTGGACTCATTGGTTAAATATTACTCTTTTGGTACTGCAGAAAATGATACAGTACATTTTCAAATAACTGCATATTTTGCTGTCGAGAAAGTTTATTACTAGGCTGAATGACTGCCTCTGCATGTTGAATAAGGTTGCAATGTTTAGAATTCATTTATATTTTATATTAACCTAATGGGCAATAATTAAGACAATGAAGCAGATAGAAATGACAGGGAGGGGGGAAATATTCAGAATATCATGCAAATTGAACGTAATATGGGCATAAATATGTGATAGATTCACTATTGAATAGAGGGGAAAAATAGACATTGATAATGCAACACATTAAATGTGTTTGTGGGCTTAGTGCCATTGCATTTCATAAGATTTTAAATAGTAAGGACATGTGCTAGCGCATCTGGTGATAACTATGCTGCCAGGACGTATTTGCATCTCTGTGAACCAGACCACAACATGATTCAAGCTGAATGTGGCTGTTTTGCTGAAATATTTTAGTCAATACTGTCTGCTTGCTCAGAGGTTTACTTCACTGCCTGTGCTTAACAAACTCCTTAATTCATATTAAATCACTCAATAAACGGCCGTACGAAATAAGAATTCTTCCATTTTGCATTGTCCATTAATCGCAATAACAAACATACAGCAGAAATCTCATTCCTCTTGGATAGAGTTGAGGGCACCTGCTTTGGTGATTCTCACCTGCTATTACATTGGTTATCCAAATAGCTGAGTCTGCTTCTAGGTTGTCCACTTAGTATATAGCTTATGTACAGCTTATATTATACTTTCCCTTGTACTGCGGGAATGTACTATAAACACTAGTATGAATCATATCTGAATAATATTATAATATATAGGCTAATACATAATTAGCTTTTGCATTTCATATGCAAAAGCAATTGGAGTATATATATATACAGTACTGTGCAAAGGTTTTAGGCAGGTGTGACAAAATGCTGTAAAGTAAGAATGCTTTCAAACATAGAAGTGTTAATAGTTTATTTTTATCAATTAACAAAATGCAAAGTGAATGAACAGAATTATCTAAATCAAATCAATATTTGGTGTGACCACCCTTTGCCTTCAAAACAACATAAATTCTTCTAGGTACACTTGCACACAGTTTTTGAAGGAACTCGGCAGGTAGGTTGTTCCAAACATCTTGGAGAACTAACCACAGATCTTCTGTGGATGTAGGCTGCCTCAAATCCTTCTGTCTCTTCATGTAATCCCAGAGAGACTCGATGATGTTGAGATCAGGGCTCTGTGGGGGCCAAACCATCACTTCCAGGACTCCTTGTTCTTCTTTACGCTGAAGATAGTTCTTAATGACATTGGCTGTATGTTTGGGTTCATTGTCCTGCTGAATAATAAATTTGGGGCCAATCAGACGCCTCCCTGATGGTATTGCATGATGGATAAGTATCTGCCTGTATTTCTCAGCATTGAGGACACCATTAATCCTGACCAAATCCCCAACTCCATTTGCAGACATGCAGCCCCAAACTTGCAAGAAACCTCCACCATGCTTCACTGTTGCCTGCAGACACTCATTATTGTACCGCTCTCCAGCCCTTCGGCGAACAAACTGCCTTCTGCTACAGCCAAATATTTCACATTTTGACTCATCAGTCCAAAGCATCTGCTGCCATTTTTCTGCACCACAGTGCATAGTTGCATAGTTGAGTCGCTTAGCCTTGTTTCCACGTCGGAGGTATGGCTTTTTGGCCGCAATTCTTCCATGAAGACCACTTCTGGCCAGACTTCTCCGGACAGTAGATGGGTGTACCTGGGTCCCACTGGTTTCTGCCAGTTCTGAGCTGATAGCACTGCTGAACATCTTCCGATTTCGAAGGGAAGTAAGCATGATGTGTCTTTCATCTGCTGCATTGTTTCCTTGGCCGACCACTGCGTCTACGGTCCTCAACGTTGCCAGTTTCTTTGTGCTTCTTCAAAAGAGCTTGAACAGCACATCTTGAAACCCCTCAAACCCTTGCTTTGAAATCTTTGCCTGGGAGAGACCTTGCTGATGCAGTATAACTACCTTGTGTCTTGTTGCTGTGCTCAGTCTTGCCATGGTGTACAACCTGTGACATGAAACTGTCTTCCACAACCTCACCTTAGTAGCAGAGTTTGGCTGTTCCTCACCCAGTTTTAAGCCTCCTACACAGCTGTTTCTGTTTCAGTTAATGACTGTGTTTCAACCTACATATGAAAGTGATGATCATTAGCACTTGTTTGGTATAATTGGTTAATCAAATCCCTGACTTTGTGCAAGTGTACCTATAAGAATTGTTGCTGGTTTGAAGGCAAAGGGTAGTCACACCAAATATTGATTTGATTTAGATTTTTCTTCTGTTCGCTCACTTAGCATTTTGTAAATTGATCAAAATAAACAATTCAAATTTATATTTTTGAAAGCATTACTTTACTTTACAGCATTTCTTCACACCTGCCTAAAACTTTTGCACAGTACTGTATATAATATATATATATATATTATATACATACATATATATTATATATATATTTATATACATGTATATATAGCTTAAATGCATACATACATGGTACTTCCGATCAAATACCGTCCTTGTATTTTGTTTTCTAATATAACAAAGGAATCTCTTAAGCCTTGTTCTGGCAGCTGTGCTTGAGAACCCCCTGGGAGTTTAGTGAACATCTTAAGTGTTACATTGATTGCTATTTGGAGGCTCGTGGCTATAGTGTCATTTCAGTGTATTATTCCATAATAAATGTATTTTGTTTTGTATATAATATTTATGATATTATGGTGAAGGTATTTTATTTGCACCACATGTAATATCCCATCATATATATATATTTTTTTTTGTAATTGTCAGGTTACAATAATATGATAGCATTGGCTCATCATTTCTGTACAGCTGGCAAGCCCTCTAGTTATGGGAGAATGAGGTTTCATGATGCTAAAAATGAAACAATCAAAAGTTCCTGCTCTTCACAACAAAACAGAATGATTGGTTCAAATCAGTGAGTTACTGGTAGCATTTGGTAGCTCCATGCATGTTTAGTGTCATCATACTTCATGCTCCCATTACTACCCTTTCACCCTTCCCCACTCATGGGCTTGGAGATAATAAGTTGCATGTTATCATTTATCCCACTAGTAACCTGTGGGCACAAACTACCAACACGCAGGGGTTTTCTCTGTTGATCATGGTCTTTTTTCATTATTAGGCTGTTATGGAGAGAATTAATTTTCAAATAAATTATTACTATGTTTGCCATAACTATCTTAGGTAATTATAGTCACTGTAATTAATTACAGATATTTGCTGTTTCAGTATGATTACTAAATGGGGCTTTCCATTGACCTTATTTGGTGTGCTATTATCTCCTGGGTCAACGTCACCTTGAGTTGCCCTTGCTTTCTTTTTTTCTTTTTTTCAGGTCAATACTTGGTCTTGTGTCAATTTACTCATGTCTGGAAATGCAGACAGTTAGGCCGGAGGAAAAACAGGCACCATGTTTACTCCTCCAGTTATGTGTGATCAAAGTTGTGAAACAGGATTCTAAGCACCTACGGGAGCTCACTTTGGATGAATATGAATTTAGTCTCACAAAGTCTCACATATTATCTGAAACGTATCATCTTAAACTGTGAACCGCCTACCGAGATATATCTACATCTATATCTATGCCTACAGAGAGTTATATCTAGCTTCCCTCATCACTGAAAGATAAATATCAATAGTTCCAAGGATTTCATTCAATATGAGCTTCTAAATCAATCACTTGGAATATCAACTTTATTTCATGAGAACCCTCCCCCTCCCCCCCACACATACACACACACCCCATGCCTTCAAATATAAAAAAATATTCTACAATTTGTTTACTTTAAATTCAACTGGAGATATCAGCCAACAAATCCAATGTCTTGTATCTATTGCATTCTCAGTAAAGTTAATTAAAGCTTCTTATTAGCAGTGGCTGAAAATACATTTTCAAAAGCAAAGAACAGATACAGTCAAAAAAATCTTTCTCTCATACTGTTGGTCTGCAGCGAAACTGATACAGTTAGTTATTCACCTGATCGACTACCACGGCTTTCCCACAGCTAAATAAAAAGAAAAACATCCAAGCACCACTCACCTCTCACCTGAGATGTTCTTTTCAGTACATTTTATTTACCATTATATAAAGTATATGTTATACCTACAGCAGCTGCACATGAGGAAGCTCATATTTCACACATTTCAGAATTTCCATTAGCGTGATAGCACCCTTTGAGTCATTAGTGCTGTGACAACCACCTCATTTAACAGCCAATCCTTCTTCTCTGACATACAGATCAAGAACATTTAATGTCTATAATTTTCATATACCCCACTGGCAATCATTCGGTTCATTTTTTTTTGACATGGTGAATTGACTGAACACAGAACTGAAGTGTGAAGTATTTAATAACCTCATACCACATATTTCATACCAACATTTCAATTTCATTTTAGTGGAATAACATCTAAATAAACATAAGTGATTTAGTTACAGTAAATAACAGACAATTTAGATTATTGATTCAATGAGACTGGTTGAAAGAGCAAACATGATACCCATTAGATGAATACCATTTATTACCTTTGCTGCAATGCCCAGGCATAACTGTAAGCCTGTCCATTCACTTTACTGTTCTCTGCCAATTCAGGAGGGCGCACACTAGCACCCACATCCTCCAAAATGTACAGCCACGCACCAGTGGACTGGACAGCAGGCAACAGGCACCTGGCTGTCGCTATGAGCCAGGGAATAACCTGCCAAAAAAAAAACCCTCCCTCCCTGGGCTACACTATGGCTATACATTACAAACTAACTGTACATTGCCCCATGTCATGTCCCCGTTGCCTCATCACCCTGGTTGCAGTTGGCATTGACAAAATCATAATTCAGTTCCAGGACATGTAGCCCATGATTGCACATGATTGCACGGACACAGGGCTTCTGCTGGGTCCATCACCTGGGAGCCCCCAAATCATGTCCATTTTAGGTTGAGACCTTGCTGGCTAAATTCTCAATGGCTCTGACATCACGTGGTGTCCAATTTTTATGTTGGGGTGACACAGATTATTAGTTAAGCTGGTGTCAACTGACCCCAACTGTGTTTGACCCCAGCCAGCAGCATGCAAGGCCCCATGGGTAGAATGAGAACATGATTGATCTACTGGGTCATGTGATGCATTACACCTTAATGTATGAACAGATGTGCTTTCCTGCCCTGCCCTTGTTGTCCCTCAGGAGAGTAAGGAGGGTTCTCTTTCTGTGAAAATGTGCAGTATCCCTCATTGGTGTGCTGTGGTGCAGCAGTGCTTCAAAAAATAAAAAGGTCAGAGCTGTCATTTTGGGTAACAAAGTGAGGGCTTTCATTGGCTCAGCCATATATTCTCATGCTAGCATCAAGACACATCAGCTACAGGCCTTTCTCCCAATCAACAAAAAATCCAGGATGAGGCTATGGCAACAAAATCATAACCCGAATCACCTTTGATTCTGCAGTATCTTCACCACTTCAATTATAAAATTTGTAATTTGACACACTGAGGTTGGGGCATTTTTTGTACAGTATTTTACATTATTGTTTTGAAAGGCAACAATACAATCTTTCCCTGGAAGAGGCCACTCCCATCAAGATAGAAATGCTTCACCATATGATGAAGGTGATCACTCAGAATTACTTTATATTTATTGGCATTTACCATGCTCTATAAGTGGTTGAGTGGACCTAAACCATGGCAGGAAAATGCACCCCACACCATAACAGAGCTGCCAGAACCCTTCATTTACTGAAGTGTTTCCTTTATTTTGGCAGTTGGCACTGACTATTAAACAGTACAAATAATTTGCTTAAGAAAAGACATAAGCCAAACATTCAGACCAGGGTAACACAATTTACCAATTTCTGCAATTTCTGTTCCAACTTGAGTCCTGGAAAACAATCTCACACATATTTCATAACTGGCCTTAACATAGCTGTAGCCCCCTGTTGTTATGGGGAAGATTCCGCAGGGGAGATAAGTATATCAACCAGAACAAAGCCTACTCTGATTGGCACCTTAAAAATGACTCAATCCAGATTTTCATTTGTTTTCTCATCTCACAGTTGGCAGGATCCAATTATGCATAAATCACCCATTCCATATACGTATCCAAATGCAATACTTCATTTAAAATACAACACATTATCAATTATTATTATTATTACTGAGATTCCAATGAGTGGCAGAATGAAATCCAAAAGGAAAAAAAGGAACATAAGCTCATCCTGCAGGAAGATAGGTTGTGGTCCTTCTTCTATACCAGTGGCCTGTTTAGGCAACTTTAAAAACCTACAACCATGATACCATTTTGTTCCTGCCACAAATCAATTTCTCAGACCAATAAAAGTCAATTTCTCAAACCAATAAAAGTAAAGGAAAATAAAATATTACCATCTTAACTGAGATTTGACCATTATACCAGGGAAGTCATCAATCACATGCTTGTCTTCCTCAACAGCTGGTCCTTGTTAAAACTGTATCGGTCTTACATTTCAGTACTTATAAAGAGAACACAAGTGTCTCCTTTGTTCACTGCATTGAGACATTAGTTTATGAATGCAAATTAAACTGTAAAATTGTATTGTAATTGAGACAACAAGTCCCCACGTATTTCAATACACCAGTAACTATAACAATGATCAAATGTGGTTTACTGTCATGTATGCAGTGTGCACATTCTTAAGGTAAATATCTCTTTCACGCATGGTATTGTGCAATGAGAAGTGATTGTTGAAAAGCCTGACACAAACACATGCACTCACTCACACACGTGCATGCGCTAATACACACACACACTAATACTCACTTTAAGAGTGGATAGAAATATGCCTGGTGGGAGAAAACATTTGCACAGATAGGCTTGAAATAATCTGAATGGTCAGATGGATATAAGAATAGTATGCGTGAATGTCTGCTATGGACTTGATCCAAGTATTATGCAATCATTCAGAGGGACTTCCTACATTATCATTTATGTTTTATCCATTCATACAGCTGGATATTTACAGAAGGATTTAAGATTAAGTATTTTATTCAAGAGTAGACCAGCAGTGCCCCACCCATAGATTCAAATCAGCAACCTTCTGGTCATGTGTTCCCAAAAGACTGCGCTGAACGTCTGCTACCCATATATCTGCTGACTCTGCTCCTGCAGCATAGCATTTGGTAATTCTGCTTCAAACCTCAATACAGTGCATCAAGTGTGTAATACGGCTAGGTGTAATAATGTTTTACTCCAATGGAGGATGACGAGGATCCATCAGTGATAATCCAGCTCACTGAAACCATAAATGAACAGGTCCATCCAGACTTCCAGTCAAAATCAATGGCTTGTCTTTTGCAAAAAAGATAATAATAATGTAATGCAAAAAAAAAATCATTCATTAGGCAAAACAAAATAAACAATAGATGATGTAAAGAAAACAAACAACCAATGATGTAAAGAAAATATGACATGATGTTAGGCGGCGTCCAAAATAAAAACTTACAACATACCTACAACATAATGCGGGAAAAAGACACCGGCGGTGGTCCAACCGAGGAAAGAACATTAGAACAAAAATAAAGAATAGAAATAACTAAACTTGTGATGGGAGAAGGCCACAGAGCATCTGAAAGTAAAACTGTATTCACGATTCACTCTATACCCTCTTTACTGCATACGCATAATAATTGTTCAAATTCAGAACTGCATTTTTATACTCACTGCTAGCTGATGATAAATTGGTCAATAGAAATCCTGCATCCTTTCATATAATTTATATTTCAGGTTCTAGTTGTGACTAGAGTGAGTGAGTGAGAAAGAAAGAGTTAGATAATTATTTTGGATTGCTTTTTGGAATTGACTTGGATTGTTGGAAGACTCGGTGTGTGTATCACGTATTGATTGTATGATTGTAATCGACAATGAGAGAAGGATTGTGGACTGTGTTTGAATTCCCCGATTACCTCATCCTTTCTTGTGTTTTTTTTGTCAAATCAGTTTAATACAATTATCGTTTTGTTTTGAATACTGCCTCCTCCAGATTATTCAATTGCCTAAAAGGTCATTGTGTGTCACCCCACCCCCATTGGCACTACATAGTAAACAATCGACCTATGTATGCTATATAGAATATATATTTAAAATTCTGGCTTAGCTGTCTATAGATACAGGTATTCCTGAAAATAAAGCTGTCGTGACTCACTGCATCACTGGAACAGCGACTACCACCTCGGAAAGCACAATACAAAATGGGAATTGTAAAATACCTAGGCAATATCAACGCTAATAAAATACTGCCTTAAAATTCTCACGCAAAGAGGAGAGTCGCAATTAAGGCATGTTTTAGTATATCAGACGGAATACTTAATCAACCTAATTTACAAAATCTCCACCCTGTTTTAACGTGTTCCCCCCAGTTATATACATATGCATGAACAGATTTAACTACTAATCTAAAGGAAAGTCGCAAAGTAACTTAACCCCCGCAAATGTCATCCTAATAGCAATTTGACTCATTTCGACAGTTTAGTAAATCTGCCGTAGATATTGCGCCCTTGTAGCAATCCTTTAGTAAACATGGCCCTCAATGTTTTGGCAAATAATGGACTTTGTATGCCAGTTTGTACCAAACGGGATGGAAAAGCTGCACCTTAAGGATTCATAGGATTTCAGTAATAAGTAGTACTGGCTCAAAAACGCAAATACAAAACATTTTACAAGGATAGCAACACCATGCAAACTATTAGAATTTTTAAATGAGGTTTGTTAAATAAACAAAATTAACTAGAAGAAAAATGGAAGAACATTCTATCTAATATGCCAGCCAGTTTTGGTTAGGATTGATTTTAGATCCAAGTTCAGAAAACACCCAAAACTGAGATATCAAAAACAGGGAAATCGTACACAAGAAGATTTATACTCATGACAGATTTATCTGAAGTGAAATATAATAGTGATAACTCAATCAACCACAGAAAGTTGGAAAAGGTTTTGCCACATACATTACTCTGAACCTATGGTGATGGGGGAAATTCATGTCTTCTATATGTTATATTGCATAATATTATTACAGTTTATCCCTGCTGGGGGTCATAAATGTCAGGTTGAGTAAATATACAGAACAAGGTGATCCCCTGTGACCAACTTAGGTCATGTCCACACTAATGCGGATACATTTGAAAACTCATCTTTTTTTCTCCGCTTTGGCCTTCCGTCCACACTAAGACGGCGTTTTTGTTACCGAAAACTGACCTTTTCGAAAACCCTCTCCCAAGTGGATAAATTTGTAAATGCCGGTTTCACATTGTAGTAAATACTGGGACAACGGAGGGTTTAGAAAACGCTGATGTGTGATTGTCATGTGATCCAGGCTGTAGCCAAAACATTCAACATGGTGGGCGAAGTTGCTGTTCTCTCTACTATCTAATTTGATTGCTTTATTGGAGTTAACAAGAATAACATGTGAATGTATAATGAAACTGGTGAAATGTTAACATCTGTTGTTATGTTGTGATGTATTTTCACAAAAAAGTTTGTTCAAATTGTACTCATTGATGACTTCAGTCCACAAATAAACACACTGGTATGAGAAACAAGCATAAGAATCCCTTTTGCATTTATGGTGCAAACCTGTTCCGTTGCTGCCTCAGGTTTCCTGCACATGTCCATTAAGGAAATGTAAGAGTTTTTGGTGTTTCAGTGTGGACTCAACCTTTCAAAAAGGTTGTGAAAACTCTATTGCGGACGGAAAAAATTTTGACACGAAAACAGCGTTTTTAAATGTATCCGCATTAGTGTGGACATGGCCTTTAATAGCAACACCAACAAATGTATTTAGTACAATTTGGTGGCCCACACAGTCTGGAAAAGCTTCTCAGAAATATACTTTCTGCCTTTAAATCCAATCAGGCAAAGATCAATAGCCCCATGTTTTTCTGATACAATAGCAGCTCATCATCTTACCTAACAGTAGACAATCATGCTTTATTTTGAGTGATCCATTGCATCATTTGGGCTTCCATTATCAAACAGTGTAAGATGCTCTACTGTATATCCATCCATCCATCCATCCATCCATTATCTAAGCCGCTTATTCCTGGTCAGGGTCGCGGGGGGGTGCTGGAGCCTATCCCAGCATGCGTTCCGGGCGAGAGGCAGGAATACACCCTGGACAGGTCGCCAATCCATCGCAGGGCACACACACCATTCACTCACACACTCATACCTACGGGCAATTTAGACTCTCCAATTAGCCTAACGTGCATGTCTTTGGACTGTGGGAAGAAACCGGAGTACCCGGAGGAAACCCACGCGGACACGGGAGAACATGCAAACTCCGCACAGAAAGGCCCCGGCCTGGATTCGAACCCGAGACCTTCTTGCTGTGAGGCGACAGTGCTATCCACTGCACCACCGTGCCGCCTCTACTGTATATATATATATATAATTAAAAATGAATGACAAGTTGTGCTGCAGTCAGGTACAATACTAGAATGGCTATTAAACACAAAATGTGGTTATTACATTACATTACAGTTTGCTTTCTCAAAAGCTTTATTTCTCAGTGTGATGATCACTTGAAAACCTGACAGTAACCTTACTTGTTAGCTACCTAATCAAATTTCTCTTTTTCTAAAGGTCTCAAGGGATACAATCCAAAGTGTTACTTTTGTGTGAATTGACTGATTTCATTAGCTAGCTTACTACTGCTAATTAATTGCTCCCATAACTTTTCATTACTTACACAACAAAATAATCTTAGACAAGACAGTTGAATACCAATCAGCAAGGCACACATGAACAAAAGGTATTCAAGAAAACAGCTTCATCTACTGAACAGCACAAATGCATCTTTAATACCATTTTTTCCCACAGAAAACACAGCAGCTTTCAGCAGTGAACAGTATTTAATTAACCAAAACGAATTAAGCGAAGGCTTTAAAGTGAGCCCTTTGCTTTAAAAAATGACAGCTAATATAAACAATGATCCCTTGGTACCAGATACAGTGCACTGTCTATGGTAGACATAGGACTCACAGTCACATGAACCGGAGAGGCTAAAAAGCGGAAAATAAAGGAAATCGGTGGTTTTTCTCTGACCATTGATAAATGTCTTAAATGTTAACACTTCCTCATCAGCCTCTTGCGTCACACAGTGAATGCGCAACCACTGTCTACCCTTCTGCTCCCATTACTTTAAATGATGCCTGCTCTCTTCCCTCTGAAGTCTCCTGCTGAGAAATGTTGGGTGACTGGGGCCAGTGATGCAAAGCCATCAAGCCTACATCAAGACAATGCTTATACAAGAGTTTTCCATTAGCCGAGGCATCTCAATGACAGTATCAAAAGCGCTTTGTTTCTCCCACCGCTAATGCAATTTCCATGGTAATACGACCTGGTCGCATCTGTTTGGAAACTTTGTGGGGAATTTTTTTTTCAGTTTCAAAAAGCCTCTCCCTCACGCCTGTTGTATTAACTGAAAGAAGTATTAAATACTTGTGTATAGCTTCACACAATGTGCACATTTTATGAAGGTTAATGTTTTCCCACAACACCAGAGCTGCTAACAATGGCATGGCTTACAGACATGGGAAGGCCACTTCCATTGAGAAGGACAAATTGACATTTCTGTATAGATAACTAGTGGATGTCACTGCTTAAAGAAAATGTCCATCTAATGAAACAATAATGGTTGTGAAACACTTGACAGAAGACTATCTAGTTACACGTTGACTATAAACACCTATAGTCCGAATTTAACCCTGTCACCTTTGCAAATGGGTCAATTACCTCCAGTGGATCATCAGACTGCAAGTTGGACGGTTTTTCACTTGCTCCTGTTTTTCTTCCCTCTCTGCTCCTCAAAACGAGTACTAATATGTAAATTACGATGGAAAGGAAAATCCTGGAGGAGCTCCAGCCTAAACTGCAGCAAAAGTTCACATCTGTTTCCTCCCCAGAGAGCATGCTCAGAGCAAGCTGTAATAATGCCACTCTTGAAAATCTTAGTTACTAAAGACATATATTACATTTATGCCCCTGTCCACCTTGTCCACCCAGTCAAAGGTATGTAACTACAACTCCATGAGAAACAAATCCCTTTTCCCATTTTTTAGATGAAGAACTCAATATAAAAACGTAATAACGTTTGTTGCATTGATGTAATACACATATTGTACAATACTTGTTTGAAAAGGTCAGCTAAGTAACCTGTATAACAATGTGCAACTTTGCTGCCTCAGTGGCATAGGGTGAGATTTTGTTTTTCTGTAAGGCAGGACAGATAAACATTAACATGTACAATATGCATGGCTGTATGCCATACATCTAAGACAGTGAGTACACACATTTTCCTCAGTTCCTTCAAATGCCACTGTTTGTAGTGATTATAAGGTTCAGTGGTTGTAGTTGTAGGTTGACTATGTATAACATATGGTATAACTAAGCAGATAAGTCAGAAAGAGTACAACATACCATGTGTTTTAACCAGTGTGCCAATGGAGGGGAAAACAGAGAGAAACTGAGCCATGTACTGTAACTTTTAACTATGGGGAGGGGCTGGCACGTGTAATCAATCCCTGAACCATAGAACTACCGGAAATCATGCAGCCTAATCATAGCTAAGCTTGCTTGTAGCTAAATGGTTGGATGGATAAATCAACTGCTGAATGTCTGACATGGTAAGAGCAGACTCAGTTTTTAAAATAATAAGAAGGTCAAGATATTATTATTCAAAACTTGTCAGCACAAATTGCAGCTAGCTAGCCAGCCAACACAATTCTATGGTAAAATTCCACCAGGAGACCATAAATGTGGCCTGGGCAGAGCGATAGCTTGCTAGCTACCATGGCTGAACAAAAAATGTCCAGTGAACAATAAGCTAGCTAGCAAAACATTAAGTAAAGTATACAGACACACAGTAGTGGCAGGTGTACATTCACTGCCAAGGACACCTGCTGCTAGATTAGATTAGATTAGATTAGATTCAAATTTATTGTCATTGTACAGTACAGGTACAGTACAGCGAAAATAAGTTTAGTATCTAAACTACTACTGCTACAAGCTAGATATAGGAGCAAAGGTAATCTGCAGCTGAGTGATGCAAGAAGAATTGCCAACACTTTTGTCACCTGTCACTGTAAGATGCTGAATATATCCTGAAGCAGGTACATATTTTGCTACGGAGTAGCAGAGGAAGCGAGCTCGACTACTTCCAAAGTGATGAGAGAGGGATGAGCCAGTGAAGTTACGGATAAAGCCTGAGGCAGTAAGGTAGCCCTGAGGAGACAACAAGATAGAGGCTGCCATCTCTGTATTCATTTTAAATAACTTTTTTAAGTAAGTAAGCAAAACTGTACCCTAAAAGGGTGCGAAAGCAAGGGCCTCGTCCAGGATACCAATTGAGTCTTTGTTTTGCAAGGCTGTTTCTAAATACAGATTTGAAACCAAATATCTCTCTTAATTTGTGTGACAAGCAAAGGACTAAGCTGTGTGTGCGCACTGTCATTGGTATGGCAGGTATGCCATCTGCCCAGTTACTGGTTGGTGAGGTATATCCTATACCTATACAGCACCGAGAGTTTGGCACATTTCAGGGGTTCCCACATAAATGACCATAGTGGCCACAGACTCACAGTCTGCTTATCTTCTTCTTCTGCTTCTTCTACTTCAAATTGTTACGTCTCCGTCCCGTCCTGTCCACCTCCCTTGTGTTTCCTGCCAGTTCTTTCCTTGCGTGCCATGTCTTGTTTTGCGTTCACCCTGTGTTACGTGTTTTATGGGCGCGGCTTCGCTTCCGCATTTTGTCTTGTGTTCCCTCGTTATGTTTTCAGCCTGTCACAAACCATTCCCTTGCACATTCTGCACGCTGTTCCAATTTAGTTATTTCACCCTGCCTATTTATGTTGAGCACGCACTCACTTCAGTGCCGATCCGTCCATTGTAACTCCCGTATGGCTCGTTTGTTTCCCCAGTTTACCAGTCTTGCCTGTTCGTTTTCTATCCTAATACTTAATACTTTGGTTTGTTCGTTTGTTTGTTAGTCTGTTCGTTTGTTTGTTAGTCTTTTTACCAGTTTTATAGCTGTCCTGTTTATTTCTGTTTTGCCTACGTTTTGACTGTGTTTTCCAGTCGCCTTTTGTTTATATTCTAATTAAACGCCTCCTGTGTGGAGCGCTAATCCTACCCTCGTTCCGAGTCTGCATTTGGGTCCAGGTCTGCATAACTCAACACAACAGAACGGATCGGCCAGTATGGACCCAGCAGACTCGACCGAGCTCCAGTATCACCTTGCCTGCCAAGAGACTCGCATGAATCAGCAGGAGCAACGCATAAGGGGGACGAGGGGGAGGCGCTGAGGATCTGAACTGCCATATCTCCCAGTTGGGGGAACAAGTGTCCCAACTCCGCGCCAGCTTCCCTCTTCCTGCGCAGACTGCTTCTCCCAACCCCCTGCGCCAACTCTGCCTGCCAGCCTGCCGGTTGGGCAATCCAGGAACCCCGCATTCCCCACCCGGACCGCTACTATGGCAATTTGGGAACTGCAAGGGGTTCCTGATGCAGTGCGACCTCGGTTTTCGCCTACAACCCTCCTCCTACGGCTCAGATCAGGCGAAGATCGCCTTTATCATGGGTTGCCTTGGGGGGAGGGCGCTGGATTGGGCAACTGCCATCTGGGACAGCCAGCTCCCAGCCAGTTCCCAGTACTCCGTGTTCGTGGCAGAGATGAGGAAGGTCTTCGATCACCCGGTGGGTGGAAGAGATTCCTCCCAACGCCTGTTCCATCTCCGCCAGGGGACCGCAGCGTGGCGGAGTACGCGGTGGAGTTCAGGACCCTGGCGGCGGAATCCGGATGGAACGACGCGTCGCTTCAAGGGGCCTTCCGTAACGGGTTAGGAGAGATGGTGAAGGATCAGCTGGCTACGAGGGACTACCCTGACTCCCTCGACGCCCTGGTTTCCTCGCCATCAGAGTCGACAACCGCTTGCGGGAGCGTCGGAGGAGAAGACCAGTCGCCTCACCTCGACAAGCTCTTTTCCTCCTCCACATCCTGAACCCTCTTTCCGGACCACCAAGCAACAATCCGTCCCGGGGCTAGTAGCTGAAGAGGCCGTGCAGCTGGGCTTACTGGTGAGCCACACCGCGTCTTCCGCAGCCGCCCAGCCTCGTTTCCAGTTGAGGGCCACGCTCATCTGGAACAGTCAACCCCTGCCGTTGTGCGCCTGGTGGACTCCGGGCGGATGGAAATTTTATTGATGCCCAGCTGGTGCAACAGACTGGCATCGCCACCCGTTCCCTTGCTGTCCCTCTCCAGGCCCACGGACTGGATGGGCACCTCCTGGTCCAGGTCACGCACTCTACCGTACCCCTGCAGCTCATTCTTTCCGGCAACCACCGGCAGACCATCCAACTCCTGGTCATCTCTTCACCCCAGTCCCCTCTGGTCCTCGGTCAACCCTGGCTCAGACTCCATAACCCTCACCTGGACTGGGTCACTAGCAAGGTCCAGAGCTGGAGCCCCTACTGCCACGCCACTTGTCTCCAGTCTGCTCGAGCACCCGCGGAGGGCGCTTCACCTCCTGCCAGGTTGACTCCTCCGGACCTGTCCTCGGTTCCCCCCGTGTACCACGACCTAGCGGAGGTGTTCAGCAAGAGCCGAGCATCTTCATTGCCACCTCATAGGCCCTATGACTGCGGCATCGACCTGCTTCCCGGGGCTCCCCTGCCTTCCAGTCGTCTCTTCAATCTCTCGCGCCGGAGAGAGCAGCTATGGAGACCTACATCCACGACTCGCTTGCTGCAGGCATCATCCGACCCTCCTCATCCCCAGTCGGTGCAGGATTCTTCTTCGTCGCCAAGAAGGACAAATCACTCCGTCCCTGCATCGACTACCGCAGCCTCAACTCCATCACCATCAAGAACAAATACCCTCTGCCCCTCATCAACTCTGTTTTCGAACCTCTACAGGAGGCCACCATATTTTCCAAACTGGATCTCGGAATGCCTACCACCTTGTTCGGATCCGAGAGGGGGACGAGTGGAAGACGGCATTCAACACCCCTCTGGGCCATTTCGAGTACCTGGTGATGCCGTTCGGGCTTACCAACGCCCTGCTGTGTTCCAGGCATTGGTTAACGATGTTCTCCGGGACTTCCTCAACCGCTCCGTATTCGTCTACCTTGACGACATTTTAATTTTCTCCCGCAACCTGCAGGAACACACGACCCATGTCCGGCAGGTCTTGGAGAGGCTGTGGGAGAACCAATTGTTCGTCAAGGCGGAGAAGTGTGAGTTCCACGTCTCTTCGGTTAGCTTCCTGGGATACATTGTGGAGTGTGGGCAGGTGAAACCTGACCCGGCTAAAATCCAGGCGGTGGTGGAGTGGCCTCAGCCGTCGTCACTAAAGGAGTTGCAGCGGTTCTTAGGATTCGCCAACTTCTATCGACGGTTCATTCGGGACTACAGTAGGGTAGCCGAACCCCTCACCAGACTCACCTCCTCATCCATCCCTTTCTCCTGGACCCTTGAAGCAGAAGCCGCCTTCACCAACCTCAAAAACCGCTTCACATCTGTCTCCCGTCAATTCGTTGTGGAGGTAGATGCCTCGGACTCCGGGGTAGGGGCCATCTTATCCCAACGCTCGGGTAAGGACCAAAAACTCCATCCCTGCGCCTTCTACTCCCGTCGGCTGTCCCCCGCCGAACGCAACTATGATGTTGGGAACCGGGAGTTGCTGGCGGTCAAGCTCGCCCTGGAGGAGTGGCGACATCTTTTGGAAGGAACTGAACAACCCTTCATCGTCTGGACGGACCACAAAAATCTGGCCTATATCCAGTCTGCCAAGAGACTAAA
This sequence comes from Aldrovandia affinis, assembly GCA_029706075.1. NCBI lineage: Eukaryota > Metazoa > Chordata > Actinopteri > Notacanthiformes > Halosauridae > Aldrovandia > Aldrovandia affinis. The sequence goes on from JAINUG010000100.1 coordinate 77,533, forward strand.
TTCTCGCCAGGCCCGGTGGGCACTGTTTTTTGGCCGATTCAATTTTACCATCACACACAGACCCGGATCCCGCAACCTGAAGCCCGATGCCCTCTCCCGCCTATTCTCCTCCGAAGCCAGACAGGCGCGCCCTGACACCATCCTGTCCCCCTCCTGTGTGGTTGCTGCGGTGACCTGGGAGATTGAGAGTCAGATCAGGGATGCCCAGGCCACTCAACCTGACCCCAGACCCAACCCCAGTTCTCACCTGTTTGTCCCTGATTCCGTCCGTTCCCAGGTCCTGCAGTGGACACACTCCTCCCGTCTGGCCTGCCACCCCGGGTTCCAGCGCACCTTGTCGCTGCTCAAACGCAGCTTTTGGTGGCCGTCCATGGCCGCGGATGCCCGGGCATTCGTACTGGCCTGCACCATCTGCGCCAGGAGCAAGGCATCCCACCAGCCCGCCAGCGCGCTCCTCCGTCCCCTGCCTATCCCAGGTCGTCCTTGGAGTCACATTGGAGTGGACTTCGTCTGTGGACTCCCCCCCTCGGAAGGTAACGATACCATCCTAACAATTGTCGACCGTTTCTCCAAGGCGGTCCATTTTGTTCCCCTTCCCAAGCTTCCCTCAGCCTCGGAGACCGCAGAGCTCCTGGTCCAGCACGTGGTCCGTCTCCATGGGATCCCCATCGACGTGGTGTCGGACCGTGGCCCTCAATTTTCCTCCCATGTCTGGAAATCGTTTTGCCAGGCCCTGGGGGCCTCCGTCAGCCTGTCCTCCGGCTACCATCCCCAGACGAATGGCCAGACTGAGAGGGCCAACCAAGACCTGGGGACTGCACTACGGTGCATCACGGACCGGAACCCCTCCTCCTGGAGCAAACTGCTACCCTGGGTGGAGTATTCGCACAATGCCTTAACCTGTTCTGCCACCGGTCTCTCCCCTTTGAATGCTCCCTAGGGTATCAGCCCCCCCTGTTCCCGGCCCAGGAGGAGGAGATCTCCGTCCCGTCGGTGCAAGCCCACATCCGGCGCTGCAAACGGATTTGGGAGGACACCCGCTCTGCTCTCCGCCGCTCCACCGCTCGCACTCAGCGCCTGGCGGACCGCCACCGCACCACAGCCCCCCAATACACTCCGGGTCAGCAAGTCTGGCTCTCCACCACGGACATTCCTCCAATCCACATCTAAGAAACTCCAGCCACGCTACATCGGTCCCTACCTGATAGAAACCATCATCAACCCTCTGCCATCAGACTCAAACTCCCTCCAGCCCTCAAGATTCACCCCGTTTTCCATGTTTCCAAGGTCAAGCCCGTCACGTCCAGTCCTCTGTGCCCTCCGACCATTCCCCCTCCACCCCCCCGGATCATCGACAACGCCCCAGCCTACACTGTCCGGCGCATCCTGGACATTCGTCGCAGGGGTCGGGGCTACCAGTATTTGGTGGACTGGGAGGGTTATGGCCCCGAGGAGAGGAGCTGGTTGTCCCGCCAGCTCATCCTCGACCCTTCCCTCATTCGGGACTTCCACGGACCCACCCTCAGAAGAATAGGCCTGGTGGGTCGCCAGGAGGCTCCCGTTGAGAGGGGGTACTGTTACGTCTCCGTCCCATCCTGTCCACCTCCCTTGTGTTTCCTGCCAGTTCTTTCCTTGCGTGCCATGTCTTGTTTTGCGTTCACCCTGTGTTACGTGTTTTTGTTAATCCTACCCTCGTTCCGAGTCTGCATTTGGGTCCAGGTCTGCATAACTCAACACAACACAAATTCTACTTCTCCTTCTTAATGTTCCTGTCATTTACATTATAAAAAATGCTACATGCCCCAAATGACAAATTCTCCCCATTAGTTAATATCTACTTCAACCAATAACATAATATCTTCAGATCTACTTCTACCAATAACTACTCAGCACCGTCTCCCCACAGGGCTGTGTGTTGAGCCACCTTCTCTACGCCCTCTACACTCACGACTGTGTCCCCACCCATCCCACTAACACCATCATCATGTTTGCGGACGACACGACTGTGGTTGGACTTATTTCAGGAGGAGACGAGACAGCCTACAGGGATGCAAGTCCAAAGACTGGCAACGTGGTGTTCAGAGAACAATCTCGTCCTGAACTCCTCAAAAACAAAATAACTCATAATAGACTTCCGGAAGAACAGTGCAGACCCCGACCCACTATACATCAACGGGGACTGTGTGGAAAGGGTTAGGGTTAGGGTTCAGGTTCAGGTTCAGGTTCCTGGGCACGCACATTTCTGATGATCTCTCCTGGACTACCAACACCACTGCAGTAGTCAAGAAGGCACAGCAGCGACTCTACTTCCTGAGGATCCTCAGGAAAAACAACCTGCAGGAGAAGCTGCTGGTGACCTTCGAGAGTGTGCTGGCGTACTGTATCTCTACGTGGTATGCCAGCTGCTCAGCAGTGGACAGGAGAGCCCTTCAGATGGTTATCAGTGTTGCCCAGAAGACCATCGGCTGCTCACTGCCCTCTTTGGAGGACATTTTCAGCTCTCGCTGTCTCAGTAGAGCAGCCAAAATACTGAAAGACCCATCCCACCCTGGACATCATCTGTTTGACCTGCTGCCCTCTGGCAGATGCTTCAGGTCCATCAAATCACGGACAAACAGACTTAAGAACAGCTTCTACCCCAGGGCCATACGAGAACTGAACACTTAAAAACTCTGACACGGACTGTTGACTATCAGTACTGCAACACCTACACTTACAGTTACACTTATAGAACACTGCATAGTGCCTACTGCACTTTTGTTTGTATGTTTATACTCCAACTGTACTACACTACTGCCATAGTGAGCCACTGCAATTCAGGAAATGTGCAATATCTGGAAGTGTACTATCTCATAAAAATAATGTAACTTTTAACTTTTTAACAGCAAATGTTCACATTTCATTTTATTTATTTATTTAATTTAATATTTAGAACATTAATTTGTTTCTGCTGTTCTGTTGTGTTTTTGTTTTTGTTATTGGTAAATGTACTGTCAGGATTGCCACTCAATTTTGTTGTACTATGTGCAATGACAATAAAATAAATCTGAATCTGAATCTGAATCTGTTCATAATTGCCAATTGCAGGACAAACAGGCAAAAGCCCTTCCTTTTTTTTTTTTACAAATAAGTTCTTACATGATGCTATTTCAAAAAACTTGATGAAAGCCAAGCCATTGCTTAAGGAGATTATTCTGCAACCAATCAAAATATATTTCTAAAATGAATTTCTTATCATTTCAAGTGTAAACCCTGCATCATATCGTTTTTTGTCTCAAATAGCTAGCGCGGGACTAGAAGGTAAGGCGTAAAACCCTGGACTAAATTCATACTTTTAAGACAGAAAGACATCGGCGTAACCAGGTGGAAAGCACTGTCTGTCCACCTTCAATTATACAGATGGCTAGGAACCTAGCTACACAGCATTACATTTACAGTAGGAGAGCCAGGCTTCCAGGCATACAAGATGATGCCAACCAATGCCTTTTGGACATTGACATTTTAAAGTAGTAATAATTCCATTTAGTACATACCATCTGCAAAATAAGGATTTGATTTTGTTCAGGCAGGTCTTAATAAACATTAGGATAGCTAAACTTTTTATTTTCACAAGCAGACTGATATATTCATGACTTTAGAGAATACCATCACAGAAGTGTGCTATTCATACTTCATTCTCATGGTTGTAAGAATAAGAAGCACAACATATTTTCTTGTCAATTTTATTTTAAGATACCTTTAAGAAAGTAAATGTAACTGAACACGTAAAAGCTTCTACTTATAATGAAAAGTAAGTAAAAACGCAGGAAGCGCAGTAATATGGCACAGATCAGCAAGGTATGGCACTGATCAAGAAAGCCAATTCTTGGGGAAAAATGCAAATGTAAAACATGAATGCCATTATAAAATGTAGCCTACATAAACACACATTGTGAATGCAGAAAAGTCATTCGTAGACTATGTATAGATAAAAACACACATTCTCCTCCCTCGTTCTCAGCATATAAATGTATGAATGCAAAGCAAAAGTTTGTCCATTTATTTCTTCATTTATAAATTGCTGCTGTCCTCCATTCCCTACTTGTAGCCAGCACAAACAGAATTTTTTGTGATGCTCCAAACTTACATCTGTTTAGAAATTGTAATTAGATTATCCCCACAATATTGGCACGTTTTATTCACATTGATACTGGATAATTATCCAATCATATTGCATTGCCTTCTCCCCTCCCCTCACCCATTCTCACCCATTAGACTAATGGTTCTGTGATACATAACACAATAAATGGTACATGTGAGTTTCAATGTTCCATTATCATATGTATAGAGAAGAGAGTGTTCTATTCACATTAGAGAGACACCACGCCAAAAAGATGTCATGGTAACTAGACTAGTATTGAATTAGAACAGTCGTTCCTTTTGTTGTATTTAAATTCAAACAACGCAAGTGTGTTGAAAAAACATATTTAGGAAAAGTCAGGGACTGGGAGTGACCTGACTTTCCCAGCGGTAAAATTATTTTAATTGTAAAATCACCAAATGCCTGAAAAATCTCATGGTGTCTGGGTAGCTAACTTGCTAGTTTCCAGCAGTTCACTCACAATGAAAATACAAAAGTGTAGCTAGCTCACCAGTGACATATGCCAAAATGTACCTTCTATTGATGGCTATATAGCTGCCTGGTTAACTAGCTAAACTAAGTTCAGATATTTCATTATCAACAGGGTATTGCCTAGCTTCCCAGTGACATAGCCATAGTCACAGTTAGACAACTAGCTATCTACTAAGTATATCCCCTCCCCACCCACAGAGGTTAGCCAGCTTGTGACATGCCCAGTTTAGGTCTCATTTGACCATAACAGCCAGTTACAATTGGAGTACCAAATTATTGATATTAAAATTATGTCAAGTTACATGTAATTTCACCAACATATTTAACTGGAACTAAAAAAGCACCTGGCAAGTGTCAGCAGAAAGATTGTGTAATGAAGTTTGGTTGGTCTTCTTGTATTAATGTTAAATTCTTACACTATTTTCATTTTAATTTTATTTAATTAACTATATATATATTAACGGTTTTGTTAACTTAGGGACATACTTAGTTTCACTACTTGTTTGTATTGTATTACTACACTATTTAAACTCAACAATTCTTCAACATTTTATTATCATATAGCATATACAGTTTGATAGCGTCTGCCAAATGTTAATGTAATGTAATGTAATAAAAAATATGAAAAAAGTGCATTTTGCATAGCAGCAATGTACTGTACAATCATTTAGGATCAGTATTATGCTTCTGCATAGTAAAGCTATTATAAATAATAATAGCACATCAATTAGCTCCATACAGTATTACAATTATTAATGTCAATACATGTAGTGCTAACAGGGAAAAGACAAAAAAGAAAAATTCATAAGGTTTGCATAATTGTTATTATTAACAATTATGCTGAACCGTGTTTTGTTTGTCTGCTACCCTCCTTTCTTTTTGAGCACTTTTTGGTTAGATAGGGGAAGAGTAGCATAGTTTAGCTAGCTTGTGGGAGAATTTTCCCATTTGTTTTTGCTTTGGTAGTTAGGGTAGAATTCTTTCTCTTGAGATTAGGTTAGCTAGCTGTTTTTGTTTCTGTGATATTTTTGCTTCTGTCTATGTGAGTATGTCTCTTTGTTTGTTTGTATTGTAAATAAATTTGTGTATTTTATTATATTAAAACTTAGACTCACAATTGGTCATTACATATCATCATATCATCATACGCATATATAGGAATATGAAGTATCAGTATTAAAATAAATTCTTGTGAAACAATCAGAAATGGGATCTGAACATTTCCCATGGTTCCACCACACAATAACATTTAAATATCAATATAATTAAGACTTTACATTTGTATAGCTTTTAACCACATATAGCATACACAACAATTATATACAGTATTGATCTCCGCCAGTTTGTAATGTCACTGTTAGAGACAAGGTTGAAACAGTAAATATAGAGAAAATACACCATTAATAATTGTTATTAACTCACTCTTCTACTTCTCTACATTGTTACATCATAAATAAAAACAAGATTCCATGCTTATAATTATGCTAAATGTGGAATGTGTATAGCACATTACATTAGGTAAGAAGGGCTATTAAAACTATTATTTCATATCATAGGCAATCTGCATAGATAAAATTGGTGCAATCTTTTAAAAGAAAATGCAGGGGCAGAGAGATGTTGCTAGTAATGGAAAATACATTTTTATGGAAAATAAAAATTATACTTGTCCCTACATTGATTCAGCTGCCTGACAATGATTGTTCCTGTCAAATCCACTTCTCCAGACAGTGGTCATTCATTTCAAACCTTCACATTTCCATACCAATCTATCATATTAAAAGAGAGGATGCTCTCAACAAGATTTTTCCCCCCAGAACATCTTTGCTTGCACCAACACACTAACAGACATTGCCTGGTTTTAATTGATTTAGTTTTAAATACAATGTGTCCTCACTGAAGCACAGCTTGTTATCTATGAGTGCTCACAGATATCTGAAATAAACTTGACAACATGCTGGTCATTCTCAATCACTGGTTGGAATGTGTCCTCTTTATAAACACCTAGCTAATTTGTTTTCAATCTAACATACATTTCCAAAGCAATTGATTAACACCAGTTCTATAGAGCAGTGACATGATCAAACTATTATTCCTTATTTTTGATAAACAATTTGTTATTCAAAACGAAGGTATGATAGGGCTGTGTCATCAGCATGTTCTAAAAGATCTATAACTGCATCTTGAAACATAACACCATTAGTGTAATTGAAGAAAGAAAAACAATAATGGTGAAAAGATGCAGCCCAGAGGCATGCTGGTGTTTAAAACAAGTGTATCAGAAAGGATTGCATTCATAAAAACAATTTTGTGCTCAATCAGGGAAAAGCTCTAGCCCAATGAATGAGGCCTCCATTAACATCAGTACAGTAAGTAAATTACACACTGCAATAGAGTATTGAACTGAACTGAATTGAACTCTACAAACAACATGAAAAAAAAGGCTTTTGATGGTTGTAGATGCTTAGCTATCAATTTCAGCAAGGTAAGACATGCATCATCTGTTGCTCTTCATAAGCAAAGAGGAAAGGACCAAAATGGCCAACCACTGAAGAAATATGATTACTAAAATCTCTCTCAATGCACTTAGCCAACAGAGAGATAAGTGCCACGGGCATTAAATCACTGAATGATTGAGCATCATATTTTTGGAGCATTCAGTAACAGTGGACTTGTTCCAAGATTTTTATACAGATTTTGAGCACAACACTGGTGAATACAAAACATTCAGGCACTTAGGTTAACACATGTACGGTATGGGTCAACTACATTCAGGGGGATACACAGGAAACAAGTCTCATGCCCACTGCTAAAATCTCTGGAATATCTGCCAAAAAACTGGCGAGAATCTTTTCAAAAAGCAAAGCTGTTATCAGGGGTAACATTCAGTACTCTATATCCCATTGAGGCTCTTCCCATGCCTGTGCAGCATTTCCTGTACAGAACCTTTGCTCCACATCCTCCACATTCTTCACTTAGCTTGCTTCAATTTGCATGTGCCTTTGCTAAATCGCCTTTAATTTTCCCTGACAGGATTTGCTTCACCTTTCAGTGAGGAATATTTATTCTCATTCAAATGCATTTCCAGATCATTCGACAGCCAAGACTTGTTGTTCATTTATTGGCTGTCCCTCCCAACACCATCTCTGCAAAATAAGATTATTAAGACAAATATGGTTATTTTTTCCATTGACTTTGGTGGGTTATCTAAATAAAATAAAAATGTCTGCCAGCCTGTACAGAAGATAACACTAAATATGAATAAATGCTATACTTTTATGCAAGAAGACTAATCATACTATACGAATGTATAATATAATTAGACTTAATTATTTTTTTCTATGTGTATTTTACATTTATTTGGGTATTATATGTGTATCTATATGTATAGCTCATAAAGTGGCTAGGTCACTGACTTCCATTTAGAAAGCATCCCATCTAATACATACATTTTTCCCAAATGTGTTTATTTTTTCTCTTGACAAACCTGTTCCCTCCTCTTCTTCTGTGCTGGAAAGAGCTTGGAAACTGTCACAAAAGTAAGAAATGAACAACTATGCTTGACCTTAACTTTGTTGGTTCACAGATGAACCAATTAAATTGTACATTCTTTTGGAAAAGAGTTTACTCTTGCCTATGACATCTTTCTGAAGGTTGCAGAAACAGAATAATAAGCCTAAGAACCCCTTTGCTGCCAACTATCACATTATAAAGAATTATGTATATTCTGCTAGTAATGCATGGATGGACGGTCATTATTTGAGCATTCATCCATGCTGTATGAAATAACAACACAAGGAAGAGCAGGAAAATTAAATTTAGCTGAGATAAGGCAGGGTACAAAACAGTCAAACTCTCAGTGCCCTAAGGGCTTTCTCAACCTGATCCAGAAAATATACCAGGGATATATCCTCCTCAACATTAATTCCTTTCTCTAGGCCTTTATCTGCCTTTTAACTCTACTTATTTCAGAAAAAGGGATGAAGGAGGGATAAAAAGAAGGCGAACAGTATTACAGTTCAATATGGACCAACTTTTATGAGTTGCCTATGCTGCCTCAAGCATTATTTCCATGCTACATATGCAAAGAGTGTGTAAAACACTCACTCCAGGGCATATTCTTCCTCATTAAAATTCTACCCTATAAATGAAAATCCTATGCCTGACACATGCTGCTAAATAAAACTGCATTAATTTGGATACAAATCCATAATATTCACTTTCACCTTATTCAATTTCAAAACTTTATAAAATTTCACTTTATTTATTGCATAAAGAAAGTGAAATGTATTCACTTTCACCTTATTCAATTTCAAAATTGTATTAAATTTCACTTTGTTCACATTCCTCTACCTATGTAGATACAGGATACACCTATTTGTTGGGCAGTGACTACTCAGTTATGATTTACTCTGGCACATCAAAGTCTCAAAACCTCTACAGTAAAGATATTACAATGTATTTATACTTAACCACATTTCCTGCACCATAATGTGATGATAACCATGAGAGACAGTGTAAAGGGTTGTCACTGGTTGGCTAGCCAGTTTGAATTATTTTTGTTTTTGAGGGTTCAGTTTCCATACCTGTTGGTCATTTCTGCCTAATCACTTTCAATTTCAGATTAATTTTATTCTCTCAAAATGTCAATCGTGTAAGTTGCTCTGGATAAGAGCGTCTGCTAAATGCCTAAAATGTAAAATGTAATCTGCAACAATTATCTAAAAATAGAATCTTCTTATTGCATATTTATTTATTAGACTCTCTTATCTCAGCTGGTAACAAAGTAAGCAATCATTTAAATGAAAAAGAGGGCTAAAATAAGAATAAAAGAGTTCAAAATAAAAATAAAACATTACATTAACATTTTAGGCATTTATAGCGACTTACACATCCAGAGCGACTTACACAGTTTACATTTCTTTACATAAAATCCATTTATACAACTGGATATTTTTTACTGAAGCTATTCAGGTTAAGTATCTTGCTCAAGGGTACAACAGCAGTGTCCCACCTGGGAACTGAACCTGCAACCTCTGAGTTATAAGCCCAGCTCCCTAACCATTACACTACACTGCCAGCCACAGAAAACAAACTGAAGAAAATGTTGTAGGATATTGCTTAAAAGTAACATATATACATAATACTGACTTGCACATCATAACAGATAGCTTGCATCATCCTTTTTTATGCACAACAATGGTTGAAAGGAGCCACATTACAACATCTGAGAGTTAAACTTGGGGTTGGAGTGATCAGATATTGGGTTCAAGGTGCAAGACATGGTCCAAGTTTTGGGAACAAAGATGAAATCTAAACAGTTGTTGATTTTGATTGGCGTTGACAGATGGTAAGCAATCCAGTAGCTCAGACGATTATAATGTAATGGAACACATTTTTGATTATGAGTTTGAAAAGCAAAACCAAAAATGGCTCAGCAAAAGTTTGCAACCAACCATTTAATACATTAATAGACCTGTTGCTTTTTCCTTCACACACAACCCATATTCATCCCTCATTGGCTCACGTCACATGTGGAATGTGTAGGGCAGTCATGCACAAACTGAGCCACCCTATATCAAGGTTTATTTGTGAGACTTCACTTGACACACATAGGCAGAATCATTCGCCTGACAGCTGATTCCACATGGAGGTTTTGGAAATTCTTTTTATCATAGCTCCCCTGCTTGCCTCTAAAAATAATGCCTGGTGCATGTACTAATGGCAAAAAAGCATTGTGGGAAGGTGATTTTTTTCATCTGTGCAAAGATTCTCTGGATGTGGGTTTCATTGAACAATGGTATGAGTACATTGTAATTCTATCCATGATGTAATCCTCCTGGGCAACTAAGGTCAAATGTGATTATGGAATACTCATACCGCTTCATTTCAAATGAATGAGCATTATAAAGTTTAATCAAACTAAACACTTAGGTATATGCTTCTCATGTCATTGAGACTGAATGTTAAAAGTGATGAGATCATAAATTCATAGATTGTATAATTAAACAGACCACATCCTAATCATAAATTAATCTGCTTCCAGGTCCAACTAAAACCTTACCAAAATATGAGCCATTTTTTTTATCAGAATGATGTCTTTAACTGCTAAATGATGCTACTGAACATAGTCTGTCCTCAGTGACACAATTCTTTTAAAATGTTTAACACAATTCAGTGAATATCCAGCTCTATAAATAGGTAATATGTAAGCTATAAGATATATTAGTCACACTGTCTGCTAAGCCAATAAATAATGCATTTTAATGTCTGCTGGCTTTGGAGCTAACCCTTTTTAAACCTTGAGGCCTTAAAGAATAACACATGTAGTTCTATTACACTATCAGCCATTCAGAGTTATGGTTATGGCATGTTTCCTTGCATTCAAGAAAAACATGAAATATGGCACGTGCTGATTTAATAAAGGAAAATGAAGCATGACAAAAACAATTTAAAAACAGATACATGTATCCTGAATTCCAACAGGCCAAGTCAATGCATACATACAACTCGTAGGTAAATGTGTCATGTATGTATATACACATCAGGTAACTGTTTTGACATGCATGCACATAAAATTTCCTAACAAAGTTAGGGGGACAAATTTGCCTAACAGCAGCATAGTATATTATTCTGCATTTCAGAGTAAATTATTTTACATATATTTCATATATACTAAAGATAAGATACTGTCTAAAGCTACTGTCTTTTGAGAAAAAAGGCATATTCAATTTATTAAATATGTATGTATGTCAACACAAACAGGCCACAACATATTGAGTTACAGCATTGTAACCACTGATAAAACAACTGTTCAAAGAACATGTATCGGCTGAATATCGAAGGGCTCAACGGCCTACTCAATACATATTTCCTTCTTCTTCACTGCCAAACCTAATCTGAGACAAAACCAAGTGATACCAGGCTCAGCCAGGCTGACACAGCACGGTTCTTTTTCCACAGCACTCCTGCTGTCTGTGCTGAGGTTAATGGGATCAGACTCAGGGTGAAGGAGCTGGTGCCAATAAGTGGACAGGAACAGAAACATAAACAGGAAGAGACAGCCATGCACACTATAACAGCTGTGGACCTGCTGGAGGTGTTTGCTTTCAATGTTTAAAAAAAAAAATTTGGTCAAATACAATTGAAACTCAATGATGGAGTGACTTCATAAAGAGGAAGGAAAGCTTAAAGTATTGGGGTATAGAGAGTATTACAGTCAAGTCAGGAAGATGATATGTCTATAAACCTTAAACATTAATTTTACAGTAGCTAATGCTGACCTTGTAAATGTCATTGTGTTGCTGGATTTGATAAGGTTCCTGTAAGTGCTGATTCATTTGGTGATATTTTGTCTATAATGTGACCTGTCCTTTCTGTGATGCTTCCATATTTGCAGAACAACTGCAAACCGCTGGATAAGAGCAATGTCAGAAGGCAATTCGCTAAGCCTTCTGTATAATGACTTTATCATCCTGGAAACATTATGATTAAAAAGTTACAAAGTTAAAAAAACGAATTAGAGCACAGGCTCTTACAGTATATAAAATGTTATGGATGGAGGAATGCACATGATTTAACCTTGGAATTAATGTTTTACATCCCTGAAGCATTAGTTATGATAATATTTTACTGTCATTCTTTGGCCAGTGTATTTAAAGTATACCTGATATTTCTGTTCAAATGAGTCTTTACTTAAGCACAAAACAGAATAGGACAGCCCCATTGTGAAGACACATGAAATCTTTGGATTATTAGGGGAGCATGGAGTCAAATAACTCAGTTTAGAGGCCCAGTGGCTGAGCAACTTTAGCAAGAGAGAAACATTAAATTACTTCTATTACCTACAGGACATAACAGCACTGGAGGACACAATATTCCACTTGGCATCACTCTATGGAAATTGGCACCCAATTCACAGCGTGGAACTGTGGGTCACCTGCGGACAGCTTAACCATGACTTTCAGGTGCTCACATACATTTTTGAAGGCAGTAAACCAAGTAAGCACGTTTACCAGAAGTCCTGCCAGTTCCATTATTAGAGCAGCTGGCAAGAAAGCAGATATGAGAAATCATGCTGTGTGTGGCTGCACTGGAAGGCTATTATATTCCCATAGTAACCCCATAAGAATAGCTTCAAGACAGAATTGACAGCAAAGGCTTGCACACCCTGATTCTGCAAACATTTAAAGGGACTTTTTTTGGTGCTTGTAAGGTATGATGGCAGTCTACAAAATGCCAAACATTAGCTTCAGGTGCTAATATCTTTCCAGTCAGGCCCAGGGAAGCTGATGGACAAGAAATTGGCTACTATATACAGTAATTGTTGTACCTACCCATTACAGAAGTGGCTCTTAAAGTCATTCTCAAACACTGGCATGCTGATTGCATAGCAACAGCACTACAATTTCAGAATTAGTCATGCAAATGTATTGTTGAAATGGCATTTGAGAGGCTAAAGGGTAGATGGAAATGTTGAAAAGAAACGATTGTGATCTAAGTGCAATTAAAGTCATGATCCCTAATGTGTTGTTTGAACGTGCAGATCATACTACTCCTAGCACAGCCTGCATATAGAGTATCACATTCAGGAAAAAATGGAAGGGGAGGTACATCTACATTTCCATAATTCACACAATAGGACAGACGAGTACTGATTTATACTATATTTTATTTTGTATTTCCTGAAGATTTTGTATGGTTAACATTTGTTTTCTTTTCTTTACAAAAAAAGGCATTGTCCTGTAAATTGCTTTGTCTTTTTCCCCCCACAGAAAACCAATACTGTACACCAATACCTTCAGTGCAAAAAAGAAGAAAACCCACTGTAGTCTGTAAGTGTAAAATAGTTTAAAATAGTTAGGTGTCAAACAGGCCATATACAAAAACATGATTTGCAAAAAAGTGCAATAATGCTACCAGAAAGGAATGAGTGCATGAAAGAAAACATTAAGGCAATACAATTCTTTCTGATATTTTCTCAGAACTTTCCAATTGATGGTGTAACTATATATCAGACTCACTAATCCAAAGGAATATCTTTGGGCTTTCTTGCCAGCAGCGCCTATGCCATCTGGCCAAGTGCAGAAATTAGGTGTCTATTGAGAGGCGCAGATGTTGCAGTTTTGTTTGCCCTCTGCTCAAGATCTTTTCGTTTCATATATAAGGTATCTGCTTAATGTTGTTTATTTATTCAACAAATAGTATGTGTTTACCAGTAACTTTACTTATGAAACCCCCCTTAGAAACTGACGTCATCTTAACCAAAATAGATGATGTAGTTTGCATTGTTGTTTGATGCGTTATATTGGAACTAATCAGAGTGGAGAGTTTGGTTTATGCCATTGGCATTACTTTTGCTTTCAACCACAGAAGGCTGATGTTGAACCCACTAAAAATAGAAAATGAGTACATTGACATCTTATTTTCCACGAGCCAAGTTGGAGTAACTAAATGTAATCATTGTAAAATGTTCTTACTAAATAGCTACACATCTATTTAAGACTAAATAGATATTGATACATTAAATATTAATGTACCTACATTATATAGGCAATATCATGAATTACAACACACTACATTATTTTTTAGGTAGTAGCTCAGGCTAACTTAAATATATAATTTATATTTGTATGTATTTCAAATTCAGCCAAATTCACAAACCCTCTCACACCCATTTTGCCTTACAGACTGGCCTCAGTTTTGTTTTTGTGATTTCACTTTTTGTTTTTCACGGCACTGTGTTGTATTTCTGTGACCTTCATATCTTTTGCTTCCATTTGTTGTTACACACTCACCACACTGGAGAAAACAGCTTTTGTAGTAGTTTTAAAATGGCTAAAACACGTTATGCCTGCATAATTACATTATTGGCAATTACATATTTATTAAATATACAGTTACTGTATAATCATACTGACACAAATGGGTTGTCGAGCCTGATCAGCACGTTTTTGTCAGGCTGAACAAACACCAAAGTGACAGTGGAAGATCCCAGAAACCAAGGAAAAGGGAGTCCAGTATGGCTTGACTCAGTGGGGAAAATGGTAATATAGGCCCATACCAGTGTGCAAAGCAATGTGTGCTGGAAAGGCTTGCCAAAACATCAGATTAGGTGAAACACTGTGAGACATACATTTGAATTTCCCAAACCTTTGCTCACTATGGCTTTCACTTAAAACATAATTATATAATTCATAATACAATATATAATAATATAATGTTTTGATATGGCCACCGAGCTAGGAGAAACCTTTTACAACATATGCTAAGGTTGTGATTTGATTGTAGTGAGTTTTTGTACCAACCCCAAACCATAACTTCCCTGCGACTGACAAAAACGTATTTATAACTTCCCACAACCTAAAATAAACATTTTAAAAATGTAATTTGTTTTGCTGGGCATAGCCGTAAATAATAAGAACACACCGACCACTAATCAGCATTTCAATGTCAAATCCACTTTATTGCATAAGCAAAGCTACCCCCATATTGTACAATCACATGCTACAGGGACTGTTTTTCACCGGTTTTTACTTCAATGTTAACCTCTGCATAGCAATACCAATCAAAGCTACATTCCAAAAATACAACTCAGAAAACATCCGCTACAACCTACGTGTACTCATGCTGAACCATTACATCACGCGGCCACTTATCTCGCACAGATCATAAATCTGGTTTGTAATACAGAGGACCTTCACCCTCTTGCTCCAAAGAGACAAGCGCTTGTAGCCAGGGGGGTCAAAGCCAACGGACGGGGCGGAGGGGTTGTTATTAATTATTCACTGAATATACACCTCTCTCGGGTATGTCTAAACAAGACTGTATGTTTTTCACAGATGCAGCTGGACGAAGGCTGGCTTTGCTTATGTTTGTGCAAAGTGGAGGAGGGGCGGGGGGGGTTAGATAAGAGGACAGGAAGCGGAGAGTGGGAGCGCTGCCGTACTCACTCCCCACGCGGAGGACGATCTGGTCCCGCCGTTCACCGTTAGGGTTCTCGAAGCAGCTGTAGAGGCCGTTGCTGTTCAGGTTGACCTCCATGAGGATGAGCCTGGGGCCGTCCTCGGCCTGCCGGGCCTTCACGTCCGTCCCGTTCACCTTCCACGTCGCCGAGGCCTCGCTGTCCAGTGAGCCGCACTGCATGGTGACGTCGCTCCCCATCCGCTCGTACTGGATCCTCGCTCCTGCCGCGACAGGGGGAGCAAAGCATCAGCCGGTTACACTGAGAACCCCAGCGGGTGCAATGTGCAAAATGAGGGAGCTGTCAGCATTATTTAAACTATTTTTAGAGGAAATGCTTCAACACAACATTCAAGATACTGTAAAAAGAAGGGAAAAAAACTTTCAGGGTAAGAAAGATGAGAAACCAGAAAAGGTTATGTAATACGTACATTTTACTTGGAGAATACCTATGGTAAACATATTTGGTGCTAAAGCAAAGCTGTTTTTCCCCAACCTTGAAAGTACTTGAAAACAACATTAAGACACACATGCAAATCCAACCACCCACTATCCTACCTACACACTACCTAAAGTACACAACAGAGTGCAAATCGAGGTGCTTTTAGATGTCTATTTGTTCATTTACAGCTCCTGCACTATCACTTCACACATTTATTTATTTTTTTACCAAATACAGCCAAAGATATATACAGTAAGCAATACTGTGGGGACACTGGTACCTGTGCTGTAATTATTAGTATTATTAGTGGCTCTCCACTCTCAAAAAGAAATGCAGAAATCTTTTGTTTTATGCTACATAATAGCCCAATTACCAGAACTGTAAGCGAAATACTTTATTAATATTGCTTGGATTCTGACGGGTTAGTTTTTTATAAATACACAAATTAAGGTCTTATAAACAAAGTGATTTGCTTTTTGCACTTGCGTATTATGTTATTTTCTTGCTTTTCCCCTTTTTTTTCCCAATGAGATTTTCTACAAAAAAATAAGTAAAATAATAATTTCCTATGTCTCAATTTTATGTCTGAGGAGATCAGTAAAATGGCAAAACAGCAAGTTAACCTCATGGGTCTAATGGAGGAGGTTCGAGAGCTGAGGGCTACAATCAACCAAAGAGACCAGAGGATCGAACTGCTGGAACAAAGGATTGACGACTTGGAGCAGTACTCCCGTGCTGATGACCTTATCATCACTGGGCTGGATACCAAACATCGCAGCTATGCCCGGGCTGCAGCCGGTGACCGACAAGGGGAGGATGCACCACCTGAGGAGCTGCACACTCTAGAGCAACAAGTGGTCCAATTCATGAACAGTAAGAACATTCACTTAGAGAGTCAGTAAATCTCAGCCTGTCACATTATCCCACGCAAGAATAACACAAACAAGCCCACGATTGTTGTCCAGTTTGCAAATCGAAAGCATAAGGTTGAAATGTTGAGACAGTCCAAAAAACGTAAGGATACTGGGGTGTATGTAAATGAGCACTTGACGAAGAAAAATGCTGAAATAGCTAGGAATGGCCGTATCCTCAGAAAGCAAAACAAAATTCAAGCAACATGGTCAAGGAATGGAAAAGTGTTTATAAGGTTAAATGGATCACTTGAGCAAGCCAAGGTGGTTGTGGTACGGAATCTGAGAGAACTGGATCAATATAAGTGACAATGTTTATAGATGTGTTTGTGGAGTATGATCTTATTTCTAAATCATTAGCAATTTTTCCTTTATAAAATGACAGATGAAGATTTTCATTGTTCTATTGAAGAAACTGTAGTAGTGATCTCTCTGATAATGAAAATTCCTTAGTTAAGTTTTTTAAATTTGACTGAACATAAACCATTTAGTTTTGAAAATAGCATTTATCCTGAGGCAAATTTCTATAATGATTGTAAATCCAATTCTGAATATTATTCTGAGAAGCTGTTTAATAATCTTAATTTGGAGGGTTTCTCAATCATACATTTTAATAGCAGAAGCCTCTATGCAAATTTTGTTCAAATCAAAGACTATTTAGAATAATTAAAACATACATTTCAAGTCATTGCTATAAGTGAAACTTGGTTAACAAATGAAAAGGGTGCTTATTGTGTGTTAGAAGGTTATGATAAACCGGATAAATAAAAAGGGTGGTGGCGTTGCATTTTATGTACAGAAAGATTTTCAATGTAATGATGTCATGGAGAGTTTGACAATTGAAATTCAGTCTACTAAATTTAAGAGTATATTCTTGAGTTGCATATATAGAACGCCTGGTTCTTGCATTGATGAATTTATGAATACCATAGTTGATATTTTTGGAAAAGTATGTGATAAGAAATCTTTCTTTGTTTGTGGTGACTTTAATATTGATTTGTTAAAATGGAATGAACATAAATTAACAACTGACTTTTGTAATGCAATGTTTAGTTTTGGTCTCTGGCCCCTTATTAACAAACCTAGTAGGATAACTAAGGAAAGTGCCACACTTATTGATAACATTTTTACCAATGTTCATAGCCCAACAACAAGTGGTTTGTTTTTAAGTGATATCAGTGATCATCTTCCTATATTTGTGATCTTGCATAATTTAAAGGTTAAATGTCCAGTTGATGTAAGTGAGCCTTCTTGTAAATTAGTAAGAATAAGGACTTCAGAAATAATTGAGGCCTTAAAGATGGACCTTACAAACTGCAATTGGGATGAGGTGTATGTTGACGATCCTACTCAGGCCTATGATGCATTTTTGTTCACATTTATAGAGTTATACAAACATTGTCCTATTAGAAAGTGCTGGGTATATGCGCCATTTACATATGGACTTTAATGTTTAGATTTTTTTTCTGGATTTTTTGAGTTAATACCAAAGTCTGGTGCAAATTTCACTTGAATAGGCTCATTGGAAATACATTTACTGGACAAAATGTTGATGTGTTCAATACTTATTTCCCCCATTGTATAAGCATTGTGCTTCTGCCTATACCTTTTCAGTCACTACCTTGTTTATACTGTTTATATTTATTGTATTGTGTGATGACTGAATAAAGACACTACTACTACTACTACTACTACTACTAAACCTTTTTCTTTAACCTCTGGCAGTTTACCGCTTACCTTTGTACCATTTCAGGTTATTCACTGGACTTGAACTGCTTACATTTCAGTAAAAAATGGAAAATGGGGGTGTTCTAAAACTTTTGACTGGTAGTGCATATATATACGTGTATATATACACATCATAAAGGAAAAGCAAATGGGAGCATAACACAATCTTTAAGCCATTGGCTCATGCTTGGTTTCTCTAAGTTTTTCCCACATCACTGCTGTTGTGTGTTTAGGTTGTAGAAGGCAAAAGATGATCATCTTCTTTTCTACACTTCTAAGGTTACAAGCCAAAGGGAATAGAGCAAAAATATATATTTTTCTTCTGACAAAATCTACGTTTCGGACATAAATCGACAGAAACTGCACATGATATCATATTAACTACATTGTTCCAAAATGCCTCAATGATAGCTTAATCTGGACATTTGTAAAGTTGTTATTGCCCCAGATCAGAGAGAAGCAAGATATCTGAGAAGTTACGCCTAAGTATTTTTGAGCTTTGTGTCACACTTCTACTGTCTGCTTGACAAATGGGTTATACTTTTCTTCAATTTATCAAGGGTAGCAGAGCAAGGCATCTGCAAAAAGAGCGAGGTGGAAATTTCTGTGTGAGCTCTGACAGAAATACCAAGCGGCTCTATTGCCGACACAAAAAGCAGGGTTGAGAGCAAACAGCCTTGGGGGATGCCACTGGTCAATACAAAGGGCTCAGAAATAAAGTTATTGGTCAGAATCTTGGCTGCAGGATATTTGTACAAAATATCTATCATTTGAAAAAATTCTTACCACATCCAAATCAGGAAAGCACTTCAAAAATATATGGCCATTCAACTCGATCAAATACGTTTTCAGCATCTAATGACAGCAAAGCTGAGTCTGAAGCCCCATTTGCTAGATGTAAAATATTGAGTAAACGTATAATATTTTTCAAGCCTGGCAGCCCCTAAAAAATCCAGTTCAGTCAATGGATTGATTTTTGAATGTTTCCCACCATTTGCAGAAGTGGCCCCACCAATGTATCTCTAAAAGACGTATAGATATATTTTGCCTCACTCAGGCCCTTCTTCCTTACCACCTTTTATACTGATAATAGATTATAACACCTCTTTCAACTTTATTTCACTGTCAAGTTGTAGTCAGTAAGTTATGGGAAATCAAGACCATCCAGAAAGTGTTTCTGAATCTCTGGGCCTGATGGAGGCTGTGAAGTATAGAGGCTTTCGTAGAATGTTTTAAAAACACTATTTATTTCCTTTGGATCTACTGCAAAGACTCCGCCTGGTTTTAAAATTTCCTTAATTGTTCCTTCATTATGCAAGGATTCAATGCATTCTGCCAGCCAGCAATTTACCTATTCTTCACCTTGATCATAGTAAGATTGTTTCTGAAACATGCCAGGGCTTTGTTAATTGATTCATAATAGTGAGCTCTCTGTTTGGCCAGTTTCTGTTCTGGAGTGTCATTCAGAAATACAAGGGGTAGACAAAATAATGCAAACACCAAACACTATATGAATATTAGCTAATGAGGAGTTGGGCCAGCCTTTGCCTTCTGAACAACTTCAATCCTTCTTGGAATGCTGTTATACAATTTGTTTCTAGTGGGATATTTGACCATTCTTTAAGAAGGAAAGCCTATTTGAGAAATGAAGGCAGTATAAATCTACTCTGCACTCTACGTTACAGAAATTCTCATAAAGGTTCAATGATGTTTAGAAACCATTCTTCAATCGATTTAGCAGTGTGTATAGGGGTGTTATCATTTTGGAATATGGGAACATCTTGAGGAAACAATGTTTGCAGCATAGCGTGCACCTAGTTTCTTAAATGGCTTTGTACTCATTGGCCATAATTCTACCATGCAAAGTAATAATCGGACGCAATGACTTCAATGAGATGGCTGCCCAGACCTAACAAATACACCACCATGCTCCACAGTTACGAAGAAGCAATGTGAGTCGAATGCTTCCTTTGGCCAAGTATAAACCCATCCAGATGTAATGAAAAGAGTAAAAGATGACTCATCAGGCCATATTACTGTCTTCCACTGCTCAGAAATTCGGGTTTTGTGCTCATTACACCAGAATATGTGTTGTGCACTAGCCTTGAAAAACAGTTTCCAAATGGAAGCCCTACCATAAGTATCAGCTTTGTGAAGCTCATGGCTTACAGTTTTTTGAGAATGGGTCACAGAGGTGTAGATTTAATTTTAAAATGCCATATAGGAGGCCCTTTAAGTATTTAGGCAGCAGCATAATCAATGGACAAAGGAGCATGATTGGAAATGCTTCTGTAGGAGCAGTTACACATATTGGGCAGTTCTTGAGATCAAATAATAATCAATACAGGAATATGTGGGTGGCGGAAAGGCAGGAGTATTCCTTTTTACTAGAACTTGCATTTCTTCACACAACACACAAATTCAAATCTGCCATAAACTGCTGAATCACCCTCCTTGTCTGCATATGTTAAGCATCTCTACCTGAAGAGTGAACAAGGAAAGGATTAAGTGTGCAGTTAAAATCATCAGTGAGGAAAGTGTTAAAAAATAAATCACCGGAAAATGTAGGTTAAGGTATTCCCCCATTAAGATGCCTTGTATGATTAAGAATTTACCTGCAGTGTCAGGGGATGTTTTTGTCACTTGAATAAGAAGAGCTTTATGAATGAGGATAGCTACTCCTCTAGAGTGAGTGGCCTTCTTTTCAAACTAATCATCTCATTGGACATTAAATGAGTTTGTTGAATAAACACATTTTTGACTACACTGTACTCCACTACAACCAATATAGTACAGGAAAATAAATAACCAAAGTAGCCCATGTTACATAAAACAAGCAAAATTACATTACATCCATAGAAGCAGATTGGACCAGTGGCTATGGTTTTTAAGGTCATCAATATTTGTGGTAAATGTAGTGATTGGGATGGCAGGTGTGTCTTCTTCCAAGTTACGCATTACCCCATACCCATAGAGTTTGACACTTTTCAAGGTCTTCCACAGAAATAACTACAATGGCCTCAGACTCTCAGTCCTTACAAACATTAACTTGCGTACGCTCTGACCTCATGTAAACATGCAGAATTCAGATACGTTACACAACCACACAATAAAGGCCCATACTTGAGTTATTATGTCTTTCTTCCTTTCTTCTTCTGCTTCTTCTGTTCTGCCTTTCCTACTTCTTCATCGTCTGCTTCTCCTTCTTAATTTTCCCATTATATTATCAAAAATTAAAGCAATAACATCATCTCTTCATAGTAGCAAATTGCAGGCCATGCAGCAGGTGACATCATTATTTAGACATATAAGGATGAGCACATTATGCTACTTCAGCCAATAAACATGTCATATTGCTTTTATATGGGAAGTAGCTTGATTGCTATCTAATACTATCCACATATTAATAGTATTGCTTTTAGTGATGCATCATTTCTACGGTCGACAAAAATATATTTCTTGCCTGTCAGGGACGTTCGAAACCCGCGTCTCTACCAGACCGGCCCTGGTCATCAGCCCCGATCGGAGGCGGCGTTTGGCTGTCCGCCTCCGGGGGAAGGGGGAGGGTGAGCCGGCACGAGTCCGTCGAGGAACAGGAAAAAGGCGTCCGTGGTAGAATTCCGTCTCGGAAGAGGCGGATAAATCGGCCCGGAAATAGTGTCTCGACCCGGAGGACGGGCGGCGGACTCGTGGGGGAGGGTGAATTGAGATAAAATAGAGGGTATAATTGGCAACCAAATTGGGAGAAAAACGGGGAAAAATTTGAAATAAAAAACATTTGAAAAGAAAAAATAGAAAAATAGAAAAAAAAGAAAAATACATTTCTATAATATATTTTGTATCATTTGTGGCTCAGAGAGCTACAGTAACTACAAGGTAGGCTCTAAATCCCTGGACTAAATGTATACTCTTAAACCAAGACATAGGTGCAGCCACATCTGCCCTTTTTCATTCAGACAGCTGGCTACCTAGCTACATACGTAACTACATCAAAACCTATGTTGAAAAACCTGTTGTTGCAGACAGGTTTAAAATAATACAGTCAACTCACAACTCATGCTGTGGATTCTCAAAGTAGTAAATGCAGTACTGCTGATCTCTGGATCGTATTCATCAGTTACTTTATTCATTTAGTGAAAGCCAGTGTTCAAAATGAGGGGGGTCTGGGGGGATCCGGAACCACCCATAAGCAACAAGGGACCACCCATAAGAAATACATTTTTAAGCTTGGGGGGTCCCATCTTTATTTGATCATCTTTTAACAAATGCGAGTCAAACAGGACATTATAACTGTATAGAACAAACCAATATAAATGGTCTTTAAGAATTCTTTAGGATCTGTGGGTTCTGTCAGGCCAAAATGTACCCAGCTGCCAAAATTTGACCGGGTTGCATCACCCGGGTTGCGTCACAATAGCATTTGAATGGCAGCTACATTTACATTTACGGCATTTAGCAGATGCTCTTATACAGAGTGACTTACAACAATTGCATTTAAACATGATAAGATTAATCATGGTTAGTGCAAGAGATTGGTGTAGTAACACTGCAATAGACATCATTGTTGGCAAATGTGCATCGTAACTATAAGACAGGGAAAGAAAAGATAGTGTGTTAAAAAAAAAAGTAAACAGTGGTGATGGGAGTTAATTAATGTACAGAATCACTGGTAGTGGAGTCTGAAGAGGTGGGTTTTTTGTTGGAATATGGCCAGTGATTACGCGGTCATGACCGAGTGCAGAAGATCATTCCACCATCGGGGGGTCGACAGAGAAGAGACAAGACTGTAAGGAATGGCTGCCGGGTGCCCGAAGGGATGGAACAGTCAGTTTGCCAGAGGAGGCAGAGCAGAGGGATCTGGCTGGGGTGTAGGATGTGATGATTGTCTGGAGGCAGGAAGGAGCAGTTCCCCTTGTGACCTGATATGCCAGCACCAGTGATTTAAATTTGATACGTGCTGTTATAGGGAGCCAGTGCAGTATAGTGAGTAGTAGTGAGCTAGCGTCCGTTGCTAAATTATGATCGGTTATGCAGACTTGGTCAACTTACTATAGCCCATCTTTTCAATTTATTTACAATTTAGGTTTGTGTTGGAATATTTGAAGTGTAAAGTGAAGTGTATTCCTCAAGTTAAAAAACATAACGAGTCAGCCTGTCAGCATAGACGATAAAGGAAAGGTTTATGTTATAAAAAATCTTTGATATCAGTGCATATTTCAGTATTTTTTCAAATCAAATTAAGTAGAAAGTAGCGATGCTAACTCAGTGCAAAGGTGCTACAGTTGTGTGTGTCAAATACAACACAATTTCTACATTTTTAATGAAAAGTCCAGGGGTTTAATACAAGAATTTGTTCCCAAGAAGTAGCCAAATATTCAGTGGTCGATGTAGTTTGAAAGTTTTCACCATATTTCTACGCGAGAGGACATGCTTTAAAAAATATATACATTATTAAAGCCATTTCTAAATCATTTTTGTCCACCAAGTAATAGTTTGGGTCTCAAACAGTATTTAATTTGCTATTTTAAAAGCGTGAATGACAATTTTTAAAACCGAGTGACCTGGCAGGCTGCTATGCTATCGATAGTCATGTGAGGTAGCTACGATGTCAACTCTGGCCTGAACAATAAGCTGCCTGTGTGGGATATACTAGGCTCCCCCCCTCTATAAAAGCCTATTTTCTATTTACTTTTATGTATCTCACTATAAGCAAAGGTTCTTATATAAAGATGGGTCAGAGCCATACAGCTGTGATAGATGGCCAGTCGGTGATAGAAATAATCTGGGTTAAATTAGTTTGTGTGATTTTGGGAATTTTATTATTTTTAATTTTAAGTTTTTGCAGAATGTTTACAAGATTACTAGGTCAGCTAACACTCATGATGCAAGTCACTAACGCTATCGGTTGCTAACATTATTATATCTAACCTATAGAGCCCCTGGCCATCTAATGTGAGCCCAGCCCAACCTTCCTTAGCTCATCTAAGGTCAGCCCAGCCTGTTTTTATTTAAAAGGCCTAAAATCCTGTTTGAACTGTTTTAGACCTACCTGCCTGACTAATAAATCTGTTAATTTAAAGAAAATAAATTGATAATTTGTTTCAATGGACCCAGATAGTTGTGAGAGAAACAAACAAACGTGTGTGCACGTTATTGAAAATCTGTGGGACCCCCCAAGAGCCATTGGCCATTTCGTACCCTGGTAAAAGCCATACATTATACTGTGAATAGCTCAAATATATACTGTATATAAATAAAAAATAATGCCATGACTTGTCTTTACACTTAAAAACATACATATATTAATATCCTCATCCCGAATGTACCCTAAAAATGATGTGATCTCACAAAAATGCTTTCAACATAAAACATTTTACTAATACAAAGCATATACTCTCTGTACATCTGTTTTCTTACATTTGTTCAAGTTAACTTGGCCCTGTATAGCACAGAAAGGAAAATATGGGAAGCATTGCTTTGAAACAGTGCTTGTTTAGTTTCTGTGAAATGTTTTGATGAAAGGTTAGTTGTGACATGCCATAATTTTGATATCACCGATTTGGTACGCAGACCTAATTTAGGAATTGTATTTTACTGATGTACAGAGAGTATATGTTTTGTATATGTGAGTAAATTGGCTTTTTTGTTGGAGACATGTTTGTTGAGATGTTATTTTCCATGGAGGAATCTTTGTTTTGCAACAGAGCTTGGTCCTCTGCCTCCCTTATACGCATCTCAGCTTGTGTGATTTTTCGGAGAATGACCTTACACTTATCGTAATCTCTGTGATTGCAAAGATAACTTCATTGCATCCAGAGGAGAAGTCAGACTTTAGGGAGCTTATTGTAGCCAGTATGTCGTGAGCGTTGGCATCAGAGCGTTGGCATCAGAGTGGCTGGGGTTAGCATCCGCATCTTTGATAACTGCAGCAGTAGCACCACTGTTGGACACATTTGGCTTTGTCTTGGATGATTTTTTTTGCCATTGTTGAGTATGTCACACAGTACTTCACTAATTGCTTTGGTGTAGCTTATCAAGCGAAATAAAAGTTTAGTAAGTGAATTTGGTCAGAGCGTCAGGAATTAAGACTGATTAGCAGTCTACTGTTACCGGAAGCCCCCCATTCGTATTCTTAAACTATGCTCGTTGCAACCTCCACTGTCAATTTGGGAGATTGCGATAAGCACTTGCTCTCCTCCTAAATAAGTGGTGTCAGCCATCACTTCTTTACACCCTGCAGTTCACAGGTTAAGCTTGTACAGACGTGAGTCGGGGATAGACAATTCACGTACAGCTTTATACTGGCAGTTCATTTGCACTTCGGGAAATTCAACTTTACGGTTTGTCTATCTTGGTTTCTTATCTTGTTTACTTCCTCCTTTCTTTCTAAAACACTATTAGTTAGATGTATATAGTACTAATCTACTAACATTAGGGATTTAGATTAAGTTACTAACATTACTAATTATCTCACGCTTCTATCTATAGCTATCATTCTCTCTCTCGTTGTCCTATCCCTGTATGCTTCTCACGTTTTGCTTTATCTGCACGCAGATTCTCTCTATGCGTTCCTCCCCTTCGAACTGTGCATGTGTCTGCCTGCTCTTCCAGGTCGTATATTGTCAATGTGTCTATGTGATTCCCAGTCCGTGTCTTTCGTTTCCCCTCATTATTGTATTAGTGAATCCTATCGTTCTCACCTGTGTTCCTGCCCTTCTCTCCTCCCAGTCACACCTGATTCCTATTGTGTTTCCCTTCCCTGCTTGTATTTAAGTTCCGTGTTTACGTTCACTCTTTGTCAGAACGTTGATCCTCATTCCCTGTGCCGATTATCAGTAAGCCAGAATCTGTTGTATTTTCCCGAGACACCCCTTCCGTTTCACTTCGAGTTTGCCTGCCGATTCTGTTTTGTTTGCCTTTTCTGATTTCTTGGTTTTTGACTTTTTGGATTGTTTTTTGACTACTCTCTTGGATTTCGATTTTGTGTCTTCGCTACTCTGTCTACTGGTTTTGATCCTTGCCTGAATTAAACGTTCCTTTCTGCCTGATCCTGGTCTGCGTCTGGGTCCTTATCCCGTACCTCACAGAACATGGGTGCAGGGTCTCGTGTGCAAGGAGACATGGGTAGCCTGACTGACTGAATCCCTCCCTCCCTGGCCAACGCTACCTCCAATTCAGTAAGAGCGTGGATAAGAGCATCTGCTAAATGCTTAAAATGTTAAATGTAAATGTAAAGTACTGTCTCGTGGGACTGTTGGCCACAGTACCATACCTTTCCTATAACAGGTATTGATACTTATAGGCTCATTATTTATTTTAATTACTAATAACACAAGATCATTTGAAATCCTTACATCATTTCATAACCTAATCCAGGCCATTTTACCCTCATACAAAGCCCATAATATTTTGCTGCACTTTAAACAGTGGGCTAGCCTTGTGCTTGCAGACAGCAGGGGCATAATCACATTCATAGTGCACTCTGGAGACTGGAGGTAAACAAGGCCAAAACGAGAGGGATCACTTGGTTCATATTACATATTTTTAAGAAATATCAGCATTTCAATAAAACTCAAATGGCTAAAATTCTTTCAGGACAGCCACCTCGTACGCGCTTTGAATGTATATGGTGGGTGGGGGTGGGGGTGGGGTGATAAAGCAGGTGTCCATTCTGAAGTCAGACCTTGAAAAAATCATGAGGGAAATGGAAGAAATATAAGCTGTGAAACAGTCCTGGCTATTCAATATGCAAACCAAACACCCCGTAAAATAAGGAGCTACATATTAAAATATAGATTTACAATGAAGTTACCCTTTGAAATGTTTATATCTCAGGTGGATATGGATAAGATGTTCGGAATTTGAATAAATCAGACATACACAACAAAGCCTGTATTGTAAAATGCCATTGCAGTGGCTGCATCTAAATTTGACAATATAATTCACAATTTCATTCTATTTGATAACAAATAATCTAATCTAGGAAAGTAGCCAAACCAAGTTTGGATTACCCTGGGTCTTTGTATTTCTTCAGAATGATAAAATCCAAGCCAGTTATATCCTAAAATAGCCTTAGTGTTTAGTGCCATTGATCATTCAATGATTCTTGGCTTGCATACAAATGCAAACCCAGTGCATAATCAACATCCTTTGTAATTTGATAAGATGGATCTAGGCATTGCATTGGTTTTTTTAGAAAGTAAACTATATTGGATGTGTTTACTGTTTAAAAAATAATAATTGTTCATACATAATTTATGAATTATGTTTTTTTTCAGTTTTGCAAACCATTTTTGAGCTTCTAATCACCTCTCCCAGCAGGTCTGATGTTGAGTTTTTTTTGTGAAAAATTCACCCAGTTTTCTCTTCAGAAACCATAGCTATAATATAAACCAGTCTTAGATTTATAGAAGGAGAGAAGACAGTGTCATACCCAATCATATTAATTTGTGTCTACCCACCGCCTCTCATTGTTTGCAGTGCATGATGGCCAATGTATTGCTATATAGAAAGCCCAAATCCCCATACTTCCACCAAATTCCTCTCTCATTCATATAAAATAGAGAGCCTCAGCCTTCAAAATATATTCTTCATCATCAGCAATGTGTTGTTAGTGGACCTCCCATAATTTGTATTATCCAACCATGCTGTGACTCTCAATCAAGGAGAACAGATTCCCACAAAGAGTGATTTCTAAATCTATCCTTTATGTTTCTCAATGAGTATAAAATCAGTAGCTGTTAAAGAAATTGATTGGTGTGAATATTTTAATCAATTTAACTAATGTACTGTAATACCAGAACAGGTCAGTTGGCTACTTGAAATTTAATTGCTACTTGAATCATGTCAAATTGAAATTCAGGCTGATACTTTTTGTTTGTCTTGCAAAGCTCACTCAATGCTAAATAAATCAGTGTATTATATGTGCAGTTTAACTGTATAGTTGCACCTAGTGATATGCTCTGGATTGGGTAATTTATGCAGTTGGCAGCTATGGAGTTCTTCAGGGTTAGTACTAGGACTCTGGATAGCAGGCAACATGAACATGCTTGCCTGACGTGATTGTGCTTTGCCTGACAGGATTGCTCTTGCCTAACGAGGTCGTTCCTACAGAGAATTTGTTTGTTTGAAAGTTTGTGTGCTACTATTTTTGGTTGTTAAGATTATTTGGATTGTATTTTGTATTTTTGATTATATTTTGGCGTTTATCATTAAAAAGGGTAAGCGGATTTGCTCTTAAGGTTAACTTTTGTTGCCGTGAGGGGACAGAGAGGGAATGTTAAATAAACAATGGCAAGCTTGTTAAATAGCGAACCGATGACCAAAGTCGGCATTACACCTAGCTGTCATGAGTTTTTTTGTGTTTTTTCACCCTCTTAGGAGCAAATCCAAGAGCAGCTAACTAGCTTTTGTTTGTTTAATTTTAAGCGTTCAACTTTAAACGTGGAGATATAGCCATTTGGCTTTATCTATAACCAGACATAATGTTTGCTAAGTTAGCTATAAGAAGGGGTTTTGTTGCCATTTCTTTATTTCTGCATCTAGCTGTTCGGAACCACCTCGGTGCAGGTTGTATTTTTATCGATTTATTGTGTCTCTGTTTTAGCAGTAATTCGTTCAGTTGCAGGGAGAGTCTAATTAATATACTCAGGGGTTAAAATGTGGCCATCGGCAACGTAGTGTTAGTGTTGTAGAGCGATTGCATTTCTGGAAGGAGACTTCTAGGAGGCTTTCATCTGCGACTGTTGTCAGCTTTTGAAGCATCTCGAGAGCAAGATTCTTGAAGCTGGGCAGGGGGGAAACTCTAGAGCAGGTAGGGAGGGAGAGTTGGGTGAAGGTAGGGCGCCAGCGTAGAAAAGGGCACACACATGCAAGGGCGGCATCTCCAGAGTTTGTGGTGTCCAACCGATTCCAGCCCTTGCAGGAAGAGGATCTGGCCTAACCCTCTGTGAGTGGGAGGACTGATGAGCCCCAGGGCACCCCGATCACACCACCCAGGAAAATGGAGTTAGTAGTAGTGTGGGACTCAATTATTAATGGTTTAGACAGTATAGTCTGTTCATGGGAAAAGGAGTCTCAAATGGCATGCTGTCTGCCTGGTGCCCAGGTCAGAGACCTCCTGGAACATGCGGACAAGCTCCTGGCCAGAGCAGGGGTGGATGCAGTGGTCATTGTCCATGTTGGAGCCAATGACATAGGTAAGGGTAGATTTGAGGTCCTGCAGGACAAAGTTATAGAATTAGGATCAAAGTTAAGGAGCAGAATCTCTACGGTGGTCTTCTCAGGAATTCTGCCAGTACTATGTGTAGCAGAATTTTATATGGAGATTTAACACTTGGCTACAAACCTGGTGTAGGAAAGAGGGGTACAGGTTTATGGGGCACTGGGACTCCTTTTGGAACAGGGGTGACCTGTACAAGTGGGAGGGGCTACACCTGAACCAGAGGGGTACAGCTGCATTGGGTCAGTGTATGCTTAGGGTAATGGAGGAATATTTAAACAAGGGACTGGGGGGGCAGGGAGGGAAATTAGTAGTAGTACTAAGGATAGGGAGGTACAGACTGCCCTGATGGAAGATACCAGGGTGGAGTATAATAACCATAAAGTAAATAGAGGTGGTTCAGCACAGTTACAGTATGTGTGGAGGGGAAGGACACCATAAGTGTGAGTAAGGCTCTGAAGTTCCTGTGTTTAAATGCTAGAAGCATAAAACATTTTTGGAACATTTTTGGAACTAGAGGCTGTCATGTTGAATGGGGGTTATGATATAATTGGGATTACTGAAACATGGTTTAATGCATCGGATGGGGATGAATATAATGTGGAGGGTACAAATTGTTTTGGAAGGATAGAACTACTAAAAGAGGAGGGGGAGTGGCCCTTTATGTGAAAGATGATCGTAATGTGCAAGAAATACCATGTATTAACTCATTAATTTATTGTGATGACATCTGTATTAGATTACTGGGAGATCATGAGAATGGCCTTAATATAGGAGTATGCTATAGACCTCCAACTTCAAGTGATCACAGTGCAGTTACTTTTGATATTTTTTGGCAAGTTAAGACGGCCTCCTCTAACTCCATAATTTTTAACTTCAGATGAGCTGACTTTAATAAAATTAGAGAGAGTTTAAGTAATATAGATTGGGTAAAACTGCTAGATTGCAGAACTGTCAATGAAAAATGTATTAAATTGAAAAGAGGTATTGTACATGTACATCCCAAAAGTAAGGAAAACAGTGGATGACTCATCTTTACGGGAGACTTTGAGGCAAAAGAAGCGACTGTACAGAGTATATAAAAAGGAAAAAGGAAAACAAGGTAGATTATTTTATTATGTGGGCTAAGGCTAAAAAGGGAATAACAGCAGCTAAAAGGCAGTTTGAAATTAAAATGTTCCAAGATGCAAAATGTAATCCTAAGAAGTTATTTTGTGGCGGCGCGGTGGTGCAGTGGATAGCACTGTCGCCTCACAGCAAGAAGGTCTCGGGTTCGAATCCAGGCCGGGGGCCTTTCTGTGTGGAGTTTGCATGTTCTCCCCGTGTCCACGTGGGTTTCCTCCGGGTACTCCGGTTTCTTCCCACAGTCCAAAGACATGCACGTTAGGCTAATTGGAGAGTCTAAATTGCCCGTAGGTATGAGTGTGTGAGTGAATGGTGTATGTAGTGCCCTGCGATGGATTGGCGACCTGTCCAGGGTGTATTCCTGCCTCTCGCCCCAATGCATGCTGGGATAGGCTCCAGCCCCCCCGTGACCCTAACTAGGAATAAGCGGCTGAAGATGAGATGAGATGAAGTAGTTATTTTCAATATTTTAGTAGAAAAGGGAAAGCTAATGAGGTTACATGCCTTAAGAATAAGGAAGGAAATTTGGTTTATAATAATAATGATATTGCTAACACCCTGAACAGTTACTTTGTTGAGAGATTTACCAGAGAAGAGGTTACAAATATGCCTAAATGTATAGCCAATGTACAGAATGTTTTGGAGGACTTTGAGATAATATACGTAGAAGTACTAGAAAAATTACAAAAACTTAAAACAAATAAGGCAGCAGGCCCTGATGGCATATATCCCAGAGTACTCAAAGAACTTGGGGAAATTATATATAAACCATTGGCAGATATTTTTATGCAATCCATAAACACTGGAGAAATACCAGAGGCCTGGAAGCAGGGTAGTATAATTCCAATATATAAGAAGGGGTACTGACCCAGGGAACTATAGGTCTGTCAGTTTAACTTGCATGTAAAATACTAGAATGTATTATTAGGGACAAGTTGGAATCATTCTGTAAAAATTATAGTATTTTAAGGGAGAGCCAACATGGGTTTCTCAAGGGGAGGTCATGCCTAACAAACCTCCTACACTTTTTTGAAGAGGCTACAAAGTGTGTTGACCTGAACCAGGCTTATGATATTATATATTTGGACTTTCAAAAAGCATTTGGCAAGTTACCACATGAGAGACTCATTGTTAAAATGAACTCAGTAGGAATTTCAGGAGTTGTTTCAGAGTGTTATCATAATTAGCTGCAAGGGTGAATACAAAGAGTAACAGTAGGTGGGGTCGTATCTGACCTAAGTGCTGTGGGCAGTGGAGTCCTGCAGGGATCGGTGCTGAGACCTATGCTCTTCCTTATTTACAGTACATAAATGATCTTGATAGGGACTTTAGTAGCAAAATAGTCAAATTTGCAGATTATACTAAACTTGGGGGTTTAGCAAATCGTTTGGAATCGACTCAAGATCATTTAAATAGAATCCAAGAATGGGTAGAAATGTGGCAGATGACATTCAATATTGCTAAATGTAAAGTTATGCATGTGGAAAATATAAACATAAGACCAAAGCATTTTATGGGAGGAGAAAAATAAGTAGGTGTTCAATTTGCAAAAGACTTGTTTTTGCAAAGGAATTGTAGTTGATCAAAGTCTATTTGCATCTAAGCAGTGTGCTACAGCAGTGAAAAAGGCCAACATGGTGCTGGGATATATAGAAAAAAGTACTGAGTATAAATCAAAGGAGGTTATATTAATGTTATATAATGCCTTTGTCAGACCTCACTTAGAGTACTGTGTGCAGTTCTGGGCACCACACTACAAGAAAGATATCGAAGCTCTTAAAAAAGTTCAAAGAAGTGCAACTAAACTGATACCTGGTATGAAAGGTAAAAGTTATGAGGATAGACTTAAGGCACTCAATCTATTTAAGCTTAGCAAATGGAGACTTAGGGGGGATTTGATTGAGATTTTGAGAAAAGGGATTAACAAAGTGAACTACCAAAGATTTTTTAAGATAAGTTCATCTAGCAGAACAAGAGGCCACAGGTGGAAATTAGTTAAAGGAAAATTCCGCATGGATATTAGGACGTTTTTCAGAGAGTTGTAAATGCCTGGAATAGCTTGCCAGGCAGGGTAGTAGAGGCAGAAACACTTGGGCTATTCATGTCCAGGCTAGATGCAGTACTAGATACTCTTTATATTAGGACATGACATGACAATGAGTTCATCGTCGTTATGTATTCTTATGATCTTATGTTCTTAACATATAGACCTTTTGTATACCTTGCCAATGTGTTTGTTATCTGTGATGTTCTGAGGGCGACAGCATAATTATCACGCTGTCACTAGCGTACATGTTTGTTTCAGTGCAGGGGAACCTCTCAGCCAACTCCGCCCAGTCTCCGCCCACCCACCCTACTGCTACTGTGAGGGAACAATCCGTGCATACTTGCGAAGTAAACACAAGGCGAACATCATTGAAAAGGATTAGCCCGGGAGCTCCCTCCATCTATAAAGCTCCTTGGAGAGGCAGACCAGGGAAATGATTGGCAAACACACAACTATTTCATTTATGTTCTCTAAGCAGCAGGTCATGTATTTGCCCTCTGTTTTGTTCCCTTTGAAGATCTTCATTATGACATTCCCTCCCATTGCTCTCACTTGTCTCAGCACTTTGGCAGCTGCATGGAAGGCTTAAATGAATCATTTTCTTGTTCCAAGGTTCTTATCGGCAGCACCACAAAAGCACTGCCACCTCAACGCCCCCCCAGCACTTGACAAAAACACAGAATACAGAAGCAATAACTGATCTGTCACCTCTTTGTAGCTACCAATGCTTACAGTAAATCTCATTACACAGTTTAGCTGGTGTGTCTGTTATGCCCTGCTTGATCAATGCTTGTTGAAATGCTCAGCTTTAGAATTTCTTCTCTTAAGCAGTTAGTCACAGTGAAATCGGAACGGCTGTGTATGCTTTTTTCCACAGAACCAAAGTGGTGATATGTATTAATGATTCTGCAATCAAAAATCATTTAGTCATAGCCACTCGCAAATATGTTAACCGCCCCATTTCCAATGTAGGAGGACTGTAAATTGTTATGAATTTAGAAAGAAATAACTAACTTTACTGCCTCTCTCCATAAAAACTTGATCAACATTCAAAGAATGTCTGGAAAGAATCACCACTTGTACATGCAGACTGAGACTTGAGAGGGGACCACTTGGAAGCAATGAAACTTTTACGAGCTGACACATACATCCATGGAAGTCACTGAGGAGACTGTTGGAGGCTTTGGGGCAAAGGGGAGGCCAACAGTGTACCCTGACATGATGGAGAACAGCTGCCCTTTCTTCTAGAGACAAGCATGATAACTTCACTGTCATCTCGGTCACATTCTTTTCTCAGGCACTGGACTTTATTAAATGGTTGCTTGGTCCTGCTAATATCTTTCAAGGTTTTCTTGGAGGCTGTATTGTCAATGGCTCTTTTTAAACATTTTACTTGTTAATTAATACTCTTTGTAGTATTAACATTTATATTAGGACTGATAAGCATATTTGACCCTTTTAACCTGTCTTGATTAGCTATTCATCTGAATACTGTTCTACATATTCAGATGTCATGTGCTATGTTTTATCTTTTAATTTAAATGTAGCTGCTAGGTTGGAATCAGTTGGAGCCCTTCATAGTTGCCTTCTTTTTCTGGCTAAAAAATATTTTCCCCAAGCGACTTGTCAATGGAGACATTTCACAGCATGTGAGAAATCTCAGCTGTCTCTGCATTTCAGAGCCTATTCATTCATGGTCCCCCTTTTTCTGAGTGAATTACTTTAGCAGAAAGGACATGGGTTTAAGTCAATGCCATGATAAATTACCCAGTCCTACACATACTTTGTGGTTTGACAAATAACAATGGTTTTCTGGACATAGATGCCTTGTCCAACATCTTGTCTGCTCCTTTCTTGATGAAGGTTTGCACACTTGGCATGTGGTACGTGAATCCTGCATGGAACACAGACACAATTCCAAGGAAAGGAATCCCAGGTGTTTTGTTTGCAAAACCGCCTTAGAATTGGCATGGTTACCCAGGACCTCCTTTTTCTCAGCTGATATAAGAGCAGCAAATTACATCAGCAGTTGAGGTTATCTTACCTATTCAAATGCATAACTTAATGGTCCACTTTAACGACAGCTAGCCCTTATCAAAGATTCAAAGCAATCTTTTCCATGTATGTGGAGGATAAGTTCTGTTTTGTGATGCACTGCTGACTTTGATTTACATAACCTGAAGGCATCAATCAGAACAAATCAAGCACATATTGCAAAACTGACAGAACAGCAGTATTGTGTTGTCTCTGTTTATTGTTTCTCTGAAAACGACTGAACCTTGAGAATGGCCAGTGGTAGTTGAGGGCATAATCACACAGTGATCATGTGACCTAGTGATAATGCCCTCAACTGCCACTATGACATTACAACCAAATATATCTGGATTATGACAAATGTTTCACTTTTGTTCAATATTTGCATTCTCCAGACTTGACATTGAAACTTTGAATTTTTAAGACATTTTAAGTCTTAACTTGGATTGGGAGAAAACGGGGAAAAATACATCTTATATGGATTGTTTCATACAGTATACGTATATTAGTTGCTTATATATGGATATTACCTAGATAAAAGAATAGTATTTGTAAACACCACCATCATCACAAAGCACCTGGACATTTTCATCACGAACCCTATATTTTTCTGCATTGCTTCATAGAAGAGTATATGCCAGTGATAAGAAATCCTCTTATACCTCAAAAATATAAGAAACAAAAGGTGAAGAGCACACACCCTTTCCATTCATTACATCCTTAATAACATTTCCGTTTTTGTGATATTTTCATAAAATACTAAACTATCAAACAAAGAATAGCCATATGGAATCCATAATGTACTTTATGCTGTTAACATTTTAACCTTTTTTATATTCCCTTGGGAGTGTTAGAAATGTAAATTCTCTGCCCACGGCAGGCTGAAAAGCCTTACTATAGATGTGTTGCTCTATGGTTGTGACCATGGTGTCTTGGTTTGACAACACATACAGTATGAGATGAGCTTGCACTTTCACACACAGCTTTGTATTTCGGCCACATGCCACCATTCAACCTGCTCACAGAATGAGGAAAAAAGGCCAGCATTGTTGCTGAAAACTCCATCAATGTTGTGAAAGGAAGGTATTGTAAAATAGAAGTTACAGTGAATGATTTATCTGTTATGCTAGTTACTTGGTGCATCAGTCTAATGCTCATAACTTTATGGCTGACCTGCTCAACAGCAGACTTGCTGAGATTGCAGTGATATAGCCTTTTTTCTCTTCAAGCTCATCAATGAACCTACCTTTCTTATGACCCCATATATTATATGCCCTCCTAAATCCAGACATTGAGAATCCCCATAATCTTCTGACACATTCTACCTGAGAGTGCAGTGGTATTTGACCTCTGCATAGTTTATTTTTCTGACATCTATGAAATCCTGCCTGTAGTTTCACTGAGTTATAGTAATACCGAAATGTACATCTGTAAACAAATCAAGTGATACATGTAGTGTATGAAATATATATT
Source organism: Aldrovandia affinis (assembly GCA_029706075.1). Classification (NCBI taxonomy): domain Eukaryota; kingdom Metazoa; phylum Chordata; class Actinopteri; order Notacanthiformes; family Halosauridae; genus Aldrovandia; species Aldrovandia affinis. Next base: position 114,085 of record JAINUG010000100.1, read on the forward strand.
CTGTATGCAAGAAATCAATTATTAAATAATTAACAATTATTTCTCTCCTTCCAGGTCCCGGTGCGGATGACTGGCTGCATGACTGCATGACTGGCTGACATCTCTGCCTGGATGTCCACCCACCACCTGAAGCTGAACCTGGGGAAGACTGAGCTGCTCTTCCTCCCAGCGAAGGGCTCCCTGATGACTGATGATTCAATCACCATGGAAGGCTCCATAGTGTCTCCGTCCCAGTCTGCCAGGAGTCTTGGAGTGACCCTGGATGACCAGCTTCTCGGGCTACATCATAGCAATCACAGAGGCTTGCCGATTCTCTCTCCATAATATCCGGAGGATCCGACCGTTCCTCACCAAAGAGGCCACACAACTCCTGGTCCAGGCCCTGGTGATCTCACATCTGGACTACTGCAATTCCTTGCTGGCAGGCCTACTGGCCACACACATACACTGTGCCACTACAACTAGTCCAGAATGCTGCCGCACATCTGGTGTTCAAACAACCTAAGTTCACCGGCTCTCCATCGCAGCACGTATCAGATTCAAATCACTGGTGCTGGCTTACCAAGCGGCTAGGGGAACTCCTCCCCCTTACCTCCAGACACTCATCACACCCTACACCCCAGCCAGACCCCTCCGGTCCGCCTCCTCTGGCAAACTGACTGTCCCATCCCTCCGGGGGCCCGGCAGCCACTCCTCGTGCACATCTTGTAAGTCGCTCTGGATAAAAGCGTCTGTTAAATGCTTAAAATGTAAATGTAAAATGTAATTAAGTTATATTGCAAGGCTTGAAAATTAATATGGTTCTAAAGGTAAATAGCTCTCAGTGATTAGATGCTTTAACAAATTATTGAAAAAATCCCCTTACCCTTAATGTACAGGGTATAGTCTGGAATCATAATAGCCTAGTATAAATGTACATTTTAAGGCCCTAAGTTAATTCGTTTTATATTCCTAGAAATGCAATAGTAAACTCCTACTCCATAGAAAAACATAAGAAGAATACACCTATGCCACAACAGAGGTTTTATATTTGGCAATGCGACTCCGAAAAATTCTGGTGTCTGGAGCTTGTCAAACACACTTCAAAATCTCAATCTGTTGAACTTCACCTCCCAATAAGGACTCTGGTCTGGGAATTTGTGATGCTTTACCATTTGAATGCACCTCAGGCCTCAATTTTATTCTCAAATTGATTCCCCTCCTCATACTAAGAAACTTACAGAAATAACGTGAATGATGGACAGTTCTGTTGTTGTTACAGTCAAGTCACAAACTAATGCACTTGCTTGCCTTGCCTGACATTGCATTGAATTTTAATATGCTAGACAGTAAAAGTGTGTTAAAAAGAAGTTTGAATACATTAAAGGAATTCACACCAATGACATTTAGTTGTAATAATCCAGGTCATCAAACTAAACCTTATAAAGGAGATTTATCAGACTGCAATCTCTCCAGGCCAGCTCAAAATAAAAGAGATGAAACCAACAGCACACCTTTGTGTCGCATCTGCTGGTTGACTGTCAAACTGCCAATAATGTAGGCTTTAACAACTGTGAATAACTTTTGGAGAAACATGGCCTACTTAAAAGGGATGCACTCTTTGCAGGTTGGACAGCTCCTTTTATCTAATCATGATGCAAACTGTATGTAATTGTCTTGAATAGCAGCTGAAATAATGGTCTCGGGCATGAATGCAGATACAAAGCCCTGAACTGTCTGCTGCTTCCTCTTAACTTGCGAACCCCACCCTGTTGAGACCATCCGAAACGGGTCATGTTAATAACCTGTCTGCTAAGCACTCATTCCCTGCGGACTTTGTAAAGGTTACAAAATTACAGTACATGCCATCTGTTCACCAGTCTGTTAAAATCATCTGCAATAATTTGATCCCATCAAAACTGGACCTCTGAACATTAGGTCAGTGACTGCAGAAGCTGCTCTTGTAAATAGGCTAATTACTGAAAGCAAACAGGGCACCCTTACTTTGACTGAAAGGTGGCTCGGACTGGACAACAGAAAAGTATATAATTAATTGAGGCCTATTCCAAATGCCTTTCCTTTGTATCGGATATCCTGTATGCCTTATCAGGAGGTGGGTAAATCCTTTATCAAACTAAGCCCTTCCCTGCAGATACTATTGCATCTACAGAGACTTGCAATTGAGTTTAGTTCCTTTAAAGCAGGAATGGGCCATTCCAGACAGTCACACTCACCCAGGAATTTCAAATTATCTTTCTGTTTGCACTGATTTTTCCTCCACATATTTACACCAAACATTGAGTTCAATTAAACAGTTTAGAACTGAAACCCAACAGACCCTGCAGTGCCGTCCTTGACTGCCACAGACATGCAGTTCTTATAATCATCTTTCAATTATCAACTAAATGACTTCAAAATATTTAGACCAAAGATTGACTTCAATTAAACCACTCAGAAGTGAAAACTAACAGCCCCTGTTGCTCTCTACCATTGGAATGTATAATGTCTGCCTTAAAAGCATCATATCCATGCTGGATTATCTTGGTTGTTATCCAAAATGTTAAATGTGGGAATCATTATCATCATTATATCAGCCACTATCATCGTCATAGATTAGAACAAGTCATTTCCTACAATATTTTGAAGGGTTTGGTTTTTCACACCAATAGTCTACATTATCTCTGGCCACTGGCTTTATATTGAAACATAGAAAGATCTGCAAGGCATTTAGAAAAATATTCATTTTATTTATGCCATTTTTGGATTTATCAAAATCTCCCAGTTTCCACAGTCCATTATTCAAAAGCATAGATGCAGTAGATCATATGAGAAGTATCATCCCTGAGCATTTGTGTAATGCCCTCAACACAACAACATCTCTAAACCTAAAACCAATAGCAAAGCCAGTCAGAGAACAAATAAAATTGCATTTTCTGGTTTATGACCTGCTCCAAGTCAAGTATACAATGTCAGTCTCTGGCTGACCATCCAACAACAGCTTGAATTCCACATTTGCCATTCCAAAAGGATGGCCAACATCATCTGCATCTCTTTGTGTGAACTGTATCTGGACTGGATGGGCCAACTGAGCCTGTGGTGCCTCTGTTTCCCACAGACTCCATGTGCACAAAACTGCATCCATCTGGGAAACAGGATATATTTGTTATCTTGCTTCAAAGCTGTGGGTGAAATAGTTATTTGATGTAGAAATGATTTGTTTATGTGGAACATTAATGATACCTTAGGTGATATTTTGGAAGATAGAGTTGTGGTAGTGTGACCTAAATTGAAAGTAGTCTATATACTTTCAGCATACTTTTCTAAGCTATTATTAAAGCATGTTGAATGTTCAAATGAACCAATGGATAATGATGCCCGCTCTGAATGGATTCGTTATTCATGAGGAAAGCAAATTCGCTAAAAACTCTTCTTTGAATGTGTGTAACATCATATTGAAGGAAAAATAATTAAACTAACATCGATTTATGATGACTTCCAAATGAACAACAACTGACTGAGTTTGAAACAAGTTACTGGGAGATTCCGCCTGCAAACAAAGGCGAAGCGCTGCCTCCTACGAGACAGCACTCACCGAGCTGTTGACTGTAACTCCGGTACCCCAGAACCACTCCTGTGTGCAGCGAACTGTGTCTTCCAGTGAACTTCCCTCCCTGGGGCAGACAGCCAATTGCCACCCCGGTGGCACTCCCGGCCAGAGCTGACTCTGGCGTGATGGGGAATCGAACCCAGGTCGCCGTGGCCAGCATCGGACGTTGAAACCACTAGACCACGCAGGAGGCCAGAAATATAACAGAATTTCAGCCAATGGAGGAAACAGTGTATATATAGCACAGGCTAAATCTGATAAGAAGTTGAGCCTGTGTTGTGCTCACCAGGGTCAGGGACTTCACTTCATGACAAAAACACCACCTATCTAATTTCACCTCTGTGGGATGCTATACATTATATGTGAACTACAGTTTCAATATGCCACAGATAAATTCACTTTAGTGCTTTATCAAATAGATGTATCTATTTGAAAACTGAATTGTTCTGTTTCCTCAAGAAAATGTGAGCTACATAATAGGATTATTTTTGACATGGTGTTTATATGATGCCACAGGTTATTATTCTGTTTATATTATATTATTTTTTTCCCCCCCAGAGAGTACATTGTTCTAACAGGCACTAGGGTTAATAAAATCCAAGATCCTTCTGAAATTTAAATGTAAATGTAAATGTATGCACAGTATCTCATCAGCAATTTAGTTGATATTTATTTATTTCCACTCAATTATGTTACTTCCACAAATGTAAAATAATTGGTTAAGAACCATGACAACAATTGCACACACTATTGCCTTCTAACCTTTAACAAGCGACTTTAATGGGTCTTGCTGAATCATGTGCAAGTAAAGCTAAAATGTAAAATATATGACTCTTAATTGATAATGGCGACATTGACATTCAGTTCTTCAAAGAAAGGGTACTACAATGTTGTAAAACTTAATGGTATTATTATGTGTTCTTTAATCAAAAGTCGCAAATTAATTCATTAAGATATAAGTGGTTTTATTGTACTTCCAAGACAATAAAATATTACTTCATTTGTTTACTTAACAGAGGCTATATAAGATGCTATTTTGGATATCATACAACTGAATTTATGCTGAAGCAATTACGTTTCAGAACCTCGCTCAAGGATAGAAACACAGCACCCCATCTGGGATTTGAAGCCACAATCTTTCAGTTACAAGACCAGTTTCCAAACCACTAGGCCACACAGTCATGCTCCAGTTCATAGGCACCAGAACAGCCAGAACCAAGGGGACAAAGCCCCAGCTCTAACAGTATAAAATATGTGGCTCCTGACTCTGGAATTTTAATCCATTTATGCAAATATTCAAAACCACATTGATGGGTTTCCAACAGTTTGTTACAGCAAATGTAAAGTGTAGTGGATTAAACATAATATGTTCCTGTTTGTGAAATTAAACTGTACATTCTCAAATCGCTCCTTGATTTGTTTTTTAAATCCCCAATTTATAATTTACAATTGAGCCTCTCAAGGTTTAAGACACAACCATAGAAAGAGGAAACTGTCCTATTGCACGGCTTTGTACCACTTGATCTTGCATATTGACAGACAATTCATTTTCAGCCCATTCTTCAACAGACATTGCCCACACAAACAGAAAGTGTCTAGCTAGAAGGCTAGTTAATATCAGAACTATTCATTGTTAGACGTGGTAGCAAGCTATTTAATCTGAGTAACATGTTACGATGCATAGTGAACAATATTTTTTACATCCATTTTATAAGAGGTTTTAGATTAGTTTGATTGTGGTCTCTCTGATATTTTGTGTGCTAATTCAAGATATATTTCAATAAAGTTGTAGCTCAATCAATCAATTTGCTCATTTGCACAATACTTTACTTTCAAGAGAATTTGAGGGCAGCAATCTGAGTCTGGTAAAGAGTTAGGCTGGAAAGTCACCAGAGTCAATGAAGCTTGTAAAGACAATTGGTATCTAGTATAATTATATTCCAAACACTCATAATTAGAGTCCGTAGCATATCTAGGGATACAAAGAATGCAGTAATATGATCAGATACCTTGTGCAATTCTTACTTGAATAATTAAAGTAGAATATTGTTTCTAGGTACAATATATACATTTTCTCATAAAGTAATTCGTTATTATAAGTTATTAACTCAAAATATTAAATATACAATGTCTGTCATGTGAAGTTGTTTCAGTCAAAAACCATTGGGACCCACTTTCATCCTGGTTTTCATTCACCTGAGCTCTTATTTAATTAGATTTCATTGAAGACTTAGTTGTTCAATACCACATGAAGAATATACCACTGCTAGATATAATTCCAACCAAGTTCCTCAAGGAGGTCATGGGTGCTATTGGCCCTTTCTTACTCAATATTTTAAATAGTTCCCTCTCCTCTGGTTGTGTCCCTGACTATTTTAAATTTGCAAGTGTTCAACCGCTGCTGAAAAGCCCCAACCTTGATCCATCAGCCTTACAAAATTATAGATCCATCTCAAAGTTACCATTAATTTCTGTCCTGGAGACCTCACCTCCTGTTCTGTCTCAGAGGTGTTGGAGAATAATAACATTTTCGAAGCACAGGACAGAAACGGCCCTGCTCCGAGTTACAAATTATATCTTAATGCATGCTGATGCTGGTGAGTGCTCCATTTTAATATTACTTGATCTCAGCATAGCATTTGATACCATTGACTATAGCATTTTGATGTACAGGCTTAGGGAGTGGGTGTGTATATCTGAGACTGCTCTTGACTGGTTCTCATCCTATCTCAGCAACAGAAAATTCTCAGTTTGTATTGGTGATTCTGTCTCATCATCCTCCCTACTGACATGTGGGGTGCCGCAGGGCTCTATTCTTGGTCCCACTTTATTTTCACTTTACATGCTACCCCTGGGCCATATTGTCCGTAGCTTTAACATCTCTTACCACTGTTATGCAGACAACACCCAATTTTATCTGTCAGTAAAACCTAATGATTTTGTATATTGGGTATTTTAAAAGATTGTCTCGGTGCTATTAAGGACTGGATGACACAAAACTTCCTCCAGCTTAACTCAGACAAAATTGAAGTTCTTGTTTTTGGCCCTAAGAAGTCAATAAAACCTCTTCAGCAGTTCCTGGGCCCATTAGCTTCAAATGTGAAGTCTACCATCAGGAATTGGGGTGTTATTTTTGACCCACAGATGAGGTTTGAACAACACTCTAAAAACTGGTGCAGTGCTATTTTTTGCAGTTGCAAAATGTCGCAAAGATCAGATCGATTCTGCCTTTCCAAAACACAGAGAGAATAATTCATGCCTTTGTGTCGTCATGACTTGACTACTGCAATGCCTTTTTTACATGTCTTAGCCAAACTGCAGTAGCCCGGCTTAAAAACTCAGCTGTCCGTTTACTGACAAAGTCAAATTGTAGGTCACACATCACCCCAGTCCTGGCCTCCCTGCATTGGCTACCAGTGAGATTTAGAATTGACTTCAAAATCCTACTAATCACTTATAAAGCTCTACATGGTATAGCCCCAGAGTACATTACTGATTTGCTGTTTTTATATGACTTTGGGAAATTCCTTAGGTCATCAAACCAAGGGCTTTTGAGGATTCCTAGGACCAGGCTTAAACAAAAAGGTGATTGTACTTTTAGTGTTGCAGCCCCTAAGTTATGGAACAGCCTCCCCCCAAGTATTAGATTAGCCGATTCCACAAATATTATGCCTAAAGACCCACTTTTATTCCCTTTTTTGCATTAAAGATCCACTTTTAATTGCATTTAATACATTTCTTTGTTCTTATTGTTCTTAGTCTTATTTTTATTGGTCATTTTCTGTATTTTATTATCTTGCTTTAATCTTGATTGTTTTATGTCTTGTTTTATGTTTACTGTTTATCCTTCTCCACCCCTCATAGTATTTTATATTGCTACTGCTCTTTTACTGTGTAAAGCACTTTGAAACTTTGTTTAGAAAGGTGATATACAAATAAAGATTGATTGATGAAGGTTTGAAAAACAGGAGTGTTTTGATGGGAGTCCAGTGCTAGAGCTTAAGAACCTTTACATATAGACCACACCACCCTCTGGCACTATTAATCAGCTGTAGCAAAGCATTTTATACATAAACATTTTGAGAAAAACACTGATCGAGGATACAGAAAGGGATCTTTTTCATATCTCCTTTGCTGTGTAGCCAAAATTGCACACAGATTTGGATAAGTCAATATGACCTAGAGAAAAAAAGTAATAGAGAATAACAAGTATGGATATTGAACAAGAAGGTATTTAACAGGTTTGTGTGGACTGTTTATACTTACTAAGGTTTACTCATTTAGTGGTCTTCTGCTTAGAAAAGTTTAATTTTCTAGTACATAAATAGTACTTTTAAATTCTCTACCGGTCATTCCACCAAGTGAGCTACACTGCTTGACCCACGTTTGTATCTTTGGTCATGTGGTCCAGATCTTGGGATTCCAGACTAGTCTTGTGATCTGTTGTGAAGAGCAGCTGGCCTGGTAATGTTGAGGATGTCTTTTGTGGAAACAAAAGTCTGAACTCAGATTCCTCTGACTTGAAGAAGGAAACTTTAAATTCTCTAAAGCTTTGGATTTCCACCACGATCACGTCACACAAGAATGATTAAGTTGGCCATTTGTTGCACCAAATCAAAGGCCATTTGTTGCGCTAGCAATCAAAGTTGCCACAACTGGATTACCACAGCACTGTCAGAATGTCATCAATGAACTTACAAAATTACTATTGAAAGAATCTTGCATTTGATTTCTCCAAACTGTTTTAAAATGTTGTTAAAATCTTTAAAATAGTGGCTTTCTTGGCACAGAGAAAGAGTACAAACTATTGATTTAGGCCATTGTTCTCCCACAGGTCAGTTAAGAATGAATGATGACACTGTTTTGTTTGAAGAAGTAGTATACAGTTCTTGTTGATGCATTTAAAGACTATCATAACTTGTGCTAACTAGACATGGAAATGGCTGTGTGTACCCAAAATAATACCCCACTGATTTTCTTGAACCAAGAAAGTCCAAGAAAGGCCAGCACTTAATTCAATTGCTCCATGCAAGCTTTATTAGTATTTTTAGAAGTAGCCACAGAACAGACATCACTTCACAAAACAGTAACCCTCTCTGGAATTCACCAATTCATATAAAACTAAACAGACACAATCGCAATAGACCATCCTTTATAATTTAACTTTTGACAGACTCTTAGCTCAAATGAGCCAACACATCAAATCATTTATTCATAACAAATTATTATTGTTTGCTTTATAGCAGTACTTTTCTATGGTTGATTGCATTTGTATCAAATCCTGGTAACTTAAATGATAAAAATAAGTACTCATAGGGAAGTCATTTTACAACAATGGTGTCATAATTAGCAATGCCAGTTGTGTATTAAGGTATATTAACTTGTGCTCTTGTGACTTGTTTTGCCAAAATATTCGCATTTCGAGGATACTTAATAAACTTTGAATGAGTCAAGTGGGTGCTGTCATTATTACTGTCTTGCAGTTATTGTGGGCTCCAGCACCTGCAGTCCTCCCTTAAGCCTATTTATGTTTGTTGTGGATTTGAGTAAACCAATTGATCTTTATTTGAGTCAAAACACTGGATGAACTACCCCCCAAACACACACCATTCTGGATAAAGAGCATACACAGAGAGAGAAAGAGAGAGAGAGAGAGAGAGATAGAGAGAGAGAGAGATCCATGAATGATTCCATATCAGCCACATTAAATTATCTACATTATGATTAATGTATCAAAAAGCTCCATATGAATTCATTCTCATGTCACTACAACCAATGTAGCAAACATGGGTGAGGAACCAGGAGCGGAACAAGGATGAACCCTTGTTGTTTACATCACAGTCACACACACTTTTAAAGGAGTCACAACCAGGCAGCTATTTGGGCACATTTGAGCCGTCTATGATTTCCATGTCTTAATGGAAAACATGCCTTTTATCTTGCTGTCATAATGTGTCACTGAAACGTCTTTTGGGTGTCAGTTACAAGTGACATAATTGTACAATCCCGAACAGAGCTGGCAATTGGGTCAAAACATAGTGGAACACAGGGAAATTAACCTCCCAACATCACAATTCCCGATACAGTGTAGTATTTAAACCAGTCTGTGATGTTATGTATGCGTAAATAAAATTGTCTTTAGAGGAGAACCTTACACAGCCTGTACCTGTAGACTGCAGGTGCACAATTGCCCAAAGGAGTGCTATTGTGCTATTTTGTGAGGAGGCAGGGAGGAACTTGCTGAGCAAAACCCTCCCTCTCTGGGTGGGCTATGGGCATTTATGCATTGCCGGGAGCCAGTGCTTTTCTGGATGCACATGGGAGCCACATATGTGGACACATATAAGCAATGGGGTGTTCAATATGCTACTTTCATTATTTGACACAAGCCATTTACAGACAACACAGTTAATATTCAGTCATGCAAGCAGACATTAATAAAGATACATCACCCAATATAGCTGCTAAACATACAGCATGTGTTTAATCATAAACACATTGCACTGTTGAGAAAAATAGTTTCATTTGTTTACATTTTTGACCATTTTGCTTACATTTCTTTTAACAAGTACAGTTTCTACTTTATGTGCAATTTTGAAGCTGTTCTCCCAGTAAATGGCTTCAAAACAGATGTAATACGGCGAATCATCTCAAATCGTGGGAAACTAAACAAAAAGCCCCAGTGGGTCTCTCAAGATTCTCTGAAAATCATTAAATAAAATGGCTGGTAAAATGGTCCGGGGCAATGTCGGGAAACTTTGCCAACTGGCGAGTTCACACAGGACTACACTTACAGTGGTGCGTAAAAACCTAAATACAGTAAACATCTCGGAGAAAACGAGGCCCGCGCAAATAGCGTTTCACAGAATAAACAGACCTTTAAAATAAAGTGTGACCAAGCACTCTAGTACGTCCTGCATGGAGTAATACCCTAAAAAACATTTGAGGAACAGGGGGTGTAGCTTCAGTCCATGACCCTCCCTCAGGAATGTAAACAGCCTGTGGCAATCATTTGTGTACATTTACCCGGGCAAGTCCGCCCTGCCGTGTCAGCGCGTGCTCTCCAGTGCAGCACTTCAATGAGCTGTGCAGACTGAAGGGCAAACATACCTGGATGTCATTATAAAGCACTTCCACAGATTACGGCAAGTATGCTGGAGCCTAAAGAAATCGGCAGCCCCCAATCCTATCCAAAAATGTGGCGGAGGGCCACCGTGAACACCCTCCACCTGGTAGCTTGTCATCCAGTTTTTATGTCTGTTTTGACATTTCCTCAGTTCAACAGGGCCGGGTTGTTTTGTTTTCTTTCAAGTCTCTATAACTATGCGGCAGAATTTAAAGTAAATATGTGGAAAATAATGTTTACGAACATGCCAACTTTCATGATTTGGTAAACAGCACTGAACTATTTTTTTTTTACATAAATCAATATGGATGCATTGAGTAATCAGCAAATATAGGTATTTATAAGTGCAAAACAAGTAATGAGACCAATTTTTCACACTGGTTTAAAAAAAAGAAATGACCAAATCTGTAGGAAGATGATTTGCCCAACTACATCAACATGGCCATCATCACTGATGCCCCCCACTCACTGCTGATGCGAATTTTAAGGCATAGACCTGGTCACTGCTTTTGCATAAAATGAGGATTTAGTTACAATTTAGTCATTTAGCAGGCACTTTTGTCTAGAGCAACTTACAGAAGTGTATTAAAATGGTTATCACTAGAGCTATAGATCAGTAAGCTACAGTCAAATCATTGCCGTCGTCAAATTATCAAATACAAAAATCATAACCTTGACATGCCCAGTCTCATACTATAATTTAAAAAAGTATATCTACTTAGAAGAAGTAGATCTAGCACATTCTGTTTTTCAGCAATTGGAGGTCACTGTGCAGAGAACAGATGAGCCTCCTTCTTGACATCTGTTCCAGCAAATTTTCCTGTTGATGTGAAAGAGGTTTCATTCTTGGTGATGTGCTGAAAAGCACAGATTGTTCAGGTTCTCTGTTTCATATTTGTTTGTCATATGCTGTTCTGTGATTCTGTGGGCTCCCTTACCTAGCTAGCTTTGTAACTTGCTGACAATGGACAGCTGATGGGGAGAAATATAGGTTTGCATTGCAACAGCTTGTTGGTTACATTTTACATGAAGGAATACATTGGCAATTGATAGTATCTTCGAATTTATCAAGCTAGTTAGGCTTCTCGGGTGTCACTAAAATGGGATTGAATCAGTCCTTTCATTTTGCATATCCAAGCAGCAGATAGATAGCTAGCAATTTTATAAGGTGATTGCATCAATTTATTCTCAAAAAACAAAATTGTGCATGCAGCCGTTTAAAATTATTATCTCTATGGACCCATTATGCACTAATCTCATCAGAAGGCACTGTCCTAATATGACCTAATGAAATTAAGAGTTGAACTTCAGTAGAAGTGGGTGGATGGCAGAGGTGATTGTGTTCCAAGGTGTACATGCATAATGGAGGATTACAGATTAATGTACCAACTGTTTGTTTCTTTGAAATATCTTGTGACAATTAGTGGGAGGCAAACCCCTCATACTTACAGATAATAATTTTCCCTACAAGTCTACATTGACTCATCTTTAACAGTTGTTTACCAATATGGTGTTCGGGCTATTGGAAATGGTTTCATATTTAATTCATAATAAGCTACAGTAATTGCAATTCAGGATTTATGTATTGTGCAGAGGTTCTATAGGTTCTTTATGTTTCACAATAGTTTGTGAAAATTGCTGTCTTGTTACTGATTTAATTGTGTGAACCAAACCTGACATGAATGCTTCTGCTAGTTAAATGTAATCATAAAACAATCTTTTAACATGTTGATCATATTTGTATCTAATGTAGCTAATAGGAATATGATGAAGTGGAAAAATACCTTGTAGATAGCACTTCTGGTTTGTCCTGCTTGCGTCTGGTCTCGTGCATACTTGTACGATTACAAATATTATCACACCGAGTCGAGATATTATTATGGTTGCAAATAATGCTTCTGCGCACACCTCATAAAAATGCTGTCAATATTACTCTAGCTAAAGACACCTGCCTGAAATCATCACTATGTTTTGATTCACTGCTATCCGAGTAGACAATAAGCACTGTTTTTATCACAGTACAATTAAATCACAATACTTATAGCCCTATGCATGCATGACATTGCATTTCCTCTGTTATTATGTGTCAACTTTCTATCCCTGTGCACATCTCTTTTCACAGATTATGCAACAGAAAACGTGCACAGTCGCAACCTCTTCAAACTGGTCAACCCGCTAGGCTCCTCTGGTATGGATTGTGTGGCTGCACGGGGTCTTTGGAACTGCCAGCATGCCGTAGAGAAGGCTAACTTCATCTCAGCCCAGGCCCTCCACTTGCTGGCCCTCCCTGAGATGTGGATAACACCAGAGAACACAGCCACCCCTGCTGCCCTCTCCTCCGCCTATACCTTTTCCCACACCCCCAGGGCCACGTGTAGATGTGGAGGCGGTGGTTTCTTCATCTCCCCCCTGTAAAGCTTCAATGTTATGCTGCTTCCCCATCTCTCCCTCTCCTCCTTCAAATTTCACATTGTTACTGTCTCTGTTTCATGCAAACTCCATGTTATTGTTCTTTATTGTTCCTCTGTGAAGCTTTCTAAGTGAACTGGATGCTCTACTCAGTTTCTTCCCTGAGGGCGACACTCCGGAGATTTCAATATCCAATTGAAATGAATGAAATCCAATCAATGCTTCACAGTCCTCCGCATTCCCACGCCTCCTCCAGTCCTTTGACTTCACCATGGCGCTCCACCTACCCACAAAGCCGGCAACCATGTGGACCTCATCTTCACCAGGAGCTGCTCTGCTCCCAACCTCACCGCAACACCTCTCCATATCTCTGATCATTACTTTATCCTTCTCTCTCCCCTTCACCTCTGTACCTAAACCCTCCACACTCACCCCTACAGCTTCTATCAGACGCAACCTCTCTCCCACTGCCCTATCCTCCTCTTCCCTACCCTCCGCTGAATCCTGTCAAGGAGAAATTCTCCACTCTACTCTCCTTTCACACACTCATTCTGCCCTATCTCAACCAAACACTCCCAGTCCCTGGCTTACTGACTGCATTCGTGAAAACAGAGCCAAACTCTGTGCAGCCAAAAGGAAAAGGAGGAAATCTAAAGCCCCAATAGACATAACCTCTTTTCAGTCCCTCCTGGTCTCCTTCTCTGCTAAGCTGTCCTCTGCTAAATCTGCCTTTTTCCACACTAAGATTAAATCTTCTGCCTCTAACCCATGCAAGCTGTTTTCAACCTTCTCCTCTCTCCCTTTTCTCCCCTCCCCCTCCTGTCTTACCACATCTGACTTTGTATCCTTCTTTGATAAGAAGGTCAGTGACATTCGTCACTCCTTAACCTCAACTCCCCTTGAACCTACTTCTCCACAGAATAACTCACCTGCCTCCTTACTTCCTTCTCACCCCTCACTGATGCTGATACCCTACAACTCATTCAATCCCACAGCCCCACTATTTGTCCTCTCAACCCTATTCCCTTGCTCCTCTTTCAGTCCATCTTGGAGGACATCCTTCCTTTCATCTCCTCCCTTATTAACACCTCTCTGTCTACTGGCACTGTCTGCTCTGCCCTCAAGAGGGCCCATGTCACTCCTCTCCTCAAAAAACCCTCTCTCAACCCTGCTTATGTCAATAACTACCAGTCTGTCTCTCTCCCTTTTCTTTCTAAAACCCTTGATCATGCCGTATCTAACCAGCTATCACTTTATCTTCAACAGAACAACCTTCTTGATTCCAAACAGTCGATCTTCAAGGCAGGACATTCCAATGAGCTTGCTCTCCTTGCAGTTACAGAGGCTCTTCACGTGGTGAGAGCCAAGTCACTCAGCTCCGTCCTCATCCTTCTAGACCTGCGTTCAGCACAGTGAAACAGGGTATCCTACTCTTGGCCCGTGCTGGGATGGGCATCTCGGTGTCTGCCCTCAATTGGTTCACTTCCTACCTCACCCACCACTCTTACCAACTGGCATGGAGAGGTTCTGTTTCCCCTCCCCACACACTCTTGACTAGTGTTCCTCAAGGCTTGGTTCTTAGCCCCCTCCTTTTCTCTATTTATACTATATCACTTGGTACGATTATCTCTTTACATAGTCTGTTTTACCACTGCTATGCTGATGACATCCAACTGTTTATGTCTTTATCTCCGCTTGTCTCACAGACATCTCGACCTGGATGGCTAACCTGGGAGCCTGAAGCTCAACCTGGGAAGGACAGAGCTACTCTTCTTCCCAGCAAAGAGCTCTCCAAGGATTGACACGTCTATCACTGTAAACAGCACCACATTGTCCCCATCTCAGTCAGCCAGGAACCTTGGTGTGTCATTAGATGACCAGCTGAGTTTCTTGGGGCAAATAGTGGCGATTACCTGGACCTGCAGATTCTTCCTCCAGAACATCAGGAGAATCCACCCCTTCCTCACCCAAGAGTTAACACAACTTATTGTCCAGACCATGGTCATCACATGCTTGCACTACTACAACGCCTTACTAGCTGACCTTCAAACCTGCCTCATCAAGCCGCTACAACTCATTCAGAATGCGACACAACTAGTATTTACCTTCCAAAATTTTCACACATCACTCCACTCCTCACCACCCTTCCCGGTTGCAGCTCGTATTCAATTCAAGTAATTGATGCTGGTGGACTGGCCTACTACATTCAGTCTATGATAACACCCTACACCCCCTCCAGGTCCCTTAGATTAGCTTCCTGTGGCCTGCTAACTGTCTCATCTCTCCACGCACCTGGTAGCCATTCTCTACAGCCCCGCCTCTTCTCTGCCCTGGTCCTTAGATGGTGGAATGACCCAGGTCCCTATTTTCCATAAAAGACTGAAAACTCACCTTTTCAGACTCTACCTCAATTCATATAACAGGTTTTGAAGCATGAACATTGGCAATGTCAATGTTTAGATTGTAACTTACTGTTCGATAGCTTTACTGATCTCTAGCCATGTAAATGCACCCTTGTAAGTCATCTGCAAAAGCATCTGCTACATAACAAAATTGTAAATTGTCTATCCGCTTCTCTTGTTGACAAGAAGAAACAGCAAGTTAAAAACATTGTTTTCAAGAATAGACTTGCGCTTCATGAAATGGTCTGGTAGCAATTGCTCATTCATCTGCCCTTGTTTCTATTTGTTTTTGTAGATTTCTGCAATGAATACCGCATATCTCTTCCTCCCCATGTAATTTTGCTTAACTGTATTTTTCAGGAATGCTCTATTGCTGTGTTTACAAAGTTGCCTGTGTTTTAATGACTTGTGTCATCAGCAAAAATCATGTGACTCTCTCATGTTCATGTATTCACATCTAGTTGTGTGGCTTTGCATAATCTGATATACCGTTTGTCATGAAGAGATAACAGCAGAGACATGCAGTGTGACCCTCCATATCGGGAGTGCAGCTAAGAGATTCCAGTAAGGGACAGATTCTCCAAAGAAAGGGGGCACACTGATACCAGGTGAGCAATCGTTCTATCCAACATGTATTACCTCACGTATCAGAAATACGGTTGCCATATTTTTTTAAAATATTTTCACACTGCCACCTCAAGCTGAGATTTTTTCTCCAAATCATAATTCCGATTCTAAAGACTCAATTCCAAGAAAGCAGGGGCTACTCAGCTGGATGAGGCCATTAAGGATGACATCTGGCCATAGCCATGGCAATGCTTCTTGGCACTTTTCCAGCTCGCCAGGCATAGTGATTAGATCCTACCGGCAATTAATTACCACCTTTGTGCTCATTCTCTTACTTGTGGGGAACGTCCAGGAATCAATCTACTGATTTCCCTTTTTCTCATTTCACTAATATAGTCTCAGATGTTGTTTTGATTAATACATTTACATAAAAATTAATTGCAAAGATTCCTTGTGCAAAAAAAGAGGTAGACAATCACAAAGACAAGCTGTTCTCATCCTATGTTTTTGCTCTCCTCTTAATTACTTTTGCCACAGGCATTCAGAGGAAGGTGAACAGAGTGACGTGTTGCTTTCTGCCGGTGGAGTGGTCCTGCAGATGGGACGAGCGATCCCTGACCCTCTGGCAGACAGTGGAAGCCCAGCGTTCGCTGTAGAGGGGTCCATCTGTTTCTGTTCACACGCTGTTTCTTTGTCTGCTTGTTTGTTTTCCAGGGGAGGAGGCAAGCCAAGGACTGAAGATAAGGCAGGCTGATCATTTTTGCGAGCAGGAATAGCACTGGAAACATGCAGGGCTTTCTGATGCTTTGCCCATCTGACTGCAGTTATACTCCACTCGCTCCAGAATGCTTCCAATCGCTGCTGCACTCTAACTGGGGCTACAGGAGAGTGAGTTTTCCCAATGAACACCTGTGAGAAGAGTGCAGTCACATAGACATAGTCTACCATATTTTTTCACTTTAAAACTTTCCCAACCAGATATGCTAACCAGATAGTCATCTACCACAGTATATACTGTATATGTAGGTCTGTACAAAATAACAGATTCCATGGCTGTAGCTAAAATAATAATTTCCATTGTGCCAATATTTAAATATTCTGAGATCATCTGATGTCATTTTGAGATCATTCACAAATACCTTTTTTTTTTTTTTTTTTTTACATAGCTATATTTTGATAATATTTAAAGAAGATCATCCTAAAAGTGAAAGTTATATGTCTATATGTTAGTGTTGGGGACAAATACTCAAATCAAAAATGGCGGAAAATAAATAATGGCAAAGTTAATCATCAATTATTACAAGAGATACATATATGTATGATATTTCAGGCCTCTGCAATGTATGGTACATTAGTTATGAAGGTTAAAATACTTTTATGATGATTAGTGATAAAATAGGATACAGTCTATATTTTCCCAGTCTGCCTATTGTATCCAAAATAGCAGAGTTTGGCTCCTAAAAAACCTGAAAATGAACAATACACAGCATTTTGCCCCCTAGTTATTAGAGAACTGCTCAAGACACAGGGAACATGGCTCTTTCATTGACCAAGACAAGAGCCTGTTACAGCTGGCCATTAGCTAGATGATTTCTTATTTTTTCTGATTTTTCCCCCTGTTTTTCTCCCAATATGGTAGCCAATTGTAAACTAGATTATTTCTTGGCTGGGTTTTACTGTGATTAGTGATAAAATAGGATATAGTCTGATTCATCAGCCTTCTACATTTCCCCAGTCTGCTGTCCTACTGCTGCTTTATTCTGCTGAAGACATATGGCGACAAGCTTCACTGCCTGCTTCACCACACAGAGTAGCTTCTCAGAGGCATGTGGCAGCACACCTGGTCAGAATACAGTGATAATACAGTATGTTGATTTTTCAACTGCATACTCAACAAATCTTGTCTTTCTTTGCTTTTTATCTCCATAAAAGAATTGCATGTTCCCTGTCAGCTGCCAAGGCCTTCACACTAAAGTTGTGAAGATAAATGCAAGGTTTTGTACATTCCGAAGTTTGTGTGGATAGTATCTTTTAAGCACTTTTAAATCTCTGAAGCATTTCAGCATTTAAAAAGCCCCCATAGTGGTACTAAGAGAATAAAAACAAGGAAGGAATTTAGGATGGACATGCCAATCCGACCTGATCTTACTGATCTTAACCCAGAGGAATGGTATTCATCTTCAGGAGAATGACAGAGTTTCATATTCAAAAGCTCACAGAACTATTTTCCATTAGACCTGGAGCAACTCCACAGTCTGCTCTTTCAGCGATGCAGGTGCTCGGGTCTTTACTAATGCTGACAGTAGGTGGGGTCAAGAGATTGCACTACACATGTATTTTGACACCGGTGGGAAGATGTTCAATGCCTCCCTGCCCTCAATGTCTCTGAAAATCTGTCAGCATGAACAGTCCATGACTCCTGAAAACAAAGTCTTTTATTCTCAGAAAACCAATAGGAATAAAAATAAGGGATTTGACAAGAGCTATGAAGGGATATTAGTTTTGATAGCAGATGACTTGGATTTCTAGCTGGATACACAGAGCAATTTATCATTTAAGTGGTAGTGCAGTCTCTTTATAACTGCCACTAAACAAAAGTTGCAAAATTCATAATAAATGTAAGGTGTCCTAATAGTGAGGGCATAGTAGCAATGGACATGTGCTTTACTGAAAGAAATTTGTTCACAAGGGGGTAACTGGGGTGTGTAAAAGGGGGCGGAGCAAGGGAGTACTGTCATGAACTGCACAGTTTTAGGGACTTTTACAGAATAGAAATACTCTTAGAGAATACAGATCTCCCACAGACTTTGTTTGGAAAAATATAAAAATGGAAACAGCAAGAGCTTTATTGAACAGACCCACATTTAGGCTGCGGGCCTTTGTCTCTCTCTCATACACACAACACACACACACACACACACACAGAAACCATAGTCTGCTGACTGAAGCGTAGCCATGTTTATTAAACTGGAAAACACAATGACACAACCCAAATCACGGCAACAGAATTCTGGGCTGCAAGAGGCTAAGGTTAAGGCAAAACACAGCTACACGTCTAATATATTGAACACAATCATGTTGTATCAGTCACATATACAGTAACTAATTCAATGATCTGCTGTGCGACAGAGCTGAGAGAGGTCCCAGCATTCAGGCTTTGATCATTTTCAATACTGTTGCCATTTCTAGACACATTTATGCAGGGCATGAATAGAAAAAATTGTGCACTCAATATAAACACATTGCTTAATATGTTGGGTCTAATGTTTATAAAGGGGATTCATTACAGCAAAGTCTCACTGGAAGCCTAAAACAGAATACTAAATCCCAAGGGATTTTCCTTTTTCTTTTTTAGAATTACCTGCTCATCAGGTAGACGTAAAAACTGAAAAAAAGTAATCTTTAAAAAAAAATTAACAGCACTCTAATGGCACACATGAAAATTGTCCTATTGGTTTAGGAGGCTTGACAGCAGAATCCTGTCATGAATGGAGCTCCTACTTCACTCCCCTTCACTGGATAAGAACATTACATTCACAGCAAATCCAAACTAAAGTAAAAAAGGAAACAGCCAAGGGTTAGAGCTTGCATGGTATGCCCTGGGGAAAATGGTAATTTTCCTGTACGACAGAAGAGGGACTGATTGACAGTATTTTTTATCACCATCGGGGCAAGCGGAGGCTACAAAATAAATTCCTCTCAGAGAAGATTATTTTGGCAAAGTAGATTTTCTCACCCCAGTTTCCCCTGCTCGTGCAGCCTCATATCAGCCATATCAGTGCATTGAGTTCAAAAATCACCTCAGTCTACTGGGAGAAGAGATCTACTTATTGTATTATTACAATATGTGTTTTATTGTATTATTATTGTACAATTATTATTGTATTATTACAATAAGTAATAATATTTACAATTAACTACTTATTGTTACTGTATTGTAAGCTACCCGCTATGCTGGGCAGACACTGGACCACACTACTGGGATGGAGTGTAAAGAACAGGTTAGGCAACTGGGCTGGTTCAATCCTGGGTGAGACACCACTGTTCTGCCCTGGATATTGATTAAGAAAATGCTATATATTTATATATGATAATGCTATATACAAAATAAGGGAACAGCAGCATAAAGTGTTTTAATAGAGCATTAGGCCACCACAAGCCATCAGAACAGCTTCATGGTGCCTTAGCATAGATTATACAAGTGTCTGTCACTCCTGGAGGGATGCAACACTATTCTTCCACAAGAAATTCCATAATTTGGTGTTTTGTTGATGGTGGTGGTAAACGTTGTCTCATGCATCGCTACAGAATCTCCCATAAGTATTCAATTCAGTTGAGATCTGATGACCCAGACTGCCATGGCATATGGTTTGCATTGTTTTCATGCTCATCAAACCATTCAGTGCACTGTAGATTAAGACATTGTCATCCTGGAAGAGACCACTGCTATGAGGAGAGAAATAATATTAAGGTGACCACTCAGAATGGCTTTGTATTTTTTTAAATGTTTATCTTGCCCTTCTTGCCCTGAATGGACCTAAATCATGCCAGGAAATTGCACCCCACACCATAACAGAGCCGAGAAGACAATGAAACGTTACTATCTAGAGGAAATAACAGTCTTAACAAGGTTTCCGTAGATGAACGTGCCCTTTGTCCTTGTCTATTCCGCTAGTTTCATGACGAGATGGTCGCACACTTGTAAAAAAGGTTGGTTTAAGAAGAATAAATTACCTGTGGGTGTGGTGAGGGTTTGGTTTATTATGGCCAATCAGATCATCCATTTTTTTCCCCTTTAATAGTGAAATGGTAATTTTGTCATGTCAAATGAAGAGCAAGCATCATGGTTTGCGAATACCATGCTATGAGACCTGCTTTCACATTAAAATGGAACATGTAATTGGAAGGTAATAAGGTATTATTAAAGATAAACTAGAAGTATTTCTAGAAAATTACAACATCCTTAGGGATAGCCAGCATGGTTTTTGCAAGGGTAGGTCATGTCTGACAAATCTGCTGACATTTTTTGAGGAAGCAACCAAGTGTCTGGATGAGAAAAAGGCGTATGATATTATATACTTAGATTTCCAAAAAGCATTTGATAAGGTGCCACATGACAAACTCATTATCAAAATGAGAGCAGTAGGAATTACAGGTGGCATTTTAGAGTGGGTTCGGAACTGGTTACTGGATAGAAAACAAAGGGTAGTAATAGGCGGGATCTTATCCGAGGAGGGTATAGTGGGAAGTGGAGTCCCGCAGGGATCGGTGCTGGGACCACTGCTCTTTATCATTTACATAAATGACATTGATATGGATATTGAAAGTACATTAGTTAAATTTGCAGATGATACAAATCTGGGAGGCTTAGCAAATAGTCAGGAATCTACTAAAGTAATCCAAGACGATCTGAATAGAATCCAGAAATGGGCAGAAACCTGGCAAATGAAATTTAATACAACTAAATGTAAAGTTCTACATGTGGGGAATAAAAACATAGGACAGGATTATTTTATGGGAGGTAGAAAACTAGAATGTGCACACGTAGAAAAAGACCTAGGAGTACTAGTTGATCAAAGCTTGTCAGGGACTGGTCAATGTGCGGTAGCAGTTAAAAAAGCCAACAGGATGCTGGGATACATAGCCAAGAGTATTGAGTACAAATCGAAGGAGATCATACGCACCCTATACAATGCCCTTGTTAGGCCACACTTGGAATATTGTGTGCAGTTCTGGGGACCGCATTACAAAAAAGATATAGATGCGCTGGAAAAGGTCCAAAGACGGGCAACCAGACTGATTCCAGGCATAAAAGACAAGTGTTATGAGGAAAGGCTAGAGATGCTTGGACTGTTCAAGCTTAGTAAAAGGAGACTTAGGGGAGATTTGATTGAGGCTTTTAAATTTATTAAAGGAATTAACAAAGTGAATTTCAGGAAATTATTCAAGTTGAGTTCGGTTAGCAGAACGAGGGGGCATAAATGGAAACTGACAAAGGGTAAATTTCACACGGACACTAGGAAATATTTTTTCACACAGAGAGTGATCAATGCGTGGAATAGCTTGCCTGGACATGTAATGGAGGCTGAGACACTAGGGGTATTCAAGGCCAGGCTCGATCCAGTGTTAGACACTCCAGCCTTTGGGTAAACTAAGCATTGTGAGCAGATTAGTGGTAGGAATGGACGAGCAGTGTTGGGCTGAATGGCCTGTTCTCGTCTTCCCCTTATGTTATGTTATGTTATGTTATGTTATGCCAATACTAAACTAAACTAAACTAACATGAATGTGTATCTGTTTCCCACTGAGAAAAGGGCTTTTCTCAGTAGTAAACTGATATAGGTGTCCAAGAAATATGTGGCACACCTTAGTTTAGTTTAGTTTGTGTCTTTTCATCAAAGCCACATATATTAAAACATTTGTATTAATAATATTAACTATGTTTCATTGAGGCTCTTATGATGCTCCACATAGGCTGACCAGATGTCCCGCATTTTGACTTGTGCTACTTTCCACAACAACTGATGTTGTCCCTTATAAAAAAAATATATCCGTTATTATATTATATATTATATTATTAAGTAATATCCATTACTCCCACCCAACGATATCAATGTATTTGACATTCTAACTTTAAATATAATTGGTTGAACCTGTTGAACTTGAAGACTATAATTGTGAAATCAAGTACTGTTAGTCATATTAACATAGCTGGATAAATGCGTAGAAAACAAGGCTTAACGAAATAATTGAGGATGAGGAAATAATCTAATGTTTGGTATATCAACTCATCCTAAAATAACATTGCCTTTGTTAGGTCGGTTCATCTGGGCCCACATGCATACAACTTGTATACATACAACAAAGGCTTACAACTAGAACAGAAATGTAAATATTTAGCAAAACCGCAACCAGAACCTGTTGAAATGGTAACTTTAATACAAAGAATTCACACATACATACTCACACACTTACATACTCACATACACACTCACACATACTCTCACATTTTCATTAAATATTCCATCCATCCATCCATCCATCCATTGTCTAAGCCGCTTATTCCTGGTCAGGGTCGTGGGGGGGGTGCTGGAGCCTATCCCAGCATGCGTTCCGGGCGAGAGGCAGGAATACACCCTGGACAGGTCGCCAATCCATCACAGGGCACACACACCATTCACTCACACACTCATACCTACGGGCAATTTAGACTCTCCAATTAGCCTAACGTGCATGTCTTTGGACTGTGGGAGGAAACCGGAGTACCCGGAGGAAACCCACGCGAACACGGGGAGAACATGCAAACTCCACACAGAAAGGCCCCCGGCCTGGATTCGAACCCGAGACCTTCTTGCTGTGAGGCGACAGCGCTATCCACTGCACCACCGTGCCGCCCTTCATTAAATATTGTGACAGTTATTTAATTTTAGATATTCACAATACATAATTTACAAAATATGACATTTGGTGCAAAATAACTACCTTACAATAAAACCTTTTATTGTGAAATCATTAATAGCTTGAAATAAGAATGTAAACGGTCAAGTGTTTATAAGACAGTTTTTACAAAAATCTTTTAAAATAAAATGAATAAAAGACTTTGACCTTGTAATTGAATTACTTCACACTTTACTGTCAGTCAGGTGGGATGGTAGAAAAAAAACCTCATGACAATGTTTTATAGCATATACGTAAAGTTAATTGTCTATTAAGCTTTGCTTGTTCATAATGTCTTTTGGGCAGGCATTTGATATGGCTATCTGGGGCTGCTAACTATGCCCTACACATAAAATATATTTCCATTTCAAACGTATTATCCAATATATTATCGTCCATGCTTCATTCATCAGAATGTATATTACATTTTTACTGCTTTCACTTCTTTTTGCATCATTAATTATACTAAATATTCAATATGTGTCACACTTGCCCTCCTTAGATAGCAGTCAGTTTCAGTGGTTATGGTTAATTAATACATTTATCACAGTCCCTCAAGGAAAATCCTCAAGGCAAATCCTAAAATTACAATTCTCAATGCCAACCATTTACATGGAATTCTTCTCTGAGAGGAAGTTCTCTCAAAACACAGATGTATCCAGACTCTACAGTATCTCTGATTCCAGGCCTGCTGCTTTCAGCTGCACCTCCATTCTTCTTTAAGACAGTCTTTACACACAATTCACAATATCACAAGGCCTGTGTGAATCAGGAATCTATCTGATTCCAAGTCTATTTCTTCCCATTTTTACTTTCCCTATCAGTTCAGTAACCAATCAGTGCTTGCTATTTTCCAGTAACAATATTCTGTGCTTCTTTAATCTTCTCTGACCATAGTTGAACACAACACACCTCGTCTGAATTTAAGTCCTCTCGAAGCCACAATCTCATCGGCTGCAACATGGCTAAGCAATTCAATTCAACATCTTCTTAAACCTATTTCCATAATGGAATCACACACACAGACACAGACTGAAATGGTCTTAGGCCTTTGAAGACAGCAGGCGTCTTACATTCTGGAGTCCTCATTCCCCTGACAGTTTGTATGTACGGCTGTCCCTTTTACAATTGATTGGGAGGGTAATGGAAAAACCATATAGATTAATGCATTCCTGTTAGTGCTTGCACAAACTATGAGTAATTCATTTGTAGCTTAGTTATATCGTAAAGCACAGCACAGTATACGCCATATAGTCTTTTAGATTCATGCTAAAAAAATAAGCTATGAACAAACAAATAAACTAGTTGCAACCTCAATCAGATGTGTTGGCAATTGCTTTTTTTCCCCACTGACCCATATAAAAGTATCATCCATAAAATATATTGGATGCACAAGCAGAGCGGTCTGAGTGTTTGTGTATGTGTGTTTGGGAGTGAATGCGAGTATATGTTACACTGTATTTAATATTAAGGAAACTGGTACATCTAGTTTTGCCAAAATACAATTGCAAAATGCAATTGCAATATGCTGATTATCAGATATTCACTTTTGCTGGATAGCAAAACTGTACAGAAGTGAATCCACAAAACAATAAAAAGTGAATTAATGTAATTACAAAAATGTACAAGAAAATGCTGCCAGACTGGAGATTGAAAAATTGTCAGTTTTAGTAGAGACCTTGCAAAATATGGTGTGTTTGGCTTTTTGATCAATAAGACATACATTTGAACTTAAGCTGGAAATGGGCAGATGATGCTACATATTTTCAATTAGAATGCACAACATTTTGTGTTGACTGGCTTCACCTTCCCTTTTCCCCATTTTGGATTAATTCATTCCTGAATGTCTCCAGGCATTAGCCGAGGCTGCATATGTTCAGCCTGTAAATCCGGCAGAAACACCTGACACTCTCCCAATCTTTGTCTTTTTAGTGCATTTTCCTCTTTCTTTCCCTCGTGTGCCTAAACGAGGGAAAGAAAGTCTGTCTGTAATTTAACATCTTATTACCACTATAAACTGGAATAGACAGTACGCATAGCTGTGGATAGTCATAGGTAGTCATTTACTCACAGTTTTACTGAAGTACCTCACTCATGGATATAACCAGTTTGGAACTGGACTCAGCCAAGAATGTAGCTGCAAGCGGCAATTACAGGGGCCAAGCACATCACTAGTCATGTGGCCGTGCCATCATGTTTACTACCTCTTCACTATATAATTTCAATAGTAGCAAAAAAACTAAAAATACATTTCACTTTTGTAGGTAAGTGAAATGCTGAAAATATATTGCCTCATTGTGGCCATTTTGTTTCAGGTAGAAACTGCTACTACTTCTAGCTGTTCGGTAAGCTGATGGATCTGTGCACAAACAATTTAGTGATAAAAAAAATATTAAATTCATAGTTTGCCAAAATTGCATGGAACAGAGAAAGATGGCACTTGATTGAGTTGGCCATGTTGTATAACGTATCACCCTAAAATCTGGAGACATATTTGAATATAACTAAATGCTTGCCAAATTGTATATCAGCAGATTCAACAGGTATCATGCTATTTGTAAATTACATTTAGATACTGTAAATTGATTTCTTATGATACCAATATTTTTCCATATATCAAATTCATTTTTATATTGTTTAAAGTAGTGTCTGTATAAATATACAGTGCTGTGCAAAAGTCTTAGGCTACTCTGTGTCAAATTAAAGCTATTTACCTGAGCAGTAAATGTTTATTTGGTTGAGAAAAAAATAAAATAATATTGAAGTAAACATGAACATTCATACAATGAAAAGTAACGGTTCGATTCTCTGCCTGCGCCAGAGTCGGCTCTGGCCGGGAGTGCCACCAGGGTCAGCAATTGGCTGTCCGCCCCAGGGAGGCGTTCGCTGTGCACAGGAGTGGCTCTGGAGTGCCGGAGTTACAGTCGTCAGCTTGGCAAGTGCCATCTTGGAGGAGACGATACTTCGCCTTTGTCGCCGCCGGTCACAGGACGACGGCAGCGAACTATGAGGGAGGGATTGACCTGAAAATAACGAGTGTAATTGGCTACCAAATTGAGAGAAAAATTGAATAAAAATCTGAAACAAAAAAACAAAAAAATAAATGTTTTTTTAGTTTTTTTAAGTCAGTATTTTCTGTGGCCTCCCTTAGAATGCAAAATTAAAGCAATTTGCTTTGGTAAGCTGTGGTGTAATGTTTTTTTTTTTTTTCTTCTAGCTATCTCACAAGATATCAATAACTTTTGAGTATCCTAACCTCTCACCTCTTCCTTCTCACCCCACCCTGACTGACATCTCACAACTTGTTCACTCCCACCATCCTACCACCTGCCCCCTCGATCCCATTCCTTTACCCCCTCCTCCAGTCCATCGCTATGGACATCCTCCCCTTTGTCTCCAATGTAATTAACTCCTCTCTTTCCTCTGGTTCATGTCATCCCCCTCTTCAAAAAACCCTCTCTTAATCCTGCCGAAATTTCTAATTACTGACCTGTCTCTCTCCTCTCATTCCTATCCAAGACCTTAGAACGGGCTGTATACATTTTTTTTAAGCATTTAGCAGACGCTCTTATCCAGAGCGACTTACAAGATGTGCATTAATGCATGGTAGGAAAAATCATAGTTAGCGCACGAGATCAATGCAGTAATACAGCAATAGACATCATTGCAGGCATCTGCGTACCATACCTGTAACACTGGGAAGGAAAAGGTTAGTGTAATTTTTATAGTGTTGAACAAGTAAACAGTGGTGAAAACAATTTAGCTAGATGGACAGAGTTCAGTGGTAGTGGAGTCTGAAGAGGTGGGTTTTGAGTCTCTTGCGGAAGATCGCAAGTGATTCCATGGTCCTGACCGATTGCGGAAGGTCGTTCCACCAGCAAGGGATCAGGACAGAGAAGAGGCGAGACCGCGAGGAGCGGCTGCCAGGTGCCCAGAGGGAAGCGACAGTCCAGCTCTGGACTAGTTGCAGTGGCTTTATGGTACAGGCCGGAAGGCCTGCCAGCAAGGAATTGCAGTAGTCCAGACGTGAGATCACCAGGGCCTGGACTAGGAGTTGAGTGGCCTCTTGGGTGAGGAACGGTCGGATCCTCCGGATGTTGTGGAGGGAGAATCGGCAGGTCCGAGTGATTGCTGCAATATGGCTCGAGAAGCACAGCTGGTTGTCCAGGGTTACTCCAAGACTCCTGCAGAATGACCTGCTTGATCTCAACCAATCCGGCCTGTGCCATCAAGCCACTGCAACTGGTGCAGAATGCTGCCGCACAACTCGTGTTCAACCAACCCAATTTCATGCATGTCACCCCACTACTCACCTTTAAATCAATGGTGCTGGCTTATCAAGCCACTAGAGGAACTGCTGGCAAACTGACTGTCCCATCCCTCCGGGCTACAGGCACCCGCTCCTGTCCTGACCCCTCGGTGGTGGAGCGATCTTCCGCACTCGGTTAGGACCGCGGAATCACTCATCATCTTCCGCAAGAGACTCAAAACCCATCTCTTCAGACTCTACTACCACTGATTCTGTAAATTAACTAATTGTCATCGCCACTGCTTACATGTTAATACTGCATTTCATATTATGTATCTATGTTTAATACTGTGTAAAAATAAATAAATTAATTAATTCTACTAACCTTTTCTTTCTCTGTGTTACAGGTACGGTATGCAGCTGCCAATATTGATGTCTATTACTGTATTACTACATTGATCTCTTACATGAACAATGATTGATCTTACCATGTATAAATGGACATCTTGTAATTCGCTCTGGATAATAACATCTGCTAAATGCCAAAAATGTAAAATCTAATATAAAATGTTTATTTGTATTTATTTTAATGTTATATAGTGTTTTTACAAGCAAATAAACACTTACTGCTGAGATAAATACTTGTAAACATAATTTTCTTGGGTGGCTGAATATTTTTTATTCACACTCTTGATAAAGATAAACAAATATATAAGTAATTAACTTTATTTTATGCTTCAAAAATGCAGTCTACTGTATATTCAGAATTATTGGCACCCTTGGTAAAGATGAGCAAGAAAGGCTATGAAAAAATGTCTTTATTGTTCATCAGCTTGATCTTACACTCAAAACACGAGAGAAATCTAAGCTATAATTGAAGTAAAATTATTAAAAGAAAAAAAAACCTTATCAAAAAATAAATGTGTGTCATAATTATTGGCACCAGTAGAAAGTCTTATGAACATTAATCTAAATTAAGTATATTCCCATTTAATTTTTTTTAAATTCACCTGAGTCTTTAGTTACTCTTAAGTGGTCATCCATGACTTCCTGTTTCACTGAGGTATAAATATGAGGTGACACACAGGCCAACCTCCCTTAGCCATTCATCAACGTGGGGAAGATCAGAGAATACACAAATGAAATGAGACAAAAGGTTGTTGACCTTTATTAATCAGGCAATGGTTATAAAAAATATAGCTACATGCCTGAAAATACCCATCTCCACTATTAGGGCAATAATTAAGAAGTTTAAAACAACTGGAGCTGTGATGAACCTGCTTGGAAGAGGATGCAAGTGTATTTTGCCCCCACGCACAGTGAGGAGGAAATCTCCAAAACTACAATTAGACTCCACCTCCATGCTAAAAAGCTATTTGGCTATTTGCCAGCAGAAAGCCTCTGCTGTCATCAAACCACAAATGTAAGCACCTGGAGTTTGTTAAATGTCACTGGAACTGTCAGTGGAACCGGGTTCTATAGTCAAATGAGAGAAAATTTGAGCTTTTTGGCAACAAACATCAGAGGTGGGTTTGGCGTAAAAAGAGGGATGATGCAGAAAATAACCTAATACCCACAGTGAAGTATGTTGGTGGATCTGTGATGTTGTGGGCCTGTCTTTGTGTTGCCCGTAACCTACTTTCAATATTATAAACAAATAATGTCAGGTGTTTGGCTGGTGGTAGCCATCGCAGATTTACATTGCAGATTTATTTTCTTTCATTTTGAAAGAGCAGCATCCACAAAAAAAGAAATGAAAGCTGTGTCCCAAAAGAAGATTTGCTTTATAAAATAAGTGTTTTACTAAAATGACAAAATTATGTGGTGGAAAAGTCATCATGAGGTTATGAAATGTGTACCAAGTTTTTAGTTTCTGCACCTTCGGTACTTGCACCCTGCTACACGTAGTTGCATATGAACATATGTTGCATTATTTACTTTTTATATTTTCATTTTGGTTGATATATGTTTATTTATATTATTTGGTATATGTGTAAATATTAAATATATGTTTATTTATATTATTTGGTATATGTGTAAATATTACATATGGAAGTCAATTGACAATTAGCAATTAGCTGAATAGTGGAGAAGGGGTAGGATTAGATAAGTTTTTCCTTGCTCCTACTCCTTTTTGGACATGTCTTAGTATTATTGTTTATTTGTTTTGTTGTTGCAATTTTGTTTTATATATATATATTTTATATAACTAACATGTTCAAAATAAAAAAATTCATTCATTCATTCATTCAACATATGTTTCTATAACATGGTGTACAAATAGCTTGTTTATACTACTGATATTTACATATCCTTCAGTCCTTCTCAAGCATGTCTTACTGAATCTCAGCTCTATGCAGTAAAGTCTGTGGATATTCTTGAAATTGCATCCATACATTCAACAAATAAACTGATCTAATCTGAAATATGCTCACATCATCTGTCTGAATTAATATCTGTCAATTGGCAGACCTCTGAAAATAGTTATAATCCTAAATCAAGTCTACTGTAGAACTTCATAATTATTTTAGTAAGGCTATACAATGTAAAACACATGCAATCTCAGGAGGGATGAGGAGCATCTGTATTGTAAACAAATAATTCTCAACGCAAACTTGAGGAAGGTTTTATTCAATAAAATGAGAATTTCTGGGAATACTGAAGAACATCAGATACACTAAGGAAACGAATGCTAGAGATTTAAAGGTCGTTGTTAATATTAAGTAGAGATTATTCCACTTGTACTGAGGTACCATATTATCTAGTATGAGGACAGGTTATAAAAGGTAGATGGTTTATAGCATAGAGTCTGTTTTGCAAAAAAATATTGTGCAAAAAAATATTGTATGGCAAAAAAATAAAACAAGCTATTTGCATTTGGGTCACGTACATAAAGACAGGCGCAGCTAGAAGGTTAGTTAACCATGTGAAAATCCATCCATCCATCCATCCATTGTCTAAAGAATAGTCTTGAGCCTTAACTTGCTCGGGCAAGACACCCTGGACAGTGCAATTTTTGAAAACTTTTACGGGCAAAACTAAAATGCATGTTTTGGATGTGGGAAGAAACCTACCCGGAGGAAACCCACGCGGACACGGGAGAACATTCAGAAAGGCCCCGGCCTTTACCAGACCTTCTTATTCATAGTGCTATCCACTTACCGTGCCGCCTCATGAAAATCAATAGAGAATAGTCTTGACCTTAACTTGCTCCAAGAATTGCAGTGCTTTTTGAAAACTTTTGAAAACTAAAATGCAAGTTTGTGAGTTTATTCATACTTAACATAATACATATTCACCACTTAAGCTATGTCATGTGTTCTGTGTTCTGTGCATCTCCAACATTCTCATTGATTGAACAATTTGCATCAGAGTGAGATGAAATACAGAACATCTGCAAAACAGTCTTGTGCTCATATGTGTGCCTTAATGATGAAAAAAAGCAAATGAATGATCAGAAACCTGCACAGTGCCAAATGTTGTTATTGACAAACCCCCTGTTGCGCCGCCCAACCCATGTTGACGCAGACGCCTTTATTGCAGACTATGAAAATACTGAACTGGGTGTAAGTGGGAAATATTGAGTTTGTGAAGACTATTCACCAAAATAGAGTCAAAAAATAGAGTCAAAATAATTACGTTTGGTTATGTTATAAGCATGTCATGATGTATCCTGTTTTTTCATCGTTGTTCTTTAACCAAGCATGAGAACTTTTAATAGAATAGTGATGATGAAGCTCATCAGCATAACTGTAAACATGTACCCTATAAATGGTAGTGACTTGCTCATTATCTTTTGAGATGGACACTACTGTTTCCCATGATATCGTGTATTAAAAACTTTACTCATGCAGTCCGAAAGCTTTGTACAGTCAAGTGCAATTGAGTTATCATTAGAAAGTAAAATAACAAAAGAATAATTAAAATGTTTATTATTGTTTGTTATTTTATTTGAATGTGTCTTTCTGCAAAATTTGGATAGCTTAGCAAAGTGAAGTATAAGTGAAGGCGAAGTCTGCTGATTCTGGCTTGTAAAGTATAACACATAATATAAGCAGTGTTTCGCATAAATCTTTGAAGCTGTACAAGAAGAACTTCAAAGCTTGAACAAAAAGATCTCTCTGTCTCCTGATGGTGCTGACGACATTAACATTTAATTCACCTGGATCCTTGCATAGTTTCGTCGGAGTCAGCGGTGTGAACAACGTCAGCACGTGCCTCTCCAATGCCCCTGCCTCAGTGACTTTTACATCAACGCGCATTCATTTTCACATAGCAAGAGCTGCACAGTGATTGGGCCATCACCGGGCATTCAAAAAACATGAAGCATGTGTTTTGTATTATGTCAACACAAATATATCTACATATGCAAAAAAAGGAGATAAAATGTCATTCTTTAATTAGAGTCATTTGCAACTGCTTGGAAAGGATTCACAGCATGTGAGCATCATAAAAGTCTGTCTACTATCCAGATTAAATCAAAAGGTTCACCCTCTTAGTAATGTGAAATGACAAAACTTGTCTTTTATTTACAGAACAAAGATCTATTAGATTTTGAATAGATTTATAAACTGTTATGGAAGGCTGAGCAAATTGTTTTATTAAGGCTGATGGCACATTGCTTGCTTGCTCCATTACTTTAGCTTCCCTCTCTTTTTTACTGTACATGTATTCCATGTATGAATTCTGATTTCAGTCAATATACAGTCACCAGGTATATATATATGAATGACATTATTTTACTCTAAGGGTAGCTTATTATCCACTGATGTTATTTACTGGCTAGGTATACCATTCACCATCTTTGTAGAATGTTTTTTACAGATGATCCTCATGTCGACTGCCTCGCTTCAACTGTCAGCTAGCAAACTGCTGGAGTTGCACTGACAGCTATGCAGGCCACTCGTGGACTACTGTATGCTTGGTTGCTGGGAATATACAGATATGCCTGCAAGTAATGTGAACATTTAAGTTATTTGATGTAAATTAAGGTGACGATTTTTTGGTATAAAATGTACAGCTTTCATTGGTCAAAGGGTCAATATCTATAAATGGAATAGCAATTTATTCCTGATTTTGTGATTTCTTATCCATTATTTTTATTTATAGCACAAATATGTGTACCATTTTCTTATATCCACCGATTTATTTGAACTTATCAATGAATGCGGGCTACTCTTTGTTCTCCGTATCCGACTTCAAGTTATATTGAAGATGTAAGAAATCCAGTAATCTGACCTGCACGTCATAAGCTCAGATGAATGGAGAGCACAAAAGTTTGTTTGCTAGCTTTGAACGCAACATGATATACAGTTAATGGAAGGATTTACCCCTGAGCCTATACTTTGAAATCATTACATGGATTTGACTGAATCCCTGATTTAACATGATGATAAGAAAGAGTAGGCTACCACATGAGACAATTAAAATAAAATTTATAAAACAGATAATTGACACGCTTTTTAATCAAGCAAAATAAATTAAAACAGGTATTGTTATTATTACACGCTTCTCATAGATCATACCCTCCCTGCATGCACATATGTATTGACAAAGTGGTACGTTATCAAATATAATGGTACAATTAGGGTATACCTTTCAAGCGCAGACCCTATTCCCATTGAGAATCTTTGGAAATATTTGAAAATTGCTGTTCACCAAAGGGCCCCATCCAATTTTGTGGAGCTCGGGCAATTTTTTAAAAGAATGGGCAAAAATTGTAGTGTCCAGATGTGAAAAGCTGGTAGAAACTTACAGTTAAATGTATAAAGTCAAGGAGGGTGACTACTTATGCTATCAATTATTGTCTCTTTTGAATCGAGTAATGAAGGAAAAGCTATAGAGCTTTAGAGTTATAAAGAGCTATAGAGTTTTTTTATTTGACATCATAACGTATTTTGTGTTGATCAGGGGTAGAAATCCCAATTAAATCCATTTGATTCAATGAAGTAAGAAAGTAAAATATGAAAAATGCCAAAGGGGGTGAATACTTTCTATACCCACTGTACCTAGGTAGGGTAATGAATCATTCATACTGGTGGCCACAATGGAATGAAAATGAGGCTTGTACTGCAAGCAACATATGTTTTTACTGCAAGGGTACAATTATGTTCTTCTAAAGATACAATACAGTACCCTAAAGGGGTTCTGACACAGTGACAGGCAGTTGTGCCTTAATAGGTACAACATGGTACCTTTTTTCAGTGCATGGTCACTAGAAATATTTCCATGCTATAATGGGTGAAAGTGTAAAGAGAAATGTAGTATCCAAATTTGCCTTTTTCCAAAGCTATATCCTGTGAAAGGCAGATCCAAAATCGCATTTAAACTACAGTGTACAACCTTTGTAAGATAAATGCAAAGCCTTGCATTTCCTTGCACAATCCACCTTGTGCAAGCAAATTCTGGTCTGGTTATTTGGTCTGTATTATGGTGCTAAGATAGCTTTCACACCTGTCAAAATGAACAGAAGTGACACAGTAATCACAGTGATCAAAATTATTCTCTCAGGAGAAAAACGTGTGAAAGCACCCTTAATGCCACAATAAATCAGGGACCAGGTAGCGCTGCAATCTTACAACAGGCATAGCTCAGAATAAACAACACAGTTACCTCATAATCAACACAATTCCACAATCACACAGTTTTGAATCTGGAAAGGTGTACCAAGACAGACTAATTTGGGAATACATAATTCAACCTGCTCTTTGGTACACAGCATTTAAATGAGTGCAGGGCACAGTGGTCAGTGTTTGGAAACTGTGCAGCTGCTAGCAGAGTGCAAACAGAAGTCCCTATGTGTTACTGACAGCAATGCTTCCAAGAAAACCCCGGGCAGAAGCATAGCTCAAAAAAGTGATTGATTGCTCTGGAATATAATTTGCTATTTAATAGGCTCATAAAATAAAACACAGACAAGCCAGCACAGTCACCCAATCATGAAAATAACCACTTTCATACCCTTTGATAAAAAGGCATAACAACATATTATCTGTTCCTTCTGTGGAACATTTTAGCCTAAAGGGAACCTAAAATATGAAAATGCTTCAACAAATACCAACAAATTTAAAGTCTCTCTTAAAGTCCCTTGCCATGTAATTATTTCAGCTGAATATTTTTCGAATTTGATCGGATAATTCAATTAAAAACGTGGAGAAAAATAATTTTACATCACTTTAGCTTTATCAATATTAATATAACCACACATGAAATGCATTAGGTTACTATGCTAAAATATGTCATAATTATGTATTTATTCGAACACTAAATCATTAAATACATAAATAAAATACGAATTATTGTTTTTAAGAACCAATATCTGATCTCTCCATTATGATGAACAATTGTTTAACATACTGTAACCCAGCCTTGTTGTTATATCATTTAATGTGAAGAGCACAAATGTAATGCTACCACATTCGTCTCTTTGATATACAGCATTCAATTTTTAGCTTATCACCTTCTGATGTATCACTTAGGTGCAAAGAGAGGTGTACAAAATTAATTTGGGTTCACAATGGTTCCAAAGCAATCTATTTGCTGCCCTGAAGGTAAGTGACATATAGGCCTGGATTCAATTAACATTAGCCCTTAACATTGATTTCTCAAATAAATGCCAATTTTACCGTTTTTTCAGAAACACAAATTGGCAAGTTGATTTTAGTGATGTCTGAACTTGACAAACTTTGTGAAGAAAAAAAGCACTTGCAGTAAATTAGGGATTGTGGGGAAAGTGTTGCTTTTATTTTGGAAGTTACCTGTAATTTCTGTATTGAACTAGCATGTTGACCCTTGGAATGTGTATTGTTATTCCTATAAGCACTCAGGTCACTGTAGCCAAAAATAATATATCTTTTTTTAGATATTGCACCTGAACCTGAACCAGCCAAACCTCAAAAAACATGGCCAAAATCATGCTTTGTGAATGCCCTTGTCCAATAAGTCTAGGCCAGTGCAATACTGCATGGTCACATTATAGAATGCCAAAGGCAATATTGCTAAAAGTATATTAGTTCAATATTGTGCAATTAAACAGGTCCTTGTACCTGTTAGTTCAATATTGTGTATTCACAAAATGTCCTTGTGCCCTTTTTCATTAATCAATTAATCAACCACTATTAACCACATTGAAAGTTAAGAAATTACCTACTGCTTCCTGACCCAAAATTTAAAACACTGGTGTTTAGGACATGAGTGGACAAAGTGGAAATGCGGAGGTGCATTCCTTATGCAGAGACAGCTTAGTTTTTGAACGCACTGCCTACACAACCTTCAATTTAACTTGCCACCCACCATGAAGAGTGTGAACCACAGTATTTCCCGCTCAGAATGTCTTTGCCATGGAATTAGTTTGCAAATCCACCTCTCTGGGAGAGGGCTAGAGAACAAACACCTCTGATTTGCTTAGGTTTCACATTAGCCCAAGTGTGTATCTTTTGAATCCAAACGAATGAACATTAAAATACCGTTAGTTTATATGAAAAGGCCCTAAGTGAAAAGGAATTAGTTTCTGATGCTTGATCCTAACTAAAACTGACAAGCTTGTTTCTTCCTCAAAAACAGGTTCAAGACCTTTATCAGTCTAAAGTTCTCTGCCTCCTGTGTTTGTAAGTCGTTTTGTAAGTCACAACTAAAGCTATGCATATACACTGGGAAGCTTTCAATGTGTTTTGGCATTTGCCATCAAAGATGATAACGCTTACCAAATTTCCCCATTCCTGTCATTAAGTGATGCATAAAAGCCAGGGTATTACCAATAATGTCGAACAGCCAGCTGTGTCTGGTCATTAGCATGTGGAGAGTGTAGTGCAAAGACAAAACGGATTTTCTGATAGGTCATTTGAAAAACATTATTTAAAAATGGCAGTAAATAAAGTAAACACTAGCCACACTGTGGGGCATTCTTGATTATATAAATGAATAGCATTGCTATAGGAGCACAAAGCAGTCCTATTCATGGAGCAGCTTCTTCATGCAAAAATGTAGGATTCCCCACATTACATTTTTACCTGCATTACCTCATTTGCAGTCGACCAAGGCATGGATTCAAATCAACATTTGTCCTTAACTTTGGCCAAAGTTCACCATGAATCAAGTAAATGCAAGTGTTTTTTCAATGCAAACTTTTTTTGATTGCTGAACTGGCCAAACTATGTTTGAAGGAAAACAAATGCCTTTAATTGTGAGTCAAAGGATAGGGACAAATGTTGATTGAATCAGGGCCCATAACAATTAAGTGCTCAATTTGGATCGATTTCCTTCAACAGTGTTGGTCCCAACCCCTCCACGGCAAGACTGGGCGCTATGTTTTCAACTTTCAATTAGGTGAAGGACAACGGGGGGTGTAGAGCAGCTTGATTTTAAAAGACAGGTAATGTTGCAGACATTAATACCTCCAGAAGCAAACAATGAGTGCCCATGTTTCAGCAGGGCACATTTTGGCAAACATGCAGTGTATTAAAATGATCTGGAATGATCTGTTTTTCTGTGGCAGGGCTATGGCATAATTTATCAAGGAAGACAAAAAGCATCTCCTACATACGTTTCAAACATTCATTTTATTTCCGCCCACTCATTATTTGTATTACAGAGTCTGTTTTTGATAAATGCTTGTTTTAGATTAACATCTGTAAGCATGTACGAAAGCAAGGAGACATATTTCCCTTGACGAGAGGGTACAGGAGGCCAAGAAAAAAATGGTATCCATGCCAGATAATCCTTTCATTATTATATAACTTTATTTATTACATTATTTATTCGTTCTGCGTATGCTGTTGTACAAATCAGCTGAACTTTGACAATCAAATAAATGCAGGCATTTTCCCCTTCACAAACACCATTTACAACTTGGCAAGTTCAGCAATCACCAAAATTAACTCTCCAAACGAAGTCAAAGTTGAGGATAAACGTTGATCAATTCCAGACCTATCTATATCTATATATATATATATATATATATATATGTATGTATATTTAAATGTAAAAATATGAGATGGGGAATGAGGGCGGTTTCAGGAAGAAAAAAAACTGAACAGTGCTGATGGGCTCTCCTGATGGGTGTACAATGGTAAAAGGTAAATGTAATAAATGTGCCTGTCATCTAAAGAACATTACATTCTGAAATTGCAATCAGTTTCGAAACCGTTCAATTTTGTTTTTTTATGGTTTTCGCACCAGTCTCAATGATAAATCAAAAGTACAAAGCAGACTCATGATCATTTCCATGGAATGGCGTATACATTTTGATCATAATTTAGACAGGTTACGTCAGGGTTGTCAATTTCCTTTCAAATTGATTGTACAACAAACTAATTTTTAATGTCCTCTCGACGTCACTTCACGTCAGGCACCCATCATGTCAGGCAGTTCCTACTCACACTCCCAAGCACATTAAGTGCAATAGACAATGGACATTTCCACCCATCTTATTACTTGCAGTGAGTCAACGTACTGTACAGTATGAAATTCAGCTACCACAGTTTACTTAGCATATTTATCATGCAAGGAGAGATTCAAAACATCCAATATTTTCAGGAAAGCATGTAATACTTCAGTAATAAATCTTAAGCAGCAACATTCTTTCTTTGTTACGATGAAAATAATCTGATACAAAGGCCTTGCAAAACTGCCTTCCTGTCCTTCCCACAAGCACAAATTGGCAGCCAAATCAGCCATTTTCCTAATCGGTTTATTACAAGTGAGACACTTATGCATCTATCCATTTTTGGATCAAAAGCTGACCTGTATAAAAATAAGAATAATTATCCCCAAGAATAAAAACTGATGACCATAAAGTCAACGATGCATGAACACATTTCTCTAGGGACTAAACAGTCGGCATGCTGTGTAAATTAATTTCCTGACATAAAGCATTGCCAGAACTCCAGTGCTTTCAAAGCAAATACATTTTTGTAAAAAACTATTGTTTGAGATTTTCACAATAATTGCAGCATACTTTGATACAATTTAACGCATTCTAGTGGATTATTTTAGTGTATTACGGTATAATGTCAGTCAGTATAACACAAATTGAATACATATTTAAACAAGCGTTTATACAACATACCAATATGATTGTGACATTGTGAAAAGAAGGCATCGCATTTTTGCTTATTATATATTATACTGTTAAAGAATACAAGTTTAATTAATTAATTAACTTTACTTTACATATTAGTTTGAGTTAATTTATCTACCCAATTTCAAATGAGGATTTCAATTAGAGCCAATGCAACAGTATTGTACACGGATTCATAGAAAAAATAAATATATATATAGGAAAATATTTTTAACAACAAGCTGACTATAATTGCAAGACCAGCAGGGAAAGAATTAATTTAATTCAGCCAAGTTTACTGGATATTAGTATTCATATTTCACTCATGTGGCTACCAATAATACCATAATGCAGCACAACCACAGACTGATTGCATTACAGACACATATGTAAATGTTCCCAATTGAAGAAATCGAGATGTTTCAGTTTAATGCTCCAAAAGACTAATGAGATGCAATTAACTTAATGGTATACATTTTTTTGTATTAATACAATATTTAAATATATTGGATTGGTAGACATCAAGTGCAGATTCAAGACTATGGGGAACCTTTGATGAATTTGTCCTTATAGCAGGTGGCAAGGTTATTTAAACATTACTCAAGAGAAAATGTGTGAAATTATGTCTATTTACTGCGTTATTATGGAATTCCTCGTGAGCTCATTTACCACTAATTATACCTTCCACACATACCCTCTAGGGGCTTAACACATTGTCTGCAATGCATGTTTTTCCACTGCATTACTTTCAAAACAGAAAGAAGGTATTCTCAACAGGTGAACATAGTGTAGTGTTCCTTCAAAAATATTTTCCATACCTTCGTGGTCAGCCTTGTGACCATGCTGAAATGTGACACTTTATGTTTATAAACAGTTCTTCCATCAGCCAGTGTTGATTAATGAGTGTTAAGATGAATGGAATAATTGCTGGGAAGTGGCAGATCGAGAGCGTTACTGGAAGTAATACGTTGTGACACATATCATCGAGTGATGTCAGCGGTCACAGTAAATCCTGTGGTGAGATAATCAGACCTGGTGGTGAATACCAAACACAAACAGGAAACCACTTCGGGTCCGAGACAGCAACTATTTTGTCTCTGTGACCTCACCAGCACCACGGTGCATCAAACTGATGGAGTGTCAATCAGCTGCTCTCTGTCCATTTCCAATAACTGGTCATCTTCATAATGACAATGACAACAACAACTAAAGTAATAAAAAAGCTAGCCATAACAGCAAGCCTGTGGTTGCAGGAACATATCACACCTAAGAAGGGTGATGTATAATCTGACAGCGTACCTGTCAATATGTCAATTTATGCTAAGGACTCTTTTAAAGGCTGGAACTTTTTAACCATTTGGGGGCTTTTCAGGCCCTTACAAGGATATTCAATATGACAGGCCAAGTTAATATGAGGTTTGTTGTCATGACAGGTGACATTTCTGTAAGGTAGATATTCTTGTTGTTGTTTCTTGGCTAAAGGGACAACAACTACCATACCTACATTACAGAAATATCCCCTGTCATGACAACATACACATATGTCATACAGTACCTACTATGACATTTCTGTAAGGTAGGTATGGTAGTTGTTGTTCCTTGACCAAAGGGAACAGCATTTTCACCTTAGATTTATATCTAGAAACCTTGTTCAAATATCCAGAGCTCAAACCGTTACTTAACATTTCAAACAATCAACTGTCTAATATTTGTTGTTTATAAATTGTAAAGTTGGATGAAACAAGTGAGAGAAAATTGTTTCCAATGTCAGACCCTGTGAAACTGTGACAGATAGAATGATCATATTATCTCTCCCTGTTTGGTTTTCCACCTCTTCATGTAGCCAAACAAAGTAATAACCTAGTAGTAACTTTTATCCCCTCCCTCCAGTGTCTGGGGTGATTGTCGCTCCTTTTGATCTGACATTTCATCTGAGCAAGCGACTTCTCACGCACAATGTAAAAGTCACTGTGTAACTCAACACCTCGAGCTTCCCACCCTCTGGTCATTTGACGGGCAGCTGAGTTCCGGCGTGTTCCATTTAACAGTGTATGTGATCTCTCCAGTCCTTCTGGGAGAGGGCATGTCAAGACAAACTTAGACACCGGGACACTGGGACTATGCAATCATACAGATCAGAATGGGGTAGCGGCATTAACGAAACGATGGTACAAAAAACGACTGACACAATATGGATTATACAGGCGGAGAAAGGGGGGCATAGCTGGACTTACCTTGCTGACTGCGCCTCTGTGCGAACACTACCACCACAGCGGCGAGCACCACGCAGCAGACCGAGGTGACAATATTTGCCATCTGTGGAAAACAAACGCGCTCGTTAGGGTCCAGAAAAGGAAAAACGGGAGACTGGTGGACGCAGGAGCCGAGCCCAAACTGAGCCCTCTCAGAGTTACACACTGTTATCTCACAGTGCTCTCGCTCTCTTCCACTCACTCTCTCGCTCTCTGTCTCTCTCCCTCCCTTTCTCTCTCTCTCTCATGCCCGCCTTCGGCAGCTCATCAATGAAATGATAATCTGAGGGGAGTGCCATTCCAGGGAGTGCCACATTTTAAAGGGACAGTATTTCCAAAATACTGGCCATCCCAGAGACACCTCTTCACCCCCGCCTTCATCTTGGTCTTTGATACCCAGGGAGAGTTTTATCATTTTACACAGACAATGCGAGGCTCTGTGTGATGTACTGTGTCCATGTGTTCTGGGAAATGGAGAGACAGAAATGCTTGTGCCTTCACAGCATGTGTTCACATGTCAGAAGAATAGCTTATGGGTGTTGTCAATGCAGCACTTTCCTATTAATAAAAGCTATATGTACTTCATCTTTTTCTGGCAATATAAGGTACATGCACATCTGCATTTTGTATCAATATAATGTACAAGGACATTTTAAAGGAGTTGCTGTGTTATGTGTCAAAATAAAGACCAAAAAACTAAATATTATTTTCATGATCTGAAATACAAGGATGCAACTGGTTAGTTAAAACCATGAACACAATTTTAAGTGAAAGTAAGAATGAACAAACGCAGGGACATTTTTCAACTCTTTACTTACTATGTGGGTTCACTTTATATAAAATGCATGCACCACTAGGTAGGTTAGTATGTTGATGGAATTACCATTATATTTGTGTTCATTAAAATCCATAGATATTCTAAGTATTCATGTATTTTGATGAACACAAATATTGTCCTCACTGTTCCCTAGAACGTTTTACATTTTCAGATGACAAGGTCAATGGTCAAGGTCACAGACCTAATTGTTTCTGCTGTGTTCCATGGTGTTTGAAATGTATTTGTAATTGATGTTAGATAATACGGTTCCCCTTATTGGGTTCCTTCATAAGTCATTGAATGTGTTTTACAGTAATTGAAATGGAATGAAATCTGTGTCATGTGTGCAATGTGTGTGGGAAGGGATTTGGAGAGGTTTTTGGAACACTGATAGGGCACAATCCCCCAGCTTTACTGAAAACCAAAATATCTCCTCAGTTTTTATTCAATCAATTAAACATTTGGATTGCTAGCATGCTGTTTAATCAGTGTTGTGTATTTTTATCGTATCTTTATCTTTATCTTACTTTGCTAATATATTTCAGTGATCTGATATAGATCACCATACATTACAAGATGTTTCCATTCATATGACACCAAGAGCATGTGTTTTCTCGGGTGGAAATGGGGGGAAAATGGCAGGTGGATAGGGTTAAATGGCTAAATGTAAGGGTTACAGAGAATCCTGAAATATTTGTCTAATTCCAATTTCCAAATTACTTCTGCATTCATGATGCTGCTTTAAAAATAGATGACCACATAAATTGTCGATCACCTCAGTGGCAGTAAACATATAGGCACCATACTTACTATTCTCATTCTCTATATTACATAAATTCTATATTTATTCATTATCTTTTTAAACTTTGACATCCTAATTCGTATGATTTACTTTTCATGCAGGTGTGTATCAGCTCGCCCAACAAGAAGTGCCTTATATTATGTATTTAGTTTTTTGGGCATCATAATTCACATTGAATCTTGGTTTTACATTTAACCCTTCTACCTATACACTATCGATTAGGCCTCCATTATGTAATCAAGACTAACATGTATGAAGAGATACAGATTCAAGATATTTCACACACTAATCATTACATTGTATAACATTGCTAAGATGACTTTATAAAATGTGTTTAAAACAATAAATGGGGAGAAGAGACAGGATGAAACATAATGGTTGGAATTATGATCCTTCTCTGGCAATTAATTATGCAAGGGATAAACCACAAAGAGCTGTGTTGTTATATGAAAATAGACCACCCCAGGGCAGTGTGACGCAGCTCTGAGGTGAAGCTGTGGTATAAAAGCATCAGGCAACATGTTGTTGTACTTGTATCAGTTAAGTTGTACAAATTCCACCTGTTAGCCAGAATGTTTAATGTTTCCAGGTGGTTCCAAACATCGTCATGGTAACAACAACATAAGTAGCTTTGTGAGGGGTAGCGTCGTCATGCAAGTAAACACTTGAGGCACCCTCCAATAACAAGCCAGCTTATCTGTCTTTAAAAACCTCTTCTAAGACACAAAAATAACAGCAACTTGCTGCCATCATGAAGTACAAACTATTACTATTTTAATTTTTGTTCAAATCGTCCAGAATTTTTAAAAGCTAAAAGATTTTTTAAAAGCTAATATTTACAGCTTTTACAAGAGTTTAGCATGTGCATTTGGGTGTAATAATATATAATATATATTGTAATAATAGTATTCAAGGGGTTCTGTCACAAAAGTAACTAGACAGAAACTGTCACCAATTTCCTCAGCTTTACTACAGAACATATACAGATATC
This sequence comes from Aldrovandia affinis, assembly GCA_029706075.1. Classification (NCBI taxonomy): domain Eukaryota; kingdom Metazoa; phylum Chordata; class Actinopteri; order Notacanthiformes; family Halosauridae; genus Aldrovandia; species Aldrovandia affinis. The sequence continues at coordinate 157,779 of JAINUG010000100.1, forward strand.
TCTTTCCTACAAATTGCATTCAAAATCTTTAATTATACAAATTGGAAGAGATGGGCAGAATACTTAATTACCTTTAAGTCAAACTCCATATACATTCCCTAATGACAGTCAAGGTGTTGGAAAGAATTAACTATCCACTGTTCCTAGAACATGCCCAATACCTGCTGGCTAGGTTCCTGTAACACTGTTGAATAACCTTTAACGATCACATGCAGCAGATATGATTAATGCTAACTGCATGTCGTAAAGTTCAATTTAACGCACTAATACACAACAGCTGTATATTCCAACTTCTGTAACTTCTGTAACTAAACTTACAGCAAGTAGTAGCTGTGTCCAAACAGATAACGATTATAAGAGATAATTATCAGAGCTACAGCTCTGAATGGAATCCACATCAATTAAAATTATACATGTAACGCTGGGAGCTTATTCATTTGGAATTGTGTGGAGGCCATGTAGTAGCTCTGAAAAATATGCAAAATGGCAATAACCAAGTTTGAAGGTCATAATTTATAATGTGCTTTCAAAAAATTTTTTATACACCTTGAGATCAATAGTGTCAAACACATAATACATTTACCTTACTTAAATTGTAGGGAAATATTGTATTTTGCACAGATTGTGGCAAAAAATGTATAACTTTTAGCATGCTTTTAGTACATTGATGCAATGCCATGCATAAATACATCTTTAACTTAAATGCTCTGTTCCTAGTTTATGTTAAAGGACAGTATGCAGCACTGTCACATCCGTTTGCATATTCTGGGGTTAACAGGATAATTTTTATAATTTTTATAAATAAGGTGAGGAAACATTAGCCAGTGTTTTCCAAACCCTGGTCCTGGAGGCACACATGCTGATATGCTGGTTTACCTATAGGCTGAACTCTGTATCCTTTAGGTTTCATCGCGCAGTTAAATTAATACTGAACTGGATTTTACAGGCTCGTGCCTTTAGACCTTTGTCGAAAGGAACGTGTGGTTGGGGATGTAAATAACTTATTTCTGGTCATTTAGGCCCTTAAATGTGTAATATTGATTAGTATTCAATTTAATCAGGATTCAGTACTTGTTCAATTAATTGGTTTAGACCTAGAGCAATTAAGTGAACATGCAATTAAGCCTATTTGGCACAGCTATTCATTGAATAAAAACCTTTAATTATATATTTCTGTTCTCACAAACACACCACTGACAATGTATTTTTCCAAATAACTAATTTAATGTCAAACCCAGCTCAGTATTCTATTAACAGCTCCCTTAAAAATGAATGAATCAGAAGCAGTTTGGAAAGAAAAGTAGCATAACTAGTGTATCCCGGAGTTCATGGTTTGGAATATGCTGCTGCAGTCCTCTGCCATTCCTTGGCGGAGTTCAGGTATGCAGTGCTTCTGTTTTCATGCTCCCTCAGCAATCCAGGGATTTCTTGAAGCAGTATGGAGTCAAAACAAAGACGTGGCGCTTGACATGGGGCAAAAATGCACAAAGCTCCTGCAGAGCAGACAGCCAGTTTAAATCACGGTGGTTGCTCCCTACTGATTGCATCTCTGATACAGGAACACAGACTAGAACACTACCATTGTCTGTCTGCGCCAATTTTTAGCCATGGTGTCTGACAGTTCTTGTGATGGCACGCCTGCCACCTTGTCAGATTACTTACCATAGCAGCAGAGTAAGAATTCCCAGTAATTTCAACTGACAGTTGTTCTGTCCGGTAAAAAAAAAGAAATGTTGTATATGTATACATTACAAATATAATTTCTAGTTTAAAGTTGTCAATGAAAGAAAATGGTCAATGTTCTAAATACATTTTAGGGGCTGAGTCACTGAAAGTACTATTCCCTATAGGGAAAATACTTATTTTGGGAACAGCATGTCGGCTGGTAGTGGAATGGAGTCTCCAAGTAGACAAGTAGATCTACTGCACACCAGTGCAAGGGCATTGGGTCAATAAAAGTGACTTGTAGTGTATGTGACAGTTTGCAGGGAGCCAACCCAGCTCACAAAGTACAGGAGTCATGTGCTCCCATATTATTGTGTGTTTCAATAAACTGGCAGCTGGAATCAAAATTTACTGAAGACTGGAATCTAAATTGACTGAAGACCAAGACCCTACTGAAAAGGGCTCAGCCTAAATGGAAAATACAAAGGCATGAACAAGGTGTAAGATTTACATGTCTGTTATATTATTCACATTGGTGGTCAAAAGATGGCTTTTGGCTATAACCCAAAGTGAACAATTTTGTGTCAGATGGCCCATGATGATCATGACTTCAGTAGACTAAAATGGATTGATGTCTTAATATTACATAAATAAAATCTTAATGTATATTATGGTCTATTCGTTTTGTCTTTTAATGTATTTAGCAGTATATTATAATACATACTAATATTGATCTTTGTGGGGGGTTATTTGTTAAATCTGGAATTGGGTAGGAACCTAATTAGAATTCATAACGTCAAGGGGAAAATAAATTACCATTGTTTGCTTTTGTTAATGTGGCAAATGTCTAACATTGATCCTTTTGACTGAGTAGTTGTACAGACTAAATCACAACTATCACACATATCCGATAATGTGGTGAATACCTTTGATGTATTTTTTTCTCAGTAATATAAAAACATACTATTTAATCTACATGGAGATAATTCAATTTTGATAATTTATCTTCCTGCAGTGTGAAGAACTTATGTTTGAGATTATGTTTGGCAATGTGATGGCATGCAATTGAGTGTTAATTACATTATCACTTAACATGTATTATAACAAGACTGAGGCTTATGTATTATGAGGCTTTTAAGAAAATTCAGGAGTAGAAAAAAGGTTCACAGTTCATTTACTCTAAATTGCCTTATCAACAATATTGAATTTTTTTCTCCAAAAAGATTAGTCAAAATAATTAATAACACAACATCCCACTCCATCTCTCTCTCTCTCTCTCTCTCTCTCTCTCTCTCTCTCTCTCTCTCTCTCTCTCTCTCTCTCTCTCTCTCTCTCTCTCTCTCTCTCTCTCTCTCTCTCTCTCTCTCTCTCTCTCTCTCTCTCTCTCTCTCTCTCTCTCTCTCTCTCTCTCTCTCTTGCTTTATAAAATCAACATTTTCTTTCAGTAATTCTTTAAAAAGATTGAGAGTGAAATGAGCAGAAATGCTTGGAATGGTTTTAATAGCACCTGGTAAGACAGCTGACAATTTCTTACATGTGGAAAGAATGGGTTTGATTGACAATCCATGTTTATTTCAACATTGGAAAACTGAAATCAATTTCAAGTAGAAATTGAAACGCTATTTCATGACTTCTGCTCCTGTCTTTCCCTGTCATCTTCCAGGAGTCTACAGCTTTTCATATCAGAGAATGATGACTGCCATATGTGACAGCTATGCATCTTTTACAAACCATGAATCTTTTTTCATTGTCAATGTTTTTGAATATTTTGTCAATGGTAAAGCTGTTCTTTCATTTTCCTATTATTCAGGTATTTAGCTGGCTGATTCAAATATATAATTCATTGTCATTTTGAATGATCCATTTTCCTTTCTCCACAATAGCCATTGGAAATTTGCATTTAAATTGGAAATTCCAGTCTGTATTGCAGATGGGAGTCGGTATGAAGTATCCCTAATGGCAGGTTATGATGTCTACTCTAAGTGTCTGATTTATTTTTGACCAAGAATTCACTGAGATATACTGTACCATGCATATGTATATATACACACATATACGTGTGTATGTGTATGTAGTGGATAGGGGGGTTAAGTCCTCTGACCTCATATGCGCCCCATTCAAGCAAAGCCATATGTCTTTTCATCTGAATTTGTTTTCATTTAACAAAACTGTGGAGGAGGATAAATTCTCATTACTGGAAGGATCCACATGCTGTCAATTGCTGTAATTTCCCAATTGCACAGTGCTCCAATATGTTCTGCTCTTCACAAAAGATTTAAGATCAGCTTACCCAGCCTACGCCTAGTCCTAACCCCAGACATTCAGTATAATATTTTGATTCTGATCCAGGAACAGCTTCTAAGGCTTAAAATGCACAAACCAAGGCCTCTTTCCAGTTCACTAAATATGCTCCCCTCAAAGCTCTTGCTTTTGCCTCCTCTTCAATGGATAATTGTTATATCGATTGGATATATCCAATGGATTTATTTTCTTGTATTAAATAACAAAAATGCAGATGTACAGTATATGTAGTCTTTTTTTAGTTCATTAGATTCAGTACCTTGCCTTCTTAAATGAGTTATAACTATTCCAATGAAAATGTTTGTTTAGAATAACTTTCTTACATGCACAAATATTGTGCCATCCAATGCTTCTAACAATACTTTTATTGAGGCATGGATGGAAATGAGTATTAGCTAGTAACTTCATAGAGAACTGGAGCTACTGATATAAACAGCCTACAGCTGCAGTACCTAGGTAATTTATAGAAAATAATACTTAGGTAAACAATTGTGATTGATTGTGAGTTAGGACACTAATTGAGGGCCATAAACCAGGGCTGTGCACAGACATGGGGGGCAGGGGTTCAAGAAAAAAAAAGGGGACTCACCCCACCGACACACACTATTCCCACCCTGATGTTGTAATGAGTAATGATAAGATTCTAGATCAGCAGTCCTACTCTGACATGCTTGATACATAAACCCCCTGAATTTGGGGTTTCAAAACTTCCTTCTGTTTTCATGTTCTGTATAATTTTGTTACACTGCATATATTTTATAAATGAGATATATGGTACAACTACTGAACTACAGTTTGATTTTAGTAACATGTTTTTGAGCATCACACTGAGAAGAAAAGAGACCACAGTATTATATTATATTAAAAAATGCATGCATGCGCGCACACGCACACACACGCACACACACACACACACACACACACACACACACACACACACACACACACACACACACTATTTAAACACACTCTTATATATTTGTTACATCTATGCATATGGCTGAAAAACTGATCCAGGGTCAGGGAGGTGAGAAGTATTTTGCCTTTCATTGGAGACAGGTGTATTTGCCTCTTCTAGCAGTGTTTAAGCTGCTTCTTATTTCCCAATCAAAATGAATTGATTGATTGATTGATTGACTTTTATTTTAATAGGGAAACACACTGCTACATGCCCAAACAATAATACAATTTTAAACATCACTAAAAAAAGGGCACTTTTTGACTCTGAGGGCAAAAGGGCATGGGCTCAAGCCTCCCTTGGGTCCTATCTGTGCACGTGCCTGATTAAAACACTAGTAGCAGACTAGACTCTAGCTCTATGCTTGTGTGTATGGACATTATTTGAGAATGACCTCTTTACAATGTTAGAAGTGTGGGAAGATATACTGAAACATTTAATGTAGATCCAAATTCTGAGAAATTCCTTTATGAAACTCCTACACCGACTCAAAGCACATAAAATCTATTTTCAGCCAGTAAGTAAGTTTAATATATAATACAATACTTAATATATGCCATTTAGCAGACGCTTTTATCCAAAGTGACTTACAGTAGTGAATGCATACATTTTCCAGTATATGTGGCCCCAATGGGAATCGAACCCACAACCTAAGCATTGTCAGCACCATGCTCTACCTACTGAGCTACACAGACCCAAGTTGCTGGCACGCCATTTCTATGTTTAGTTCACTGTGTGTGTAAAACATATGAAGGGATGCGTTTTGTTCTTAGCATACTGTATGCATGTTTTCAGGGTTTTTATGACTTCAGGGTGTTGGGGGTTGCTCTTTGAGCCTCTGCACACTTAAGGTTCTGTGTACAGCCCTGTATGCACACACACACACACACACACACACACACATGCCATGACTGCCTATTTATTATGCTAAATGCTAAATATATAGCATACTAATTAATTTGATAAATTAATGAAACTTGCTTGAAAAAAATGTCAAGTGTGTACATCAAACACAATTAAATATTCCTGGAGCTGGCCTGCTTAGGTAAAACAGCTAAATTGATCAAATAAAATAAAAAAGCAATACATTGTTTGTAGGCCTGTTTTGACACTTGGTGCTGTTCTTATTAACCATTATTTCACCTCGCCCTTACTTTCCAGCTCTCATCTTGTATCTCCTAATAATTGTTCATGAATAACTTACACTGAACAAAACATATTGAAATAACTGGTAGAGACTATTTTGTGGAACAGCACAATAAAACAAATGGACAGGATGCCATATTGGGAGTGTTCCAAATATGAACAGTCATATGAATAATCATGTTAACATGAAATACGCACATTTGAACAGAAATATGAAGTTATGTGTTCCAAAGGTCACGATATAGAAAACATATCGTAAAAAATGATTGAACTTCATTGGTAAAGGTAAAGGCTCGATATTTGAGTATTGAACCCTTTGTCTCTTTTTGCCTTCACAATTTGGAATAACCAATTGTGCCTCAGGAGTCACTACCATGCCACCTACAGTACCGGCTGCTAGTACTACAGTAGAGAGCCAACACCACTCTGAGAAGAGATGTTTCCCTCAATGATAGCAACTGGTAGCCTGGTGCGATGTTGTGAGGAACTCATGCAGCAGTGACCTTGACATGTTTGTAAGACTGCCTTTGATACATTGCTACATATCAACATACATATTGACACATTGAAAATATCTTTTTTTTTAAAGCAGAATCCTGTGTTGATTAATTGGAGTTGGTATCATCATGCGAGGAGAGCTTCAGCAATGTAAAATGAAGACTAATTGATGTCTTCCATTTTTATAGAAATTGACAAATTTCTATACAAATGTAAAATTCTATTTCATATGAATTTGCTTATAGGGTATATTTACACCTTATTTATTGGGTTGATAATATTATATTACAAATATTAATGGTAGAAACAATTGTGTGAAAACAATAGTCCATAGAAAAAGGAAGGAATGCCTGCATACTGTGATGTACTGTACAGTGTTATGCTCCAAATGATTATTCTTCAAGAGACAACAAAATTTTGCACACTAAATTCAATTAGATTCTCTAAATTGAATGAATTATTCAACAGTCTCTTACTGTACTGCTTACATTCCACCTGTTAACAGTAGATGCATGCATATTTTCTTGGTTACATTTTGTATTGGTGCCACACCAATGTGCTCTGAAATTGGCTCTGATATGGCTCTGTATATGCGCACATGTACATATACACTTGCACACACACACACACACACAACTCTTTTTTAACAAAACGTTAGACCTGACTTCATGGCAATTGGCCTAAACATATTCAATGATTTACATATGCCAATATTACTTGTAAGGATCAATACTGAGTCATTTGAATTGAGCTTCTTATTTTCTTGATTTGCTACGCTTCCGGGCCCGTATTCAAAAATAATTGTATCTTACCACTAGGAGTACTTCTAAATCGCACTAAAACCTTTTAGTCAGGAGTCCCCCCTTAAAACCTATTCACAAAGCTGCAAAGACAAACTCATACTAAGGAATTCCTAGAATTTTCAAGCTAAGAGTGAGGGCGGGGTTGACGTCGTTGCTATGGATGACGTTGTTTCTCATGAACGAGCTTACTCAGAATGCCCACAGCGATTGGCTGATATAGGGGATGGGTCTCTGCCCGCGATTTCAACCAAGCAAATAAATGATATGCTACTGTAAACGGGTATGTAGGACTACCTGTTCCTGTTATAATCTAGTGGTGTAACGGATGGCAGTTGATCCGTGATCCGTACGGATCAACCCCCACGGTTTGGTAGCATATGATCCGCGGATTAATAGCTAAATTGAACCATCATAGAGAAATGCAGTTTTTCTGCTGCTGTTACGTTTTAAAGTAACAATTCCCTAAATCTCGATGCAGAGTTACAGTGAAGAGATAGACAACCATGTATGTTTTGGTTTGCTTTGTTTTTCATACTAAATGCCTTTCTGGGAGGCATGTTTTTAGAAACGCGACCGAATTAAATAGAATTGAAACATTAGCGATCTTTAAAAAAATTTATTCAATTAATTCAGGCATAAGACCACCCTAGTTAAATCGCCTAAGGCGTACTGAATCTAAAAATGTATTTTGTGACATTTTCGAATAAAGATTTAGTGAAATAACTTAAATTGAAAAACTGAAATTATCATTCATTTAATTCCTTGAGAATAGTTCCTGGTAATTTTTGATGGAAACGCGCTCCCGTTATTATTATTTTTGCTGATCCGATGCACCCCTATTATATTCTAATAAAGATTCTAAAATACAAATGTATGCTACGTGTCACTGATTTAACATGAAACCAAGAATACTGACTAGTCAATTGGTTACATGTCTGCATCTCGTAAACAATCAGCGGGTATCTATATATAATATATATAATATTAAATATATAATACCCTCGGGATTGAGGCGGTACCTTTTTATGAGCTCTGTATCATTCAATATCTCCAAAGTGTTGACGCGATTGCGACTAGACGATTGCCGGCAGCAGCAGATTTTCGGATCGCCGTGAGTAGGTCTTTAGCGACTTAGAAGTCCTCTTGCCTGCTTCTAACTTCTCCTGGACTTAGGAGCTGTTTTTAGCTCTCAAACCCTTTGTGAAATACTCTTATCCCAAAAATGTAGGACTCCTAAATTTATGAGTGACACGCCCATTATTTTTCGGAGTTGCTCATAAATTGCGGAGTTACGACCAACTTTTACCCTTAAAATGCTTTGTGAATACGGGCCCTGAAGTCATATACTGTAGCTTTAAAGAAGAAGACAGAGAATGATACAAGAAAATTGTAACCTTCAAATAGGTTTCTCAGTCCATGTCCAGGAGCATCACCTGATTCACTGTAGGTTCAGATTTTAACGTGAAAAAGAAAACAGAAAACAGAAAACTATAGAAAAAATATTTGTGGAATAAGTCAATAAGCCTTGCATAAAATGTGTTGATGTAAACAATGGTAAATATTCATGAACACATCTACTGTAACTCCTTAACTTGGATTATCCATGTGTTACTGTTATGTTTGGCCTTTTCTAAGTTTATCTAGTGCGTAAAATCATGTACTGTGCAACACTAGCACATCATATACAGTCATGAGAAAAAATTAGGACACCCTATGAAAACCTTTGTCTTCTTCAACATATTCAAACATATGGACATTTGATATTCATTTGAACAATATTGAAAAATTTAGGTAATATAACTAAACAAATACAACTGAAACAAATTATTTTAAAAATGATTGGTAAAATGTGATTAATAGAAATGCAATCTTCTTGTGAGGAAAAAGTTAGGACACCCCCACATTTAGTTCCACTTAAAATGCCTACAATTATAATCAAGAGCACCACATCAGGTGCAAATGTTTAGAACATTGTTACAGAGGATTTTGGAGGAGCCTGTCCTATTTAAACCTCAGACATTTAGTTTGGTTTGCTCTTGATTGTTGAAGTGAGTTGCATCACCATGGCGAGATCAAAAGAGCTCTCTGAGGCCTTCAGAAGAAAAATTGTAGATGCATATGAGTCTGGGAAGGGATATAAAAAGATCTCCAAACAATTCGAAATTAGCCATTCCACTGTCCGGAAAATAATTTACAAGTGGAGAACATTTAAAACGACCACCAACATGGCCAGGTCAGGCCGTCAAGCAAGTTCAGCCCAAGAGCTGACCGAAAGATGCTTAAAGAAGTCTCCAACAATCCCAGAATGTCATCACGGGACCTACAGGTATCTCTTGCCACAATTGATGTCAAAGTACATGCATCCACCATAAGAAAGAGACTGAACAAGTTTGCATTACATGGGAGGTGTGCAAGGAGGAAACCCCTGCTGTCAAAAAAAACCCATCAGGGCAAGACTAAAGTTTGCCAGAGAACACCTAGAGAAAGACCAGAACTTCTGGAACAATGTGCTTTGGACAGATGAATCCAAAGTTGAACTATTTGGGCACAGTAAGAGTAGACATGTTTGGCGCAAAACCAAGACAGCATTTGAGAACAAGAACCTCATACCAACTGTGAAGCATGGGGGTGGAAATGTCATGGTTTGGGGCTGCTTTTCTGCAGCAGGGCCTGGTCAGCTCACCATCATAGAATCCACTATGAATTCTGTATTGTATCAGAGGGTGCTTGAGGAAAATGTGAGACCATCTGTTCAAAAGTTGAAGCTGAAGCGGATGTGGACCATGCAACATGACAATGACCCAAAACATTCCAGTAAATCTACCAAGGAATGGCTCAAGAAAAATAAATTGAGAGTTCTGGAATGGCCAAGTCAAAGCCCGGATCTTAATCCTATTGAGATGCTGTGGATTGATTTGAAACTGGCTGTGCATGCAAGACACCCTCAAACATCACACAGCTGAAATAATTCTGCAAGGAGGAGTGGGAAAACTTTCTCCCAATCGATGTCAGAGACTTGTAGACAGTTATAAGAAACGTCTAATTGAGGTTATTTCAGCCAAGGGGGGCAATACTAGCTATTAGGGCATAGGGTGTCCTAACTTTTTCCTCAGTAGGAATTGGCATTATTGTTAATTTTTCATTAAATAAATGATTACAAAGTTACATTTTCATTGTTTCTTGTTCAATTACATCCCCTTTATCTATAGATATTGTTAGAAAGAAGATACAATATTGATATGTCCATATTTTTAAGAGAATAACTTAATATTTTGGGGGGTGTCCTAACTTTTTCTCATGACTGTATGCCATAAATATGCTGGTGCCAGTGGAAGAGTAATTGTACAATAGGGCGTTTGTTCCAACCAGTCTCTATTTCCCTGAATCTACTCCAATATTTTGTGCCTACCCCCAAACATTTGTTTCCTCAATATCAGTTTTTTATCAGTTGCATCAGTGTTGAGATTTAGTGCTAGATCACATGCTTTAATGGAAGCAGTGACCTGACCTATTCCAATCACACCACCAACAAATCTATGCTACTGACAAGCCTGGTAGAAATCGTGTATAGGTTCCTTGTAGGATCTTGATGTAAGATCTTTAAAGATCCTGGTAACAAGATCCTACGATAATGTGAGGATCCTGAAAAAAATACTCCTTAAATATCTTACAGTATCCTGGTTAGGATTGCTACCAGGGAATATATATAGACATAGTATATGATTTATTTATTTATTGACTGACTGATTATTCTGCAAACAATATATACTAATGAGAATCCATACCAAGCGATATTCACTATGGCTTTATTGAACTACACTTGAATGCAAATTACGTGACATTGCTACTAGCTTCACCTGATTTAACTTGAATTAGAGTAAGGCAGCAGAAATCAATAAAGAATATAAAATCTTAATTATGTCTCCTATTTTCATGTTTTGTTATTTTTAAAGCTAGCGCCCGCACAGAAAACTCGAAATAATATGCAGGCAAAAAAATAAGCAAAATTAGTAGTCATCTCTTCTTCATCACATTGTATTTACAGCTGACTTGGGGCAAAATGAGGAGCAGTCAATGACTGACACTGCTCAAAGGGATACAAAGTCAGGTAAAGCGAAATTACAATCCACCATTTTGAATGGCATTGGTATGGTACTGATGCCCAAGTATCAGAGGGATTCTTGGATGGGAGATTATGATCAGTGCAGGAGGAGTCTGAACAAGCCCGCGTCAGGCTGAAGATGGATGGAGACAGACCTGTGACAATGCTCCTTAATTGTATTGCCGGCCATGGCTCTGAATACATCTGAACCCCTTACCTCCTACATTAAAGTCCAAAGAGCACATCTAACGTGCTCAGTAACCTACGGTCCTAGATTACAGAATAAATGTCCTATTTGCTTGCTTTAGCTAATCGATCGATTTAAATGGCCACAGCTTGACTGTGTTCAGGCAATTCCTGAAAAAACAGGACTGAGCCCAAATCCAGGTGCAAGGGTACATATTACACCAGCAATTAGTTTAATTAATATACCAGCCAATCCACTTTGAACCACTCTTCGCCCGGCTGGGAGGCAGACTACAACAAGATGGAATATGTTGTGTAAAACTGTGGAAGAGTGCCCTGCACTGAATTACTGATAAACAAAAACAGTCTCATTACAGAATACACGTGACTCATATCAAATAAAGTCTTCTATCAGTGTTTGACTGTGGGCCAGAAATCACAGGCATTTTTTTGGTATACTTCACAGTAAACACTATTATTTACTTTGGAATGGTTTATCCATGGCTGAGTAATGATTAGCTTTGTGCAGATTACATATTGTTACATTTGTGAAGGAAATAGGGAACGTGACCAACTATTGCATATGATGTGTTCATTGCTTAGCATTATTAGTGAGCTAGCAGAAAGGCTATGGCAAGGCCAATTAAAAAATATCCTATGATGTATAAGTAAGCCAAGCTAATGAGATCCTACTGTGGCTAGTTCTATTGATCTTAACTTTTTTGTTTGTTGTTAATTTGTTTGTAAACTGAATGGGAATAATACACATTCAGGTTGGCTGATCATAGCCATCAGTGGCCACTCGTAATTATAATTCAAACAAACAATTGTATTGTACACAAAGATTTATGTTTAATCTGCTTAAAACTCCCAACTCACAATTTTTTGTCACTAAACTCAACAAACACTAGTAACCTTAAGCAGGTGAGAGATTTTACATGAATAATACAGACCACGTGAAACCATAATCTGAATATTAAAACCATGTAAGATGCTAATGCAGACAGAGATCAGAAGAAAGCGTGCCAAAATCCAGTGTTTCTTCATTTACATAATTTACTGAAATGACAGACCCAAACAAATGGCTACAAATGGGATTTAAATGGCAGCTGAAAAACTAGTGCCAGGGTTAGTTGATTTTGATCAATTATTTCAATACAATACAATACAATACAATACAAAAATATAGCGCTCTTCTTGCAAACAACCCAGGGTGCTTTACAAAGACAAAAATACAATGTAAAAACGAATTAAATAAGTTGATAAAATAATTAAATTAAATTAAATTAAAATAAAAATAAAAAAAATCTGAATCATCTAAGTACGAAGAGTAGACACATAAGGACAGGTAAGTCATTCCAAGCGCTTTACAAAAGATTTTCCAATTTAAATTAAAATCAAAATCAGCTAAAAATCCAAACTAGGAGGAATAGGCACACAAGAACAAATAAGTCTTAATACCCGATTTAAAAGAGCCGACTGAAGCTGCACCTCTGATATGGCTTGGAATTGAGTTCCAGAGACGAGGTGCAGAACAGCTAAAAGCTCTTCCCCAACTGTTTTTAAATGACTGTGAGGTATAACAATCAACATTCCAGAGCCTGAGCATGAATATTTTTGAGTTTGAATGGTGAAATGCTGAGTCAAATAATTAATACAGTTATGTAGTTAGGGGTTCGGATTGTATCAAAAACCAGAAATATCTCTGGCAGTCCAGGCCAGGGTTGCCTATCCCTGGTTTAAGCAAATGAGCCATGGAAAGCCCTTTGCTTGCACTTGAAGCTTTAAAAACAGTATTTGCACCTAGAAGTTCCCTGCTGCTTTATTTAAGTGGACCTGATTTGGTAAGACCACCCCAGCTGAAAACCACATGATGGATTCCCGACCATAGAGGCAATACAAATACGCCTGTGCGTCATACATAACCATTCAGTAAATATGAAAACAACAGAATGTGTTACTTGTATCCCTCGTTCACATCTGTCTTTTCTCAGATCTGAAATCACAAGACACACCCAATGCCACGCTCTCTGAAATCATGTTTCTGTTGCCTGTGCACAAGCTGTGTTTATTGGGAATATCCATCATTAAGATTCCAATTTAGCATTTGTTTCACTCAGATGGTAAACAATTTATTTTAAAATATGAGATCAGGTCATCAATTACACAAAACATCTAATTAGGAATGTCAGAAGTACACATTTGCACAATTGGAACGTGAAGTGCTCAAATAAATTCAGGCCATATTGCTGCTCAAACAAAAAAGCGTCTATGGTATGTATGCAGTGGCAACTTGATTTTTGTCCACCATGCATTTTAACAATTATGAAGTGCATTGAACAGCTGCGTTGTAGATTTGACACAGGCATGATGCCTAATGTAATAAGCATACTAGTCAGTCACACATTACAGACAGAATCATCTTTGTAATGCAACAGTTCTTTGCAAATGCAGTCACTGGGAGATTTATGTCATCTCATGATCTACCCCACTGGAAAAATTCAATTTCATACTAAATGTAAGAGAGAAATAAAAAACGAAATACATTTCTAAAGAAAAATCTAAAAATCTTTGAGATGAATACATGCAGAACTATTCAGTCCAGAATGGGCCTCTATCTGTATTCATTTTCATAAATCCATTTGCAGGCTATTCATGGAGAGATGATGAAGATTTACACCAGTAAAATGAACATCTTCATGTAAATATATAGAATTATTCCATCTACCTCTATCTTGGATTCCTAACCAGATTAGACATTAAAAAAATAACATTTTGTAAAAGGAGAAACTTCTTTGCAAGTTCCAGACAGGCAGTAGAATGAATCAAGTGTTCCAGGGCGACTTATGAGCGGCTGCAGCTCAAAACATAAATCAAATTACAGCAACAGCGTGGTTTTTGTGTCTAATGATGTCAACTTAGCAATGACCCACCCTCACAGCCTGTAAACCATGATGGAAAAAAATGAAAAAAGAAAGAAGCACATCCAAACCTGCCTCGCATCCTCCCTGTCCTAGCAGGGCAACCCCAAAGGTTGTACTTGCCTGCTACAAAAATAACTGATGAAATAAAAAAATATTTTAAATCAATTCTTCAAACTTTTGCAAAATTACATGCTAGGTGATATTTTGTGCAGCTTTCCATTAACCTCTACTTTCAGTAAACGTGGACAGGGCATTTATATATATTTTTTGCATTTATAGTACCACAAGGTATGCTGTACCTCGCCTCAAGCCAGGAACTCAAGCCAGTCTGCTCTCTCTCTGATATGATGTTTGACCAAGCAAGGTCGACTTGGAGTAGACGTGTATTCTCACACTGCGGAATGACAAACAAAGATTGCTTCATTTGAAGCAAAGAGTGGTCTTTCATATTTATCACAGTTATGCAGGAAACTTTACAAAATGGAAGACAGGCATGCACAGGTATGCAGAAATGCATTTCCTAACTTGTATCTTTAATTAATGCATTCATATTGTAATGAATGATAACTGTGGATAGACAGCACTGCTGAATGTACTGTATCTACATGGTGATTTTAAGCAGCTACTCTACAGATTTGGTCCTCCAGGACAGAGAACTGAGCAAAATATGGTACAGTTTAATGCTGTGTAGGTGTGAAATATATTCTCCTGCAATCTGGGAAATGCAATTCATTCAACTATTGGTGTAGCAAATTGCTTAACATTAAACCCTTATTTCCTCAAAGCAGCGTTAAACACATTTTTAAAAACATATTATTGAATAAATACCTTCAAATGCTAATTATGTGTGATTTCATTTCTGTCAGCTTAATCACAATTAACCATAAACTGAATGGTGGCAGTAATCAATAAAGATGAAACCCCCTATGACAGCTGTATGCAAAAGTATGCAGCAGTAGCAAAATTGTTTAATCTCCTTCAATTAACATCTTTGGTTAATTTTCAAGCTAGCTTCCATGCAGACATAAATAAATAGTATACTTGGACAAATAATATGGACAATTTGCAAGTCTGTTACATTATATTTAGCAACGGGCATGGACGAGCAGAGTGAGGAGACATTATTAGACCACTGACACATCTAGACTGGATCCAGGGTCAGGTAAACCTGTGGAAAATCAAAAAAGGCACGGCCCACCATTTTGAACCACCCCGAAGACGGAATGGTCCACCCTCTTCAACTTGAATTTAGCCAGTGAGAATAAAGAATATGACTTTAACCCATCACTTCAGCAACAAGGAGGCAGTCCTCAGATCAGTACTGACGACAGTGCTCTTAGTCTTCAAGGGACCATTCAAGTAATCCCATCAAGCACTTACTTGCTGCTAAGCCGATCAGCCAATGAGAGGGATACATTAAAGCTAGTTTGAAAATAGGAAGAAATAGGAGTTATTGTGACTGAGCCATCTGTTGTACTGAGACATGCACCATGATGCCTTAGGGTTAGGCAATGGAAGTCTGCCTTTGACGTCATGCATCTGGTTAAACCAATCAATTAACACCAGGCAACAGTCACGACTGTAAGCACACTGATGTAGCACAACACAGAGGCAAGAACATGTTTATATACTCTCAGGCTACATTTACACTGCAGGCCTTGATGCCCAGTTCCAATTTTTTGCCTATATCATATTTTTTTGACCGCCTGTTTACATCTACTTTTAAAAGTGACCCATATCCGATACCTGTGTTTACACGGTTTGCACATGGGTTTGGTTGAGGATACGGATACAACAATCACGCCGGCAGAGCCAGATCTCCATCTGCAATGGACGCAAATGAGACAGAAATAATCATTCAAGCTATTGCATTCCAAAGCATCTTTAGAGGTACGCATTAATCTTTATTCTGGATACGTGAAATGTTACATGTCATTCAAATGTGAAAAAGTATAAGCGTGTCACCTTTTTGAATGACAGGGAAATTCCGATCTGTGTGTTTAGATGACAGGCAGATATCCAATTCCTATCAGATTTATTTCCACACATGAATGTGGCCCAAAACGGATCTGAAAATATCCGATTCCATGTGCTTTGTCCCTGTTTATATGTTCATAATACATATCTGATGTATTGTGCCACATGTGAGTAAAAATTCGGAATTAGGTAACTTTTCTCAGACAGTGTAAACGTAGCCTAATGCATCATGTAAAACTGCACTTGTAGTCCCTGGAATGCAGGAAGAGGTCAGTCCTGTCTCATCTGGATATATTGATTTTGCAAACCAGATAACGGTTGCATAGTATATATACATGGCTGCCCTGATATATACTATGTTGTAATCTGGTGGCATGGCTGGTGACCTTAGATATTGACATTCCTGCCCTTAACATCCCAATGGCGTCTTCCTTTCTAGCTTGTGAGAGCAATTGCTTTTTTATCATTTATAATTAGTGCAGTTGTTTTTATCAACTTTAGGGATCCACAGTCATGGGTGCAAAATATCAAATTCCTTTTTCCACAATGGTCAATATTGTTTCTTGGCGTTTTCCTTTTTCAAATAGTCATCAACTAGAAATATTTAGCTAAACCAAACAACACAAATTGTTTGGCACTTCCACAAAGACAGATCTTCAGTAATAGATTTAGAATTAAACAAATAACTACAATTAAGCATTAGTTAATTACTGTATAATGATCATTAATGAGTATGATCACCTTGTCCTGGGAGAAAACTGTGCAGTTATGTCATGATGGTTGGCAACAGTCCACCTTTATGATTTTGCATACTTCCTCCACCTACGACTTCCTGTGACCTTCAGGAAAATACATATTAGTCAATGGGGTTGGGGGGAACTTTGTTCTCTAACTGTTTTACTCACCCACAAGAGAACACCTAACATGTTTGTTGTATTTATTATTCAAAGGGAAGCTATTTTCAGTGCAGTTTGCGTGCTCAGATATGGCTGAGGGCATCTCACAACTGTGTCTCCCTGACAGAGTCATTAGGAGACTATTCCCAGCTCCCAGGCCCTTTCACTACTTATTTGCCAGACAATCCATTATAAACGGGCCACACTTGCAGCCTCCTGCCCTCTCCCAAATTACACATGTGGGAAATATTCCATCAACGCCTGTACATGGTCAGTTGGACTTACCCAAACCAATCAAGGTTGGAAAAAAGATCAGCAGGTAATGAGTAAGATGCATTGAAGCTGACAGAAAAGGACTTCCTCATAACTAAATGTCTTTGCGCAATGTCGAAAAACTCCTACACTAAAGTATTATGGCACAGTATGTACACGGTTGAATGCGTCTCAAAAATGCACAACGTCGATATGATAAAGCTATTGTTAGTTAACATGCAACTTAGTCTATTCTGCGCTGTCCTTTGGGTAACTTACTTGTGAACCTAACTACTATGTGGTTATATCTGTTTTTAAGCTTTAGTTCCAGGCAGTTAGAAAAACAGGTATTTCTAGGTATAGAATAGAACAAGTAGTGACCGATAATGTAAAACCCCCTCCCCATATCAAATGTATATCATAATCATCATCATCATTATCATCAGCCTCAATGGCCTGGTATAAATTAGGTATGCAATAGAGGAAAAATGCCTCTATTGACCACTGCCTACATTCCTATGGAATTATTTTTCTACCAATATGTCTCACACCATTATAATAGCCATTATATATTGATACGATGAAAAAATATATATTTTAAATTTTGTTTCAGATTTTCTCCCATTTTCTCCCAATTTAATAGTCAATTACACCCTCTATTTTTCATGTCAGTCCCCCTCCCTCGTGTTGTGAGTTCGTAGCCCTGTGACTGGCAGTGACAAAGGCGGAGTATCGTATCCTCCAAGATGGCACTTGCCAGGCTGTCAACCATAACGCTGGTACTCCGGAGCCACTCCTGTGCACAGCAAACTTGTCAGCTTCCCTCCCCCCTCCCTGGGGCCGACAGCCAACTGGTGGCACTCCTGGCCAGAGCCGACAGTGGAGTTGAACCCCGGTCGCAACTAATTAAGATTTTTAAGACGATTAATAACCCACACATCCTTTTCCAGTTCAGCAGTCTGGCAGGAAGATTTTCCTATCTGACACTGGAATTTAAGGCTGATTTGTATCATCAAAATTGTGTTAATTCTGCTTGGCACACAACATTATTATGATTAGTTTAGTCCAACAATCATAGGGTAGATTTTGTTTCTGGGTAGAAACCTAGAAATCTCTTATTAAGGTTCACGATGCCACTGTATACTATACGTGATAAAAATAATGAGAGACACTATTCATCTTCTCTAGATATTGTGTCATGAAGTTGCTGGTTTAAAGAATATATGCAACATTAGCACCCTTCATGGCTGTAAAGAGATAGGGATTTTAATGGGTGTTAAACTAATATCTTCTCTTCTGCAAGTTCAGAGAGCAAAATTGCATTGCAGGAGCATGTGTGGATATCCGGTTGTACTTTACAATAATGTAAATTGATTTAAGATTTGATTAAGCTGAGGCCTCCGATAGCGTAGCGGTCTAATGCACCCATGTTGGCTGGTCCTTTGAGCTGCCTGTCATGGTTGTGGTTCAAAACCCAACTGTACCAGACTGGCCCTGGTGGGGAGTCCCGATTGTGGGCGGTGTTTGGTTGTTCGCCCCAGGGGAGGGGGAGGGTGAGCCGGCATAAACTCACTAAGAAGCACCCAGTGTCCCCAGAACATGGGTGGGTGAATTCCGTCTTGAAGGAAACGGAGTTCACTGCCTCTGAGAATTAGCTTGCCTCGTAGAGTTCGAAAAGGGAGGGCAAATCGAAATAAATAGAGCGTATAATTAGCCAATAAATTGAGAGAAAAATGGGAAAAAATCTGAAAGTAATTTAAATAAATAAAAAAAATATTATGCAATTTACATCATTTGCAATGACAGTACTTCATAAAATGTTACACTACAATAAGACAGACAGTTGCCCATCATTTCCTGACTGCAATATATGGTTGTTCATTATAAATTATCCACCCTGAGTCTAAGAGAAAGCAGGTAATTCAAATATTTTGTTGGAGATACACACCTCCTTCATTTAGGGCCATCTACTACCAGAGAGGACAATAGTAGTCTCTGCTACTACTGGCTAGCTATTTATATGTTCACCATGCACCTGTGAGCTGCAAACGGGAGTTATATTACATTACCCTGTTTGTAACAAGCCAGTGGGTACTGGGCAGTCTGAACCACAAACGGTGAATTCTGCTTGATGTCTTGTGATTTTTGGTGATGTCAATGGAGGAAAAATGTCTGTGCTGCAATGAATCGATTCTTGGACAAGCCTTGCTGTCAGAGATATCTACAATGAACGGCAATCCAATTTGCCGGATTAACCACAAAAAATGCAATGCTTTCACTGACAGAAGTATTACAGACATTGCCAAAACCCAACTAGAAAAAGCAGCCTAAGCCATCAGGGCTCAAAGGACAGCTGTCTAATAAATTAATACCTTATCTACAAGTAACTACAAGTCTTATATTAGCCCACCTGATCATATTTTCTTGTTATCCAAGCCATCACCCATAAAAAATAGAAAAAAGTTATTATTGTCTTAGAACATTATTGTCTTAGAATTACCAGGTGTTTATATGCAATGTGTAAACTTTTGACTGCTGCTCAATTGATTTCCCCAGGAGGAAGACCTATGTCTCTGCACAACTGTGTGGTGGTAACATGACTGACTGCACACAGAGAATCTACACAGTGCAGGGAATGTGGGAGCCAGGGAAGCCGTGAGAAATAACCCTCACCTGCCTCAAGTCAGCGCTCTGCTGGGCCAAGAGGGCTGACTCTTCAAAGATGAATCCGCCTGGCGGAGAGCAAAGAATTGGGACATAGACACTGAGCGATAATCTCAACTCCCTATGAATTGCTGCCTCACTGAGCATGGTGGCATGCTGGTGATACTAGAGCCTGCCCTGAGAGAGCAGGAGCCCTGAGACACAGATAGGGGCGCATGCCAGAACAAGCAAGAAGCTCACTATCTCTACACCAACAGGTTGCAAGTAACTCCTAAGCAAATAACTCTTATATTAACAATACACTGTAGTTTCAGCACCATAGCATGAAATTGTATAAGTTCACTACTCATAAATAAACTCAAAATGATGTGCATCAACCAGTTTGTTCCTTGAATTTTAAAAGCGTCTTTGTTTCCTTGCTTTTCTTGTGAATTGTATATTTTGTCAAATTGGACCATGTCTGTTGGTGTTTTATTCATTTAGGCACACTGATAGGAAGGGTGACTAAATCACAAAGCAGAGCTGGGCTTCCACTACTATTCCATACGAGTCCATCAAGGATTTGATCATAGCCATTATGCTTGAACTATTGCACGTTGGTCTATTTATTTATGTTGTTTTTCTGAATTATGAGCTAGCCAACTCGCCTAAGTAATGGGTTATGACAGGGTGTCATTACTTATAGTACAATATTTTTATGATAGAGAGGTATAGTTCCTCTGCTTAATCTTAGAAATAACAATCAAGTTGTGTGAAAAGATTGAAAATGTTGTCTATCTGCTCATTTATCCATGAGTGCTCTGAACATGCATTTGTCAAATCACAATACAATGAGGCATATACGTACATAAAGCTCTGTGGCATCTAGCTGCCACAGTCATTATTTTACATCACTTTAAAAATAGGATATGCATAAAACGAAGTCCCATCTCACCGTAAATAAATGGAAGACCGACATGACAGGACCAATGCTGATCTCAGTAATGCAAATGTAAAGAATAGGCAGTAATACATAACATTGGTAACAATTTCCAGCTAACCTTGCTGGGGTGTGCACATTGTCCAGATAGAGTGTGTTTTGTGGTTGATGACAACAGGGAACTTCTTAGAAAAGACTACCCATCATCAAGAGATCAAGAGACCATCACAGCCCAACATTTCAATCAAACTGCAAAAATTTAAATACAAATTAAAAAAAAAAACGTGTATATATGTATATATATATGCAGTGCAGTCCTGACTGGCAGCACCTCTTTTTTCCTGTGACTTTGACCTGGCAGTAGTACTGAGGGGCACCTCTACTTCTCTACTTCTAAAAGTATGTCTGGTTCTCTGTGGCTCAGTTGGTAGAGCATGGCGTTGGCAACGCTTAGGTTGTGGGTTCAATCCCCACTGGGACCACATATACTGAAAAATGTATGCATTCACTACTCTAAGTTGCTTTGGATAAAAGCATCTGCTAAATGGCATATATTATTATGTTTGTATTCTACTAATTCTACAGTAGCTACTACATTGGGAATGCACAGAAATTATCTTTATAAACCTTTTTTTCACTTCAACATTTCATATTTATCTGCACCAATTATTTCTTCCTTTCATCTTAACAATAGACATGGCCAGGTTTTAAAACAGTCATACCGGCATAACTTTAAGCAATTAAACATAGGAATAAGGGTGTTTTGGCTGGTGCTGCAAAGGGTATAATTGTATGGATCACTAAACAATGGTGTCTATGTTTCTGTCAGGTTTCATATCACTAAACTTTCATGCAAACACTACATTTATATCACAATCATTGTTTATCTATTTACCTTTCTAATAGCCCCAAACCTTTGAATTATGATTTACTGAAAACCATTTAGATTCAAGAAATGAATAATTGTAAATAATAATAATGCTTCACCATGCTGATGGTGATGGTGCAATGCTGATTTTCCCTCAACAAATTGGGATCGAATGCCACTCTGTGAACTATGAAACAAAAATGGCGCCTTTCCCATTCACCATTACAGCCCAACATTTCAGTCAAACTGCAAAAAAAAAATATATATATATATATATACAGTATATATATGCAGTGCAATTATATTTCCAATAATGTATAGTCTGTCATACTACTGACAGGTGGTTGGTAACTGCAGTGATTGTCATTTGTCTAACCTTTTATGTATAAGCTATTGTGAATGCAAAACAAATCACACACATAAGACCCTATACAGTCTATGAATGTATTCACTGGTGGGAGGTTTATTTGAACAATTATTGCTGAAAAGAACACAGTCTGTGAAAAATGAAAAAATTGGCTGATGTCATTATGCCTGGGTGCTTCACAGGACAATTTATCCATGTCTATGTCTAATCTATGTCTACTTTCCAAGGTTATTTCCCCTTTCTGTTGGAAAAAAATGAGCTGTGGCAAAGAGTTAAATGCTAGTCTGCAAAAGCTCCCGGTAATTGCTGGGCTGCTTATAAATGGTGCGCTAATAGAGCTGGCTAATGACATTTATTTTGGGCGTTCTTAGTTGCATATCTATTGAACTGACCCTGCGGCTTGTGAGGGTATCAGAGCTTGCTATTCTTCACACTTCATCATGTAGATTGCCTTCGCTTTTTAAGTCATTGATCTTCCTGTCGATGAACTTTAAAAAGAATTGTGGCATTCCAAGGTTATATTAGCATTTTTTTTCTATGTTTCTATTTGCTAATGAGAATTGTGGGTATGAGGAAGTGTGGAGAACACTGTAATCTGTGGGTTTTCAATCCATATTATGGAGACCACACTCTCATATACTGTGCATATGATACCATAGATTAAATTGACAAGCTGTTGTATATTTCTTGTCTTAGTGCATTTTTAAGCACAATCATCAAGTTTAATAAGCCAGCTAAAATAGATTTATAAGACTTCTTCTTAATCATGAGGTATGCCTTTAAATCTCAAAGATGGCTCCAGTGGATTTCCATGAAAGATTTTATTTATTTTTTGTAGCAGTGCAGTGACAGGGAGCTATTGAAAATATATAATTTAGCTCAGGCAGGTATCCAGCTTGTAGCAGATTTAGTTAGCAATAATCTGACATTGCTTACCCAAAGAAATAAAACAGTCTCTCCCAAATTAACACTTTTGATGAGCCTGTGTTATTTGGTAAGGTGAAAGTTGCGACTGTGCAGTAGTGATGATTTGGGGACTTGGCATATATATGAATTAATAGACTATGTGTATATGGGAAGCACTGTCCCCTGCTTTTATTTCATTATATTAGCACAGTTTGGTTTTTACTGTTAGTATTTCTTATGCATGCCAGTGACATGGTTATTTGCTAGCAGACACGTCCATCTTTCATCTTGAAAGCAATTATGTCCTCCCAAGATCCTTTCCTGAATTTTGTGTTTATCCCTGGCCCAAATTCCCCCATTTAATTTATCTTTTCCTTCTCAGCCAGTCCACATAGCTTTACATGTTGAAGCACTGATATGGTGATAGCAGGTATTAAATTATGTAGTATCTCATGCTTATATGAAATCTTCATACAATAGATTACATACAAGTAACTCCCTTTCATAAAGCACTTCAATCCAGCAGCCAAATTCATAATCAATTGCAGACCAGAAATTATTGCACTTGACTCAAATTGAAACACGTGATACCACAGCTGTTCCATCACAATGAGAACAAATGCTACTGTTGTCTAAAGAAAATTAGGTATTAATTGTAAAGATCAATCTTTGCTAATGAATGGCACATGGGGTAATTGTGTGGTAATCTCAATGCATAAATATAATACACATACAATCATAGGCAAAAATATTGGCACCCTTGAACGTTTTCCAAAAGACTCACAATTTTCTCTATAATTTTCTCTAAAAATAAGTATTTGGTCTCCACAGTTCTTTATTTCACTGTTAATAGTACAGAAAGCTTGTTTTTCAGAACTTACCATATCCTTTAAAATCATAAAATAAACAGAAATGGCATTAACAAAATTGTTGACATTCTAGATTTAATATTTGGTAGCACAGCCTTTGGAGAAAATAACTGCAATCATACGCTTCCTATAGCCACTCTACTGGCAGTTTAGCCCACTCTTCTTTTGCAAACTGCTCCAGTTCTCTCAGATTTGAAGGGTGCCTTCTCCCAACTGCTGTTTTTGTCACGGTTTTACCTTGCTCAGCCGCTGGAGGGCGCTTGACCATGTGATGGATTGTTTTCTTTGGTTTTGTGTGAGGAATCATTGTTATAGCCACCTTCCTTATATGGTCTTTCGTCGATGTGTTTTCCGATCACGTCCAGCTGTGGATTATCAGTGCTCATTCCGCCTCCTATTTAAGTTCTGCGTTTTCCTCATACAAACGCTTCTGTGTAAACTATTATTACGCTCTAGCCGGTACTTCTAACTAAGGGTTAGTTTTCCACTCTGTGGTCTCTCAGTTAAAGAGAGAAGGTACTTCGTATTATTTCAAACAAAGGGTTAGTTTTCCACTCTGTAGTCTCTCAGTTAAAGAGAGAAGGTACTTCGTATTACTTCTAACTAAGGGTTAGTTTTCCACTCTGTGGTCTCTCAGTTAAAGAGAGAAGGTACTTCGTATTATTTCAAACAAAGGGTTAGCTTACCACTCTGTGGTCCTCTCAGAGAGAGGGGTCTTATTTAGTTATCTCTACTCTTTGTTTGTTGGGGCTATTGTTCCCCAGAGCTAAAGTATAGCTATTTGTTTTCAACGCACCTCGTTGAGGAGCGTTCGCCCTACTAGGGTTGTTTCTGTTGGGTTTATTCTCAAACTGTGGAGTTTGTCCCGGGGTTTTCTTTTGTTTCCCCGCTCCCTAGTCTGTTTTCAGATTTAGTGGCTGGTCGCTTGCGTCCAGCTTTTAGATGCCCGTGAAATCTGCGTGTGGCTTTTCCTCCTTCGACCCACACTACAGTTTCCAGATCTCTCCACAGGTGTTCAATTGGATTGAGATCAGGATTGAGATTGAGTTGCTGGCAACTCCAGAACAGTCCAATGTTTTCCCATAGAACCATTCCTGGGTGCTCATGAGTCCCCAGGTGTTCTACTGAGAGGTTTAAAATGTCATTTCTGCCTTCAGCCATACGCTGTTTTAATCAGACTGGATGTAGGGACAAGATAGAATCGTCCTGTGATTCTAGCTTTTTTGTGTAATACCCGGACAACTTTTATTGCACTTTCTAATTGGCTCGACTTTGAGTTTTTATACCGTCTTTGTTTTATTTGTTTTATAAGTCTGTGTTTTTAATGTGTTTTTAGTGTCTGTATGCTGCTATTGACAAACTAATTTCCCTGCAGGGATTAATAAAGTATAATCTATCTATCTATCTATCTTTTGGATGTGTGTTTTGTGTCATTGTCCTGCTGGAGGACCCATGACCTTAGACTGACATTGTTTTCTGACACTGGGTTGCACATTTTGCTCCAAAATGCCTTGGTAATCCTTTGATTTCATGATGCACTTAATACGTTGAAGGCGTCCAGTACCAAAGGCAGCGAAGCAGCCCTCCACCATATTTGACTGTAGGTAGAGTGTTATTTTCTTTAGAAGCTTCATTTCATCGTCTGATCTGCATTGCTAAAGAGCTCTAATTTGGTTTCATCGGTCCACAGAACATTTTACCAGAAGGATTTAAGCTTGCTTAGGTTGGTCTTGACAAAGATTAATCGGGCCTTCTTGTGTTTCTCTTTCAGCAGTGGGGTCTTCGTTGCCCTCCGACTATAAAGCCCTTCTTGGTTCAGTGGTTCAGTGTTCAGTGGTTCAGTGGTTCAGTGTCTGGGGTATGGTACGGACTGAGACCATTACCCTAGACCTCTCCAGGTCAGTCTTGAGATCTTTGGATGTCATACGAGGTGTTTTTTCAATGGCTCGCACCAATCTTCGACCATATCTGAGAAAAAAAATTCCTCTTACCATCACATCCTGGGAGATTCCATGAGCAGCAGACTCCTTGATAATATTGCAAACTGTGGAAACAGGAATGCCAATGTCTCTAGAGATGGCCTTATAGCATTGTGAATGCTTATGGTTTGTGATAATAGTTTTTCTGACATCCTCAGACAGCTCTTTTCTTTTCACCATTGTCACAGAAGAACAGGCTAGCAGAACGGAAAGTTTTCTCACTTGGTTCATTTATACCATGCGGGCACCTGCAACCCATCACAGGTGAGTTGAATTGCGCTGCAACTGAGAATCAATTTCGTCCAGCCAAATGTATTTAAATTGTTCTAAACTGCCAATAATTGTGTCATGGCCACTTTTCAATTTTGAAGCCATAAAATATTATTTTATTTGTATTATTATTGATTGATCGTGTTCTGTTGTAAATCAAACAGATGAATGTGTGAAGACTGAAAGTTGTTTCAATTTGCAATTATTTCAAAAGATATTGAACATCATCAACATTAAATGCAAGGGTGCCATGCCTGTACCAATATTATAATCTAATATTTGAATATTCTCATATAAATACACTAAATGCCCTTTCAATATCATAATGCGCATTTCTGTGAATGGCTTTACAGTGAATATGGTTACTTCATGATTGTATGTCCATCGAAACTAATGTTATTGTATTGTTTTCATTAACTGGACATTTATATGCCATTTTATGGTTAATATCATCCAAATATTAAAAACTATGTATAACAGCCCCCATCTTGTTTTTCCTCAGTCTTATACACTCTCAGTTGGGCTCTGTCATGTTGAGAAATACCATCACAAAATGCATTGGCAGTCCTGGCTACTTGATGGATAGCATATATACATCATTTTCATGTACCCACAGTCATTAATTATGGTAAAATATCCTTCGCTGGATTAGAATCAATACATATCTGACTAGGGAAATTGATGTGTTGCTGATCCACAAGAACTATATAACTATGTAGGTAAGTGGCAGTCTACCGATTTTACATCTGTGTCCGCTTTACTAACCAGCAGTCATGTTTCCTCATTCTTAAGAAGCTGACAAGACAGTTCCAACTAAATGTATCAGTATCAGGGGAGTCACAAGAACAGTCTTGATTGCTGTTAAGCCTCTTGTGCATCAAACTGATCAGTTGGGATGACGTTGGGTTCATCGCAACCTACGTAACCTGGATGTGAAATGGGAGATGGCAGAACATGTATTGGCAAGATTCTACATGCAGGATCCTGAAGAATTGTTAGGCATCCTTGAGCCAACTGGGGATGCCAGGTACATGCAGGAAACCAATGAGGTGTATATCGGGGGAGGGGATACCATTCAAACACTGGGGAGTAAATAGAAGCATAACAAATTATGTGCTGTCATCAGGCAATCCCTGCATTGAGTCTGCTTACTTTTACTCTGCTTTTTTGTGAAAGAAAGACAAATGTTTGTATGGATAACGAGGAGGAGGAAAATTTGTTGATTGAGGAAAATCCAACGTTATACAATATGGGCAAAATAAAGTAATTTGTAGAGAAAACCAATGATTGACCAGAGATAATTAGTGCCAATTTGTCTTTGCCTAGTACTTAAAAAATTAAGGATAACCACTGCAAAAAATCAATCCTACTCTTTCAGAGTGGTCATTTTATTTTTTGTTTCTCATACCCACACAATACAAGGACCCATTGTAGGGCTGTGAGTAGATATATTATGTACGTTTTCAATTATATAAAGTGTTAATTTGTGACAGGCAGTCTGTGGTGTCTCCAGTAGTTGGCTTGAAGTACTGTTAGACCTTCATCTGTATCACTGCAAGCATCCCTTTTGTCTTGTCTTTTGTCCTGATCTCCCCCAACGTTTGGAAATGTAATATTTAAAACTTTTAATACAGCTGTATTACTGACAGAGCTTAGACCCAAACTGTCCTTTTAAGAATATCACTTTCCAGCTCTGCCATGATTTTTAGACATGCATTGGTGTTGGGATTGGTGCTTTTGTGAGCATTGAAATATGACCAGAGGATTTCTTGAAATAGCGGTCTACTGATTATCTGCTACTGAAATGATGAATTACAATCTTGTTTTACAACAGTGTGCATTTTACCTACCGAGACCATTAGTTTAATGGCTGTCTGTCACATGAGGTGATAGAGATCTTTACAGTTTATAAAAGGCAAGCAAAAGAGCTGATTTGTCAATGGCAAGGTCCAATCTGCAGGATTGTATTGAGATTTTGCACACTCAATTTGGGTTTACAAGCAAACCAGCAGCACCTATGTATGAATATGAGATTTTAAGCCTGGGAAATAAATAGATACATTTGTGAAGCCTTCCAAAATCCTCTTCATAGTCTCACTTTAGCTTATTCAGATCCTACAGTGCCAGAATTGTTTCTGTTTTTTGCTTCATCCAAACCCCTATCTAAACAATTGGGCTAATGAACACAGGTGACAATGTCTTGGAGGTACTCAGCGTTTCATCATTCACTCTGACTCTTTTATTTTTCAGGCTCAGTCTGTTAATAATCAATCAAACCAGAAACATCTAGGGCACTCCAGGACCAAGGTTGTCTGTTGTATAGATTGGATTTTGTTTCCCTGTACCTGAACCCCTTCTGCTTTCTTACTTTAATGAAGACATTATGACGCTAAAAACAAAAAAATACACAGTGTTTAAAAAAATAATTATTAGGATTGAATTGAAGTCAGAAGCCACAATGAATGCCTATTTCACCAATACTCTATTTCTCGAGGAACATTAACTGTTACTGCACACTGTGATTAGCACTGACAGTGGTGTGATAAAGAGGCGTATTTCGGAGATGATAAACAGAATTACTCATGCAGCGGCTGCAAACGCTGTCAGCTCCCTGCAAGACACATCTGTTCAGGTCGCCTCTGGGTCATTCCTCTTTTGAGGTGATTGTCTGTGAGAAACTATTTGCACATTCCTAATGGAATGAATCTAATCTAATCTCAATACGGTGTTAATTTTACCTGTGGCTACTTTAAGACAGACAGATAATTTGTTTGAATAGGTATAGGAATCTTGAGAATATGAATACAATGAAAGCGAACATGAAAACCTTGAGGAATAATTAGCAGATCAACACATGGGACAGAAGGGAAAGATTAACATTTGTAATATGCCTGTCAATCTCAACGTTCTAGCTTCATGCTAATTGCTAAGGCTTTCGCTTCAGGTGCAGGGCCTGGGGACTCCTGCTGATGTAAGCCCCTATCCAACAATGTAAATTGGTATAAAGGAAGATATGATCCATTTTTAAAAGCCTTCTAAAACACTTTGAGCAAATAACAAGTCATGTTTGAAGAAGCAGGATTCACGCCACTTACACAATTCTTTGAGCGGAAAGACAAGTACTGTAAATGTATTTTGTGAAGGGGTGTGGTTAAAGTGAATTGATTCAAAATGTGGTATGCGAAAAGCCTTGATCAGCTCAAGCTGAAGCAATTGGCCTCGTCTGTTTCTGTCTGGCTGAAACCAGGCTTAGCCTGACATTTATAAACAAATATTAATATTTACACAAACAAGAATATGCCTCAGATTGAGCTCAAGCCAAAAAAATGTTCCCTTGGAACTCCATCACTAAAACCTTCCTGAGATACAAAAGCAGTCGAGGAAATTGCTGATCTCCAGTCATTAAAAAAGGGTCTCTTTTTTCTGTTTGTTTGTGTTTTTTCCCCAATGTTGTGAATGACAAGCCGTTGCAAATCCTGGAGATGCATGATAAGGCGGTGGATTAAAAGCAGAGCGATCCTGTATCCCAGACATTCGCATGAAGCCTCACCGGCAGAGTGCCAGCAGGGACTGGATTTTCTGCCAGCTAATAAAGAAGTGCCTTAGAAATGCCTGAGCTTTTTGGGGACATCACTGATATGCGGTAAAGTTGGGAAAACACACTGCCTTTCTGACCTCACATGTTTTTGCAGTTTTTATGTTTCTGAGACACATTTAATAGAAAAAAGGGTCCCCCAACTGCGGAGTACCCAGTACCCAAGAAAAAGAAAAAAACGACACCTGAAATTCAATCTGTCCCAATAAGCTAAAAACATACTGTGCTTCTCTTTGGTCTCAAAATCACCCCAAGCCCCGGTTCCTGGAGATCACAGTTTCTGTTAGAACTCCCACTTTCATTAGCTTACCGGTCTGTCTACTGCAAAGAAAACAAGCCCTGCCTTGATATGAAATAGAATAAAATGTAAACAGTTAAACAGAGAAAGGCTTTTTTATCCACTCTGCCCATGTTGAATTTATTTGCTGGGTTAATGTTCTTTCAGTAGCTTTTTAAAAAGAATCAACTGAAATGTAACTTACCGTATGGTGTTTGGTAGACTACTATCAAATATAATATATTATTATTTTCCATTATTTACTTGTACGTTTTCATTTAATTGGATATTTTTCATAAACCAAGACCCAAAACTGTCAAAAACATGTTATTTTATTAGTATGTGTATTGTGCACATAAGTATTGACTTATCTTTGTACCACTCTTCTAGTTAACATTAGTCTTTTAAGCTACTGAATGCAGAACAGATTTAAATAGAGTCAAAAGATTTACTGTCACATCATGAATGCGTTTGAGCTGTGGGGTTGCACTTCCTCCTGACTGACTGGATGACCTTTCTTAGCCCAGTCCAAGATTACATACAGTCATCAGGTTATTCACTGATGTGCTTTGCTCATACACCCACCCTCAGAATTGATCGAATTTGGTCTGCAGCCAATCAGTGCTCCTGCACAAAATGTAGTGGTGCTGATTGGCTGCAGACAAGACTTTTGGGCTTGATTCCAGTGTACTCCACATTCATTAGCTAGAAGACTGGAATCCATGCTACACCAATCAGAAATACAGCTCGCCTCAAAGGCTCCCACTTTCTTCCCCTTTCTACCTGTCAGAAAACATCTCTTGTTAATACCATTGTTAAAACGTCTCCTGAATCCTGACCTTTACTGCACATGGACCACAGTTTCGCATTGCGAGTGAAATGGCGAATGTCATCAATAAAGCAAGAGCGAGAGGGACGAGTGCCAGAGCTGCAATCTGGAGTCGAGACCGGTTTTATTTTATCATTATGCGTCATGAGCTGGATCATAATGAAAGGAAAGCCTCCTCTTAATGGGAGTGAGATGGATTTTTCAAAGTTGGAAAGCCACCAGGGAACCAAAACAAAAGGGCAGCTCCAGGTTTACCGCCGACAATTTGCAAGTCATCCGGGGCTCTGACAAGAGGGCTTGGGGATAAGGGAGGTGACAGAGGGTGTCCTGATACGGGGAGAAGAAAAGGAAGCAGATTGCATGGATTGGTGACAGCCTCTCTCCTGACACTAGGAAATTGGGAGCATTTGCCTGCTAGATTAATAATGTGAACTGTGGGGCTAATGAAAGCCTCTATGGCATAAAACCCTCTGTGTGGTGAAACACTGAGCATTAAATAGATTTATGCAACAAAGCGGCAAAAGGAGCCGCGGATTATAAGATGGGGGAATTTCATTAATTTAAGAAGCAAACGGGCTGCAATCTTCAGCCAGGTGTAGCAGCCTGGAACAATAACTGTGGGGATTAAGAAGGGGGAAAAAAGCCTTAGAAGAAAATCTTCAGGCCAATCTAATTAAACTAAAAGTTCAAATCACTGAGTTGGGTGAAATGTACATGCCAGCCCTCTATTGTGGAGACTCCCAGCTCCAAAGTTAATTGGAAACTGAGGCACGATTTATAACAGGCAAGGCACGAAGCGGAATGCATAAATTAGTGGTGCAACGTATTGTAAATTATCATTGTCGATGTGGATGAACATATGCTCATCAAATATCTGTTGCTTTTTCTTCCCCATCAATGATTTTTGAGCCAACTTCACCAGGCTAGGTACATCAGCAACTCTATGAAACACTGGACTCAGAGTAGTGTGGCCACTTCCTGATGGACACATAAAATGGCACTTTACATGGACAACGTAATGAAAGGAAGAGACGGAAACTCGGAATAGGCCAGAGAAACCAAATGTGTTTGAATCATGTTACTGTCAGAGGGCTAAATCCCTACATACACATTCCATTGTCAAGGAGTGCTGTATGTATCTTTTGGGAGGGGAAAGAAAAACAGAACGCTTTATGAACTGTTGGAGACAGACAATCTGGTTTGGGAAACATCTCCAGTCTTCCACCCACACATTCCAAATGTCTACTCTTCTCCTCGCGGGGGAAACAATTTAACAAATACATCACAGATCAACATTCAAAACAGCCAATATGGAGGACATATGTTTCCTCCTCAGAGAGCCTTATACATTAATCTCCTCAATTTTATTTAAGAGGGGAGAAACAAAACAGCACAAAGCATTAACTTTGCTTGCCCTTAATAGTGTAGTGAAAAGAACAAGGTGTCTGTCCTAAGACTTGTACATATGTGAAGCACTGATGAGATCAATGTTTTCCCCAGTCTATTCATTGGATTCATTCACATAAAGCTTTCACCCCTTAGATTTAAAAAAACAATAATTCAACTGATGTAAGACCAACAACCCTCAAAAAAGTGGTGAAGTATTTGTACCTTTAGCTATCCTCAAAGCTGTACTATAGACTATTTTTGTGCAGAAAAACATACCAATCATTTTGTTAGTAATAATTCTTCGAATTAGTGTTAATTCCTCCTAGATTTCCATTATTCCATGCAGATTCCATGCGTTTAAATTGATCAACATCAGGCATTACATTTTTGTGCTCTATTGTCCATATGGTTCTCTTGGACAAGTTTCTTCGAGCTGAATTTTAGTGTTCATTCACATTGCTCCCCCAACTCACACTGCAGGTTTCCTCACTTTCCCCCACTCCTTCCACCTCCACTTCTCCCTCTCCAGACTTGGATTTCCCTACCTGCTGCCACCTTTTGCTTCCACCAGCACACCTTGTCCCCAGTGATTTGTTTACTTCTGGCCTCTCCAGCACCACCCATTGTTGACTGCCTTTCCTGACTCCCAGTGAGCCAAGTTGTGTTTAGTTAAGAAGAGAAGGATGGAATCCAGATTCAATTCAGGAAATGAATTGAAATTCAATTAATTGAAAAACTCATTCAATTCATTCATTTTCAATGAATTCATTGAATCTCCATTTTCATTCATTTCACAAATTTACTGAATTGAAATGGACCTATTCTAATCTATTTTCTCCTCCATTTGTACAGTTCAGCATACAGTATCAAGCCATTGCTCAGTTTCCTGCCATTTCAGATACTGGTACGCTATAACTAATTGACTAAATAAAGCAATGGTTCAGTGCTTCATGTCAGACTGCAACCACTAAAGTGAGAGGATGGCTAACAGGATCCTTCATCTTCCAGAGGGCGCAGTGGAATTAAACATTTAGGCCAATCCACAATATGGAGGTTTTTCCTTAAACATTCTGCAATTAAATGTTACATTCACTACCTATTGCATAACATTCTTTTCTAATGTTCCCCTTTTCCTTATTTGCCTAATTAGAGCAGCCAGCAATCATACATCTTCACACCGTTTTAATATCATTTCCCACAACTCCTCTCTCTATCTTGTATTGGCTCCCATTATCTTTGTCCTCAGCGAATGCCCGACTATACATCATGGAATGTTGGCAAACATAGAGCTCAATTTTAAATAGTTGAAAATACAGTTTTAATGTTTCTTGGTGGATTTGTCATATTTCACAATTGTTATGGGCACTTGGTTGTTTTATTTCTGCAAAGTCACTTTGTGTGCACTGTCCATCCCTTGTCCCCCCACATACATAAATAAATAAAACATTGGTCAAAGCAGAATATATGTACAGTGCATGCATTATATGAACAAAATGCAGCAGCATGTTGCTTCTATTTAATATAGGTTTAAACTTGAACAATGTTGTTTCTCCAATATGATATGAATGGAAGGCGCATCTTTACTATTGTTATTTTGATCACAGAGAGAGAATTTGTGGGAACTGATCATAGAAAGTGATAGTGAAACTCCCTGACCACTAGCAGGGCTTGGCTTCTGAATCAGGCCCTCAAAGGATACTTCTCTCCTGTCAGTGATTGTTATTCTCAACACAGCTTGCACAGTATGTCCCTTTTGTGGATTTATTTGCAACATTTCACAACGTAGATAGTCAATTCCTCCTTACCACGTCTGTCTCCCACTTACTGGATTGCCCTTACCTGTTTTCCTGAAAAGACTCTCATGCTAGGTCCCTTGATTTTTCTCAAAAAACCTTTGTACAGCTATGATAATGACAATGAGACCGATCTGTTGCATCTTATGGGTATATGCACATATCTAATTTAATTTTGAGCAGTAGGCTTCTGTTGCCATAATTGGTTTGTTGTCCTTTGTTTGTTGCTTATTTTTGAAATTGCATCAACAATATCGCATGTCAGTACAATTTGCAATGGTCCCCTTGGTTTCCCAGGGTATGGATATAAATGCAGGAGATTACAGAGGTTCCAAGCTCAATTTCATTTTTGCAAAATGATGTCAATGTAATTACAGTCCAGTTGCAAAAGCACTTATATTGTTTTCATGTGTGTTTCATACAGAAGGGACAAGGGCACCAGGGATGAGAGCTAGAGAAAACATCAGCACCTGTTTTGTGACTGAATTGGCAACCGAGTGTTTTGTTGCTAAGTAGGATCAAATGCATTATGTAGGAGGTCATTTTCTATTGAGTCTTTTGCATGTATCTTGGCAGACTGGCAGGACCACATGTCAGGAAGTGATGTCATAATGCACATGCTGAAAAGGGAGTGCTGGATTCAGTGAAAATGACATGCATGGCAAAGGTCAGGATGACAATTGTCAAAACAGGCAAACAGTAGTTTGTGATCTTGTTCCAATTAAAGACAGCTATATTTTCTTTAATGCAGCTCCTATAAATGGTTCCTCATCACAAGGGATTCTCTAATACACATGTGCCATTACATTTGTATTGATAGAACCTCTTAATATAAGTGCTAGTTTGTAATCAATTTAGCTGAAATGGCACAGTGTGATTGACCATCTCTTTAGGGTTAGTGGGTGGCTCCAACACTGATGTTTTGCAGAACCACTACAATTTTGGGCAAGTGAAGATAATACTTGCAATATCTATTTCTACAGCTGCAAAATATGTGTATCTACTCTACACTCCATCAACTCTACACCATACTTTCCCATTAACTTCATTTACAGCACAAGTAACATTTTATTTTATTTTGAATACCTTGAAAATGTTACCATACTTCATATGTTTTGTATCTGCAAAAAGCATGTGTATATGTATTGGGCTTTTTTAAGTTTTGAAATATATGATGACATATGAAAGTTATACCCAATTCAGCATCATATTATTGTAAACCCTGGATACGTAAGATTTAGCTGAAGACAGTGTGAATATATGCAGTGAACCTTTAGGGTTTTTATAAAGATCCTTAAAAGCCATTATCTGTAAAAGCTCTCTTGCTCATCTGCATCCTATGCCTTTGAAGCTCAAAACATTTTTCAATAATATTTCCTCCATGTCCCCAAATGGAGTCGCTGGCTGTCAACATTAACCTCAATGCTTTTAACATTTATTGCTCAGCACGCACCAAAAGCAATATTTAGTAGAAATCGGCACACTTTCGGAGGCCAAAATGTTCCAGCTGTTCTGTTTGTGATAATGTGCTTTTAATTATTGTCTATGAATCATGATTTTGAAGTGAAATTTCATTTGTTTTGACATTTTGTTTTACATTTTATTGCAGTGTGGGTATTTAATAAATTACACCACAAAGCACTGCCTTACATGTTAAACTGATTTTAAACCCATGCCTTCCCATCAAATTGCACTGAAATGAGTGACATTTTATCTTCTGTGTTGATCACAGGTGAGGCTGGTGATCTACAAATAGAAAAGGCAGAGAACTTGCCTTTAGTTGATCATTATCCTGGACCGGTCGTTTTTGCTTTGCAGTTATCAAATCGCTGTTATAATTAAATGGTTTAATGTGATATTGTCATTCTGCAGAATTAGACACAGTTTGACCGATACCTGATTTTTGGGCCTGATGTTGATACCGAAGTATCCTAGTCCACCAATTGCCGATATATAGACTGGTATTTTTCCATTATATTTGCACTCTTAAAAACTTAGTTTTATAAAAATATTTTAAATACGTGAACATTAACTTCTACTCTTTCTAAAATCCTTTACATTTTCAAAATGAATGGACAAATAAATAAGCATAATTTAACTTAAATTAAAATCACAACAGATATGTAAACCCAAATCAAGTATATACATTTTTTTGAAACACATTCATAAATGATAAAAGCATATTGGTGTCATAAACTCTGATTCCGATCAGATTTTTTGTCCCAATGGTGGTATACCAGTGAAACTGGTTAACCAGTCAAGATCTACATAGCTAGGTAAAAACAAATCAGCATATGATGTGTGAGCCTTATTTAAGTGAGCTTTTTCATTATGAAAAACATATTCAGGACAATTATCCATTTAAAGGTACATCTCTATTTAAAGGTACAGTCCTTCTCTATTTCTTGCTCAGGGGCTGTGAATGTTTGAATGTCACCCCAGTTTATTTTCCATCGTTTCCATCCATTCCACTTTGAAATTGAAATTGAGAAATTGAAGTATTTCAGTCAGTCTATTTATATAACTTAACTGATACTTTACTGTTCACAGGCGCTATTCCATCCAGATGATATTCCATTGCCGTTGAATGGGCAGATACGGTGGCCCATGTCCAGAAGAGGCCACAGTGCAGCTGGCTCTGCACGGCTAATTTAAAGTCATCCAATTATGACTCAGCTCAGCTCACTGAGCTGCTGCCTTTTCACTAAGATGAGAGGAATTGTGATTTGCCCATTACAGTAAGAAACTAGGCTACTTTTATATAGTACTTCATGTACTTTCCTGTCTTGATTCTTACAATGCTTGACAATCATCAGATAAAATACCTTCAACTGTGCCCAATCACCTTTCTCACTAATGAGTTGATACACAGCTTCACGCCAGTGAAAGTCATTTGAGAATAATATGGAATACCAATGAAGAATCAATGAAAATTACATCAAATGAATATCCAAAATCAATATTCATTATTTTTCAAGTAATATCTCTTTTGGTGCTCAGTATAGAGTATCAGTGTTTTGTGTTTCATGAAGTTGAACATTTGAAACAACACAAAGATGAATCTTTAGGTCATGTTCAGAGTTTTCTAGGTATTATCTAGACAATATGCACATAGAGTGATAGTTACATAGGAGGAGGTTACAATTTGAAGCAAAAGAAACTAACATTTTAATTAAATAAATAAACATAACCATTGTTATGATAGGGTTTTTGTTGAATTGGTTACACGTGTTTTGGAGGCCAGTGTTCTACTGCCACCTTTCAGCACACTGGCATGTGGAATACATTTCATCATAACCGCACACTCACAGAGACACAATCACACGCAGACACAGAGAAATCAGCGAGGGCCTTTAGTCTCAATCTGGGTCCTTGAATTAAAAGATAGGGATGAAATAAACTCCAGATTGTGTCGTCAGAGTGAAATTTATTATATCGCTTCAGTCATTCCCAGAGTGCCTTACCCTCTGGGCTTTTGTGAAGTCATTTGCAACCGCGCTTTAGAGACCTTGCAGTGAAATGAAAATAAATGGTCAAGCCAGACCCAGAACCCAAGGGGGAGAACCACTTAAGTAATTAACATTAGAAATCACTGAACTTTGGCTTCCAAGCAGGAGCAGGTATCAGTCACGCAGAGCATTGAAACGACTAGGGAACTTCTGTCCATCATCTCCCCCCCACCTTTCTCCTCTAATTCCATGTTCTCTTACTGTACTGTCACCCCCTTCTTTTCTGCTGCTATTATTTTCTGTTTATTTCACCATCATAATAGTCAGTCTGTTAACCCACACCAAATACAAATTCATTTTATGAACTTGAACATATGAAATGTTCTTTAATGTTTAAAGAAGTTATTTCGGGAATATAGGATGATTTGATATCTCAGAAAAGTCAGCTTCCTGCGTGAAGGCAACAACACATTAAACTGTCATTTATCATGTTTGTCATGCCCCTGCAATGTTGATTTAAGCTTGGCACATAATGCTTATTTATCACTTTCAGTTTCACGACTCAATTATACTCTTCATGCCATACCGTGGCAATAGGCAGCACACATATCGGGAGGGGCAGAGAGGAATCTGTCCAACACTTCAAATTACACTTCCATCAAGGTGGAAACTGTGTCTGCACACAACATCAGCAAGGACATTCAGACCTGACTGACATTTATCACAGAGACTAAGGCCTGGTAAATGAATTCAACCATGTAAACAGAATCGCAGCGAAGTGATAGGCAACATACTATAAATGATTTAAAAATGTAATATATGTACACTACCGGTCAAAAGTTTGAGTACACCTGCTGGAAACTAGGTTTATCTCATAATTGACAATGCTTTACACCGTATACATTTCTGTAAATACTTTAAAATGACAAAAAACACATGTAACAATGAACAAAATGAACATCAAAGAAATGTTCAAGAAAATTATATTGAAAATTGAATCTTGGATTCCTCAAAATAGCCACCCTTTGCCGTGATAACAGCCACACGGCCATTCGGTTCATAATTTTCAGCAGGAAATCACCCAATATGTCTTCCCAGCTGCAGCAATTCCCAGAGAAACTTGTGGGTTGCTTTGCTTTGACTCTTCTGTCCAGTTCATCCCATACAATTTCTATGGGATTGAGGTCTGGACACTGGGCAGGCCAGGTCATCAGTTTGAGTTGTCCTTCACGTTCCTCCTTCACCAGGTAGTTCTTGCACAACTTCAAGGTGTGTTTCAGGTCATTATCTTGCTGAAGAATGAAGGAGTGCCTGATTAGCCATAGTCCAGATGGAAGGTGTCCTCAAACTTTTGACCGGTAGTGTATGCGTGTGTGTGTGTATTCACCCCCTTTGGCATTTTCACATTTTATTTTCTTACTTTATGGAATCAAATTTGATTTAATTATGTTGATCAGTGGCAAGTGTGTGTATGATCAACCCTATAATTTGGCATTTTCAACTCTTTTTTTCTGAATTAATTATATATAAAAAACAGACAATAATTGACTCCATAAGTATTCACCCGCTTGACTTGGTAGAAGCACCTTTCACTGAATTTACAGCTGTGAGTCTATTTGGGTAAGTCTCTACCAGCTTTACACATCTGGGCCCGTATTCACAAAGCATTTTATCTTACCACTAGGAGTACTTCTAAATCGCACTAAAACCTTTTAGTTAGGAGTCCCACCTTAAAACCTATTCACAAAGCTGCAAAGACAAACTCATACTAAGGAATTCCTAGAATTGTCAAGCTAAGAGTGAGGGCGGGGTTGACGTCGTTGCTAGGGATGATGTTGTTTCTCATGAACGAGCTTACTCAGAATTCCCACAGCAATTGGCTGATATAGGGGATGGGTCATCATAGAGAAATAGTTTTTCTGCCGCTGTTTTAAAGTAACAATTCCCTAAATCTCGATGCAGAGTTACAGTGAAGAGATAGACAACCATGTATGTTTTGGTTTGCTTTGTTTTTCATACTAAATGCCTTTCTGGGAGGCAGGTTTTTAGAAACGCGACCGAATTAAATAAAATAGAAACATTAGCGATCTTAAAATGTTTTATTAAATTAATTCAGGCATAAAACCACCCTAGTTAAATTGCCTAAGGCGTACTGAATCTAAAAATGTATTTTGTGAAATTTTTGAATAAAGATTTAGTGTAATAACTTACATTGAAAAACTGAAATTATCATTCATTCGAAACACGCCTTTGGCCCCCGTTGTTATTTTTTTTGCTGATCCGAAAAATGATCCAATGCACCCCTATTATATTCTAATAAAGATTCTAAAATACAAATGTAGGCTACGTGTCACTGATTTAACATGAAACCAAGAATACTGACTAGTCAATTGGTTACATGTCTGCATCTCGTAAACAATCAGCGGGTATCTATATATAATATATAATATTATATAATACCCTCGCGATTGAGGCGGTACCTTTTTATGAGCTCTGTATCATTCAATATCTCCAGTGTTGACGCGATTGCAACAACGATTGCCGCCAGCAGCAGATTTTCGGATCGCCGTGAGTAGGTCTTTAGCGACTTAGAAGTCCTCTTGCCTGCTTCTAACTTCTCCTGGACTTAGGAGCTGTTTTTAGCTCTCAAACCCTTTGTGAAATACTCTTATCCCAAAAATGTAGGACTCCTAAATTTATGAGTGACACGCCCATTATTTTTCGGACTTGCTCCTAAATTACGGAGTTACGACCAACTTTTACCCTTAAAAGAGTAAGAGCTAGAGCCCCAGCCCCCATCATGCGCTCCTTCTACCGGGGCACCATCGAGAGCATCCTGACCAG
Organism: Aldrovandia affinis; assembly: GCA_029706075.1. Classification (NCBI taxonomy): domain Eukaryota; kingdom Metazoa; phylum Chordata; class Actinopteri; order Notacanthiformes; family Halosauridae; genus Aldrovandia; species Aldrovandia affinis. The sequence continues at coordinate 198,505 of JAINUG010000100.1, forward strand.
CTGCATAACGGTGTGGTGCGGAGGGTGTACTGAGGCCAGTCGGAAGTCCCTGCAGCGCATAGTGAGAGCAGCTGAGAAGGCCATTGGAGCCTCCCTCCCCTCCCTCCAGGACATTTACAACACACGCCTGGTCCGCAAAGCACTCTGTGCTGCAGGTGACTCCACCCACCCCTCACACCGCCTCTTCAGTCTCCTGCCGTCCGGGAGGAGAATGAGGAGCCTCCCGGCAAGGACCAGCAGACTGAGAGACAGTTTCATCCACCAGGCTGTCAGGAAGCTGAACTCCCTTCCAACTCTCCCCCCTTCCCTCCCTTCCTCCTCTGCTCCCTGCTCCCACAGACTCTGGACTATGACACCACTACGGTGAACACTCCCCCACCTGCCCCCCTGACCTGACCTCCATCCCTCCCCCCACATGCACAGACTATTAGCAACAGCCACTTTACCAAATACTGCTACTGCACTAACTGTACTTACGTCCATATTTGCACAGCATTCATTTGCACCATGTACAGATTTTTATATATTTATATTTGTAACTATTTTTAGATTTATTTTTATTTTATATTGTGTGTTTTTGTATTGTGTGTGTGTTTGTTGTTTGTATTCATTTTAAACTGCACTGTGGATGAGAGAGAACGCAATTTCAATCCCTGTATGTCGTGTATATACAGTGATTGACAATAAAGCTGACTTTGACTTTGACTTTTGACTTTAAAATGCTTTGTGAATATGGGCCCTGGACACTACAATTTTTCACCCATTCTTCTACACAAACTTTCTCGAGCTCCATTAGGTTGGTTGGGGACCACTGGAGAACAGCCATTTTCAAATCTTTCTACAGATCATCAATGGGATTGAGGTCTGAGCTTTGACTGGGCTACTCCAGAACATGGATTTTTTTGTTTTTAAACCACCCCAATGTGACTTTTGCTGTATGCTTTGCGTCATTGTCCAGCCGGAAAAAAATATTTTCCCAAGTTCCAGTTCTCTCGCAGACTGCAGCAGGTTTCCTTCAAGATTTGTTAATATCTTGCTCCATCCATTCTGCCCTCTATTTTGCTTAAGGTTTCCAGTCGCTGAAGCAGAGAAGCATCCCATAGCATTAGGCTCCTGCCACCATGTTTCACAGTAGGGATAGTGTTCTTGGGATGATGTGTAATGTTAGGCTTGTGCCAAACATTGCGCCAGTTCAATCTTGGTCTCATCAGACCATAGAATCTTCCTCCACTTGGTTTGAGAGTCTCCCACATGCCTTCTGGCAAACTCTAGGCAATATTTTATGTGTTTTCTTCAACATGTTTTTTTCTTTGTGGCACCCTCCAATAAAGTGCAGATTTGTGAAGAGCCCAGGCTATTGTTAGCCAATGGACAGTTTCTCACATCTCTGCCATGAAAGACTGTAACTCTGTCAGAGTTTCCATAGGCCTAACAAGTGCCCTGCTCGCATGGATGCTCAAATTTGGAGGATGGCCTGTTCTAGGCAAATTCATAGTTGTTTAATATTCTCTCCATTTATTAATGATGGACGGTGCTCCGGGGATATTCAAAGTCTTTGGAATCTTGTTATATCCTTCTCCTGATGCCAAGTGGGAAGATCTGTAGTGGGCCAGTCAAAGTCCAGACCTCAATCCCATTGAGAATCAGTGGAAAGATTTGAAAATTGCTGTTCCCCAACGCTTCCCATCGAAACTGATGGAGCTCGAGGAATTTTGTAAAGAAGAATAGGCGAAAATTGCCGTGTCCAGATGTCAAAGTGGGGAAATATTTAGGGACATTATTGTAGTTTTTTATTTGACATTATAGAGCATTTTGTGTTAATTAGTGGCAAGAAATCCTGAATAAATGCATTTTGATTCCATGAAGTCTGAAAATAAAATGTGAAAAAGGGAGGGGGGATACTTATTATACAGAGAGAGAGAGAGAGAGAGAGAGTCTGGAGTGTATTTTATATAATCCATATCATAGAGCTTGCACCCACAGTCGATGGTATGAAGGATAAGCATTGCATTACCAACACAAGGTCGCAATAAAAACAATTTGCCTTTGTAAAGTGCTTAACTAATGACCAAACACATTTCTGTGCCCTTTTGTTGTTAAAACATAAGAGGAAAAACAATTTAGTCCAGATTACCTTTGCTCTGTCTCTGTGATGCCTTGCACATACTAATGGCCAAAAGGCAGTGTCTTGGTGATCGTTAGGCCTGGAGGTCACCCTCTGTGACGTTCAGGTTTGGTTTCCGCTGGAACCTTTTTTCCCGCTGTTCCTCCACACCCCAGCGGAGCCCACCGGAGAGAGGGTCAAGAGAGGGGATATTGTCTCAGAGGCACACCGCCGGGCCGCTGAGGGCGCGCGGCGCAGGTTGCTCCAGTAACACATGGCACATATAAAGAGAAACGACCGGGAAAGTGTACAGGAGTGAAATGCGAGGAAGCAATTCACTGGAGGGGTCCGTCAGACATCAATAAAGTGCAAGAGCCCAGCAGAATCCCATGAGTAAATTACTTCCTTGTGTGCCCCCATTCTGGTATGTGTTTTTTAAAATAATATATAGCAACTCATTGCTGTGCTCGTGGTATTTCATCTGCTAGGCACGTCCCACCAAGACAAAGTGGCGGCAACTTCTAAAGAGATCAACATCCTTTGCTTTTGCCGAAGTGTCTGCATTTCCTCGACCTTATGAAAACAGGCGTTCGACTGGATAGAGGGGTGTTTGTTAAGAAGGTTGAGAATTTATTTTTCTTTACTTTGATTCTCACATGTGTGCATGAGTCCAATGCACTTTGTAAATGCAGTTATAATTTTAACACCAATAAAGTCAACAGAATGAACTGAGTTAAACAGAAGGGGGTGAAGAGGGGAGAAGGAGACCATAAGGAAGATACAGAATTTGGTTTGCCTTTCAAGTGACAGTTCTGTTCTGTCAAACACTTTTAAAACTACTGGAGAGCACACGAAGAGGCATTTTTTGTTGTTGTTGTTCTTTGTCTTTTTGCATTCATAAGCGAACGAAGTTCAATATGTGGGTGAAAATCTGGTATGGTTGTAAATCAGTATACAGTGCAATCAATTCTCTAGTGAAACTAATTGAGCAGACCCATTGTTTGTTTTGACCCAATACAGATGGCCAATTAATTTTGTATGCAGCCAGCTGAAGTTTCCCATGAGTAGCGGAGATGAATCAGTCTCACAGATGGCAGGCTATATAGTAATGGGCAATCATGGCTTTCCCTGTTTTTTCAAGCAATACCAAAAATATCTTATATTATTTATGTCTGCCTCATTGGCATTGTTAATTTATTTTCTATTTTTCCAATATTTGATAAAACTTTGCATTACAGAGCCCTCATACATGAGTACAACCCCTTGTTTCATATAAATTATAGTTCAACACTTAAAATTGCAGGTGTACTTAAATGCTAACATCAATGTAATTACAAGAAGGGAATGGTTGCTGTAATGTACTGTTATGCAGGATGACCCAGTAGTTATGTCCTGATTCCACAGTGACCTTGTATTTGTTGCCATTTACCTGTTCTGTAAGGGGTTGAGTGGACCTAAACCATGTCAGGAAAATGCACCCCACACAATAGCAGAGCAGCCAGAACTCTTCACCATGGGAAACAAGCCCTCTAGTGTGCAGATTTATTTTGGCATGACCCACACATGCACTCGTCCACTTGTTGAGAACAGGGTGACTCATCTGACCACATGACTCATCTGACCACATGACTTTTAATGGCTGCTGAGTAGACCACTGCCTGTGTTCTTTGCACCATTTTACTCACAAACATGCATTTTTAGGTGTGATATGGGGTTTATGCACTGCAACCCAACCATAGTATCCCTCGCTGTGAAGTTTTTGAGGGACTGTTCTTCATAAAACTGCTTGCTCACACCCCAGATTGATTCAAATGAGTTGCTTGTCTGTTTTGACTTGCATCTCAAAACAATGCACGAACATTACAATCGAGGAGTTTCCACTTTCTACACAGTTTGCCATAGTGGATTATGTCTTTCCCTCAGACTTCCATGTCAACATCGCCTTAGCCTCTTCTTCTAGCCATGGTAGCCAAAATAATGAGAAACTGGGTTTGCCCAGCATTTTTATAGATGACCATAAGCATGGTGGGATGTTAGCTGCTTCATTAACTCAGGAACAACCCCTATGTGGAAGGACCTGCTTTCAATATACTTTGTATCCTTCATTTACTCAAGTGCTTCCATTATTTTGGCAGCTACCTGTATATACTGTATATATATATAATATATATACACTTTAACAATTTATTTATGTCCACATAAATAAAAGCATACAGGGACACAAATACTGAAGGTGCAGAAAAGTTACATTCACAAAATCACACACACACACACACACACACACACACACACATACACACACAATGTGGAGTTTTCTACTGTTACTGCAGGTAAAGAACTTCTAACCTGCTGTCATATACTTGGGATTTCAAGGAACAGACATATGTTACATCAACAGGGGCTCATGCCATAGTTTTAACCTGAATGAAGGAAGCAAAACAAACCTACCGCGTCATCATTGGAAGCACAGTGGGATCTCTGTACACAAGGCAAGATTTTGTGAGCCCCCTCATGCCTCTCTACAACCGAGCTTCTGAATCGAATGGAATGTCTTGACCTGAAACAACATGTTGATGTCCCTACACACACCAAGGGCACACGCTCGACCTGGTCATCACTGACTCAGCCCCATCTGCAGGTCTATGATCTGGGTGTGTTTGATCGCAAGGTTGTTTCAATCAACCCAGGCATCATGATATTGGACCTCCAGCACATCTCTTCTCCAATTTTCTCATCAGTGGCTGAATCGGTGGAGTTCTATAATAAATCTCTGAGTAGTGTCTTCAATCTCCATGACCCTGTCAAAACTTGAATAGTCACCTTCTCACGCTCAGCCCCCTTGTTCACCCATGAGCTGGGAAAAATGAAATCAGCTGGGTGTGTATATGAGCTGTGCTTCAGAATCTCTGGACTCATTGTTCACAAACTGGTCTTTCAGGAACACCAAAAGGCCTACTCAAGGTCCCTCAAAGAGGCACTGTCACAGTTCTACTCCAACATCATCAACAACAATCTTGTCAACTCTAAGCAGGTATTTTCCACCATAAACCATCTCCTAAAGCTGTAATCTCTTCTACAAACCGAGACCACAGAGGAGCAGTATAACAGCTTTATTGACTTCTTCAAAGCTAAGGTCAATAACATCCACTCTCTGCCTCCCCCTACTATTGACCCTCAGCCTGGTTTCAGTCCTACCTGTCTGAAAGAACTGAGTATGTCTCATTGGGAGGTTGCAAGTCCCAGACACACCATGTCACCTGCGGTGTCCCTCAAGGGTCAGTTCTCGGTCCCATCCTGTTCACCCCCTATATGCTTCCCAGCTTCTCCACTGCTTCACTGATGTCACACAGAGAGAAGTTGAGGATACCATCAGCAAGCTGAAACCTTCCACCTGGGCTTTAGACCCTTTTCCAAGAGGTCTGGTAAAATCATGCATCCCAGTTCACAGTCACCTGATCATTCAAATTATCAACCGCTCCTTTCAAGCTGGTAGTGTTCCACTTGCTCTAAAAACTGCTGTCATCAGCCCCCTTCTCAAGAAGCCCACCCTGGACCCAGACGTTCTGGGCAATTACAGGCTCATCTCTAACCTCCTCTTCCTGTCCAAGGTGCTGGAAAAAGTGGTTGCTGCTCAGCTTTAGGACCATATAAAGTTCAACAACCCCTTTGAGATGTTCCAGTCAGATTTCCGTTCCACCCACAGCACCAAAACAGCTCTGCTCAGGGTCACAAACGACCTGCTGATGGCAGCCAATGCAGGCTCCCCCTCTCTCCTGATCCTCCTCGACCTGAGCGCCGCATTCGACATGGTTGACCATGACATCCTCCTTGGCACCTCCACAGCACCATCAGCCTCTCAGTTCTGGGGCTCTGTCCTGAACTGGTTTCAGTCCTACCTGTCTGAAAGAACTGAGTATGTCTCATTGGGAGGTTGCAAGTCCCAGACACACCATGTCACCTGCGGTGTCCCTCAAGGGTCAGTTCTCGGTCCCATCCTGTTCACCCCCTATATGCTCCCCCTCGGCCGTGTCATCAGCTGGCATTACATTGCTACGCTGATGGCACAGAACTATACCTAAAAACTGCCCCAAGCCCCTCTGCAGCCTAATCACTACTATCCACCTGATAAGGGCCTGGATGAAACACAACTTCCTCCAGCTAAACAGCACCAAAACCGAGGCTCTCTTGTTCGGCACCCTACACCAGGTCCAGCTTTCTCCCATAACCCACCTCACCTTTTCTGGCCAAAACATTCCCCTCTCTTCATCAGTTTCCAACCTGGGCATTAGGTTCAACTCTCACTTGACCTTTGATGACCACATCAAACATTTGTGCAAAACCTCCTTCTACCATGTCAAGAATATCTCCAAACTCTGTCCCACTCTAAACCTGTCAGACTCAGAGAAACTCGCCCCCCTAAACCTCCATCTGCAACCAAGCTCAAACCAAAGATCAAGCAAAAGCCTGCTCCTCCGTGCCCCCAGGACCAAGCTCTGCACTATGGGGATCGGGCCTTCTCCTCGACCGCACCTCAAAATTCTCTCCCCGACCACCTGAGGGCAGCACAGAATCTGGGTGCTTATAAATCAGGCCTAAAATCCTTAATTTCCTTAACTTAGTGGGGGGTTTTCCATCTTTGTGTTTGTTTTTGTTTTGTGCATCTGTAGCACTTTGAGATTTACTTTGAATGAAAAGTACGTTATTACTTTATTATTACAAATTACAAAATTAGCCACAATTTATTGCATTAACAGTACATGAATACATTTTAATTGAGAATATTTGAAAGCAAACAACAAAGTTAAATAAACATCAAGAAAAAATATTTAGTTTGCATGTTTCTTAGTAATTAAAACACAAAGCAATGGTTTGAAGCAGGATCCTGCTTATTAATTAGACTTGGAAGTTTTCCCATCTTCAAGCAGGCTTTAGGGCAGCCTTTACCTTGGTTAGGACAGTGATAGTTGTGTGCTGAAACTTTTATTCCACTGTGTTTCAAATCTAATGTTTGATGTTGTCGTCTCAATAAAAACAATTTTTTTGTTACATTCTTGTGTCTCTTGTTTTCTTATTTTGGAGGGCAGCTTACAGTCACTGAAGTATTACACCAAAACCTTTCTTTGTTAAGTTCAAACCTGTTTTTGTCCTAGATTGAAATTAGCGGGCAAATGATTTAAAATTGCTCATCTTGAACCTCAAACTAATGCACAGACATCAGAATCCAGGAGTATGCGCTTCTAACCACATTTGCCCATTTTTGATGATGTCTTTCCCTCAGAGTTCCATACTGAAATCACCTTAGACACTGTTCCTTGTGAAACATCAGCAAATTCCGCTGTCTTCATCACTGACATTCCTGCCAAATTTGCCCCAACATTCACGCCTCATTCATTCATTCATTCACACGACATTCACTTCAAAGTCACTGAGGTCTCGTCTTCTAGCCATGTTTATTATCCTGTTTATTAATTAGACCTGGAAGTTTCCACTGCAAGTGGCATTTTTCTGAAGTATAGAATGCAATGTAAATGAGCTGTATACCTGTCATTGCAAATAATAAGTTTAGACATCTCCCTTCAATCAATTCTGTACTGTGCAATCACAACTTTTCAAATTTTGCCTAAACCTAGAATACAGTAAGCATAGAACTCAAGACAAAGAATTATCTTCTATAAAAAAATCCATTGAGTAAGACATTTTGAAATAAATTTCACATATTTACAGAAGACAGTAATTCAAGCAAAGGAGAATAAACAGTTCACTTTGAATATGCCATATGAAAAAGCTTAATTGTAATGGAAAATGCTATGTTAGTTTTACATTCCTGCTCCCATGAATTAAGAGCGCACTGACACCACTATTTTGTTTCACACCATGCACGCTATGGTTCATTTGGAGAGCGGTGTGAACATCAAAGGTCGATCGAGAAACAAACTGAAACAAGCCACATGCAAACAAACCCAGACCACTTAAAATGGTGGTTTATATCCATTTAACAATGGCTCTTAGCACTGTTTGTTTGGAAAACTACTCTGCGTGAACAGGAAAAGGTCTTGGCTTTCATGCTGGAAATGAACCACAGATTGGGATGAGTTTTCTCTGGTTGAATTCTGTGTCGTGTGTTTCACACAAGATTTTATTATAGTTAGCTAGCTACCAGACATGTTTTTGGTATTCCGCAAAGCAGTAAGACACCATACGTTCAGTGACAAGCCATTTGTAACAATAGGGGGAAAAAAATCCTACTTAAAGTATGATTCATTATCATTAATTGTCAATGTAATGTTGGCATGGAGACGTTCAGCTGGCTGTCAGTGGTTGGCTGCGTGTAATTGAACGGCATTCCAGAAAGAGTTTGTTAGCAGTGTGTATGCCAAGAACAGGAGCTCTTGTAGAAATTGTGTGAGACCATAGCCTTCCTGTATTGGTACTGTAACAGCAAAACCTTTCTACATTAATTCATGTTGTGTAAATTGCTTTATTGCAGTGCTAACTTCTGTTAGTGTATTGTTCTGTGGTCTTCAGTCCCACACACCCTTCCAGGTTTCTTATTTGCATCACGTGCACGTTTTCCTTGCCCACTCTATTGCCTAATGGCTGTCCAGGGTATTTATTTGTTCTATTGACCTGCTCTTCCTCGCACTACTGTGAACCTTTGTAGATAAAACTTAATCATTAGTAACCATTTGTGGTGAATTACCGTAATTGCTGTGAATTACGGTATTTGCTGTGAGTGGAGACTTTGATTATATTGCTATTGCAGTGTTTGCTTTACAATCTGAATGCACTTCAAACAAGCAAGCTTTAGGGTAGCTTTTATCTTGGTCTATCAAATCTAATGTCTGACTTTGTGGTTTCAATAAAAACTATACTCGTTTTCTTATTTGGGAGGACAGCTTACGGTCACTGAAGTATTACACCAAAACCTTTCTTTATTAAGTTCAAACCTGTTTTTGCCTAGATTGAAATTTGCTGTCAACTGATTTAAAGTTGCTCACCTTGCACCTTGAACTAATGCACAGACATCACAATTCAGGAGTATGCGCTTCTGACCATAATTGCCCTTTGTTTATGATGTCTTTCACACAGAGTTTCATGCCGACATCACCTTAGCTCTACTTGCTGATGTTTCAAGAGGAGCAGAGTCTGTTTTCATCACTGAAGCTCCTGCTAAATGTGACCCAACAATCACCGCTACTTCAAAGTCACTGAGGACATCTTCTAGCCATGCTAGCCATAATTATAGGCAACCAGGCATGCTGGGATGTTAATTGCTTAATTAACTCAAGAACAACACCTGTGAGGAAGCACCTGCTTTCAATATGCTTTATGTGCCTCAAGCATTCACACCTTTTTGGCCACTACCTGTATAAATATATGTATGTGTGTAAGATATAAACCACAGCATGCCAGTGCAATAATATATGGCACGACAGGAGAGGTGGTCATTAACCATCCCTAAAGTGCAATAAATTCTTGTATATGCACTGGCATGGAGTGGTTTATATCTGTTATGCAAGGGCAATAATTAAAATGCATGCACATTTTTAAATAAAACAGAATTTTAACACATTTTAATCAGATACAAAACTAAAATAATAATGTACACATCAGCCACCTGATAACTCTGGTATCTATTTAGCAGTAACCTTCGGATCCTAACTAGTGTTGGCTACTCGCATTTAGATCGCAAACAAATACACTGGGAATAGACATAGGAAGCTAGCTAGCTAGCTACACAAGTAGTTGCTTGTAGTTGGTTATTAGAGAGCAACAGCAACAAGTACTGGTTTGCTATCTGCAAAAGCTGTTTTTTTACAGCATTTTGCCATGCTGCTGTTCCGACAGACAAGACACTATGCATCTGCTATGTATGCTGTTGCCTATAACAAGCAAGGCTAGCAATAGCTGGCATGCCGACAGCTGTTGAAGACAGCGGTCTGATACTATAGGTGTTTGCTTGCTTACTCACTATGAATTCAGTCAACAAAGTCAGTGAGTAGCCAACCAAATGTCTGCTTACAAAACCCCAGAATAAATTAAAATGAACGTAATGTAACATTAGCTATTGCATGTTCACACCTTTTTTGTTCCTGAGCAAACATTCTATTGTTTATGAAAAATAGAACTCACTATCATTAGGTTTTGAAATGTGTACGGTTAGTGATTTAGGACTGTGTTGCAGAAATTTGCCATGCATTTACACAAAAGTAATGAGCATGACTGTCGGCAAATCTGAATCAAATCGTTTTTATTCATAGTATAAATATGTGTATATGTACTGTATATGTATATATATATATACCTGGCCACCATGCCAGGTGGTGAGTGGATGAAAGACAACCAAAAGGGCTGCTGCCACCAGCTAACCACAGGCTTCAAGTAGGTCTTAATCATGTTTGCAGTGTGTTTGGGGTCATTATCATGCTGAAAGATAACGTTTTTTTCCAACCAGTAGTTTTTACCAAAGATACAGCATGATGAATCAAGATCTGTTTATATTTCTCAGCATTCATAATTCCATCAATCTTTGACCAGATCCTCTACATCATTGACTGAAATGCATCCCCAGACCATGACAAAGCCACCACAATGCTTCACAGAGACAGGCATTTATGTACTTCTCGCCAACTCTTCTTCTGACATACTGGCATCTTTGTGAACCAAAATGTTCAAATTTGGACTCATCGCTTCATAAGTCTTTCTGCCACTGGTTGTTGCTCCATGCTTTATGATCTTTTGCATATTGCAATCTCTTCTCTCCTCTTCCACAAGAATGGTTTCTTAGCTGCAACACATCCTACAAGACCATTTCATGTAAGACTATTTCTCACGGTCAAAGCGTGTACTTTGGTGGCAGGTGACTCTACCCAATGCTGAGCAAGCACTTCACTGGATTTCATTCTGTCCCTCAAGGAAGTGATCTTTAAGTACTGTTCATCAGATGCAGACAGCTTTTCGGATATTCAATTCCACCACCAGCACACCTGGTTCAGCTAATCAATACCAGTAAGAATTTAACAAATACATGGAATGGAAGGAGTGCCTCGAGGAGAGGCTTGGGAACCTGTGTTTTTCTAGCCATCTCAATAACGTTTTGGAAAACACAAGAAATTTGTGTTACTTTTTTATTGTATTAATATTTATTTGTATTTATTATAATATTTATTATAATGTATTATAATGCAAATAAACACTTACTACCCAGATAAATAGCTTTAAACATACATTTCTCAGGTAGCCTAAGACCTTTGTACAGTACTGTATATATATATACACAACAAGTATACATTAATGCACAAATACATGCACACATAGGAAATAGGTCAATTCAAGCCTGGTCCTGAAGGCTGAAGTATCTATAGACTTTCATTCCAGCCAGGCACTTAGCCACATCAGCCAGCTAATCATTACTTTAATGTAACAAATTCAGTTCTCTCCCGTTCCGAGACTGTTAGTGCTTTAAAAAGAGCTAAAAGACCTGATGCAGGACTGGGGTTGAGCTGCCCTGGAATCGACAGCACTCATTTTGACTTGTCGTCTATTAACATGACACTCAGAATAAACTGGGGAACAAGAATTACCTACAGCAAGCATATTTTAATGTCTTTGCAATTATAGGCACATAAAATGTTATAAAGCTGGTGAGATTTACACAGAGAATATCACGATTTGTTTACATTTTAGGAATGCTGTGAAACAATCATAGGTCACTGCTGCATCTTCATTCAAATGTTTTGAGGATGTTTTCACAGCACAGACTGTTTTCAATCACTAAATTATTATGTTAAAGGAAAACAACACACAAAGGTGTAAATAAAGCGAAACTGCATAAATTTACATTTCAAAATAAATTATGCATGGCAGCCACAAGATTATAGTTATTCAATAATTTTATTTTGGAGCTCCAAGATCTGCTCATTAGATATGTGATTGCTTCCTGTGGTTGTTATTTTTGTTGTATGAATTATTCATTTCAAATTGAAACTATGCAAAGTTTCTGATAAATGAACAGCATTTCCTCTTCAAATGAGGAAAAATATATACACATATACACACACATTTCAGCTTTTATGTATGTGGACATTGGCATTACACACTCTGCTGTTAAAGATGGGTAAAGATACAATGTCTGAATTCAAAATTAGAATTCACACCAGGAACAGGTCAGTATGGTTTTTCTAAGACCTTTTAACTTTATTAAGTATTGATCATGGTGTTATTGTGACATAATTACTCATTACTCAAAATGCAATCAGGCTTTCATGCAGAACACCTCCATGGTTTTAGCACATTAGGCCTCACACTCAGGCTGGCCAATACTGCACAGTAAAAGTGGAAACAGCTGATAAAATCTCCTCGCTCGCTAGTGTGCACTAAACCCACAACTGACACTACCATATAGCTCGTAGGAGGGTGACAAAATTTAAATACAATAGTGACCCATTAGCCAGAAGCTTACAGTCGCATTACCATGGTTCATTAGTTTTGTTGACTTTATCCAAGTCATTATCCTACAAGTCATAGCCATTCACGGATCTACTAATTGACCAGGCTCATCGAGTTTGGCATTTACAGTAAAATACAAGGTAGCTCCTTTGAAAAATGATTTTATTTTTCAAATAATAAATCTTTCAAGATTCTTCTCTGTCATTTAGTCAACTATAGTGATTAAAAGTTGATCGAAGAATTCAATTCAATTCAAAACCGTTTCACAACAAGCTCGATCAGAGGCCAGATGCATCTTTATTTTCAGAATAAAAACTCAAGGACATCATAATTGTGCTGAGCCTGTCACACATTCATGAGTTTTTCAATACATATGTGTTGCAGCTCATACTACAGTGATCTTGAATACAAATAATACATCCTTCTATTTGAGCTCTCAATTAAGCCATAAGGACAGGAAAGTGAGTACCCAGAATCCTCTGCAGCCCAGGAGAATTGGTGTGACATGTCCTTAATCATCATTATAGTCGCAGATATAGGGATGATATGTAAGTGTAGGAGACAGCCGCCTGACAGCGATCACAGTCATCCTCATGTGGAGGTAACCCAGAACCTTTCTCTCGCTGGTGTCTGATTCCATTTCCCCTCTGAAAAGTAGACCCAATTACATCATCCGTATTGATTTTATAACAGCAGAAAGGAAACCTTCCACTCCAGAGCACAGATCTCTTCTGAATTTGAAACCAAAAACCATATATCTTAAAAAAGTCCTTAGTATCACTAACATTCTGATTTATCGCCCCCACATCAAGGAATTGTTATTTTCTGAAAAATAATCTTACGGTCCCTGTATCATTGCAGAGTTGTTCTCTGTGCATAATTTTGCTGCTCTGAAGTCTATCTGAAACCTTCTGTCACAGGACATGGCACTCTGTACTTTCCTGCCACAAGATCAGTCATGGAGGTCCAGTGAAGGAGCATATGATCTCCCACCCATTCTAATTGCAATCAATTAGGTATCTGCAGAAGCATGAAATATGAGCCCTGAAGTGAGACAGCCACTGAAGATATAGACATGGGGTTTGATTAAAATCAATACCAAACTCAGGACTACCAAGGTTGCAACCAGAGTTGACCTTGTGGAGGTAATATTACCCAGGGAGAATAATAAGAACACAGCCAGACAGAATTTTTTTGACTGACTTACGCTTGTCCCTTTGCAGATTTATGGACCCCCTTCCCAGTTTTGGTTTACAAACTGGATTACTTAACATGTCTCCTAAAATAGTACTTAAAATCTCAACAACAAATCACAACAACAACAAAAAAATTCTGTGGTCCTCTTCACCTTTTCACATCCAAAATGGTTGAAATGTTATATTTCCTTTTCAATATGTTGAGGTTAAAGAGACAAGGCCAGTAAGACATTAACACATGACCTGGGTGCTTAGAAGCAACAGGACTAGTCACAAATGGTACATTACATAATAATATGAAATTGTTATATACTACGATTACATTTCACAATAATAGAATAGAATGAATCTACTAAATATAGGGCAGTAGGGCTTTTGCTTTTTTCTTAGAACGCCAAGTTATTGATGTTTAAAATAACCACAAATATCAATACATTGACATTGGACAAACATTGAATGTTGGATGATGAGCTGGGATATCAGGTTAGTTACCCATTGTATTTCTTTCTAATATGCTGTTTGTTCTTTCCACTGACATTCCAAGTTGCTAAAGCTCACTGTAAAGTGTTCTTCGATCTTCTTTGTTCATGAAAATTCTCTGTCATCCATTTAAGTTATGGTTGAATTTCCTACTGCTTTTGATATGTTAGATCACTCATTTATATCTGCTCTTGCTCAATCAAATCCCTCTCATCAAATAATCAGGTCTCCTGAAGAGGTTCAACTGAAGTTCCCCAAATGTTTTAACAACTCCCATTTTGCCCCTTGATTAGGACAGCCATCTCATTACATGCCTGCCTTATTTCTCACTACGAGTCTGCATCCTCTCCTCTATATATTGAGCATCTTCAATGATCATTTGCTTCTCCTCTTCCTCGCATTGTTAATATGATCATTGGCTGGCTAATTATCCATGCCACTATCTTTCTCTACTCTTACTCCCCAATGGTGGAATGAAATGACTGCAAACATCAGCACTGTGTAGTCTCTAATTACCTTCTGCCTTCTCCCAACATCAGACATCTTCAAACAATGCTTCTCTGTTTCCCCTGCTTATTCCTACATTGTATCTAATTTTTGTATGGTTCTAAAAAAATCCAGCTTTTACTCTCATAACTCATTATTATTCCCATTGGGACCACATATACTAAAAATGTATGCATTCACTACTGTAAGTTGCTTTGGATAAAAGCGTCTGCTAAATAGCATATATACAGTATATATATATATATATATATGGCATATATATATTGGCAAAGCAGGTATTCTTCCCAAGGATGTTTTTATACTGAACCCTTTTAAACTGTTTACATACTATATGCAATTGCATTTTAACATTTATTATTTCATTTTAAAATGTTTACTCAGATGGAAGTTTCTGTTTAGATACTGTAGCTGTAGCATATTAAAATCTCATGCATTCTAAGTTGCCCTGCGCTGGATAAGTCAATCTCTTAAATGACATAATAATCATAATAATAAATGGTGACGGGAGAGTGTTATAATATTTCCCCATGATACCATGTCCGTACCCCTGATATCCATTTTATTAGTGACAGCCTGTCAATCTCAGCATAGGCATTAGTCACATTTCACCACGGATTATAATGTGGCTGCAGGTTGTATAAACAAGGCTGCAGAATAATAAAAATGCTGAACAGCCGAATACCGCATGAGACAAGATGCCAACAGCTCAAACAATTTTTAGACAGATTGTGACCATTTCAGAGTTGGAGCGTGATGCTATTGTTATCAATCAAGATTACCATGGTGCCACTGTATGTTCATTAACAATTACAAAGATACACAATTGAAAGAATGCTATTGGACACAGAAGTGAGTCTGTAGGTACATAGCTGAAGAAATAAACAACATTTTATTTCCCACAATTCATAGCCCACACACTTCTGCGTGTTGATAAAGTAGATGCAGAGTTGATTTGCAGGGGTGAAAGTGGCTTTGATGATGGGCCTCATGTCATCATGCTCAAGAATTTCACCACAAGTATCCTAATTGAAGCTTGATGGATTTGAAAAAAGACAAGATGCTACCATTTGAAGATGACATAGAGAGAATTGTAATGTTTGTTGAAACGGGGGAAAAAATACTTTTACTGTCTTGACCAAGTTCTTGTTGCTTTTAAATGGCCATTTTGACAGATTTAAATTGCACATTTATCTCAAAGTGCATGCTTAGATATCCACACAAAAGCTGTTTGTTGACAGACAGTCAGACAGTCATTTATTGTTAAAGGCAAGTGAATTTAGAGTCTTTTACGAGTGGTTTTTATTCACACATTGTATCCTAAGTATGCAAGCTGCAAGCTCTTTTGGACAGCAAAACCTCTTGGTGAATGTGTGCTTTCAATCCAACCTTTGAATTCAAGCCTCCCCTTGAATCATTTAATGTCAGTTCCAGCCTGAATACTGCACTTGTGTTTTAGCATGTAAATATGCACATTGATTCAGAGCGAAAGCTCTGATTACCCCAACCGTATAACAGAAGCTTAAAAACACATGGGATTCCTCTGCCTTCCCCTCCATAAGACGAATGAACATCTAGAAAGCTCGGCAAACTTGAATACTATTCAAGCAATTGGTCATGCCAAGTAGAGCACGGCTGGCTTTCAGTAACAGGGGAGGGATGTTGCAGATTTCATGCTAGCCCACCATGTACCAATCCACACAGATGCGACAGAGAAATTAATCAAGCAGGGAGCCAGAATGGCAAAGCCCATCTTTCAAACACAGCAGATACATCTCAGCCTTCTCTCAAAGGGATATAGGAATGTTGTAATCATCTTTATCTGACCCCTACAGTTTTTGGAACACAAATCTCTCACTCTTGTGTTCTTGTGTTGAAGAGGCCCAGAATCAATACACAATTCTAGACTTTAAAGAGAAAGTACCTTCTACATTTCAAGAAATATAAATGCACTCTAAGAACTTTCATTGCGCAGACATAAATATTGAGGCCAATGAAATCAAAACCTCGTCTTGGGGATTACTGTTTTCTTGATAACAATGGTGGAAAAATGGGCGAAGACTTCAAATCACTTAGGAGAAGTGTGAAATTGGGAAAGAGTTGAGATGCAAGACAGAAATGCTGATGCATCCTTAGCTGTATGTGGCACCACTGTGAGATCAACCCCAGTCTTGCCTCCAGCTGTGCTGGTCATAAACACTTCAGGATGAATTTTCCCTGAGTGAAAAACAAAAGGAACACACCTCGAAAATGCATCATTAGTCATGTAAAAAACAATCCAGTTAATGCCTTCAGGACCAGTGTTGTGCTTTTAAAAGAAGCCTGGCCATCAGGGTTTGGCGGCAATCTATTTTTACCATCTTCGAACGTAAACCTTGTGTTGTCACGTGGTCCAGGCCAATTACACCACAGTGTACAGCAAGGGGAATTAAAGGCCTCAAGGACAATGTTTCACTTTAATCTTCTACTAATCCACTGAGCACAATGGCAAATGAAATGCTTTACTTTGGACACTGTAGGTACACTGCCAGTGGCCAGTAGCATCAAAGGAACAATTCTGCCCATTAACAGTTCCGCTTCTGCAACAGTTTGGAATGCGCTCTAATGGCATCATCTCTCAGCACCAGATCCCTTCTTTTATTACCCCTCACGTAATAAAACCATTAGTACAACACAAAACCCTCTCTCACTTCCATTCTTACCTCCTGTAAGGTCAGGCAGCTAAAAGCTTTGCTAGTCTGCCTTGTGGAAACTAGCTAGTATTTTTGGCAGAAATAATTTAAAGAGTTTAATTCCTAAGCAGTAAGAAAATCCTGCATAAATTAATCTGCCATTATACAGTGCGCTAACATCTTGCCCTGGTGCTTTTGTAGATAATTTAGCAGCAAATGTTTATCTCAAAGAGAAAGGCCTTTTCTCTCTTCGACAAAGAACAGCCATGTCCCACAATAATGGTAGAAAATACCTTAACCAATCACAGCAATGACGATTACCACAAACTCTTAAAATATAACTGTTATATTATATTATTGTTTAGTGACGTGTTCCAATTAAGCATTGTAACAACAGGTTAACTAGTTAGCTATCTAACTTGTTGTCTCCAAGTTGACTGTACCTACACTAATAGAGTAGCCTGTTTATTTATTTGAATCATTTCAAACTTCCCCTGTAACTAACCAACTTTGTCAGATGTATGATCTCCGCAATTCGCAGGATTGAAATAACTCGTTAAAGTTTGGTCGGTAGTATAGCTCACGAGCTGAAGCTACGCTTCTCTCTCACGCAGTGCTAGCCCTCATGAAACTAACATAATGTTGTTTACCAAAACACCACGAATCTATTGCGCAAACCTGCTATTCACATGTTCAAACACATAGTAGCATTTGCCCATTTATCAGACTATTATTCAAAGAGTATGTCTCTCCATGCCATGTCTATTGCCCCTTTGTTAAGAGACAAAGCACGCAAACACTGGCAACTCCACATGGTCAGCTTTCAGTTTTCATTTTCTAACAAGCATGCATACATGCACATATACACATTTACCCACAATCACTCACATCCCTCAAACATATCCACCCTATTTTCTCATTTATTTATTTTCCTCAATTTAACGTTTAACTTCCCTTTATTTTCTGTTATTCTGTTGTTGATTTTATTATGTTTAATAAAGATTATTTTTAAACGTTGTGTCTGCTTTGATGCTATGGAGGCATGGGAATATAGCCAAAATCGTCTATTCCAAGAAGTCTTTTGACCTTTCTTTGAATAATATCACCTTTATTACTACCAGAGCATATGGTAACCTGTAACATAGTTTAGATTTCAGATACATTTTAGGTTAGGGTGTATAGTCATGATTTGGGTCTATATGATAACCTATCTGAGAGGCTTAAAATTGCACAAAACAATCTAATAAACTCTATTTTCTTGCAAAACAAATACATATTTAAATAAGTGGCTCATACATGGCCACATAAAACAAAAAACACCAACAGCTTGAAACTAAAACTGCAAGCTAAACTACTTCCATGTAACCTTTTTTGCAGCAGACTATGAGTATATTGATTAAGCTTATCAGGGTGGAAATCACCTTGTGACATTAAGTCAGATAATTATTTTTACACATCCAAATGTCAAAAACTTCCCTTGAAACACAGATCAAGCAATTGCATCGCATTAAATACTTATTACAAAACACATCCTGGGCTCTTCTCTCTTGTATCAAAACAATTCATGCAGCTGTATTTACAAAGGATGTTCAGATGTGCAGTGCATATACAGGAGCTTTTTTGACAACTTACATGATTTTAAACATACCAAATCCCATTATTAATGACAAAAATGAAAAAAATACTAAAATGTGTTTTACAGTGGCACAATTTAATTCAGAGAAATATATACATTCAACACAACAAAGAGGGCATAAATCAGCTCCCTTATGAATGAAGTATTGTGAGATGTGCTATGACTGACAGTAATGCCAGTCAAAGAAGATGTAAACTTATTTAACAAAATAAAGCACATAAGCACATAAAATGGTATTATTTTATACAAACAATGCTTTTAGATGTGTTTTAGAAGACATATACCATATACCATAATACCATTTTAGAAGTTCAGTAGTAAAGCAACCATTTTTATCAAACTACCAACGTATTGTTTCAGCTGAGCATTTTAAAAGCCACGTACAAAGTTGAACTTAGTGCATGTTATTCCATCTGAAACTCCCATTGAGGCTTCCAAATATCTTACCGTTTTATCATTCCCAGACTGCATCAGCGAGAGGACAAACCAACAGCGAGTGTCTGTGTGTTATTCTCTCCATTCTAACGCATTTTTAAATGTTTTTAAATCACACTTCCAATGAAGCAGACTGCTCTTTGGCACAACAGTTTTTTAACTCATCAGAATATGTGATGCCATTAGTATTTATTATCTAAGACAGAGCATAATTGTGCACCTTCTATAAATGGCTTCCACAGCTGAACTTTCACTGAAGCAGTTGAGATAGAACACCTTGCTACAGACAACAGTAGCAGTGCCCAACCATTTAGAGATAAAAGTTAACACGGCAGTACATTTATAATGGCTAAACAACTAGATGTAATTATTATTATTTGCAGGTAGTGCTTGGAAGAATGATTACACATGACACATTTTGAACCAATTAATGGTTCATGAGGAGAACATGTTTAAATAATGGCAGAAAATGTAGAACAGTAGACCTCAAGAGCCCTTGAGGCAAAAGAGCATCAGAACCGCTGTTGTATGTGTGAGGCATTGCTAACATGCAATATTTTAAATCATTTTAATATATTCAACTGATATATTCAATATATTCAATAATTCAACTGACTGTTATAGTAACGCTGTTTCTGATCAATACCCTATTGCTGAGATGGAATATACGATTTTATACTTTTAGATTTTTTGATAAACCATGTCATCCAGTTTTTTATAAGCACGTCATCCCAAGTGGTGGAAAGAGAAAACAAATTTTGATAGGTTGCCAGATAGTGCTGAGAAGAAAATAGGTGTCAAGAAAAGATATTGTGTAAATGTTTCTGTTATTCCATGAAAAGCTTAATGGTTTTACACCACCAATAGCTATGCACTGAGGCTTTGTGTATGAGCTGTTGCAGGACTAAAGGTCGATCGCATTACATCCTTTTCCACTGAGAAGTGCGTTCAGTGCCAGCAACCAGAGGTAAAGAGTGTTGGGAAAATTGTGTCAAAGCAATCATTTACAACTGAATTTTGTGAATTATTCCATTTTTAAGGTGTCGTCATGAACCTTGGAGACATGTATGACTTTGACTTTATTATATTCTTGCACACAGTTACAAACTGAATAAAAAGCAGAATTGACAGTGTCTATTATAGCTATATAAACATATTTAAAAAATTAAAAATAAACATATTTACATATAGACAAACATAGAGTACACATAGCACACTATACATGTTTGAATGTATAGTGCTTTAAATGTGTACAAAGGTTTGTGTTTATATTCCCAAACAGTTATACTTTTGAACTATTCTGCATATTATATGCAAAAACTGAAAATTGATTGGTTTACTGCAGCCAAGTTTTTTAGGCACCATGTTTCTTTTAATAACTTTTAAAGAAACGAGCCCAAGGAACTATGTAGTGAAAGTTGCATGGCGATACATTAAGTAGTTTTGTCGGAGATGTCATTTGAGTGTTTTACAAAAAATCAAAAATGGTGAACCTGATAAAATGTCACTTGCAACAATGTACACCATAGGAGATACATATCTATACCAAAGTTTTAAAATATAACAACTGTTATAGCGCCACCATGTGGTCAAATCAATGCCATGATGGGAGAGTGGACTCTACACACATGTAAAGTTTTGTGAGTTATTGAGAATCCATCTGTATTTTATAACCATTTTGCCAATTGGCTGACGAAAATGATGGAAATATTCCATTAGCTTATTACATGTCGGTAGGTCAAGCAGTTTAGGAGTAGATGCCGTTTAACCGCTACATGCAATATCGTCACAATAGTTGCATTGGCTCATGGCAGTCATGTTTACTAACATATCAGGAAATTTGGGGACGTGATTTAATGTGCAGTGCTTTACATGTGTAGCAAGGTGGGTGCTGATATTTCCAATGGATATCATTTTTTGACCTAATTTGCATATTGTGCACAATGAAAATTTATTGACTTACTGCAGCCATATTGTTTTTTGAAAACTCCATATTTTAACAAATTTTGAAGATGAGCATCTAAAGAATATATCAGTGTAAGTGGTTTTCAATATGATATAGAGTCTCAGAGGAGATGTCATTTAAACAGTTATAGAACTCCTAGAGGTCGAATCTTTCCAATTGGTTTCTTCTGTGACATTGAAACAATTTAATTTTCATGTTTTCTTCTCTTGTTGAGTGTTTAAGAGGTTTAAATCCAGTAGCAATTTACTGCCACCTGTGCTTCCAGAGCGTTCAACCAACACCATAGAAATAAGATACTTTGACCAACACATTCTGTATATGCTACCTGCGGTGCTGGAATGTTTAGTCACACTAAGAATTAACCAGTGGAAGTGCAATTGCGCAAGAAGTGTTCGAAAATGCAATGGACAAATTAAGCTATAGTTCTATAACATTGTATAATAGTTAGCAGGAATGCATATGTGATCACCAAATTTAGATAGATTAGATTACAATATTAGATAGATTCAATTTAAAGTGCATTACAGAGTAAAATAGTTTATGTAGAGCCATAAAGCAAACTCAAATCACACTGCACGTCCATAAAGGAATGTCATAAGACATAACAGTGTTACAATATGACAAAACAGGGAGGCCTACTCAGTTGTGCCAGTAGGTGGCAATGCATTTTAAGGCTATATACATTCAAAATATAAACATACTATCATTCTATGGCCCCAGAAACAGGAAGTGACATTGGCTAGCCTCATCCAGTTGACTACTTCAAAATGCCTCATTCAGGCACAGATCATTCTGCTAAGTGCATTCTCTAGGAATTTTCTAACTCTATGCATTTAAGTGTTTCACACAAAATTCAATATGGCGGAAAATCCAATATGGCGAACTTAATACATGTCATTTGCAAAAATGTTCATGCAGCCCCTGCTGCTCTGATAATGATGACGATGTGTTCACTGCCCCTGATGCTGCCTACCTGCCTGACAACTACAAAATAGAGAATAACCCCATATTAAACACCTGAAATAGTATAATTTAAGACAATTCTACCACCATTCAATAACATATTGACAAATTGAGGGGGGGGGTCTGACCTCCTCTGGTGATATGGCTGCTCACTGCCCCTCCTGCTCTGATGATATGATGATGATGATGATGATGATGCTGTCTGCGTCACTACTGCAAAATACAGGGATTATCCTCATATTAAAAGCCTGACATAATATAATTTTGACAATCCTACCATCTTCATTCAATAACAAATTAGTATTTAAAAAAAATGAAATTACTACTTTGTTGAAACATTAGAAACAAATAAAGAGATACATTGGCAGTCTATTAAAGACTTGGAACATAGTGTAGCAGTGAGTGCTACTGAATCAAGACTCGGGAGAGTGTGCTTTTCCATTTTAGCTACCAGCTTTATTAGAACAAAGCATTGAGATGTCAGGAAGTACACAGAAACACGACAAGTGCACGGGGGGTCATTCTTTACACATACACATACTACCACAGTTCACGACACAAAGGATCACATGCAATCATCTTTAGTAACAAGGGAAAAAGGGACTTCCACACAGACAGTATTCCACAATTGCACAAGTATTAACACATGAACATAACTAGCTAATAAATATTGTAAAGGCCTATGGGGCATTTCATATGTAGTTAGCCAAGAGGCTACGCTACAAACAGGAAGTAGTAACCGCTAACAAAAAAAAAAATGCTGCCATGTCCGGTTAGCATCAATGGTGCATCAATAGCACCATTGATGCTAACCGGACAGGAGTATGGACTAAATAATTCAAATTTGACACACGACGATCCACAATGTAAGGACCGCTATACTTGGCCTGGAATGGGGAACCAAGTATAGGCAACAGCGTCAACACTTTTGAAATTTCCGGCTTTCAGCCTTGCGATCATAACGGGATTTCATTTTAGACTATGCAATGGATAGGTTTTCTTTCGCCAACTCGCACGCTCTATACAGCCTCAGACAGAAGTCATTAACATAGGACAATAGGCTTTTAGGGGGTTCTGTCTGCTTCCACTCATCAGCAATCAAATGTAATGGACCCCTCACAGTATGTCCAATGGCCAAGTCGTTCGTACTAAAACCAGTGCTTTCCTGCACTTCTTCACGAATGGCCAGCAACATCCAGGGCAATCCACTCTCCCAATCACGGGAAAGTTCAATACAATAAGACCACAACATGGATTTTAAAGTCTGATGAAAACGTTCTAGAACGCCTTGACTTTGGGGGTGATACGCGCTCGACAAATTATGCGTGATGTGTAGTTTTTTCAAAAACTGAGAAAATGCTCAGGAGGTGAAATTTGAGCCTTGATCAGTTTGAAACATCTTGGCTATGCCGAAGATGGAAAGTGCTTTAATTATGTTTTTGGCTTTAATTGCACGGAGAGGGAAGGCAGCAGGATATCTAGTGCTTTTGCACATCACAGTCAACAAATATTGATTTCCTCCTTGAGATATTGGAAGGGGGCTAACACAATCCAAAATCAGGTAATCAAAAGGATTTTCCTCCATCACACGGATGGGCTCGAGAGGTGCAGGGTGAATTTTACTATTCGGTTTACCGGAGACTTGGCAAACATGACACGTTTTAATATACGCTGAAATGTCGTGTTTCAATTTGGGCCAGTAGAATTGACGGAGAACACGGTCGTATGTTTTACGGACACCCAAAAGCCCAAACCTACGGGTGTCAGCCGGCAACCTCATCCAGCTCCCTAGACGTTGTCAGCTCGGCTTTCAACCACAGAGGTGGAGTAATTCTTAATTTTTAATCATCTGAGATGTATAGCCGACTGCTAATCTGGCCCCTGTTTAAATATCAACTCTTGTAGAGAAACAATACAGGGTATGGTAGCTAGATCATTTTCCTAATTATAGTAAAAGCTAACACATCAATTTTGCAACATATCAAAATAAATATGATGGGCTGTCCCCTTACCTTATAAGCAAATTCTAATCTCCTTTACGGTATTTCCTAACAAAGTGCCCTATAGTATCTCACACGATGAGGGTTTTCCTCTGACTACACAATCCTCAATGTCAAGCATTTAACTAGCTAACTTTAGCTAGAGCAAAACCACAGCTTATTATTTGACATGTTGAATATACAAAGACTTTCTTCTAAAATGTCATGCTAACTAGATAGCTAGCTAAAATCTCATGTTTGATATGAACTGCAAATGTCAGCTAGCTAGCTAACATTAGCTAAGCTAGCCCAAGCAGGTTGGCAGACTGACAAATCAATGCAATTATCTAACATTAGTTAGCTACTGTGGCTAACTTTCAAACTCCAAGAAATCAATTTAGAATATAAATGATTAACAGTTCAATTAAAATACAGAATTACAATAATACAGGAATAAAGATAATTATTCAAACAATTGCCAACCTCAACTGTCACTCTCCAAAAATTATTGTGCAGAAGCCGCAAATATTGTAGCTATCTTCTATTGGACAGGGATGGAGACAGATCCTGATTGACGGAGGCATGCCAAAATCAGATTGGACATAGGGCTTGGAAGCTGAGCTTCCAGGTGGGCCAGTATTGTCCAGTTAAATTCCCCCAAACCAATCACATGATTCCATTCAATACATTAAGTCCATCGAAAACCAAGAGACAACTGCGACCAGCCAAGCTTCCACTGACATGTTCAAGTGCATGACGCAATAGATAGTGATGGTTTAAACAAAACATTTCAGTCTAAGTGACATACCATGGAATTAAAATACCACTCTCTATCTGTGGCATTTTGTTAAATAGATATTAAGTAAAAATGTTTATTAATGTTGTATTTAAAAAACTATTTCCCTTCCCCCCCAAAATTATAGGGGAAACCGAGCTTCCCTCATTTTCTTAAAGAAATTTCCACTGATATATTATATATAAATACACAGTTTATTTCTAGTTTATATGCATCAGTATGTCTATGGATGTCTGAAAAAACTGATGCTCTCTGCAATGCCAAAGCAGAATTAATATTTATTACCCGCTAGCTCAGCGGGACTGGTCATTCCTCATGTGTCCTCCACTGCAAACGCTCCATTTCTAAATGTCATGCTTTCTCACAGTATCATAATGGAGGTTTATCATCATGTTACAAATTACATGCTGTAGGCTTTGAATATGCATTTCCATATCATTAACCTTCTAAGGTCAACATATGATTATCATTGCTTGTTTGTGTACAAAAAACCTGGACATCGAGTGTCATTTAATCATCAAGTAGGAGGTGTAGGAGATTATAGCTTGTGATTTTCTTGTTTCATAATAATTTCCCAACACAAAGTGAATTTCCCACAAATTGTTCTGATCTCTTCAACTGCACGCGAATCTAGGCAATGTATTTCAAAAAATGAATGTTCAAAAAGTCAATGTGATGTTCGCAGGCTAAGCCTGATGAAGCGATTATACAGCAAATAACTTTGCCAAGAAGGTTAACAGCACTCTAATAATGAAACATTGTACTGAATCCAATGGATTAGAGAATAGAGAACCTGCCTAAATCACACTCTATGAATTTCTGTTCATAATGCCTTTTTAGTTATTTTTCAACTTGGTCTTTATATCTTTGGAAACATTGCTTGAGCTTGATAATATGTATTCATGAGCACAGTGTTCGCTGGTATGGCAGTCTCTTGAAATAAAATATATAACACCATGATGAAATATGTAAATGAATCCAATACAAAGTTAACACTTAAGCTACATTGTAGATCACCAAAAAAAGGGATGATTTTTTTTTACACCCAGTCGTAATTGTAAGCTCATCTCATCGCAAAAACATCTTCTATCAATTCAGGAATAAGCAGATGTGTAGCCATTCACTGCTTATTTTCACTGTGCAGTCCACCAGTTGAGCTGCACAGCCCTTGCACTGGAGGACTGCAGTTGTGCATGCTGACTAAAGATGAATGGAGCCAGTGGAGTCTCTCTTACATGATGAGGTGAGGGTGATGCTATGGCCAATTATGCACTGCCCCCACATGGGACTGCACTATTCAATTCCAGACCATGGGGCATATCACATGGTCTGGACACAGTGTGTGTCTAACACACTAATGTGTTAGTGCTAACACATTAAGGGAAAGTGCTTTAGCATCCACCAGCTGACAGCCCCAGCTCAATATGTTTGTGACATTCACCCGCTATCCAATTTGTTAAATTTGTCCATTTAGAATACCTATTGTTTATCTGCTGATTATGACCATCCATTCAGATGCTAATAACATTTAAAAATGTATTTTACTGTGCTAAAAGTTTACAAGATCAATGCTAACATGTTCTTGAACATTTCTGCTTTATTAAGAAATGCTTTAATATAAGTGTTAATAAATCATTCATTAATAATTAGAAGCATTCACAACCTCTGCAATACTACAAATTACTCTTACAGGACATGCCTTTCAATGTCACCAATGTTGTACTGGAATAGAAGATTAAGATTCAATAGAGTTCTCAATAGTGGAATTAGCGCTTAATTAATGTAACAAAAGGAATGGATGGAAGAAGAGGTGATTTTTCTCCCACAGATACAGCACACCATGGCATTTGCCTACAATAGTACTGTAGCCACTCTGTACTACAGGAACTAATATTGTTCCACACATGCTCAACTTTTCTTCACATCATTACTTGTCATTAGAGTTAATCTAAGATATCTAAGATATCTACTGTATAATATGTTACTATGAATAAAACATTAGTTAAATTGTTTCTTTAGGTAAGACACATTTTCATGATCCCATTGCTAATTATATACCTAAATGAAGTGGCTAATTCTGAAATACGAAACCTCGGAAGATAAGCAAATTAACATCTAAATAGAAAAACACGAAATTGACCTAAATTTAGGTTATGCACCATTGAAATCTACATTACACAGGCTTACGAATCTAATGCATTTCAAGGGAAGGGACACTTTAATTATATTTTTGTCACATATCTTATTGTAGCCTTTCCCCTGACAGGTAGAAACATTGAGTATTTTTGTAATGGTGCTGGAAAATTGAGGAAAAGTCATACAATTTTGCGGCCCCAAAAGTTTATGAACACTGGTCCCAATTCCCAAGTTCTACTGTGAATTCCTAAACCAAGTTTTAGGACTGATGTTCATTTATCATTGTTACCACTGTTTAGCAGGCACCGAAATTCAAAGCAAACCATGACAGAATATAACATTTTTGCTGCACATAACTGAGTGCAAACAGACAAAGGTCTGTCAAACACTAGAAAAATCACAATTCTTATGTAATCATACAATATGTTTATAACATTCATGCTGATGATCCAAAGACTGTAATAGCAGCTTCCATCTGCTGAAACACAGAATAGCTGTTTCGGGCCTTTTACAGAGGGGCACTGAATCATGTCTCAGAATGTCTTGAAACAGGGCCTCCCGCGTGGTCTAGTGGTTTCAATGTCCAACGCTGGCCACGGTGACCGGGGTTCAATTCCCCGTCGCACCAGAGTCGGCTCTGGCTGGGAGTGCCATCGGGGCGGCAATTGGTTGTCCGCCCCAGGGAGGGGGGAGGGAAGCCGACACAGTTCGCTGCGCACAGGAGTGGTTATGGTGTACTGGAATTACAGTCGACAGCTCAGCGAGTGCTGTCTCGGAGGAGGCAGCACTTCGCCTTTGTCACTGCCGGTCACAGGACTATGGCAGCAAACTACGAGGGAGGGGATTGAACAAAGCACAGTGGGAGTAATTGGGAGAAAAACGGGGTAAAAATCGGAAAAATAATAAATTTAGAATGTCTTGAAACAGCAAATGAGTTATGGACAAATTTGTATACTGTGACAGAGGGATCACCTAGGTTTCTAGCTCTTGTTACAAAGATAATAGCCTGGATCAACATTTGTCCTTAACTTTGACTGAAAATTAATTGCACTTTTTTTTTTCTTTCTACACAATCAGCAAGTTCAGCGATCACCAAAATGAACACAGAAAACAAGAAAAAAAGTAACACTTGTATTTAATTGCGAGTTAGTGGGACAAATGTTGATTTAATCCAGGCCAATGTTAGCTACTGTATATGGCCAGTACACATTATTTGGCTTGGCAGATCTAGCAGCAAAATGAATATGTTAGGTAGCGAGGTTCTTATGACTGGACACCACTTTTCTGTTTTGTGTATTTATTGTTCATTTATTTTAGCTGCCATGAGTATAGTTTACTGCCTCAAATATACTTCAATATTAAAGTAACCTTCAAATACACAAAAAGTAACATTATTTAACAAATTGTTTCTAATATTTAAAATGGATTTAGAACTGCATTTTACAACAGGCTACTTAGATTTTTTGTTTATTGCGATTTTAATGGAGATAAGATTGGTCAGGCACTGGGAGTTTCAGGCCAGGCACACCCCTTCCCAGCCACACAGTACAAGAAAGCCAGCCAGACATTTCAGTCACACGCTACAAATTAAATACAGGCTGGTCTCTGAGCCTGTACAAAAATCTCAATGAGCAAATATAAGAACTGTAATGATACAATCAAGGACAATAATTAAGTCCAACATACATCTCATTTGAAATGTCCCTTGGCGATAGCAAATGGAATACACCCATTTTGTGTAGATTATGTTAAATAGCCAATTTCGGCAAATTGACTTACAGTGCACTTAAATATGTCTGGACATGGTAACTTTCCCCAGCTGGATTTATTTACAATCATATTGATCCACCTCTTTTTTCCTTTCCTTCACCCATACATTTATTTCCTTTTCATACTTCTCTTTCCCCCTCTACATCTGGCATGTTTGAAGTAGAGTCAAGGGAGTAGAATACCATCTGGACAAATGTACCGTCTTATATATTGACTCCATAATGCATTTCTTAATCTCTACAAGTTCAGCCAGCAACAGTTGTAGTCTGGTTCAACAGGGAAGTGTGCACCCCTCAAAGTGACCTTCAGGGTTTCAAATTTCATTGACACTGGAAAAAGGATTTATTCTGTACTCAGCATTGAGAAAAAAAGCACTTTGCTATCAAACTGCAACTCTTTATTCTTAGCACTATCATTATTAATGTGCTATTTCCTGCCTATCCAGAGAAGTCTTCTCTTTGCTGTTTGTAGCTATGTCGGCATAGACTTGAATTGCCCTTCCCTTGTCTCCCTTTGATTAATCATATTTTTTTCCCAAATATGATAAATCTCTGTTAGACAGTCAGGTTTTCCAGTTATCTCCCTTTAAGAAATGAGCCAGCCAGTACTGATGCTTTCAACCTGCATGGAAAAGCTGTGAAATATTATTTAAAAAAATATTTATTACATAATTGATTTATTTAGGCCAGAAATATGTCTCTGATGGTTCATCTTAACATTTAGACAAACCTTTGTGCAACAATTTATTTATTGAGTTTTTTTCTGAAGGATATATGCATGAGCACATCAGAAAAGCTATACTTTTTACATAAGAATCAATAGAACAACTATTTGAAGTGAAGCTGCAAGTCTTCTGTAAAATATCCAAACACAGGCAGCAGGGAGCATCTATCCCTTGGAGAATGCAGTTTTATCTTGGGTACGTCTGCAAGGATTAAATCAGCTTTAATCCACCTGGAGGGTATAAAATACTCCTGATAATTCTGCATAGTTTTAATTAAAGGAATTTGCCAGTATATTTAAACAGGATAAAAATGTATGTCGATTTAAAAGGAAATCTCTGAGCACTAGGACCTTGTACCGGAGGGACTTTGTTTCCCAGCATGCCCTTACCAAACTGCTTCATTGGCCTTGCAGGTAAAGTTTTCACTCTGTCAGTAGAGGGTTGTAGGGGTGATCTCCAGGCATTTTATACCAAAGGCTTTTAAACGGTGTCCGTTGATTCACTGAGAGGGCAGACCGACGGAACTCAGTGGATCTGGGGACTGGGTGGGGGTGTGGGGGGGAAGTAAACATTCCCACCACTGTTTACAATTTAAAATATAGGATGTTTATGCTAAATGTCTAAATAAGTATAAGCACAACATTATTTCTGTTCAAAAATTAAGCTAAATATGTTTAAATTCCAGCAGATGCTGGACAGCCTAATGCTTATAGCAATTGTTTTTGAACACGCTGACCCTGGTTTGAAGTGTGGTTGTATTGCATTCATTCTTTATTTTAAATATGTCAATTTAAACGATTGTTCATTATTGTGACATCCTTCACTCTATTTTGCCATTGCTTAGAATCACTGGCTACAAAAAAATCTCATGACCGTGACATCCAAAGATGCAAGTGCATTCAACTTAGATCACTTGGTGAACTTTGCCAGAAAGAGGCATTACACACAACTACCAAACCAAATATACAGCAATTATTTTAAAACTCAAGGGTAAGGTCATTCTACCAGTTATTTATTGAGCATCCAAATAACAAGTTGTTCCAAAATACAGGTAACTGCCAAAACAAAGTAAATGAGGGATACAAAGTATATTCCACACAGGTGTGGTTTTAATTAAGCAATTAACATCCCGTCATGCTTAGGGTCATGTATAAAAATGCTGGACTGACACAGTTGCCCATTGTTTTGGCTATCATGGCATAAGAAGAAATCTCTACCTGTTGCTATGGTCATCTCTACCTGTTGGAGGGAAAGACATCATCAACTAGGGTTGAAAACTGTGGTCAAAAGTGTATACTCCTCGACCATGATGTCCGTGCATTTGTTTGAGATTCAATGAAAAACAGACGAGCAACTCTGAATTAGTTGGCTTCAACTATCAATCTAGGGCACGAGCAGGACAATTTTATCAAGAACAATACTTATTGGAGATTCTGAAGCGGCACCTGAGACAACACCATTAACAAAACACCAGATGATGGAATTTCTTATGGAAGAATGGTGTTGCAACCAATAGATTTCCAGACACTTGTAGAATCTATACCAAGGTGCATTGAAGCTGTTCTGGTGGCTTATGGTGGCCCTAAGCCCTATTAAGCTACTTTATGTTGGTGTTTCCTTTAATTTGGCACTGTGGCATATTTTGGTAGCTGCCCTCAGGGATTTCTGACGCAGCAAAACTAGCCAGCTGGACTTTGGAAGCTACATGCTACCCCTTTGGGTGTTGTTGAGATTCCTTTTGGATGCTGCCTTTTAAGTGCCTGCATGATTTGTAAGGGGTGCTGTGGCCCACACTACATAAAGTGGATTTGAAAATCCACACCTTATGGCTGTGTTAAGTCACAGTTTTCCTGAAAGTATTGGCTTCTCAAGGAACACACATTTTGACAATAAGGATGAAGTACTGAGAGATCAGCTGACCGCTTTGCTAATTGCAATGCTGAAATTAATATTCTAATGTATCTACATTATGTAATATATTATTATATAAATGTGTATTAGAATGACAAAAAAACATTATCAGACAAAACATGTGTTGGTGCGAAATTGTTTTCCAGCTGTAAGGGCTGCTTCATATCATATGAACATTTGTTTCTTGAGACATGATAACTTCATTATAAATTAATTCAATAATAACCTTTTTTGTTAGCTTACTAGCTTTAGCTACATATCTGTTGATTTACTTTTGGCACACTCAACTGTAAGTAAGATAAACCTTGCTGCTGTCAGGGGACGGAGGGTGGTGTGTTTGTGTGTTGGGGCGGAACTACCTTGAGTAAACCCCCTCCGCTTCAAAAAATTCCATGATCTGCCCTTGGGACCAATAGGATTCCCAGTATGGGCAAGAAACCTTTTAATTTTTCCTGGATGGTAAGGTATGGGTAAACCCATAGGAACAGGCAGGAAAATGTACATAACAAAAATTGTCTCTGGACAGATGTGATTGGGATTTTACCACCATCAGATAAATCCCTGATATGACAAATTGTAATGAAAATAACAAGATTCTGCACAGATATAGGTGAAAGGGAACAATTAAACTGCAATTTCAGTTTGCCACCATCTGCTCAAGTTTAGGAAGCTATCAATATAAACAGCATGAAAATGAGCTCTGAACAAAACCACAATGCCCTTTGTCCTTAGTTTTGAGTTAAGAATTTAATTAATTTATTATTGCCTTGATTTCTTATATAACATTCAGAATTTCAGTAACTGTCAAACTCATTATCAGAAGTTGTTCTTGGAACAATAACGATATATTACCAAGCACCACAGAACACTTGTAAGTCTGAACCAGCAATTGTCTGTTGGAAATAAATTGATTTAAAGTTAATGTATGTTCTTTCAGAAGCCGATACGGTTCTCAAACAAGGACAACACAGGATGAAATTAGGGGTCAGCAAGAATTCAAAAAGAAAAATTCTAAATACTTTGGAGATCACAACAAACATGCAAAGCATGGCCTGATCTGAGGAGCTAGGAACTTTGCTTTTTATATTGTTATAATTCATTAATATATCAAACTGAAAATAATAAATTTCTTGGAAAATACATAATTCTACAGATCACAGGAGGTTTTATGCATGAAAATATGACAAATATTTTCCCATCTTTCTGTACACCACATCCACACTGGATTCTGGACTGTATGGCCTTCTTGATCAGATCAGAACCTCAGGTCCTTAGATGACACAAATTAATATAAAAAGCATAAATCAATATAAAGGCATACAGATTAAGAACATACTAGAAATATATGCACTCCCACGATGTCCTTATAAAAACCATTAGTAGCAATAGCTGAACTTTTAAAAAGAAAAACAGGTTTTGATCTTTCATTGATGAGTGGCAAATTAACAGGTTAACAGATTAAAAGCCCACAGTAGCCAGGAAAACCCTGGTGTTGCATGATTATTATTCCAGCACTTACACCAGTTCAGCCTTAGTCATTATTCCAGCACTGACCCCAGTTCAGTCTTCAATGTTTTCCATTCGGATACATGAATGCAGCTGGGTGACCTCTTAAAGACCTCCACCAAAACTTCAGATCTTTCACAGGAGCACAACCAATGCTTTTGCACGTATCCTTCTGTTTCAACCTGTCAATGCTAAGCCACCGTAAAACATACTATTACAGGGAAGTGATGATCAAGCAAGATAAATTAGCACTGTGTATTACCTATATTATTAATAGTTGTGCTTACATTTTGTTCTGTATTTGTGGAATGAGGTCACACACAAAGCTGTTTGTGCATGAGAAATGTGAACCCTATTTCAAAACTTGAACGCAGATAAAGATTCTGGTTTGAACCCCAGATTGTATGACGTACTACTTATATACTGCCGGGCACAAATGTAGCCCCGGTTCTTGTTCTCATCCAACATCCAAGCACCCTGTTTTGACAACAGGGTATTGCAGGAAATACACCAAAATTACTAATGCCAACAGTGATGCACTACAATTGACTAATGGAGTCCCACACAACTGTTTAAAAACACAATTTTTGGTGGCAGTGACTCAAACATTCTGAACGAAGCACTGATCTTGGAGTATGTAACAGGGTTGGTGGTTGCCAATAAAAACACATCCGACTCGAAAATATGCATATGCCCCAGCAGGCACAGCAAAAGATAGACTGTCCTGTTGTTTAACAACTGATAAATCTAATATCTATTATAATTTACACTGACTTAAAGGGAGCATGGTTATTAATATCGGTTTTATGTGCTGCAGTACATGTCAGTGTGGAGGTAAATGTTCAAATAATATAGTGTTTCAAAACACTAGGGTTTTTTTTCTAGTTACATTGTAGGTATTGAAGACCCATTATAGAAATGGCTTTAGAATCAGCACTATGTGTAGGACATCCTACAGTAAGTATTTTTCCCAACATAATCTTTTCAATGTAATTTATTCTTCAGTAGTGGAGAAGTTGACAAACACTGATTGCCAGTTAATGGTTGAAAGTGCTCTTGTACAATCCCCTTTATTCCCATATTTAGGTACATTCGGAAGAGCTGGACTGCAAGGTAACAATGCCTGAGGTATGTGATTCTGCTTACATTATTTATTTCCCAATTTTCCAACACACAGAACTTTGAATGGTATGTGGACATGGTTTGTCTTATGTCAAAGGAATTATTGGTGCCAAATGCAGTACTATTGGAACTTGTTTGAAAAGAGGAACAGCTCCCACACAGTAGCTGTGTTTTATTTACTGGGTGTGTTAATGCATTCATTTATTTTATTGATCATCTGACTAGATGGAGGCTCATAAGAGTACATTCAGCAAATGACATTTGTAACCATAAGGTACTGTACAATTGTGTTGACTGTAATTTATATATTTCAAATGTTCAAGTGATATTCAATGTGAAATACATACGTGTTTAATATGCTAGCCAGCTATTGGAGCTACTCTGCCATCTAATGTGGGACTTAAACTAATAAACTAACTAGCTAATGTCAGTAACAACTACATTAGCTAGCCAATCTGATGTCTTTTATGTATATCTTGGCAAAGCAAAGACATTTCTAAATGTGGCTAGATAGGTAGTTGATATGGTGACACATTATGTGATCTAGCTCCTTCTCCATCCAAAATCACTTTGGTTGCATTTCCATTATATTTGCTATGAATGTATATGGTACATTTAGCTTGTCATGACTACAGGCCTTTTGAAAAGATAGATATCTAATGCTGTAGCTAACAACCCCCATTAAATGGTATAATAACCAATATTAATAAGCCTGCTTCATATTAATTATTAGCTTTTAGTATGTAGTATGTTTAGTATATAAGAAAATTACTTTTCTTATATAAAAAAATATATTTATTTGCCTTCATCTAGTATTTATGTTAATCTATTAGATATCTAATAAATGTGTGTTCATTCAGATTTTTTTATTTAGCTCCATTTTCCAGTACTCATTTTACTGTTAATTTCTGTCTCAAATGTCACAATAATGCAGCACACTAGTTTTACATAAATATTTAAATCTGCCTTCCCATCCATAAAGATGTCATGCAGTCTTGCAAAACTGAAAACAGGTTCTGGTTGAACTGTCATTAATAACTGTCATTGGCTGAATTAAATGCCACCTGTGTAAGAAAATGTATAACTACTGACATTATCTGGACATAGTCCTTCCAATACTGTCAGAAAATGTAATGAAAATTTAACCAGAAGCTATATACAGTGTTTTCTCTCTCTTTCTCACACTCTCTCATACATGCACACACACGCACACACAAACACAGCCTCCTTGATTTGTGGACACACCAACTGCCACTGATCTATATCTATACATCCATGTGCATATTTATATATATATATATATAAACACACACACACACACATACACACACACACAAACAGAAATATTATAAGAGCATGTAAGAGAGGTTCAAGCACATGGAACAAATACAGGTAGCATAGCATAATGATGTTTCCACTGAGATGGATGTCGAACTACTACTAGCTTGTTTTGCTTGTTTAGTACAGCAAAGCTTTCAAGGAGGGGACAGAAGCTCTCAAGATTCTCAGCGCACCAGCTTTCAATTTGTAGAGTTTGTGTAACTTAGGGCGGAGAACATCTGTCAACCTTCTCTTTCTGATCAGCTCAAATTGACATCTGTGTAGAGCTGTTTATCCAAAGGGTAAGTATGCTAAGAGAAATATTATGCTAGTTTCGTTTTACCTTTCTAATGTTTACATAAAAAACAGAGGAGGAATGACTGAGGAAGGTCGGAGGATACGCAAGGCTCATCCGCG
The DNA here is from genome assembly GCA_029706075.1 of Aldrovandia affinis. Taxonomy (NCBI): domain Eukaryota; kingdom Metazoa; phylum Chordata; class Actinopteri; order Notacanthiformes; family Halosauridae; genus Aldrovandia; species Aldrovandia affinis. The sequence continues at coordinate 234,591 of JAINUG010000100.1, forward strand.
CGGCTTCAATCGCACCTTTCAAAAAGAGAAAGGAAAGCCCCCTGTTGAGCTCTGTAACTGAGAACTGTGGACACTTACAGCACAAACATTCCCTGCACTCTCCAATGCACAGAATGACTTCCATGCCTTGTTTATCTGCTTGGCACCGATGCAAGTGCACAAATTAGATAATACACTCTGAGCACACACAGAGGATGCCACAGCAGAATCTGAACTGCCCCCATTTTTCTCCTCTTGACAGGGAGACTGACTTAGTATCTGCATCCCCCCCCCCCCAAACCCTGGCTTGTCAGACCACAGCATTCATACGGAGAAAGATGAAAAGGAAACAAATGCAAAGACGACTGGGCTGATCTTGCACGCTAAGCCAGTGACCAGGGAGTGGTGTGGCGTTTGTCATCAGCAAAAATCCTGCTGGAGGGCTTTAAGAAGAGAAAAACCTTACTTAAATCTTACTTAAAAAGGGATTTCCTTCACATTTTCAAGTAAGATCTTTAACAAGCCATGAAAAAAATGGTCATTCAGTCCGTCGCTAATGCATCTCCTTCACTCTGCCGAACCTGCCCTCCGGTTATTGTAGTCACAGACTCTGAGACAGACCAATTGTCCCCGACTAGAGAGAAGCTTGTCCTCAGTAAAAGAGCGCTGGGTGTCTCCCCCAAGTGCATCCTCTCTTACCCCCACAAGCCGGAGTCTAACAAGGGCTAATGACGACTGTGGGATTTGGGGAAATGGGTAGAGAGAGAGAGTGAGAGAGAGAGGCAGAGAGAGAGAGAGAGAAAAAAGACAAGGGGAAAAACCTAAGTAGCAAAGAAAGAGGAGAAGGAGAAGAAAAAAGGATTTCCGCTAAAACTAATCAATCAAAGATTGATAATGTGTTCCATGCAGGAGCGTTGACACAGGGTCAGCTCGTCCCCTGACCCCTGGCTATAGGGGCAGGGCTTCAGAAAGACACAGAGATAATGGAATCCTAAGCTAATTGTCCAGCTTGTGTCAGTGCTTTCAATGCATTCCACTTTAAGTCTAATTCCTGTCTTTTTTCCTCCCCCTCTCCTCTCTTCCCTGCTCCTCTTTGCCTCCTTTGTGAGTGACTACTTCGTGGTATCGTTCTCGGAAAGGCATGAATTGCACTTTCTGCCCCCAAGAGATCCGTCAACGCAGTGCATCTCCCCGCAATTTGTACCAAATTATCAAAGGCAGCAGCTAGAACTCTTGCTCCGTTTCCAAATAAATAAAACAATCACCTTGGAGGCAACGGGTGGGCTTTGTTGAGAATTAAAGTGAGAAATAAAAAAACAACAACAATGAAAAAAACAATGAATGAATGAACTGAAACCGTAGCAAATCAAACTCATTAATTATCTCCTGGAGCCACAGACAGCAACACAACAAATTACAAAGAGAGCACATCATCATTTTGTGACATTAAGTGGCACAAAATCCTTCCCCAATAGGAGACAATATCGGCAGAAGACATGTAAATAAAAGGGACTGAACCCTGAGTACTCACTTAAAAAGCTTTGACTTGCTCTTCTCTCACACTTTGTCTCTCTCTCGTCCTCCACAGTGGCAGTGTGTGTGCGTGTGTGCGAGGGGAAGCTCCAGTACAGAAAGTTGCCAGTGCGATCAGTGACTGTATCTGGCTATGGCTTGCGCTGCACTGACTGAGGGGAACCAAAGCACTTTTAAACTCACACAAGTGCCCCATGTGACCAACCGAGCCGTGAGCGAAGACTCAGGAATACATTAGCAGCATAGCCTGTCCACACTGCACCCTCTAGCCACTGTTTGTGGAAGTGTACACTGCAGGCACTCACACATGCATATACACACACACCATCATTGGGGGCTAGGTGACAGATAGCTGGTGATTCACTGTATTTTTTCCATGATTGATTCAGATTTATATAACCTTTGTCTTGCACATCTCAGCAGTCTTCCAGAAGTCTGCATTAGCTCCAATTGTATAATCTTCATATACTATGAATGTTGTATATGCTATGGGTGCTTTAATATCACTTCCATCTATTTATTTTTGTGTTGCTTTGTTTAGTGAGCTTATGGTGCATTCCACTGCTTATGCATGTTAAGTTTTACTTACAACTTACAAATAATGCATATGCTATGCATATGCTAGGAGACAACAATTGTATATATAATTACAGCTAAAACATACATAATAAAACTACTGCACACAGTATATCATGGAACATAAGGGACAAATATTTACAATTACAAAATCTATATAAAAATATATTATAGATTATATAAAATCTTTATGAAGCAGGAAATTCTCCCGGGTGAGCTGAGAGACCAAGAAAGTCTTTCGTCAGACATCACAGAATTTGGTTATACTAACTAATGTGGAATTATGTTAAAACAGCATGATGTCACAGACTGCAATACCCTGGAAGAAATTCAGTTGATGTGTCAGACCATGTTATTTAGCCTGCATTGTTTGAAATCCATGACAGTGTATTCTTGTTTGTTAAATTAAAAAGAAAAGTGTCCCTACAGAGCACTGTCACAGCAATAAGCTATGGAGGCATGCTGATATCTCAAAGAAAAATATTAATTTGCACAAGAATACTCATGCCAACAACAATCCTCCATAAGGCATCTTTAAACATGGACTGCTTTAATTTTTAAATACTTTTTGCATCTGTTTTGTCTGCATGCATTGCCCCTGTCTCCTTCCTTCTTTCTTTTCTTTTAATCTAGTTCACATTCAACAGAAGCCAGATTTGTACTCCTCATATTCTATCCCTTTATCTTCAACTCCTTCATTCCTCTGTTGTCACAGCAAAGACCTTGCTGTGCACCGCACTGGGGCAGTCCCATCCCTGATAATCTTTCAGGTTCCCTCTTTATATTTGTCCTTCCTTTCTGTAGTGACTGTGGTATGCAAAGGGGTTTTCTTCTAAAATAAAGCCAACAACCCCAATGACTAAACACACTCGGTGTACATTTACAAATCAATACTGAGATCTAGCAGGCCTTGCATTAAACATGAGGCCTCTGGAGGCTGCATTGATAGATTTCCTATCAGGTTCACTCCCTAACATGGGCTGTCTGCTTTTCAATTCAGAGCTCGCTATGCCCACATCACCATGGCGTGACAACAGAACACACACAGATAAATGCATGGATTCCAGACTATTTCCATTATATACTTGCTATGCATACTTACATGGAAATAAATGCAAGAAGATTAAGTTTCTTGTACCCAATGAAATGGCCATGTTTTTATAAAAAGAAAGAATTGACACTTTATGCACTCATTTAAAAACATCCGTAATAAAGTTGTTTCTGTGGAAAAAAGATACAAATTATAAGTTGCTGAGTAATGAAGTAAGTTCACTCTTATTTCAAAAAGATAAAATGTCCGAATGTCATGCTGGAATTAGATATGCATATATTTGTCATTGTATGATATTTTAAATCTCTGAAATCTCAAAATTGCTTGCTAAATCTTTACCAATGTCTCTGATCAAGAAACCGTAGACAAATTGGATGCAAAATAATTTGGTCAATTCTTCTGGCCTTTTTTACTGAAATCATAATAATATTCTTTCCTTTTGACACGAATGTGTTTCCTGAATATGTATTGTTCATACAATAAATGGATACATTTCCCTCCAACACGGTAGTGTTAATCTGTCTGATTATGGAAATTCAAATATGGCACCTGACTGTGACTCTCCTCTGTTTTGTATTCATAGACATTTTGTAAATATTTCCCTGGTATTGTATTGTCAGATGGTGACTAAAAAAGTATTACCCATTATAATGGAGGTTTTTGAGTCTTTACTACCAGGCTAACCTTCTTTGTGTCCTAACAAACTCAAGGAGCTGAATGTAAGCAACAGTACTACTCATAGTTGCCAACTTAGCCTCTACCATCCTTAGCAAAACAATAGGTGGAACTTTATCTGTTCTGTTGTATTGAAATGTAGCTTTAGCCATAAAGACAATTGTGGATGCTAACAAGTAAATGGACTTGTAATATCATAATACTATGTAATTGTAAATCTAGGTAAGCTAAACTACATTGTATTATCCTTCTTAGCCAACTCATCATTTAATTGTGCTCAAATATGTTCTTGAAGCTAATGAGAGAAACACTCAAAGTCTTCTGCAATGTAGAGAAATGTACAGTGGTTTTTAGTCATATAATGTTTAAAAAGCAAATAGGAAAGACAATCTTCTTCTTAAGTGCAAGGCTTCTATTGCCATCACGTTTTTACTGGTTTTGCAAGCTAACAACTACCAGCGACCTCATTCACTAGCAAACTCACTCAACTCAGTTGGCCAAAAACTAGCAAAAGGCTGTTACAAACAACAGCAATCTTGGTTGACCTTTATGAGGCTTGGCAGATTTCTAGACGGAAATGTGATCATTTGCCTGTGCTCTTATTGGTTGAGTGACGTCAACATACAAAGGGTAATTGCGAGTGTGGATTGAGTTCAGGTGAAACATCAAATACCAATCAGAATTGCTGGCATTTTACCCCCCAAAATGATTTAATTGAACTGCTCCCTTTGTGACGGGCGGAATGCAATAATAGAGATTTAATCAAAACCAAGTTTGGGTTTTGTTTGAAATTCATTATCTGGGCTAACACATCCTCCTCCCATACACATCTCTCCAACTTCGGCCGTATCTCTAAACCACCAGGACTCAGCTGAATGAGTATGATATACATTTTTTTTATAAACATGAAGAATCATTGCGGACAGAGAATAATGAGAATGCATTGCATGCAAGGTTTGTATTAAATAGAAATATACAATGTCTGTTAATATGATCTAATTAGGAAATGAAAGCCTTTAATAATGTATAAATATTTAATAATGCCCTGCTTGTAAGATTAAAATCACTTTAAAATCTAATATCTGTACTTCTTTTTTTTTGTTTCCATGTTTTGTCATAATGTGAGCAATCCTTCAACAATCAACCTTTTCATAAAGGATGCAGCTGTACAATTTGGCAGCAAAAGAAGCCATTTATATTTTTGGCAGTTGTGAGATATACAATTACATTTGCTGACGCCTGATTCTATTTCTCCCCATTAAGTGAAAGGAAACACACATGCATGTGCACACACACATGCACACACTCACACAGACACACACACACACACACACACACACACACACACACACACACACACACATACATACATACATAGACCTATAAAGCTTTAGGACCATATAGATTTGTAAAATTCAATTCATGCCTATTGGCAGAAATGATAAACTAGATCAGGTTTAAGATCATATGTATACACTTGGGCATTCTGGGTAAAATCAAGCTCAAGTCATGTGCAAACCTCATCATAAAATCCCTTCTGAATTAAATAGCAATAGAATTGTACTCTATCAGGTATGCTCAACACAGAAAGAGCACCTAGCATAATAGAATTCCACATCTGTGCACCTCTGCTCTATTATTCATAAAGCAATTATAAAGCTATTGCCTGTCCCTTTGTGAGTGAAGTTATTCTTCCAATTAAAAAAATAATAATCTAGGACATAAGAATAGCTATAAGAATGAAGTTTGATCATTCTGTTCATTCAAATTCCTAATTTGTATCATAAAGAAAACATAACTTTCCTATTGTAGATTCATATTTATCTACAATAATGAACTGACATTCATTTGGAAATGCACATCCTGTGTTGTCACAGGCAAAAACATAATTTCAGGTTTGACACACGATTTAGGTAGCAGGAACAAAAGGCATGTTTAGTTTACAGAAGGTATTTATAAGTATATTATTTCTAGTCTTCTTATAAATAAAGCAACTGCAGATATGATGTCATTTACATATAACAGCAAATGTACACATATCTTTGCAGTCCATCACCAGCCACCGACCCTTCTTAACTTACTGTTCCTCCTCATGGGACTTCAACAACACAGAAATTATTTAGTGCCCCCAAAAATGTGCAAAAAAGATGAGCATCTCTGCTTTTCCAATAGATCAATATGAATAATATGCAAATAATAATATAATACATTACGATATCATAATAGTTCTACCAATTAAGGAGTAAAGGTTACTTAAGCTTATTCTTACAAACAGATAAAGGCCGTAATTCATATCAAATGTACTTATATTAAATAAGGACAAATACAATTCAAACTGACAAGACTTAAATTTAAACCGGATTGAATTAAATCAAGTTTATCCTCATAAGGATCTGCCTTATGCTCAATAGGATTGAAAATCAAGAGCTTCTTGCCCTTTAAAAATGTTTTGCCTTACTTAAACTTTATGCTGTTTTAATTAAATTAATCAAATATACCATTCTCAAAGAAAAAAGTTTAATTAACGAATATCGTTATATTTAATTAATACATTTTACAGATAAAGCAATTAACTAATGTAGTTGTTTCCTGAATTTGTCTCTAATATTTGTGGCTTTTGATGTAGAAAATGATGTTATATAAAAATAAGTATGAGGATATAAAATAAAAAATCCATCAGAGTAAAATCAATTTCAACTGCTAACAATATAATGTATCATGCATGTTATGGGTTAGAGCAGGGGTGTCCAAACTTTTTTCACTGAGGGCCACATACAAAAAAATATACAAAAGGCTGAGCCACTCACTAGAGGTGAGGTATATCGCCTCACCTCTAGTGTATTAAAGTTAACAAAATCAATCAAATGTAGGTCAATTATGCTTGATAATTTAATATGCTTAAAGAAAAAAAACTGCCTACATCACAACTTTCCATTAATGGGTTTTCATTTATTTTGTTACAAGAAGGGTTGGCAGCTCATTCTCAAAACAGCAGCCTCAGATTGCTTCTTAGTCAGGATGGTGATCCCCCTTCACAGCCCTGTATAAAGGGGGGGAAATAAGGGGACAAGGGGATGGGTATATTTAAGCTAGTAATGCAAATAAGTTATTGGGGTTGTTAACACATCAACTAACGTTTATTAGAAAATGTTATCAACTTTAATTGACTGAATTTATTAAGTAATTGGGCTTGTGAACACATGAATACTGTGTAATATATTTTTAACTCACCTATAATGGGAACCTATTTATGTGACACTTGATGTTTTAAGTTAGCTGACAAGTCTTCGATTCACCGCACAACTGTGTTTCTGGACATGCTCAGGTTGTTGAATTCCTGCATCTTTTCCGGGCACATTATTTCTGCGACTTTACTGAGGCACTGTTTTATGAAGTCACCATCTGAGAAAGGTTTCACGTGTCGCTCTATGAGTTGAGTTACCTCGTAGCTGGCTATTGTGGCATTTTCTTTTGTTTTGTTTTGTTAGCATGGAAAAAATACTGTTGTTGAGCGAGCAGGCTAGCTGCCATTTGCTTAACTTTCTCTTCTCGCTCAGCACCAGTGTAGGACGTGTAGGTCTGATGTTTGGGTTTCATAGTGTCGTCGTACATTATACTCTTTCATCACTGCAACAGTTTCATTGCAAATCAAACAGACACACTTCCCCTTGACTTCTATGAAGAAATATTCATTTTCCAACCATGTCTGAAATTTTCTGCACTCACTTGCTATCTTGCGTTTCTTTGGTTCTGCCATTTTTGGTCATCCGTGGCAATTTTTTTTCTTTTATTAATTTTGTTTTGTGGAGAAGCTGCCTTGTTGAAGACAGTAGCTCCACCTAGTGTTAAACCTAAGAAGTACAATACAGTCAAGTGCAAGTTTCATGTGTGGGCCATATTCCATTATATTTTTAGAATTAGCTGCGGGCCAATTAAAAATGGACCACGGGCCGCAGTTGGCCCGCGGGCCGTAGTTTGGATACCCCTGGGTTAGAGTATTCCACAAAATGGATTGTATTAATATTTCAGGTATTTAATGAAAATATATAGGCGGCATAGTGGTGCAGTGGATAGCACTGTCGCCTCACAGCAAGAAGGTCTCGGGTTCGAATCCAGGCCGGGGGCCTTTCTGTGTGGAGTTTGCATGTTCTCCCCGTGTCCGCGTGGGTTTCCTCCGGGTACTCCAGTTTCTTCCCACAGTCCAAATACATGCACGTTTGGATGGTGTATGTAGTGCCCTGCGATGGATTGGCAACCTGTCCAGGGTGTATTCCTGCCTCTCGCCCCAATGCATGCTGGGATAGGCTCCAGCCCCCCCGCGACCCTAACTAGGAATAAGCGGCTGAAGATGAGATGAGATGAGATGAGATAATGAAAATATATATTCTGGCATGTTTAAAGATTTGAAAAATTTAGCAGATATAGCCTACTGTAGCTTGTGCCTGGTTAAAATGGTTGTCTTCTTGAGAGAGTTACTGTAAAAGCTATCGATTGAAACATTTTTCTTTATACTGTGTGTTTCTTTAATTGAAAACATAATTTTGAATGCATGAGAAATGCTAGTTCGTGAGATCAAACAACGGACATTGTAATCAAAGGATTTGGGGCTCATGAAAACAGGAATTGAGGCTGAAGTGGAGATAAACATGAATCTGGATATACGTAGAATGACCTGCAACCCAAAAAAGTGCAATCCAAACAGATAGATTTAGTACAAAAATGCAGGTATTTTTGGAACTTCTTGACCAATCACAGGCAACCTATGGTGCCAATCACTCCCATTGTGAGTACAAAATGGCATTGGCTACAAGAGAGATACAGCATGTTAAACAAACTATTGAGATACAGTGCTGAATTAATACAAGACGGTTTGACTTAATTGAATTGAATTGCATTTGTCCATAAACAATCTAAGCTCATTTTATTGAATTTTTTTGCTATGTACAAGCAAGCTTTTGTTATGTACATTTCATTCTGGGACAATGCTGCAAGCCTTCCTTCTGCAGTGTTTAGGATAAGTAAGACACTAATAACTGCTTTGATCTCCCAAGAACATCTTGATACGGTTGTCCACGATCAGAGAGTCCTGTGCTCCTTTGATCATGCTCACACTTTACTGCTCCTCATAAGTAATGACAGCTAAATGAAGGAGCCCACCCTGATTACTTTCTTCACTCTCTCTCGATTCCCTTTCATCAGCATTGCTGTTGACAGGAAGCTTGATGGACGAATCAATTCTTGTGAGTGGAATAAATCGATATTTAAAGTTATCTGTCCCGTTTCTGCTTGGTTTTCTCTAGCAGACAGTTTTATCAAGCATAACCTCACAAGGTTGTTTGAATGAGAGGTGATTATTAATGTGAACCATTCCATATCCTCACGGGGGGTATATTAATTTATCACTGTACGTGCAAGCTGCTGTTTATCAGAGGCCAATACAAATACCCCTGTCATTTCACTTCCTTTTTAGAAATGGACACAACCATTTACCATCAATAAAAGCCTGGAATTATATGGTGCAAGAGGTACCTTTATCTTGTCTGCTGTGAGTATGAAAATTGTTGCGTTGAAAGATAGAACATTATGGTTGCTCACTTTTTCCATGACAAATAATAAAAAAACGAACCTCCACTTTGAAAAACAGAAATGATCCAAATCCTGTGTAAACATTGTGCACTAATATGATGTGTACAAATGTATATGGTTTTCAACTATTTTACGTTCCATTATTATATGGTATATATTGTATGTGCCAACACTTCTGGGCCCGTATTCACAAATAATTTTATCTTACCACTAGGAGTACTTCTAAATCGCACTAAAACCTTTTAGTTAGGAGTCCCACCTTAAAACCTATTCACAAAGCTGCAAAGACAAACTCATACTAAGGAATTCCTAAAATTTTCAAGCTAAGAGTGAGGGCGGGGTTGACGTCGTTGCTATGGATGACGTTGTTTCTCATGAACGAGCTTACTCAGAATGCCCACAGCGATTGGCTGATATAGGGGATGGGTCTCGCGATTTGCTCCGCGGATTAATAGCTATATTGAACCATCATAGAGAAATACAGTTTCTCAGCCGCTGTTACGTTTTAAAGTAACAATTCCCTAAATCTCGATGCAGAGTTACAGTGAAGAGATAGACAACCATGTATGTTTTGGTTTGCTTTGTTTTTCATACTAAGTGACTTTCTGGGAGGCAGGTTTTTAGAAACGCGACCTAATTAAAGAAAATTGAAACATTAGCGATCTTTTAATTTTTTATTTAATTAATTCAGGCATAAAATCACCCTAGTTAAATCACCTAAGGAGTACTGAATCTAAAAATGTATTTTGTGAAATTTTCGAAAAAAGATTTAGTGAAATAACTTACATTGAAAAACTGAAATTATCATTCATTCAATTCCTTGAGAATAGTTCCTGGTCATTTTTGGTGGAAACGCGCCTTTGGCCCCGTTATTTATTTTTTTGCTGATCCGAAAAATGATCCGATGCACCCCTATTATATTCTAATAAAGATTCTAAAATACAAATGTAGGCTACGTGTCACTGATTTAACATGAAACCAAGAATACTGACTTGTCAATTGGTTACATGTCTGCATCTCGTAAACAATCAGCGGGTATCGATATATAATATATATAATATTATATATATAATACCCTCGCGATTGAGGCGGTACCTTTTTATGAGCTCTGTATCATTCATCCATCCATCCATCCATCCATTATCTAAGCCGCTTATTCCTGGTCAGGGTCGCGGGGGGGTGCTGGAGCCTATCCCAGCATGCGTTCCGGGCGAGAGGCAGGAATACACCCTGGACAGGTCGCCAATCCATCGCAGGGCACACACACCATTCACTCACACACTCATACCTACGGGCAATTTAGACTCTCCAATTAGCCTAACGTGCATGTCTTTGGACTGTGGGAAGAAACCGGAGTACCCGGAGGAAACCCACGCGGACACGGGGAGACCATGCAAACTCTGCACAGAAAGGCCCCCGGCCTGGATTCGAACCCGAGACCTTCTTGCTGTGAGGCGACAGTGCTATCCACTGCACCACCGTGCCGCCTCTGTATCATTCAATATCTGTAAAATAAGTGTTTACGCGATTGCGAGGACGATTGCCGGCAGCAGCCATTTTCGGATCGCTGTCAGTAGGTCTTTAGCAACTTAGAAGTCCTCTTGACTGCTTCTAACTTCTCCTGTTTTTAGCTCTCAAACCCTTTGTGAAATACTCTTATCCCAAACATTTTGGAGTCCTAAATTTATGAGTGACACGCCCATTATTTTTCGGAGTTGCTCCTAAATTGCAGAGTTACGACCAACTTTTACCCTTAAAATGCTTTGTGAATACGGGCCCTGATTTCTACATTTATTTTAACATTTATTTCCTTACATTTAAAACAATGTTCGGTGATTGGATATTTGTAAATCAGCAAATCACATTTGTTGTGGAAATCAACAGAGGTCCAGGAAATAACCACAGACTATCTTCATGGCAGAAAACATGACATTTTTTTGTCATTTAAAAAAAAATGAATTTGTTTCAAATGTTCTCCCATTTCTCAGAATTTAGTAGCCAATTACACCCTCTATTTTTCATGTCAATCCCCCCCTCTTATAGTGAGTTTGCTGCCATAGCCCTGTGACCAGTAGTGACAAAGGCGAAGTATCATCTCCTCCGAGACGGCACTCGCCAGGCTGTCGATCGTAACTCCGGCACTACAGAGCGCCACTCCTGCGCGCCACTCCCTCCCCCTCCCTGGGGCATACAGCCAATTTCCGCCCCCGGTGACACTCCCGGCCAGAGCCGACTCTGGCGCAGCCGGTGGAATCGAACCCCGGTCGCAGTGGCCAGCATCAAACGTTGTAGCCACTAGACCACCTGGGAGGCCTCTATTTCCTTGCATTTTAATATAAATTAATTCATATAAATTCATTGCATTTGCAAATAAAAGCACTTTGAGAGATGTTAATTTGTAAGTTAATTACATTTTATTCCAGTCTTGGTTTGGGGATTGTTTCCCCCACATCCACTCTGGACATCCTCCACTCCACATCAATATAGATTAGCAGAGTGCACATTTACAATTTTCTTCAACATTCATTTAATTATTTTTTAAATGACTGATATCAACAGTGGCTGATTTTGTGACTACTGATAATGAAATATATTTATGCTATTGGAATGGCAGGTATGTCATCTGCCAAGTTACAGGTTGATGAGGTATACCCCATACCTATGCAGCACTGAGAGTTTAGCACTTTCCAGGGTCTCCCACAGAATGAACTACAATGGCCACAGACTCTCAGTCCTTACAAACCGTAACTTATGTACCCTGTGACCTCATGAAAACACACAGAATTCAGGTACTATTTCACACAATAAATCCCCAAACTTGGGTTATTTTGTGTTTCTTCCTTATCTTTTTCATCGTCATTGTCATCATCATCATCATCTTCTGCTTCTCCTTCTTAATTTTCCTAATTATTGCATCCTCAAAAATGTTCCATGCCCCAAATTATTAATTCTACCCATTGGTCAATATCTATTTCTACCACCATCTGTCCATTGTTGCCATCTGTGCATAGTTTTGCCAATTGCAGGACACACAGGCAAAAACATTTTTATATAAAAGGATCATGGTTGCCAAACTTGGAAATATTCCCTCAAATGTAAGGGTTTTGAAAAAGTAATATGGGAAGTTTCAAAGCAAAAATGTATGACAGTCAATGATAGATGGGGGACTTCAGTAATATTTTGGAGGAATAATCCACACATCTGGCAACATTGAAAAGGATGTGCACATGTGACCCTGTTTCAACCAAGCGAACATTGGATGCCATTATCTGGCTCACTTGTTAACTCATTAGCAAGAAGATTATAATACTATTTATAGCCATCCAACAAAAATATATTTCTAAAATGATTTATCATTACACGTGTAAACCCTGCATCATATTTTTTCCATGCCTCTGAGGAGGTAAACCCTGTTTCATTCATACAGCTGGGCAGCAACCTAGCTTCATAGCGTTTCATGACAGCAATGACTAGTTTGTTTCTGGCAGTTCACAGCTAAGCAGTGAAGTGTATGCACCTCGACAGTGACATATTCCATCATTAACCTTCTGTAATTTTTTTTGTCTGTTCACCATTTTACATGACAATTTGCCATAAAATAGGCTATTAAAAACTGCTGACAGACTGCTTTTAAATAACCATATAGAATCATAATTCATTTGTACTATTGTCTGCCCAGTTTTCGAATGACAAACCCTGTTCTTTCAAAAGTATAAAGTAAAATCACAACATATGCAGGATTCCTCAATCTTCAGTACCATTGACACTGAAACGATACTGCTAATCTCTGGGATGTATTCAGCAATTACTTTATTACTTGAGTGAAAGCCATACATTTCTACCCAAAGTAGATCAATCATATTCAGAAGATTTTAAAATAATAATAATATTATACTCAAGACTTGGCATAGAGGTACAGAGGCACAATTAAGAGGAAGCTTTGTGATTACTTTCCAGTGGATTATTCAATTAATTGGCAGGCTTGACCAATGAACAGGCAGACCAATGGTCAGTTTAAAGGTAGGATTTCAGCCTCCTCTATTCCCAGCTCACCAGCCACCACTAGTACAGAATGAGGATAAGGAATTATATTTCTGTTTATGCTTGCAGGATTCAGACAAAGACTATTTTAAAATGTAATTGTATGTGTATAGCTCTCCATTTAAAATATTTAGGTTATTGAAAGGAAGTATTTCCTTTCATTTATATAACTTCCAGTTTAAACCACACACACGTTTTATATATAGACACAGATAATTGTGTTGGTTGAACAGATACTGATACAGATAGTGACTTCTCTGCACACACCTACTGAATAGTTCAAGTAAATTGTTAATATTAACACATACACATGATATTAATATCCTACTGTTTCCAATATGTTATATTAATACTTTGAGGAATTTCCCCATTGTTAACCAAAGTTATTGTGAGGATTTTCAATTGTAATTAACTGAAAGGGCCTCTAATGGATATGTTCCACGTATAATATAATACACAGACATGATGTACACTACCGTTCAAAAGTTTGGGGTCACCTGCTGGAAACTATTTTTATCTCATAATTGACAATGCTTTACACCGTATACATTTCTGTAAATACTTTAAAATGACAAAAAACACATGTAACAATGAACAAAATGAACATCAAAGAAATGTTAAAGAAAATTATATTGAAAATTGAATCTTGGATTCCTCAAAATAGTCACCCTTTGGCGTGAGAATAGCCTCACAAACAGTGGCCATTCGGTTAATAAGTTTTAGCAGGAAATCACCTGACATGTTTTCCCAGCTATCCTGCAGCAATTCCCAGAGAAACTTGTGGGTTGCTTTGCTTTGACTCTTCCTTTCCAGTTTGTCCCATACAAGTTCTATGGGATTGAGGTCTGGACACTGGGCAGGCCAGGTCTTTAGTTTGAGTTGTTGTTCACATTCCTCCTTCACCAGATAGTTCTTGCACAACTTCAAGGTGTGTTTCGGGTTGTTATCTTGCTGAAGAATGAAGAAGTGCCCGATTAGCCATAGTCCAGATGGAAGGTGACCCCAAACTTTTGAACGGTAGTGTACATAAATATGTTATAACATTTCTCATGTTAGTGCTGAAATAAATCACTAATCATATATTATTCACTAATTGCAGTGCTCAGACACATCTCAGACACACTCAGACACACTACATTCAAAATACAGATACATCTATTCAGATTTGTTTGCCCCAAAACCAAACAAATTATGCACTCTATACTTCTATATAAAAGATTTTACCATTCAACATATAGGATCCCTGTTTTTTCCTAACCCATTGTTCTTGGCTTACATTCTTTTGGTGTTCTGCCAAGCATAGGTGTAGCCATTGCAGTTGAATCATTGTGCTGATTAATAAATTGCAGTGAAAAATTAGTGAGAAAATGGCAGTGAGAACAAACAATTAGTCCTATGGTATATATGAGCAATAATTGCACAAGGATTTCAAACCTATTTTCATCCAATCAAGATTTTCATTCATGCAACATTTGATGGGAACCACAAAAACCTCCCTCATATGGTGCATCAATAGTTATAAAAAAGCTTAGTCCTTTTTTTTTTGAGGGTCCACTCTAGAAACCAATGACTCCACAATCACCTACCCTTTGCACTACGGGAAACCGCAAAACTTGTGTTGAGGGGTAGAATTATTTCCATTTCATCTGACATGAAAAAACATATTTTGAGATGGAAAATATCCTAGAACAGGAAATTAAAAAATTAGACACTGTACATGCTCAGTCCCGGTCAGAAGAAAAGCACAAGAAATTACTAAAATGCCAAATACAAGCTCCACAGCATGATGCAGATGCTAAAACCTCTTAAAACCTCAATTGTAACTACTGCTAACTCATCTCAGACAAATGAGAGAAATCACTTATGCCTGCCATCGAGATATTTCAGACCTTAAAAGCCACACATTAAATGCAACTATCAAAGACTTTTAAAGCATCCCATACAAACCCACAGCGGGGAAGTAATCCAACAGAAATACATTGTTTTTTGCATAAAGTCAGTCTCCCAAACCTAGGTAAGCAACCACATTAAACTTGAGTCCCCCCAAACCATTTTGATAAAGGGGTTCTCAAGTACCCCAGTCATTATAAAAAACCTAGACTGTTCCCCATGGCGCTAGGCCCGTATTTTGTCTGAATTGTCAAGTTGCTGACAATATCATAGAGTCCACAGCAGTGGGACACAAATTGTATGTCCAGCCAGGGTAGGATGGGCTTAACTCAAGAACATCAGAACATAAGAATGTTTGATGGTGAGAATAGGCCATTCTTCCTGTCTAGGCTCATAATTTTGCCCACTAAAATCCTACTATCCCATTATATAAAAATGTGCTAAGCTGTGAAGCCCTCAAGGGTCTCTGCTTTGATAAAGCAAGACATCTACCCTACTTAACATTATGAACCACTAGGATTGCAAATGATGTTTAAAGCTATTTATCTAGGCAGCAAGTATTTATTTGCTTGGAAAACACTATATAACATTATAATAAATATAAATAAACATTAATACAATAAATTGTAACAATAATGTATTGTTTTGGTTCCCAAACCTCTACTCTGGAGACACTCCAGTCATTCCATGTATTTGTTCAATTCCACTGCCAGCATACCTGATTCAACTTAAGGTATTGATTAGCTGAACCAGGTGTGCTGGTGGTGGAATTGAACAAATACATGGAATGGCTGGAGTGCCTCGAGGAGAGGTTTAGAAATGGGCTAGTTTTCCATCAACAATGCAATTCTCAGCGAGCATTAGCCCTCCTAACTGGATTTTCAAGATGTAGTGTTCAAGCTGTCATAAAGAAATTTGAAGAAACTGGGCAAGTTGAAGACACAAAACACAGTAAGAAGACCTAAAAAGCTGTTGGCATCTGATGAACAGTACTTAAATGGCACCTCCTTGAGGGATAGAATGAAATCAAGTGAAGTGCTTGTTCAGCATCTGGCAGAGTCATCTGGCACCAAGGTACACGTTTCGACCGTGAGTTTGTGTTGCAGCTAAGAAACCATTCTTGTGGAAAGGCAACAAGCAGAATAGCTAAGAAAGACCATTCTGGAGTGGAAAGGCAGAAAGTCTTAGAATGAGTCCAAATTTTGGTTCACAAAGACCATAAAGCATGGAGAAGACATTAACCAGTGCAGGCAGAAAGTCTGGTCCAGTGGGAGTGATGAGTCCAAATTTTTGGTTCACAAAGATGCCAGTATGTCAAAAAAGAAGAATTGAGTACATTTTGACGGAGCATTTCAATTTTAATGCCTGTCTGCAGCCTTCTGAGGGGTGAAGCACGGTGCAGTGGCTCTGTCATGACCTTGGCTTGAGGCCATTTTTCTAAGCCAACAGTGTAGGGGATCTGGTCAAAACTTTGTGGAATTATGAGTGCTGAGAAAAATAAACAGATCTTGATTTATCATGCTATACCTTTGGGAAAATCACTGATAGGGAAAAAATAATAATAATGTCAGCACCGTAACGACCCCAAACACACTGCAAACACAATGAAGACCTACTTGGAGTGTGTGGTTGGCCAACAGCAGCAGGTTTTTGGTTTGTCTTTCATCCACTTACCACATGGTATGGTGGCAGGTTTGAAACCCGCGTCTCTACCAGACCGGCCCTGGTCATCAGCCCCGATTGGAGGCAGCATTTGGCATGAGTCCGTCGAGGAGCAGGAAAAGGCATCCGTGACAGAGTTCCTTCACAGAAGAGGCGGATCTATCGGCCTGGAATGAGTGTATCGACCCGGAGGACAGACGGAGGACTCGTGGGGGAGGGTGAATTGAAATAAATGGAGGGTATAATTGGCAATCAAATTGGGAGAAAAACTGATTGAAAAAATAAATAAAATGGGGCTGGCAGATAGCGTAGCGGTCTAACGCACCACACTTTGGCTGGTCCGGTGTGGTGTGCGCTGCCTGTCAGGGACGTGATTCGAAACCTGCGTCTCTACCAGACCGGCCCTGGTCGTCAGCCCCGATCGGAGGCGGCGTTTGGCTGTCTGCCTCCGGGGGAAGGGGGAGGGTGAGCCGGCACGAGTCCGTCGAGGAGCAGGAAAAAGGCGTCTGTGGTAGAATTCTGTCTCGGAAGAGGCAGATAAAATCGGCCCGGAAATAGTGTCTCGACCAAGAGGATGGGCGGCGGACTTGTGGGGGAGGGTGAATTGAGATAAATAGAGGGTATAATTGGCAACCAAATTGGAAGAAAAACTGGGAAAAAGATAGAAATAAATGTAAAAAATAATAAGTAATTAAGTAAATAAGTAAATATAAATAATTAGACCTTGTAGACCTCCCGGGTAGTCTAGTGGTTACAACGTATGACACTGGCCACTGAGACCGGGGTTCGATTCCACCGGCCACGCCAGAGTTGGCTCTGGCCGAGAGTGCCACCGGGGGTTGGCTGTCCGCCCCAGGGAGGGGGGAAGGGGGAGGGAAGCTGACAGGAAGTACCAGAGCTACTGTCGACAGCCTGGCGAGTGTCATCTTGGAGGAGACGATATTTCGCCTTTGTCACTGCCGGTCACAGGGCTACAGCAGCGAACTGTAATTGGCTACTAAATTGGGAGAAAATGGGAGAAAATCTGAAACAAATTCTTTTTAAAAATTACAAAAAAAAATCATGTTTTCTGCCATGAAAATAGTCTGTGGTTATTTCCTGGACCCTGGTTATTTCCTGGAATGTGATTTGCTGATTTACAAATATCCAAACATTGTGGAAAATGATATACCTTTCAAAATCAATCATTTGCCACAGTACATTGCACAGTACGCATGAATAATGGCTCTTAACAATAGCAATAATGTTTGTTGTAATAATTTCCATCAATATTGTACCAATGTGTACCTTGATAACACACAACCAACTTTTCACCATCCATTGTGAAAAAAAAAATCTACATTGGTGCTGGAACGGTGAAGACTTGAATTTCTAATGCAAACATCATGCAATCATTAGGGTTAGGGTTAAGCACTGCACAACCATGTTCAATAAAACTTAGACTGTATCATCATCATTCTATTAGTATTTGACATTAGCTCTGTTAGTAATTGATGACCGTTAGTAAAAGATGACCTGTAAAAAAATAAAAAATAAAAATCTTGATGGGCAAAATTCCCCAAATTATCCAAAGTTCCTGTGTAAATTTACCAGAAACTTTCCACCCTTTTGAAACCCTATGCACTACCTCTATAAATTACTTGATTGGTTGGTCAGGGTTCCTCGATTTACCACTGCAGAGGTGCTCAACTGCTATTCACTTGGGACCTACAAGTTACCCGTTATTGTCAGTGAGATATGCACCTGTTCATCATTCATTACAGTCATTTAGCAGACGCCCTTATCCAGAGTGATCATGCATCAATTTGTAACTACTAAGATACATCCGATACCGATACCATGATATAACAAAGAAACGCCTGATCAGATATGTTACCTAATTTTAAAAATCATGAGAGGAAAGGTGTTATATAAATGCTATCCATTATTATTATAATTATGTGAAATATACTTACTTAAAAAAAAATAAAAATTTATCGACCCACCATCCTCCCCTCTCCAGAGGATTCTTTATTGAACTTTTTCAAAGTTTGATATTAATTCATTAAAAAAGGTATTGTAATAATAATAATAATAGGATTCATTAATAATAGAGAAGAGGAAATAAAAACAAGCCTGGATGAAAGATTATGTTAAATTATGTTACAATTAGACCAGTGTGTCAGTGTGATATGTCATCTTAGAAGGTGTGTGTGTGTGTGACATCAATTCATAGGTAGATTTTGTCATTTCATTACGTTTTTTTTTCCATCTTCAATTTAAAGGTCAACTTCAATGTTTTTTGTAGTGGTAGAGGTGGGACAACTCTGTCAGATTGGTGGAGATATTGATGCCTAGATACTTAATAATTCCATTGAAGAGTAAGACAGGATGCTTTTGAATTGCAGCATTCCAGCTGTCTCCACACAAAGGTACGATTGTGGATTTGATGCAGTTTATAGAGTATGCCGAAATAATAGAGAACGTGTTCATGAGTTTAATGACTTCTTGTAGTGATGTTGATAGATTGTATGGGTAAAACAATACATCATCGGTGTGAAATATATTCACTGGGTCACAGACAAGTGTATCAGAGTGTGTATGAGAGCACGCGCTTCAGCTGCCGCGCTCCCTGTTTTGGTGCAGGTGGCATTACGGTGATGTGAGAATACAGGCAAATCCCCATTCATCCAGTCTAACAGTAAACCCCTTGAAACAGACTTTTATCCTGCAGAGTGTCCAAGTACAGTGATATTGTACTGTTGTCCCTTCAGCTACAATCCCATCTCACATGAACACTGCCGAGTAGAGGTTTGTAATGGTACATTACGCACCCCATGTTTAGTTACTTCTCTCTAATGTAGAGTCAGACCAGATTTATTATGCACTGATACTCATCTGACAACACTCTCCATTTCTTTAATCCCATCAGCATATCACAAAGTAATGTCTAACCAATAGTAGGGTAATGTATCCCTTGCTGCAGAAAAAGCATTAGACAAATTCGTTAGGGCTTTTCATGTTCACTGCTTTAAAACATTTAGATTTTAGCAACCCTTTCTTCAAGTGCATAAAGATTTATTATATAATCCCTTCAGCCAGTATTGCTGTATTTCTAATGGGCTTATCTCAAAATCCTTTACCCTATTCTGAGGAACCCACCGAGAATGCCCATTATCTCCATTACTACTTGCCATCTTGCCACTTATCACTGCTCAATGTGAAAATGCTCATTATAATGAGAACGAATTGGCATCCAGCATCAAATACTTTAGTATACCTGAAGATACTGTATTTTCCCCAACCACAATGAGCATTTCTCACTTAACTTTACAACACGTTTCAAAACAATTTTTGACAGTTTAAAACCTGTGGAATAACTTACCATTGTCTTTATTAGGCCACATCACCGTGACCAAAATGACTATTTTTAACAAATATATTTGTTCTCATGGACCACTGTCTACCCCACCACCAAATGGTTGTGTACCCCTGACTCTATTTTCACAGCATTGTGAAAAAAATAGATTAAAAATACATTTTTATTGTTACTCTCTGTCATATCAATTGCAATACATAAAATAAAATATATACATTAAAACCCATGGGAGGATTCATAGGGACCTGGATTAAAAAAAACATTTGTCCTTAAATTTTACCTACAAATAAATGCAAGTTTTAAAAAATTGCATTAATTTTGGTGATGAATGAAATCACCACATTCTGTTCATGATGAAACACTTGACAAAACAAATGTTGATTGATTTATCCAAGCCATTGTACCGACAGCGTGAAATAAAACAGCAATTAGTAGTGTGCCATATTTCCGTGAATGAATAATAAAACAGTGATCTGAGTGAGACTACAAGCTTTATGATCATCAAAAACCTCTGTCTGCTACCAAACAAATTCACCCCAATCTGAGCCAATGTCCTCATTAGAAACCCTTACAATTTAAATCTTCGTAAGACTCAAGAATCAAGAGTGACTCAGAGTGACTCACTTACAAAATCTCTTTGCACATAATACAATTGCAAGAGGATTTGACAGACAAATACACACCAGCCATTCCTTTATACAATATATTAAAATCAAGGACACCACAAAAGCAACTTTAAAGCAACTTCCACTATTCTGCACCCATACAAGAATAATGTACCCTATGACCTTATGAGTAATTTCTTCATAAATATTCAAAATCTGTCAAGAAATTATGGCACTCCATCATTCCCCAACATTAACAAAGACACTACCTTCCGAAAACTATTTTTAATAACACATTTACAATATAAAACTCATCCAAAATTGCAGTCATGCCTCATGGCCTCTGACTCTGCCCTCCAGCTCATTTCTGGAAAACAGGAACTGAAAAATTGATATCTATATTTGGCTCCGGTGTCTGCCTTCTTTGTTACCTCACACATTTTGAACTACACAACATACAAAACTCACTCACGTACCATGCCCACAAAAATGTCTTCTTAGGTATATGAAAGTAGAGAGAAAAATGCCCTACTTCACACTAGATCAATCTGATGTCCAAACATACTTCATTGGACAGGCTGACTCACTCCAAAATTATAATGAAAATCATTCTTTAGACACACCTTTTGGGATTTTTTTATATACAGGTGAATTGAGGTCACCTATGCATGTACTATCTAATTATTTCAGATGCAGGAAAATAAGCAGTTGAAAGAAGTCCCGGACTATTGTAAGGAATATTGGCCTTACGGTATTATTTGCTGAGTGTCCTTAAATGTTCTCATGGGTTTAACTGGTTTACAGATAATGAAATATTGTGTCTCAGGAGGTCTAATTTACATCTCTGCAGGATATGCGCATTACAGACAGCCATTTGGTCTGTGTATTAACATCACAGTTATCACTGCTCCTGTGACAGGAAAGGGATTAGGTAACTGTGGGAGGTATAATGACACACAGACTGTAACATGTCTTGGTATTTTCCCCTAGTTAAAAACAACAGCACTCTACCCCAATGTTTTTGTTCATCATTTTCTTGATGGTGCTTGTCTAGTGGAGCATAGTGACAATCTGTAAAAACACACTATATACAAGTATTATTTGGTATTTTCACATGCCTTGCTGTACCTAGTGTCCTTGTACTTTGTATAATCATTTAATATGTAATATCTCACAAGTTGGCATTCTTATACTATAAAGGAAGTAAGGTATGTCAGGCATCATTGGAAATCTGCTGATTGGGCATATACAGCAGAGCACAATCGACAGTTTGTGTAACTGTAGAACTTATCAGACTTTGCATTCAGGAATTCTAATAGTATGTAGCAAAACGGGCAGTACATAAAATGTATATATATATGTAACGTGCCCAAAAAGGCAGTACTATGCACAGGAATAATATACCGACCAAGTCGACTTCCACAGAAAAGAATTCTTCCACCAAGAATGAGCTGAACCTGGATTTTTATTTAAAACAATAGACCAGCTAGGGGGTGGCAGCCGGAGGTGCAGCTGTGAAAGTTTTACACTGCAACACAAGAAAACACCAATACATATACAATTCACAAAAGGGACTCAAAAAGTCATACCAAGTGCTCTATTCTGCATTTGTCAATCAGTTAATAGGTGAAACATCACTAAAAAGTCCACTGCAATTAATTTCAATAGGGTAAAACGACAAAAGGGCAGTAAAACAGGCTGACTTCCAACACTGACCCCTAGAGGCCTTTCTAATTCGACTCCATTATCATTATAATTTGACTCAATTTATAAACACTAGATTAATTTATAACAGTACTTTAGTAAATAGACAAATAGTAATCTTCATATATATATATATATATATATATATTGTGGCAGCCATGTGGAGGCATGCCAAGGGGTGGTGATCAAGGGGTGGTGCGTTGTGGCCCACTGGCTCCACCCTCGCACCTTAATGGGACGGACAGAGTGCACCTGTCATAACTTTTGCCATAATACGGAGGAAATAAAATGTGTACCTTTACCCCAAACAAACCGCAAAGTACTAAAAAGGGAAATGCGCTGGTGAATGGAGGACGAGAGAAAAAGCATTGTGTTGGATTGACTACTTGGCTTGGTAATTGTATTATTTTTCATTGGCTGCGTTGTACCCCAACACCCCTGATCCTGCCACAATATATACACAGTATATATATATGTCCTTGAAAATATATCTTTTAAAAACAGAGCTTAATGGTGCAATAAAAACGAACAACCAGGGAGCTACAATGTCAAGTACGTTTTACATCATGCATTACATCACTGCCAGAGTAAGGGAAAGGACAGGCAAGAGCCCGCAGAACAGATCAGCAGAACCTGCATGCGAAACTTAACAATGGCAAGACAGCACACTAATGTGCAATACGTTACAGGTAAAACTTTAACTTCTTACTCAACTACACAATGTGTAAATACACCATCAATAAGGTATGACACTCTCGCCAGACTGCACGTCCTCACCCTCGCTCCGACCCCCCTCCTTAAATGAGAAAAACACAGGGTTTATATAGCCTGCATTTACACCTGGTAATCATCACCCGGTGCATTCAATTTCCCTTATTATTAGTGTTACCTCAGTGAGAAGGAAAATGCGAGATGTACTTTTATGAACTATCGATGTCTTTCACTATCTGCAACGCATTACTTAAACATGGAGCTTGTTACATATATATCTTAATATCTTGGTATATACTGTGAAAAATAATGTGTTGCATGCTTCCTGTATTACTATAAATACAGCAATTGTAATTTCTCTTCTCTGCTGCCCGCACCCCCATCCCCCAACCCCTACCCCACTGCCAGCACCAGTCAGCCATGTGCTGTTTGTTCTAAACGAATCAAATAAATATTTATTTGAATATATTTTTGCTCTGCATTTCTATACACTCCAAACGAATATACTTTTTAATAACCCATCACAATATACTTACGTTACCATAACATTAACATAATGTTCCCTAAAATCTGCCAACTTATTTCTACAACTACAACTCTTTGGCCCAATTCAATGCCATCTTCCTCATTATCCTCTGTTTCCATTTCAGTCTTTTTTTTTATTCCTGTTTTACAGGTTGTATGTCACTGTAAACAACGTGTGCAATAAAAAATAATGATAGCTGATATTCTAGTGCATTCTGACAAGTATACTTTGGATTCTGTTTTTCAGAGTAATTTGTAATTTGCAATGAATATAATATGGTTGTAGAGTGATGGCTAACACAGCTGCTGTGACATGGAGGTCCCATGATGTTGAACTGAGACATCACAAACATGGGTGCCAATAATGAGGACAAGATGATTTTGCAATCAGTAAACAATTTTATTAGGAGTTGGAGAGTGAATTAAAGTTCCGCCCTGTGGATTCATAATTGTGCACTGTTGGCACTGATCAAACTAACCAGCGGCCCACATTTTTATGGTATGGGGTCATTGCAACAGTCTGCGGATTTCAGCTCTGGTATCAATCATATGTATTGTGATGCAGATGATAATTTGCTACTGTGCTGTGAAAGAGAAAGCACCAAAATTCCCCAAAGCAGAAAAGGCACTGCAACACATCAAGCTATATTTGAGCCTGTGCGTTTCAGCCAAGTGATATACACAGGAAAAAACGTGTTTCAATGCCCAAAGCTCCATCATAACTATTTAACCTTTCTGCTACAACAATTGTGTGCAATATGAGCAGAATGCTTCCTGTAAACATAATAGGCATATTGTTTGCTGGGAAAGAAAGCAAATATTCAACTTTACAAAAGTCAACTACTTTAAAATAAAATTATATAATTCTCATGTTCTAGTGAATGATCGTGTTGGCAGGAGTTCATGTTATCTTGAGCTGCAAATAATTACTTTCCCCTCAAACTAGACTTAGATAACCCCCTGACTTCAGCATAAGAGATACATATTGATAGACATAGCCAACAGCAGGCCATTCTAGCAACCTGGAGCTATCCAGTTGCACTCACATATTTTTAATATAAGATATAGTATTAAAAGGTGAGACTCTGCATGAGATAAAAATGCCCATTGCAGGAAAAATATTACGATGCTCTCCCTTTTACTTAATATTGATATTATCACCTGGCACATTGGGACCCTGAAAAAACACAATCATTTTGTGAAGCACTGTTAATTACTGCTTCACCCCAAGGTTTCATGTTTCCAATGTTAAATGTGTCAAAGCCTTCATGTGCCATTTCAGATGTTGTATAAGAAAAATAACTACTCTCATCACTCTCCTCGCTACCATAGAAAATGTTATTTTATGGAATTCAGAATGTGTCTGTATAAACGCTTCATTCCTTATTCAAGCTATAAAATATAGCTCAATATTTTGTGAAATGAAATATGTAATTACTTCTTTGGTTAATTTATTTTCAAGGTGACAGCTCTCCATTAAGGATAATTAAAAATCAGACACATGGCACAGTGTCAGAAAATGGATGACTAATTAACATCACTTTGAAAGGAGTTGAATTATGGATGTGCCCGACAGCTCAGTGTATTGCTGTTATTGTATTGAACTTGTGCACAAACCACGGGAGGTCAACTACCATCATCCATGAAAGCATTGTAGTCAAAGTACTGAGGCCCATATGGCTCTTTGATCTGAGACCACATGGGGAAAAAATGGACTTCAACATATTATCTGGACCCGCTAATGTACTTTAGATTCTCTGCATCCCATTTTTATGTCTTTCAAAACACTACACATTGGAGATTAAAGCTAATATGTTGACAATAATGAATACTAATTTGCTTGCTGTTTCCTGACTGATTGCATTATTTATTGAATGGTCCTTCATTTTACACAGACATGTTTCAAAATCTAAAACACCCTCCAACCATAACTGAATACAAAATATGTTCCTGAATTTAGATTATTACAGGAGACAGGATGCCAATACAGGTGAGAGAAATAGCAACAAGCAGCTCTGATAAATAAACTGAATAAGAAATGTATTCCCCAGTAAAGAACATTTACATGTATTTTATTACAGTGTAAAACTGCATTTCTCTGAGTAAATGTATTATTCTTGTGTTTGTAATCTTGCATTTGTGTGTGCATCATGTTTTTGCATTTTTGATTCACATTTTTCAGTGTGTGTCACCTCTTTGTTTTAGTTTTTTCCTTCTTGATTTTGGCTTTATGTTTTTATTTCATTTTGTTTCATTTCAATTTGGGTTTATGTTTTAATTTTGTTTCTGTGATTCCAGATTTGGGCTTGTTTTTGTGTTATTCAATTTAGGGCCACAATATATTTACTTTGGTGGATGCAGGAAACATCTTTGACTATTTGGGTGTTAACATATAATGTAGCTTCAAATACTAGGCTGTGCCCTGGCTAAAACGGGCACACTCCCAATCTTAAAATTGGCCAAATGTGCCCTCAGCTCTGAAGCCGTATCACTATAACAAGCCCATAATAGGCTGAACGCTAAAAGGATTTGATTGCACGGTGACTTGATCTTGCTCCTCCACTAAATGTAGCTTAAAAGCATACCAATTAAACAAGTGCCTTCACAAAGTATTTTTAAAAGTAATTTAACCTCTTCCCCCTTCGGTAATTGTGCAATTATAAAACGTGATTCATTTCCAATAATGATGGAACCAGTGATGTAGAGGTGCATAAAAAGTACTCTAATGGGGACAGGGCAGAGTATTCACTCTCCACTCAGTGCTATTTAAAGGCAGGGTTTAAATTATACAGTACATAGGAGTAACAAGTGGGGAGGACGGGGAAGACATGTCCCCCCCAATTCTCAAAAGTTATATCTGTCCCCACCAATAATTTGTAGATATAAAGCATTCCCTTTCATTATGTCCCTCCCAATATTTAATATGTGGTTCCATGTGGTTTTATATATAGTGCCCTATAATATAAAAACCTTGAGAAATGTATGCCCATTAAAGTTACCCATTAAGCCCTCTAGCCCTCGGCCTGGGAGACGGAACTGCCACGCCCTACGGGCTAAGGGTCATTCCAAAGTTGTCTGTGACAAAGTTGTCCCACAGTCAATAGTCATTGTTTTAACAGAAATTCAGTTATGAACAGACATGATAACATTTTCAAGGCACCTTATATGTATAAACATTCTCAATCAATTCTATATGATATGATGTACATCACAATAAGGCACTAAATGGTTAAAAATAAGGGAAAAATCCACAGGCAATGCACAATTTGGTCAGTTATATACAATTCCCTCAATACCTCTGATATGTTTCATTATTTCAGAAGTTATATTTATGTTTAGTTACAGTATTTACTTTTTACTTTTGATACTGGAATACAAATGAAGTCCATACTTTTGTACTTTTACTAAAATAGATAGAAAACACAAATGCAAATTTTGGGTGCTTTGGGTTCTTTATCCATGCTATTTATTATTTTATATATTTTTTTATTATTCATTTTTTACATTATTATTTATTTTTATTTATGTCCACGGCAGGGAAAAACTATTCATTTTATCAAAGACAGCCATTGTCAATAGAATTGTGCTAATAATGTATCCCTCTGTCCATATGTTTGTATGGTATATCTGTGTGCTTTTAGTTAGAAGTAGTAAACACGTGTGTGTGCTGGGAGGGGATGGATTATAGTGCGCTGGAAGCAATATTGCAGTTTATTGACTTGCTGACTTCTACATAAACCACAGAAACAGCTAAATAAGAATTGCCACCTTCCTCACATATTATTAAAGTATTATTATTATTAGTCCATCCCGAAAAAACTGCCTAGCTTCAGAAAACAACAGTTTGAACCCTGATCCATCACCTTGTGTTTGGACACATCTCCTGTGCCACAAGCAACAGTTTTTTTCAAACTTGAAGGTATATATAAGTCATTACAAATAAAAATCATGCCATCTGTGTGAAATACAATTTTAAACTTTCCCTCTTATGGTTTTAATTCAATGGTGTTCTGTGGTATTGAGGAACAGACATTAAGGATAACAGAATCGAACAATTAGCTGCACAATTGCCTACATTAATGCATTCATTTCATTTGCATTCACATTCATGAGCAGCATTCATACCTTTCCTACCATGTATACATTGCATCTTTATTTTACAACAAAATCATAATAATGGACACACTGCATTATTATACTGTATATGTTATCAAGTTCAAGTGATCAAGTTAAGTAGACGTCATTAACAAGGCTGTAAAGATTCATATTTTAATTTGATCAATTAGTCAACTAATGCATTAGCTGAACAAATCATTTTTAAAAGACAATTTGAAATGAATCATGTTCATTGAGTCATTTATTTTCAGATTTTATCCCTGGTTTTCTCCCAATTTGGTAGCCAATTACTCCCACTGTTCTTAGGTCTATTCCTTCCCTTGTAGTTCGCTGCCGTAGCCCTGTGACCAAGACGGCACTCGTCATGCTGTCGACTGTAACTCCAGCACCGCAGAATCACTCCTGTGCGCAGCAAACTGTGTCGGCTTCCCTCCCCCCTCCCTGGGGCGGACAGCCAATTGTCACCCCTGGTGGCACTCCCGGCCAGAGTTGACTCTGGCGCGACGGGGAATCGAACCCCGGCCGCCATGGCCAGCGTCGGACGTTGAAACCACTAGACCACAAGGGAGGCCATCATGTTCATTTGTACACATATTAAATATTATACTTAATGAGTTATGTATAGTGGACTGCTATGTAGCCAACTACTGCAATTAGTTGAAACTACATACACAAATTTTGCCATAGTCGGTAAGATAAGATTAAGTGTTGGCTGGGTCAGTGTTTAAACTACAGCAATGTCTATTGGAAATGTGGCTGAGTTTCTAGTCATGCAACTGCACCAGCTACTCCAGTTTTCATGTACCCTTTTTATTTTGGATCCTCTGAGTTGTTTACATTTAATGGGGAAAAATCTAGCACCTCATTTTTAGAGAGGGCCTGTAATCTATGTGTCACATTCAAAATGTATTTTCTGTTACCCAAATGTATGTTATATTGAATGCGCTAGAAGGACAGGCTAAGAGAGAAATTCAAACCCTAGAAGAGACCCTGTGATACGGGCAAAAAGATTTTTGATAAGTTGGGGGAGATATATGGAGACAGGGTGCCCGACTCGGTTCTTCGTTCCTTGTACTTTAACTGCAGACAAGAAGGAAGAGGGACGATCCATGCCTTTGCCCTCTGCCTTCAAGAACTCTTTCGGCACTTGCAGAAGAGGGATTCTCATGGTCTGAGCAACGATGATGTGCCGGATCCAACCTCCAGCTCAATACATGCCAGCTCAGCCCTGGAGAACAGGCTCCAGTCTTCATCACAGCTACCAGGACTCTTGGGGATGAACATCAACCAGGACTGCTGGTACCACCTGTTCAAATACAACTGCTGAACCAGGGGAGTAGTGCCTGTTCGATTTAGATACAGTTGAAACATTCTTAAAAATGTGTGGTGTTGGGACAACGCTGATGCATTTGATGGTAGTCACAGGACCTGAGAGATGAATTCATGTTTGTCTCCAAAGTACGATCTGTGTATGAAATGATATCATCACTTACCAGCGTATTTATCACTATAGCTAATGTTTACCATGAATGGCTAAAATTAATTGATTATTAATGATTATGATGCATGTTCCCTCAATATTTATGTCTACTGTTGTATGACTACTGTTGTACTGTATGTATACTGTTGCCTACAGTAAACTACTGTGTATTGAAAAATAAAGCTTTCAAATTGATAATTGCTGTGTAATTGTTTCCCCTATCAAACCCATAATATTATTGTATATCATGATAGTACAATAGTTGGGGAACTGGATTTGTAACTCAGAAGTTGCAGGTCGGGCCGTTGTACCCTTGAGCAAGGCACCTAATCTGATTTGCTTCAGTAAATATCCGGCTGTACAAATGGATTGTAAGTAAAGAAATGTAAAGTCTGTAAGTTGCTCTGGATAACAGTATCTGCTAATTGCCTAAAATCTAAATGTATTATTTTTACATGTATACATATATGTATAATGTAAGTTATTGTTGTTCATAATTTATTGTTGTTATTCATTATTATTATTGTTATTATTACTACATTGAATATGCTTTCAGACAACATTGATGATGCTTCTGTTCATATTTCTGCAGCCATGCTGTAAGCTACAGGTTTGAATAGACAGTGGTGTATAGATTGAAAATATATATAGGTAGCTGAATGGCCCACAACTGTATAATGCATTAGTAACTTAAGTCCATCCCCTCTTCAGTTTACTGTGTCAGCTAAAGCTGAAATGTTGCCCACTGCAACTTTGGATTAACTGACAAGTACACCAACACCTAAACCTAATGTGTACTAATGTGTATAATAGCCTACCTATATAAACCTAGACAATCAATTTTATGAATTCTGCTAATGTCACAACTCTTGCTACTAGCTCTTTTGAAAAATTAGAAAAATTACACTCTGTGTAGCCATTGCACATACTCAGGGCCTGATTTACTAAGATAGTTGCAGTGCAAAGACATTGTGCAATTTACTAAGACTGTTTCTAATTACACAATCAAATAAATGAAACGCCCTCATTTGCAATCTGCTGTAGAATACACCCATAAAAAGGGTCCAAAACAACATGACACGCTCTCACGTCCAGATCACGCAGCAACCAGGAACAAGTAGCGAGGGAACAACAAGAAAAAGAAAACTTAAATTTACCGATCAGAAAATAGAGGTAGCCTATTGGTCAATGAGGTACAGCGTCACAACACCGTATTACAGCATAGGAAAACAACACCAATGCACAAGAAAAAAATTTGAGTGGCATATTTAAATTAATTCATTCATTAGGCATAAAAAAATTAACAGTAGATGATGCAACAGGAAAAAAATATATATGAATATATGACATGACGTTAGCTGGCGTCCAAAAGAAAACTTTCCTACAATATAATGCAAGAATAATACATTATCGGTTGTCCAACTGAGGGAAGACTATTAGAATAAGAATATTCTAAGAATAGAAATGGATAAACTTGTGATGAGAGAAGGCCACAGAGCATCTGAAAGTAAAACAGTATTCACAATTCATTCTATGTCCCCATATATACACACAATAAGGTAATTGATCAAATTCAGAACTGCATTTTTATACTGACTACTAATGACTAATTTATGACAAATTGATCAATAGAAATCATGCATCCTTTCATATACATTTTATTTCAAGTTCTAGTAAATAATATGTATGCTATATAGAATATATATTTTAAATTCTGACTTAGCTGTCTGTAGATACAGGTAATCCTCAAAATAAATCTGTCGTGACATGAACCGGGGTACTTTGCAACAACATTTGTGATTAGTTTTGCATCGCTGGGACAGTGACTAGCACTTCGGAAAGCTGGATTTGTGAAACACCTAGGCAATATTATTGCTAATATCAGCGCTAATAAAATACTGCCTGGTTTCCAGTGTTCTTAAAATTCTCATGCAAAGAGGAGAGTCGCAATTAAGGAATGTTTGAGTAAATCAGACGGAATATTTAATAAAGCTAATTTACAAAATCTCCACCCTGTTTTAGTGTGTTCACCCCAGGTATACATATGCAAGAACAGATTTAACTATTCATCTCAAGAAAAGTTGCAGAATGACTATATTTAACTATTAATCTAAAGGAAAATTGCAAAGTGACTCCTAATAGAGATTTGACTCATTGTGACTGTTTAGTAAATCCGATGTAGATATTGTGACCTTGTACAGACTGCTTTTGCATTGGAAAAGCAGTCGCCATCCTTCCTTAAATCCCTCAATGTTTATACACTGTACATGGGCTGAATCAAATTCTGCTTCTTGCAGCAATTTGAAATAACCTATTCTCTACCTGAAAATCTGACAGCCCCACAATAGAGGCTACGCCTCAGGACACGACCTTCACAGTCTGGAGCCATGGGAGGAATCGCCTGAAAATGTGTTAAACTAGCTTAAGCCAAAAAAGGGAAAAGGATGTCTTGCTTCCTTGTTTGTCATTTTATTATGACTGGACTGCTTATTTCAATTGTACATTTGTGAATGGCTTGATATTAATATACAGTACCTTCATATTTCATATAGGTCAACATTTGGTCAATGCTCAACTAGCTTGACTAGCTTGGTTGTTGGATATCAAAGCATTATAGCTAGCTGGCTACTTACCACATTAGCTAACATGGGATTATTCCTTTCTGTTGTTGATAATTGGCAAGCAGTGCCCAAGGGTCTTTCCATGACTATAGCTAACCAACTAAAAAAGTGTCACACTGTATGACAAGTGCAAATTTGTTGTGCATTTCATTGATACAGCCCCGTTACGAGCTCATATGCATGGATTTGAATAACAGAGTGGTTCCTTTTTAAACCTAAGTCTGTTCTCTTAAATTGGGAGGTCCACCCATAAGGGAGTCAGGGCTCATATTTATAAAGCATCTCAGAGCAGGTGCACTGATGTAGGATCAGGTTTCCCTTGTCCATATCCTAAGATTATCCATTATGAGCTAAAAAGCAACACTGATCCTAGATTAGCACTCAGATGCTTTATGCATACGGCTCCACATGCCTGGGCCTTGAGTTGGCTGCTGTGACCTGTCACAGGTGTTTGCTTTTCATGCCATTATTGAGCCTAATAATTACATTTATGGCAGGGAATCTGTGTGTGTTAAATGTGGGTTCAGTGGTAAGGAGTTGAGCTGCTTTGAGAACAACCAACAGTCACTGTACACTCAAGCATCTTAGTTGCACTCTATTATATGCCAAAAACACAAATACAAAAATATTAAATCAATAATCACACACTTAGAGGGACAATGCTTGACAGTTAATTATCCTAATATACTGATACTGAAGGATGTATGCATGTTGAATTTACATCTCACTGACAGACATATAAAACATTAATATACATTGGTGTCCTTAGTCATGTGCACTTGTAGTTTTTAAACCTATTAAAGGTTTTGAGAACAGCTCCCATTCAAAATCACAAAATTCTACTATCTTATTTAATCACTTTTTGGCTGAAATTTACTCAAATAGCACTGTACAATATATTCTTTGACTCTCAAACCAATCCATTTAGTCATTTTCTTGAACCAAACCAAACCCCTGGTAAAATTGGCAAAGTGTTTGCTATAGACATGGAATTGAATAATGTAATGCACTAAAATCACCTTTACATGACCAATTATACATGAAGAAAGACAACCTACTCTAAGAGTATGAATTAGGCTGTTTGAGAGAGGGTTTGAATCCTAAGCAACCTGCCTGTTCCCAGTAGTAAGTAGCCTACATGTTGTTTGAAGTACAGTAGACCAACATAGCTACAGTACTGTAGCAGATGTCAAAGCTGTGTGCAGGAAAACTGTGTTAGTGCATATGTGAAATTAAAAGTTTTGATGCTCATTTGAATTTCCTATCTTTTTGGCTTTTGATAAAAACCTTTAACTTCTCACTTAAAACATAGTTTTGGGGACTTATTGCATGTATATTTCAGCCACTTAACCTTGGAATAGAAGCACCCAATCTGAAGTGAATTCTTATTTCTGGGGAAATGCCAGTATAAAACGGTACCTTTGCAGTAGGATCAGTCAGACCAATCAGTAACTAGTCTCATCATCCCTAAGAAGTCAGCCAGCTGAAAAGCTGGGCAAAAATCTCCAGCTTCCTGTATATGTCAGAGGCTGTCAGGCTGTCAGTGAGGGCATGCCGAAGTGATTGAATAATTACCTGCACGCTCATGCAGTTGGTTAACTTCCCTGTGCTTGATGGCTGGGGCATTCTTTAAAAAGCCCGGGGAAGAGCAGAACAGCCAGATTTAGGAGGGAGCAGCAGCTGAATCCCCTCCTGTGCGAGATATAATTGTGAAACATTTCATTTGGAACAAGGCAGTAGGCAGCAGCTTTTCCAGCCAAATTGGCTGGATTGTCACTGATTCTTAAGTTGTGGGATAGAAAAGCCAACTGGCATTTTTGGCTTTTTTCCTAAAATCATGTCAACTTAATAAAATCACACAGTTTGAGTTAAACTAGCAAGATGGACTCGCAGATGGACTCTCAGAAATGGCCACATTTCTTTTCTGTAGAAAAATGAACTGCAGCAGCCAGTTAGCAGTTTGATCTTTTTCCAAAGCTAACAGTATTGAGGGCACTGGCTTTTCTGGCTGCAAAATGTCATGACTTTGTCTTCCTTGGCAATTCCTTTGGCTTTTCTAAATCAGCTTGGCAGCCCTGGTATGCTATGTTTGTCATCATCGATTTGTGTACAAAAGCAGAGTGAGACACGGGGAGCAGTGAGCAGCTGGTGGGGGGACTAGTGTTGATTCCTCAGAGACATCAGCAGATAAGGGAGAACAATCCAATGCTCTGTGTACAATTTATGACTCTTAATAAAGATTATTAATTTCTACTTACCTAGTCTCTACCTTGTTGGTGGGCTGGCAGGGAGGGATGGGTGGGGGTGGTCAGGACTCTGCTGGAGTGTGTAGTTGGGTATTTGCGACCATGACATTCTCCAACTTTTCTGAATGAAATTATATGAGAAACCAAGGCTTTAAGTTAACCTAAAATTATCCACTAATACCTTACAGCAAACTTAAGCAGATGAGCAATACCATTAAGGTTATACCCTTGACATACTTCATATGCATCCACTATCATAACCAAAAAATATAATTTAACTTATGTTTCCACATTTACATTTACAAGATCTAGTCTTCATCACCAACTGGTTACCCTTTTTTAAGCTATGTAGGTTAAGTTAAGAAATGGCCCAGGGCTGTTTTTAGTTTAGCATTGTTAAGAATATTTTTCCAAGCCAATATATTAAGTATTAAAAATTAGGGTGTGCTGACTTGTCGGATAATACAAATATCTGTGTGATTTTGGGCAATTTTTCTTGGGCTGTCAGTCAAGCAGATTAGAATGGAGCCAGATGGATCATTTAGTGGTTGGCGGTGCACTTCATCCATCTCAAAAGCTCCTTCATCCTCTGCTCTTGAGCTGCCTGGGTTAAAAGGGTCCTAAAGACAAAGGGAAATTATTAATTACATTACAGTAAATGCAATTCATTTTTCTCCCACTTTTATTTTAAGACATGGTAAGATAAATGAACTGTGATAAACTAAATTAATAAATGGTTATATTGCTACAACGCTAGAAAGAAAAGAGGGGAAAATGTGTATCAAAGCTTGCCTCATCCATTTCAAATGCTTCCTTGTATTTGTTTTAGGCTAACAACATAACAGGATGGACGGCCATATGGTCGGCTGGATGGATGGGTGTTGTAGTGTACTCCATCCACCTAAAAATCTCCTTCATCGTCTGCCTCTGTGCAGTTTTGCTTTAAAGAGTCTTAAAGAGATGGAGGGAAATGCAGAGTTGACAGACTGTAGGGGAGGCAGCGGCACAGGGTGTGTTCTCAGTTGGGGATACACTGCCATTATCTCTTAACCATGATTGCTGTGTTAATGGATGAGATACAAGTGCCTTTGGCATCAGCTATATTTATTAATGTGAATTGTGATGGAAAACTATCACTACTTCCACCTCCCCCCCTTTTGAATGATTGTCTTACCAGGTTTGTTTCACACGCTCCCAAAGCATCTTGAGTATCTGGGACAACCTGCCCGAATCCATCGAGTGGGTCAATCTAAAAATCAAAATGCAATAAACTGATTACATAATCGATGGTATTAAATACCACAAGTGAATAAAACACAAGTACTGCGGCTATGTGTGCTTTTCAAAGGAAATGTAGTCCACTTACCTAGTTCATCTCAAATTCTCCACACTGATCACTCGGAAGGTCAAGTTTTGCTTAGAAAGAAATCATTAAAACATTACTACTGTGTTAAATAGGATATTTGTGGTTGATCTATTTACTCCCAAATAGTTTGGTTTTAGGCCTCCCTTGTGGTCTAGCGGTTATAACGTTCAACGCTGGCCACTGCGACTGGGGTTCAATTCCACCGGCCGCCCCAGAGTCGGCTCTGGCCGGGAGTGCCACTACAATTGGCTGTCCGCCTCAGGGAGGAAGCTGGTTATTTTTATATTTGTTTGTGGCAGTCCCTCGCCGGCATTGCGGTATAGCTGGGGGCTCAACCGTATTTTTGTTTTTTGTTGTTCCATGTTGTGTGTCTGTGGCATCGGATGCATGTTGTGTAAATGTGCAAAATAAGGGTTTTGCTCTTCCCCTTGGAGTGATGAGGTGGGCTGGGTGGTAGGCCCCCCCGGTAGGCTATTAATTGGGTGTGCGGTGTGGCAATGTGTGCAGAGTGCCTGCTTGCGTGTGAAATCAAGTCTCTTCGGGTGTGTGATTGTCACAGTGTGCAGTGTATACGGGGACGCTTACCTGGGGGGGGCTTCTGTACTGCCTGGCAGGAGGAAGAAAAAATAGTCATTTTTGCAGTGTGCTTTTAATAATTAATTGTTAAATAAAGACATTGTATTCTACCCTTTTACTTAGTGGTGGGTTACCTGTAAAAACATAATGGGAAAAGAAGATACGTTAATGCGAGGGACCTCACAACCCCTGATAATCACATTTCCATACATAACATAAACGAAAGAAGGCTACCCATGTATTTAATTCATTTCAATTAAAGTTCCTGAAATGGGTCTAATGGTTAATGGAATCATGAAATCAAGCAAGTACCAAGATATTTTGGCAAAACAAAACCCTGCCAGCAGGCTGAAATTTGAACCAATTGCAACTTGATCTTTCATCAAGACAATTATCCCAAGCATATCTCAAAATCAACCCAAAAAATGGTTCACTGACCACAAAATTACTGTTTTACAATGGCCATCTCAGTTTCCAGACTTGAACCCAATCAAAAATGTGTGGTTTGAATTGAAGAGGCACACAAGCACAGACCAAAGAATCTGAAGGATGTTGAAAGATTCTGTATGGAGAAATGGCCAAATGATCCCCCCAATATGTTCACCAATCTCATAAAACACTATAGACGATGACATGTTAATGCAGATTTATTTTTGTTGGATTTTATTTAAAATAATGATTAGGTGTGCTGACAACTGTGACATATCTTTTAGAAAAGAAAAAAAACGTGATAAAGCTTTTTCTCTTGAACAATTGTATGAGGATAATATAACATAATTCTGGACATGACTGTGTGTATATACAGTGCCCTCTATTGGCACCCTTGGTAAAGATGAGCAAAAAAGGCTATGAAATCTAACCTTTAATTGAAGTAAAATTATACAAAGAAAAAAAAATGCTTATCCAAAAATTAGTAGTAACCCTAACCCTAAGTTCACCTGAGTCTTTAGGAACTCTTAAGTAGTCGCCCATGACTTCCTGTTTCACTGGGGATATACATATTTTTAAAAAATCTCTTTTTCAAAGCCTTTTTTGCTCATCTTTATCAAGGGTGTCAATAATTGTGGATATATATATATATATATATTATTTATACCTTAGAGAATGCGTGATTCTGATTGGTTAACAGTCATGCATATATATCATATAGACACATAGGTGAATCCCTCTCACTTCTAAAAAAAAGTTCCATATTAATTCACCCAAAGACTACATAAACAAGAATCAAAGTTATTCAGCACCAGAACTTCTTCTCATTTATACAATCAGGTTTCATCTCAGGACTTTAATGTCCAGACAATACCTCAGAAAGCCTGTTAGGGAGTTTGCTAAAGCAACAGGACTTGTTTGCTTAAATCAAAAGATTGCAATAACTTAGTGGAATTGTTTTCTAATGTACCCAGAAATGTATATAACTTCTATAAATTCTGCCTTTCTCAGCTAACTTGGCTACAGCGACTCCCACACCAACTTGGTTATTTGTAAATTGAAACCATACCATAGAGGTAGAACATGTTTGGAGTACTTAGTGCTAGGTAGCTGAATCAGAAAAATCTGAAAAAGGTCCAGTGGTTACAACGTCCGACGCTGGCCACGGAGACCGGGGTTCAATTCCCCGTCTCGCCAGAGTCAGCTCTGGCCGGGAGTGCCACCAGGGGCGGCGATTGGCAATTTGGAGAAAATGGGATAAAACCAGAAACAAAATGTTAAAAAAACTAAAAACATATTGACCTTAAGTTATTCATAAGGAAAATCTGATTGCTAATCAAGAATCTATTGACAACAGCCTGTGCATCATTAGAAGTTTTTATTTCAATCATTGTAGCTTTGCGTAAGAGCCAATAATATCAATTCAATAATATCAAACCAATAAGAAGGGCTGGAATATCATACCAGGCATTTAGACAACATACAGGCTATAGCCTAACAATTGTTTTCCTTCAAATTCACAGTATAGGACATTCAAGATATTTCATTGAAGAGCTATGCCCGCGGCAGTGGGGTCCAGGTGTTCACAATCAAGGATCCTCACCAGGTTATCAAATAAGCTTTTGACATTGGTGCGGTGGAAGCTGGTTCCCCTGGAGAGACTTGTAGCTTGGGGATTTCTAATGGAGAGCTGGGGGTTTATTTTCAGGAAAGAAGAAAAACAGTCCTTTCCTGACATTCCATGGTAATTCCAGGACTCCAGCTTATTCTTTTTCGCAAACTCAAATGCAAGCTGTCGGACCTGAAAATGAAATTATAATTAGTATTTTATTAGGTCATTTTAAACATGAACTTTGTATTTGTATTTGTATTAGTGTAACTTAACCCTACTCTTATTAATTAAATTTATTAGATGATTGTATGAATTTAACTTATACTACTACCTTATAAATGTAACTTATTCCATAAATGTATTGTTTTAACTCATGACTAAGTTAAAGGTTCCTATTTCTCATCTTCCTGTGAAAATGACAAAAGCATGTTGTTCACTGTATAAATCAGTATAAATCATTGTATATGTGTTTTATCTGTCTTTTTTGTATATTTGTCATTGTATTATGTGTGGCTAGTTGGTGCACAGTTATTTCTGAAATGTCCTGATGATGAGATCAATAAAGCACTTCTGCTTCTACTACTAGTACTGCTTAAATTAGGCGGCATATTTGTAACACTGTGTTAAAACAAACCCTGCCGGGGGGGAGGCTGCATCCCTGCTGGCTAGCATGGCAAATCAAAAGTATTAAATGATTAAAATGACCATTTGGATTCCTTGACATAGACTGACAACACTAAAACACTCATATTCACTTTCAGGTGGGTAAAACACACTTTTTCACGTAGCTCCAACTGTTCTGCTCCAATTCCCATGGCTTTCAGCTCAAATAAGGAAAGATAGACTCTGGTCATATGGCATGAAATACGTCGCTGTAGCTCTGGTGCAAGCACATAAAAAGTCTGTTTATTTGTGTCCTACGTTAGTTTGATCCCCGCTCTCCCCTAATGATCTTTGCCAGCTACAGGGACAAGCAACTACAAAAAGTAGCTACTTAAATACTTATTTTTCTTTTATTTATACAAGTTATAAATGCAACACTGCACCAGCACTATATCCCCTATATATATATTCTAGTCCTCCGACATCCTCTGTGACAACATTGGCTCATTGATGTCAGTGTGTAATCCATGGAACTGTTAAGGTCTATGTAGTTGTGGGTCATAACTCTCTCTGCATGGTTCTGACACAGAATTGATGTACCTATATCTTGCTTCAGTATGGTGACTGCACAATAACACTGATGTGATAGAATGATTGATATCTGACAGCTATGGAATTAACTGATGTCACAACAGATATATTACTATTAAGCTTTTGCAGATGTGCTTTATATTTACCTGATTTTACTGATGCTATTTGCACACTGTGGATAAAAATGAAAAAACACTAAAAGGTTGCAGAATATACTGTAATTATACATTTTGCTATAACAGATTCATATATAATATTGGTACTAGATGGTACTTGTGTGGAGTCCTTGCCAACATTTTCAAAAAAGCATTACCATAATCATGCCTATCAAGTGTTTTGGTATTACCAGTACACATTGCAATTGTATTAAAACCTTCTCCTTCAAACCTCCTTCTTCATTGAGACCATTGCAATACTAATGTGCTGTGAATTTCAACCATTCCACACCCCCAAACAAATGATCCAGCTACCTTTAACCCATTTAACACGAAGAACTAGCAAGGCTGAAGATGCCAACCTCAGCGCAACTGTTATTTTGTCCTTCAGCACCACACAAAAATAAAATATTGTGCTATCCAACTGTGGTCAAGCATTATCATCATTTTTCACCCTCAAAATAGGGTGCCTAGCCCCCACACCACACTCCATCCTGCTCAACCCAAATTAAAAAGATCCCGCCTTTGATGAAAGCAACCTAGTAATGTGAACTATATAAATACTGTGGCAGTTATAGGACTACAGATGTTCTCTTTGGGAATCAAGCACATAAGCAAATTAGCAAAAATATGGTCAGTTTGAAAACTGGACCCTGGAAAAAAGCAAACCAATACCACGTCCACACACTTTATTTCATAAATACAGCCATTGCCATTCCACATTTAAAAATGTTTCACTTAGCAGGTATAGCAATTCAGTGTATCCTATGATTTTACTAGGCTTTGTAACTTGTTCCACCTGCACTCAAATATTTTTTCCATGACAAGGCGAGTAAAAGCCAGCTTAACAGCAAGGGAGGTCTAGGCTGAAAAACTCTAATTACATCTTTTGTAAAACTGTTAAATCCACAGTTCTCCTTTTTTATAGATAAATCTTGTTTTTGTCCTGTAATTTGTTTCCTTGGGAAATGAGCCTTTCAGAACCACTATAACCATATCTCTTCTCATGTCGTTAAGCACACAGGCTGCTTCTACAAACATTCTGTTGACCAAATTCAGCTCCTACTTGTCATGTGACAAAAATCCTTCCTGAACCACACTAGCAATTTCTGCACTGAATGAGAAACACAAGGTCATACCGCAAATTATGTGTTGGCTTCACCAGCGATGCAACTATATGCTTTGGATGCTAACAACCTGATACATATTTTTATTTTTGGTTAAATCTAAATGAATCAATTCACAGAAGACCATTTTTTCTTGCCCCAAACGGAAGCATGCATTACAAATCAGTTTTACATTCAGTTTTACATTCCAGAATAAAATGACAAAATACTAAATAAAATACAACAAATAAATACAATGTATCCGTCAGCTGTTTTTACTCAACAGAATACAAAACACATATCTATATTAGTTTTTCAATCTTGGGCTTTGCCACTCCTCAAAATACAATGTAACCGTGTAAATTGCTTTTCAAATCAAATCAAATTCATTTGTATAGAGCTTTTCACAAATGCATTGTCACAAAGCAGTTAACAAAAGAGAACCCAGGCCTAGACCCCCCAAAAGCAAGACTAAGGTGAGAAAGCCTATGGGAGAAATCAGACTAAAAGGGGGAGTCCATCCTCTTCTGGCTGGCACAGGGTGCCTGAGTGAGGTAGTCAGTGGGGGGGGGGGGCGGAGGTGGAGGCTAAACCACGTGAAGGGGTCTAGATCCAGGCACTGGGGTAGGCGTGGGGGTGAGGGTTGATGGGGGCAGCTCATGCTTCTTGCAGGATCTAGGGCTCGGAGGCAGGGGCTGAGGCAGAGAAGAGAACATGTAGCCAGAAAAAAGCAGTGCTATAGCCAGTAGCATCATGTGAGAACAGGGGAGCACAAGCATAGGAAATATACAGATGGCCCTGACAGGTGTAAGCTATGGCAGCATACCTATTAGGAGAGGGACAGAGAACACACGCAGCCATGAGGGAGTTCCAAACCATCCACACCCGATCAAGGATAACCAGCCTAACAGTGGGTGCTGACACATTGAGGAGGTGACAGTACAGAATGTTTCTCACTCCATAAGACACTATGGCATGGCCTTCTCCTTCTCTACACCTAGACTATGTTTGGCTGTAGGCTAGAGTGAAAAGATATGTTTTTAATCTAGACTTAAAAATGTAAACTGTGTCCAAATCCCTAACATGCTTTGGTAAACCGTTCCACAACAGAGGAGCTCTATAAGAGAAGGCTCTACCACCAGCTGTGCTTTTCAAAATTCTAGGGAGTAATAGATGGCCGGCTTCTTGTGAACGAAGCAGTTGTGCCGGCTTAGAAGGAGCAATCATTTCGGTCAGATATATAGGTGCAAGTCCATGCACTGCTTTAAAAGTTAGCAGCAGTACTAGCCCGATATTTAACAGGAAGCCAATATAGTGATGCTAACACAGGATTAATGTGCTCATACTTATTACATTTTGTCAAAATACGTGCCACTGTATTCTGTAGTTGAAGACTCTTAAGAGAGCTACTAGAGCAGCCAGATAGTAAGGCATTACAATAGTCTAGCCTCGATGCAACAAAAGCATCCATCAACATTTTTGCATCTTCCAATTACAGAAAGTGCCTAATTTTAGCTTTGTTTCTTAGGTGAAAGAAAGCCACTCTGAAAGTGTTTATAATATGAGCTTCAAATGTAAGATCCTAATCAAAAATAAAACCAAGGTTCTTGACCATCAGTTTTGATGCACCCAGGCAATCACCTGCATTTATCTGCAGATCCAACTTATTCCTTAATTTTTTGGGCCCCAAGACCATCATCTATGTTTTATCTGAATTCATCCAATTCTTTATATCAGAGATACAAGCATCTAACTGAGTGAGTTGAAGTACCTGGTGTGGCAGCCCAAGGGGCTGCACAAGACAATGGCTGCCTGGCCTCCAACACATGGCAGCCCAAAACACTACATTTCCCAGCAGGCCACAGTCACACCTGAACGGAGTGAAGGCAATGGAGCTAATGACCAGCTGAAAGCCATTTCGAGGCCTATTTAAAGGGCTGATCCATGTGACACACATGGAGAGGAGTAGGAACGTGTTTGGGAAGGAGTTGCTGAGTGTATTTGTAAGTAGTGAACCTGTGAAGTCGTTGACCAGCCAGGATTTGGAAAGAGTGTTGTGTATGAAATTGGATTGTTTTGAGGACCCCCTTTGGATTGACTACGGACTGGATTGCGGAACTGATTGATTTGGATTACGGACATTGACAACGAGCTAGGATTGTGGACTTTATGTTTTTGTATTCCCCTGAAGACCCCACCCTTTGTTTTGTGTGTCAGTATTTGTTTATTAAATTATCATTTTGTTTATATTACTGCCTCTGTGTTCTTGAACTTGCCTACGCCCTCTGCAAGGTCCGTGTGTGTCGCCTAACCCCTGGGGACATTGATATGTACAGCTTTTTGATGCAAGGTTTTGACACTCACCTTGAAAAACAATACCTACCATGATTTTTTGGAGGCAGTCTTGAGGGCATGACTAATCCACTAAATAAATCAAATGACTCAGTGGACAAATTTATCTTAACTACTGGTAGGCTGTGGGCAGTACACTAGTTTACAGTAGAGAATCCATCTCAGATTTCACTTCAGTGCCATTTGTGTCCTCAAATGCATTGGTGATCAACCTCATTGTTACCTGAACAATGAAAGTAACTGGAATATTTCTTCCTAACATCACTGTCACTCCTCGTGTGATCTGTTACACGGTGCCCAAGCCTTCCCACATGTAGACCCAGCCTTCTCATAATGCAACCACATTGTGCCGACTTTGCCATATTGCAGAAAATGAATTAATTATATACAATCAGAGAGAGATCCTTTTTGGATGATTTTCTATACTATTAAGTTGATTGGTTGCTGGAGAGCATGGGGCGGATATCGACTGTTACAGATCAAGAATTTCCATGAACAACAATATCTGCTCTGGAGGAAATATGTAAACAACTCTCAGGCGACTTTAGGGGTTGCGACCAATTTCTCTGGACAATGGGGTGGGCTAACAATTGCCATCCCGATCAATTTAATCGTATGTTACATCCAGCTCAGAATTGCAGTGAGAGTTATTGCCCAGGTTTTCAATGTCTTTGTGCAGATGAAGGAGAATGGAGCAGCACGATAGAAGGTGATCTGCATGAATTCTTACACATACCATATTGATTCCAGAGAGAAAAAAAATTGATAAGAGAGGGCTGGGCACACAGACAAACACACACGTATACATACACACACAATATTAACCCTAAAGAAATGCATGTTTAGTCTAATGTAAATACAAATGTGTTAATCCACAGCCTTAATCAATAAAAAGTTAAAATATTTGTCTTTACAACAGGGTATCAGACTTTCTCTCCAATGGACAATGATGATCTGGATAGGTAATGGCGCCACTGCCTCACACAGTAGGTCAGAAACTGTCATCAAGGAATCACTAGCTAGCTAGTTATTTTGTCGCTCAGGTGGGAAGCTACCAAGTTTGACCAAATTCATACCTTTTTTGGCTAGCCAGAAGTTGGATCAGCGCGACATGGCACAACAGCAGTGAGGCATTTCAGTCATGCCCTCAACACCGACCCCAGCCAAAACATTTGCATGGTATAATTTTTTGAGGTGAGGGTCAAAATCTCTCATCAAAAAGCAAATTACACTCCTACATTGTATTTTGGTAAGTTTAAAACCTCTAATTGAAAAACAAAGTATACTTGTACATTGTATTTTGAGGAGTGCCAAAACCAATCATATCAGTTTTGTATTTCATTGAGTACAAACTTCACATTGAAATACAAATGATGAATACATTGTAGTTATTTTGGCACAGAAATTCCTGGTCCCACTGTAAAACTAATGTTTTTTTTGTATTATGATGTTTTTGTTTCTTTAAATAAAGGTATCGATTTTCCTCCATACTAATGCCGCAGTAACCCAAGGAACACTGGCTGGGATGAGGCTAGCTGTGTCTTGCCACGGCAGGCACCCAGTCATAGTCAAAATGTATTA
Organism: Aldrovandia affinis; assembly: GCA_029706075.1. Taxonomy (NCBI): domain Eukaryota; kingdom Metazoa; phylum Chordata; class Actinopteri; order Notacanthiformes; family Halosauridae; genus Aldrovandia; species Aldrovandia affinis. The sequence continues at coordinate 279,321 of JAINUG010000100.1, forward strand.
CAATTATTTACTTGATTAATTCTTCACTGAACATAATACTTTATGAATTCTACACTGGAAAAAATATAATTTCTTAACATGAGAGTGGGCAGGTGGTTGTTACCATTATGCTGATGACACTAAACTCTTTCTCGCTTCTCCTTCGGAGACTCAGGTCCCAGCGCGGATCTCTGCATGCCTGGCAGACATTTCTGCCTGGATGTCCACTCACCACCTGAAGCTGAACCTGGAGAAGACAGAGTTGCTCTTCCTCCCAGCAAAGGGCTCCCCGATGATTGATGCGTCAATCACCGTGGAAGGCTCCATAGTGACTCTGTCCCAGTCTGCCAGGAGTCTTGCTGTGACCCTGGACGACCAGCTGTGCATCTCGGGCCATATCGCAGCAATCGCCCGGACCTGCCGATTCTCCCTCCATAACATCCAGAGGATCTGACCGTTCCTCCGGACACAACTCCTGGTCCAGGCCCTGGTGATCTTATGTCTGAACTACTGCAATTCCTTGCTGGCAGGCCTACCGGCCTGTGCCATCAAGCCCCTGCAACTGGTCCAGAATGCTGCACGACTGGTGTTCTATCAACCCAAGTTCACGCATGTCACCCCTCTACTCTCATCTCTGCACTGGCTCCCCATCCCAGATTAAATTCAAATCACTGGTGCTAGCTTATCAAGTCGCTAGTGGAACTGCTCCCTCCTCCAGACACTCATCACACCCTACACCTCAGCCAGACCCTTCCGCTCTGCTTCCTCTGGCAAACTGACTGTCCTGTCCCTCTGGGCCCCAGGCACCCGCTCCTCTCAGTCAGGACCACAGAATCACTATCTTCCGCAAGAGACTCAAAACTCACCTCTTCAGACTTCATTACCACGGAATCTGTACATTTAACTAATTGTCATCACCACTGCTTATATGTTTAATACATTTCAGTGCAAATTCTGTGATTGTGATCTGCCAAATGTTGTGGAGAGGGATTAAAGTCCCCATTTTTTCAAATCGATGTGGGAATAGATTTCAGATCACTGCACTGGCTCCCCATTGCATCACGCATCAAATTCAAATCACTGGCGCTACCTACCTCAGACACTTATCACACCCTACACCCCAGCCAGACCCCTCCGCTCTGCCTCCTCTGGCAACCTGACTGTCCCTTCCCTCCGGGCGGCCAGCAGCCACTCCTCACGGTCTCCCCTCTTCCTCTTCTTCTAACCCCTCAGAATGATCTTCCACACTCGGTCAGGACCGTGGAATCACTTGCCATCTTCCGCAGGAGACTCAAAACCCACCTTTTCAGACTCCACTACCACTGAATTCTGTACATGTAACCAATTGTAATCATCACTGCTTACATGTTCAATACTGATTCTTGTAATATGTGTTGTAATATGAAAAACCTTCTAAAAAATCAAAAATAAATTACTAACCTTTTCCTTCCTGGTGTTACAGGTATGGTATGCAGCTGCCAACAATGATGTCAATTGCTGTATTACTGCACTGATCTCTTACGCAAACAATGATTGATCATACCATGTATTAATGCACATGTTGTAAGTCACTCTGGATAAGAGCATCTGCTAAATGCTTAAAATGTAAATGTAAAATGAATTTCATGTTTTCCATTCTTTTCACGGTACAATTTCCTATTGCTGTGTAAATTGTGCTAACAACTGTAACAGTTAAGATGACAAAACCATCTCTCTTCATGTGGGAATTGCTGCAGGTGGTTATTTTATTTTTTTGTTGAAGTTGGAGAAACATCGGATGACCCTTGCTGCTTTCGTATCTTTCAGCTCCAAGCTCGATGTCATTCAATCCACTCTGGCATCCTATAGCCAGCACATTGTCTTGCTTGAAAAATGAGTTGGGGATATCCTGGGGCATATTGGAGTTCTGGAGGCTATATGTGCTACTTTGTTAATTGAGAACAAAATGTCAAAAAGAAAACTTACCGACTTGGAGGACAGCAACAGGAGACAGAATCTGCGCATTTTGGGGGTACTGGAATCTGTTGAGGACTAATTTTCTCTAATTTCCTTGTTGAATTCCTCAGAAATTAAACATTCCCATCACATCCTGGTCTCAATAAGGCTCATCGTAGCCTTGTTCAAAAGCCTCGACCTGATCAGAGGCCACATCCAAAATGTTCCAAAGAGAGACATGAAGTATTAGACTGGAGGTATTTATTTAATAACCACAGGAAAAACTGCCACAACTTTAAATGAATGAGGAACGCAAGGAAGCCCCATATGCCTCTGCCCTACCCTGCTGCTTTCCTCAAACAGAATACCCTAGCCTTCTACACACATGCCTGCATTTAACATGTTGCTAATCACATTGCAATCAGGTGTGGAACTGGCTACGCCAATTAGATTGGCCTGTTACAAAACAAGCAATGGCCCATCACAAAAAATGCCAAGTAGCTGTTTAAAGAGGACATCATTATATTCTAGCTAATATTGAGATCATGAAATATAGTTGAAAATGTACACATTTGGGTACTTGGACACAAATTAAAGAGACAAAATACATTGTAGTGGCAAATGACAGATTAAAAATAAAAAGTTAATTAACTTCAATAAAGTTGAAGATGAGGCCTGCAACTTTGGACTTGGTGGTATAACAAAGTGCAATACTTTCTATATGACACATTGTGAAGATGAGAATGTCAGTATACCCCTTATTAACTAACTTAACATGTAAGGTTAAAGGGGGCATAATATAGGGATATAATATAGGGTGCATTGTAGGGGTCCCCAACATTGGTCCTGGAGAACTGCAGGTCATGCTGGTGTTAATTGATTCATTGATCAATTAGAGCAGCTAACTCACCTCTACTTGGTTTCTTAGGTCTAAAGCTCTGGTAGCTGATTTTAAGGAAAAAACTAAAAACAGCATAGTGACTCTCCAGGACCACCCTTGGTGTATTTTTGTTTGTATATTTTTTGTTTTATGTTCAATTCTGCACAGGAAGCATAAGGAATACCATTTGGGTGTCAGTGTCAGCTTGTACCTGCTGGGACATACAGCAGAAGAAGAGGAACATAACAAGTGGATTCATGTTATAAGCTGTGGCATTATCATGCTTCACCAGCAGAATACAGGCTGTGGTGGGCAGGCCTTTTAGCCAGCTACTAAGGCAAGCAGCAGAGTTATGGGAGGGAATGGCTCAGATTAAACGGAATTGTCAACTGAGACCTCTCACCCTCTGCGGAGAAACAGTGAATACAGACTCTGGTAGGTTGATTTTTCTGCTGTGTCTATGAGATGGTACAGGAGCTAACAGCCGGCTACCGAGACTGCCTACAGAGCAAATGTGAAAAGAGAGCTGGTGCTTGACCTTTCCAGCCTCTGCACAGATGGTGAATTAGGCTGAGGCAGGAAGGTAGCTCTGGGGACTGCATTCTGCCCGCTGCTACAATATAAACATCAACATCTCCTAATTTATTTTAACAATTACATAGGCAAATAAACCAAATAGAATTCTTAGGAGTACATTTTACTCACCTGGCATTTTACAATGCACTTTACAAAATATCTCAACCAGTATGCAGGAGAAGCAAAACTGAGGTGGCAACATTTCACTTTGTGATGCTGCCCAGTGGCAGTCTTTCTACAATAAAAACATGCCTGAGCAATAGGTACAAATGGTTACCAAAGTACTCATGTCTTGTAATAAGTCCCATTGAACATTGTGGAAGAATGACACTGCATGATTTCTAATACTAAAACCATCTTACTTACCCACCCAGGTCAGTGTGTCGGGCAAGTGAGAAAAAAAAAATATATATTTCCTAAATCCAGTAGTCTTAACAGTTAAAAGTTTAATGTTTAGCACTGAATACTGAACTGTATTACATGTTAAAACCTTGCAAACCTACATGTAAAATATATTATTTTCATAATTATTAACACAGGGTGCCAATTATCAATTAATTACTTATTACATAGAATGTATGCATCAATTAAAATATATAGTCAAAATATACAACTCAATCAATCACATTAAAGATGCACCCAGTGCACACAGCCAGAAAACTAAGCAAAAACAAGTTCCAGAGTATGAGCCAGGACAAGATCCCCAAAACGCATTAACTCTACTCCATTGAATAGTTAGAAAACTAGGATGAAATTATAATGGATGCAGAAGAATGACTTCCCCTCCCCCTTCCCCCCATGCATAATTCATTAATTAATTAGGGGAGGACCATAGAAAATCTGTTCTGTATCCGTTCTAATATTTTTATTTTGGGTGGCTTACCAACGGAAGACATCTTTTCAAGGTTATCATTGAAATGATCCTCTCATAATAAGCATGATGGTGACACAATAGTCCACCAGAGCCCAGAACAGGCCACATGCTGTTTGCCTGGACAGGACCATAAAATGCATGAAGCTAACCAGGCAGTTGCTACAAATTTGTAGTGGTCGAGCTGAGCTTCCCCTCTTCACTACAAAGCAGCTTGAGATCTTGAAAGGTGCTATATAAATGCAATCCATCATTATTATTATCATTATGTGGTCAGGACGTGGGGGAAAACATTTGGATTGCAGCTCTAAAACCAAATAAAGATTCTGAGAATAGTATAATTGCCATCAGGAGAGAGCTGCCATCACAAATTTCCTTGCCCTTGTCCTGGAACTTGTGGAGTTTGCTGAAAATGCACAGTAGAAAGCAAGTTTAAACAGAAAACAGAAGCTTAAAAAATGAACTATATTGTTTACCACTTAATGTTCACAATGAACAAAAAAAGCACTTGAAGAATTCTGACAGCCAGAAATCACTAGAGAGAGACTACAGAGAAACTACTGTGGGGTTACGGTGCAGTAGTGCAAATTATTATTCATGAGTATAAATATTTATTAGTAAATGCTCACACAGACACACATACATAGATAGGTTTATATTGTCTCAAACACCTGACTGAGGTCACAGTATCTAAACATGAAAGATGCATTCCCAGTTTGAAACAGCCATAGTCTTTTTATTGTTTCTTGGAGGTCAAATTGATTTGAAGCTGTTTTTCACATTTCACCAAAGCAGGTGCTTACTATGTATATGGTCAATGTAGTAATAATGTTAAATAATCAGGGATGGCTCTATGGATTTTCTGGTTCTGGCCTGTTCTGGATCAGCAATCTAGGTGAGTTCAAATCAAATCCAGATAAGGCTATAAGGTAAACAAAGAAGACAAACTTCAGAATAACTGGGGGGCAAGTACCGGGGGGTAACGACCCTTAAGGGTAATTCCTATGTGTTTGTGTGTGTGTGTGTGTGTGTGTGTGTGTGTGTGTGTGTGTGGGTGCGTGTGTGTGTGTCCATCTGATGAGAGGATGACCAGCTTAAACCATACTCTAGCACATATTACATATGCTTCTACACCTCACAGTTACAATTTTTGATTCTATCAACACTATGTTGGAATTGACCTTTTCCAGGCCACACCAGAGAAAAGTGGAGGTCCGCGTGTCAGGATTACCCTGGAGTGGAGTTACATTTTACATTTACATTTTAAGCATTTAGTAGACGCTCTTATCCAGAGCGACTTACAAGATGTGCATAAATACATGGTAGGAACAATCATAGTTAGCGCATGAGATCAGTGCAGGAATACAGCAATAGACATCATTGCAGGCATCTGCATACCATACCTGTAACACCGGAAAGGAAAAGGTTAGTGAATAATTTTATTTTTATTTATTTTTTCTTGCAGTCTACGGATCTCACACTTTGGCGCTCATTGTTGCTTTGTTCCTGGCTGTGTGTTTTAGGAGAGACAAGCTTATGTCTAGAATTTAGTGTTTGGTAAGATAGTTGAATCCGCATCTGTAGATTTGACGGTGGATACCTTGTTTTTGTTTAAGTGTTACACTTACAATAAACCATTTCTTAATTTCTTATTATTATTATTTTTTTAATTGTATTTTTCCGATTTTACCCCATTTTTCTCCCAATTTGGTAGCCAACTACCCACTGTGCTTAGTTCAATCCCCCTTCCCTTATAGCTTGCTGCCGTAGTCCTGTGACCGGCAGTGACAAGAGTGAAGCACTGCCTCCTCCGAGACAACACTCGTCATGCCGCACACTATCAACTGTAATTCTAATGGTAACCCTGGAACCACTCCTGTACCCAGCTTTACAGAACGAACTGTGTGTGTCTCAATCGGTGGCTTCCTCTCCCCCTCCCTGTTGCTGAGCGGACAGCCAATTGCTTTTTCTATTTTCCAAAAATTTGACAATATTTCTCCAATGGCACTCCCGACCAGAGCTGACTCTGGCGCGACTGGGAATTGAACCCCGGTCGCCGTGGCCAGCGTCGGACGTTGACACCACTAGACCACGCGGGAGGCCCGATGATGAAGAATGATCCACCAGATTACTCTGCCAATAAAATATTCTGCAATTGAATTCATAATTTACATGCTGTGTAATAATTATTAAATTAAATCAAATAATATATATTTTATATTTAGGATAATTGAGGGGTTCTAACACATAATACCACTTGTGTTCAGTATTCAGAGCGCTGGCCATTAAAAAAGGGCATTGGACTGTTATGGCTACTGGATTCAGAAATACATTTAAATTAAATTCTTACTTGCCCAACATTATGGTATTAAATACAGCTAGTGGGGAAAGGAAGGAGAAAAATAATCAACAAGTGGAATGAAAAAGACAAGTTCAAATGGATGGCTTTGGCTCAAAACAGAAAATTGGGTGTCAGAGGGATGGTCTAACTCTGTGGCTGCATAATTTTTTATGACTGAACATTTGATGGATCCACAAAATCAACTGTCTGGAATCACATAGAATTACCCTGTATCCTGAACCCAAGGCAGTTAGACAGCATAATGAACCAACAGGGAGACATTTCCAAAGCACATCTTTTTATGTGTCATCCATAGACAGCAGCCTAAAACTAAATGAGAGCTCAAGAGGAATATCGTCTCATCTTTCTGTTCATTTCATACTGTTTCAATGTCTTTAATGCAGGGAAACTGCACTCTAACATTGAAGTTTCTGCTGTGTAAAGGGAAGCAATGGTAGAGTCTGTGAAAGCAGAAGAAAGGAAACTAAAGGCTCAACTCCCTGAGCAAAGAGGAGAGCCAAAAAAGGAAGGTTAGTTGTTACACTATGTGGTAAGTAACTGAGTCTTACTTCCAGAAAAACAGTGAGCTAAAATTGCTTTATCTTCACCCAAAAATGTTTATAGTTTATTCAATGTATTTTTTCAACCCTGTAAAGCCTGATCTTTATTTAAAAAACTGTATTTACTTGGATGCCAACATGCACATTCCTGGTGGCTTTTTAATGGCTGTAATGATCCACACCAGGTTAGAAAAAACTAACTAGAATCTGGCCCAACTTTTAAAAAACAATATTTCAGTATCTATCTAAGCAAAATTGGATTAGCTGTCTGCCTGCAAGATTCTACGACTTCACAAGATTAATTTTAAAACATGTTTATAGATTTGGAGTATTGGGTATGGATGCAGCCCAACATTAAATGTTGTTGGCCACAATATCAGTGTGCTTTGTATGCTTTTTCACTGCTATAGTATGCTTGTCAAGCAGCTACCAGGTAACTTTCAGTCTGCCAGTATTTTTTTAATAAACTGGCAGCAGGGCTGTCTTTTGGGGGGGACAACCGGTGCGACCGCCCCAGGCCCCACCCTTCAAGGGGCCCCGTGGTGAGAGGGGAAACATTTATTTTAATAATAATTTCTTAAATAATTGTTTTAATTATTATTATTTAAAATAATATATATTAAATATATAGGCTATGTTTGTGAAGCACACCCAGACATGCAAATTCATTTATATAGCCTAAATGGCGTTTTGGCAAGTTGACGTTATATTGAAATGCTGCATACGTGCATTTTGTCTGTAGATACGTTATTCTAATTGGCTTGAAGTTGGGTGGAGTCAGGTGGCAAAATGGCAAGCTCAAACAGCAGAGACCGAGACAAATTGATTCTGCTCATTGAGATTTTTTAAACAATATTTTCTTGTAATCATGGATAAGGCTCTTGTGTCACTAGTGTGCGTCAAGATTTGAACAAATGCAAGGTTTCTATTTGGGTTTATATTTGATGTGACCAAACTGGATGAAATGACAGAAGATGACTTGAGAAGATAGTGTATGGATCTGAGCAACGCTTTGTCTGAATCTTACAACTTTGATGGCCTCAACCTCTTCTCCAAGCTCAAGAGAGAGATGATCCCTCAAGGAACCAACACTGCACTTCAAGCCCTTCAATTTCTGAAGTCAATTGAAGGCACATTCCCAAACACTGAAGTCACATATCAGATTGTATTTACCATACCAGTAACAGTGGCTTCAGGAGATTGAAAACAATAAAGAATTATTTGCGGACAGTCATGTCTCAGGAGCGGCTATGTGGACCTGCAATGCTCTCTATCGAGAAAGATGTTGCTTCAACCCTCGACGATATGGATCTTATTGTTGAGTTTGCCGAAATGAAGGACAGAAAGATCACACTGTAGAGTTGTGTCAGATTGGTAAGTTGTTTATGCTTATTAAAGTATTTTAATTCAAGGGGCATATATGGATGGTTTGTGTGATGTCGTAGCCTGTAAAACTTTAGCTCATAGTTATCAGATCCTATATAATAGCTACGATGTAAGCCTGCGATGGGTTGGCTATTATAAACAATGGTTGCTAAACAGTTGCTAAGTCTATAATGTCATCGCGCTAACAGCTGGGCCCCGCATAGGTTGAGTCGCCCCAGGCCCCGCCCACCCCTTGAGGCGGCCTATTTTACCAGTTATCCATTTCACCATTGTGAGTGTGAAAAGATCAGCAATCACTTTCTCTCTGTATGGCTCTGAATTCTGATAGTGGAGGCTAAAGCTGCAACACATGAGCATATACTGTACGTATACTGACATGGCAAGATTTATTTTGCTGTTTTTTGCTAAGAATGTTTGCTGCTTGCTGCAGCCACTCTTTGGATTGTAGGTAGTGGCTAGACAACCTACGGGTAATCCATTCTTTCCACATGAAACTTTGTCTAGCTAGCTTGAATACATTACTTTTAAGCCTTGTACTGGAAGTATGGTATATCCATTGGGTTGACTCCATATAATTAGCCAGACTTTTCAAGCCTGAGATTGAGAGCAACTGTTGTCTATGGGCATTGTGTAGTACTACTAGGCCTATTGCTTGGACTCTTAATAATAATATAATACAGGATACAAATGGTTTCTTTTTTATGATTTGTGTTTTCTCAAGCGTCTTTATGAGATGAAATTTAAAAAACAGAATCCAAGGATATCCTGTATATATTGTGACAGAATTATTGAGCAGCAAACAGAACTAACACTCTTATCAGCACTCCACACATAAATCTGGTAAATTAAGTAAACACTATAAATGCAATATCTGCGCACCAACATAACATAAATTGACTTTAACTTCCAATGTAAGCTTGATTATACATTCATCTTGTTTGATTGCTTGTGTATCCTGTGTACGACAAAATTAAAATAGATTTATTAAACCGATTATCCGTTCATATCAATTCAGATATTTAAAATATACATTTGTATCATTATAAATGCATTCAGAAATTAAAATGTTCGTTTTTAGCTACAGTACATAAAAGCCCGTTCTTAGCAGTGGGATAATCTGTGCCAGTACTTTTTGAGATCGTACTAAATCAGTCTGACCAGAGCACTCTCACATAATATTTAGTATTCAAGATCTGCTTCATATACAATGTCACCTTTACTTGCTGAAGTTGCCATCTCTTTTCTACTACAGAAGGGCAGAAGTACACTATGGCAGGGTTTCCCCAAATTTGTAACCTAAAATTAACACCCTGTGGTGGAGGACCCCCTACGTCAACAAAATTACAAAGTGCAATACAGTGTACATTTTATGAGTACTTTGTATGTCTAATCATGGTGTTATTATATCATGGATCTATATAATACATATGAATATTTAGTACAACATAAATATTTTATAATTACAATGATCACAATATGAAATACTGCAGTCACGCATGGTTGCATGATGTTTACATTCAAAATACGAAATACGAAAAATCACTAGGGTCCTCCTTATACTGTTTTAGCAACAATGTATTTTTTTTTTTGGGCAAAGGACCAAGGCTATTCAAACTAATCCTCAAAATTTCATGCAAATCTGTTCACTAATTTTCATTAAAAAGACAAATAAAACCACATTTCATAAGAATTTTTGCACTCTTCTACAGACTTTTTACAGTGTTATGTAGTTCTCACCAAACAAGAACACGTCAGTTTTAAACGGACCTGTGCACTCTAAGAAAACTGAGTCTTTTTATTCAAATTGAGATTTTTGGAAACAAGGCTCAAAATGAATGGTGAAAAGTTTGCTTGTGTGTTTGCAAGGTACAGTTCAACAATGCTGGAAACTGGAAGCCATTGTTTAGAGACAGTTTTAGAGCCAAAATGGCAGCGACCAGCAGCCCTGTTATGGCAACCATGTTACTTCTCCCCCCACCAAAATTCACATTCCTATGCAGAGCACTGAACAGAGTGATTCAAAAACATTGTTAGCAGCTACCTAAATTAGGTTAGTCAGTCATCCAGCTAAGGTTAGGACACTCTTTTAACTCTTTATTTATAATAGTTTTCTGTGTTTTGAGTTCATATGAAAATTGTTCACTAGACAAACTAATTTGTGACTGAGATCAGACAGTAAATACCAATTGTTTAGATAAGGATAGCTACTTGCTACCTTAATCATAATAATTTGTTAGCTACCTAGCCATGTTAACTTACATTTTACATGACATTTTAAGCATTTAGCAGACGTTCTTTTCCAGAGCGACTTACAAGATGCATAAATACATGGTAGGAACAGTCATAGTTCGCGCAAGAGATCAGTGCAGTAATACAGTGATAGACATCATTGCAGGCAGCTGCGTACCATACCTGTAATGCTGGGAAGGAAAAGGTTAGTAATTATATATTTTTTTATTAAATGGAGTAAGCAGGGGTATATAGTGTTGAGCAAGTAGACAGTGGTGATGACAATTAGCTAGATGTATAGAATTCAGTGGTAGTGGAGTCTGCAAAGGTGGGTTTTGGGTCTCTTGCGGAAGATCGCAAGTGATTCCGCGGTCCTGACTGATTGCGGAAGGTCGTTCCACCAGCGAGTGGTCAGGACAGAGCAGAGACAAGTGTTCTGATGTGTTCTGCGATGGGGAGCCAGTGCAGAGAGGAGAGTAGAGGGGTGACGTTGTGACATTCTGGACTAGTTGCAGTGACTTGATGGCACAGGCCAGTAGGCCTGCCAGCAAGGAATTGCAATAGTCCAGACGTGAGATCACCAGGGCCTGGACCAGGAGTTGTGTGGCCTCTTGGGTGAGGAACGGTCGGATCCTCCAGATGTTGTAGAGGGAGAATCAGCAGGTCCGAGTGATCGCTGCAATGTGGCCCGAGAAGCACAGCTGGTTGTCCAGGGTCACTCCAAGACTCCTGGCAGACCGGGATGGAGTCACTATGGAGCCTTCCACGGTGATTGATGCATCAATCATCGGGGAGCCCTTCGCTGGGAGGAAGAGCAGCTCTGTCTTCCCCAGGTTCAGCTTCAGGTGGTGGGTGGACATCCATGCGGAGATGTCTGCCAGGCATGCAGAGATCCATGCCGGGACCTGGGTCTCAGATGGAGAGAAGGAGAGAAAGAGTGTCATCAGCATAACAGTGATAGGAAAAACCGTGAGTAGAGATAACAGAGCCAAGTGACTTGGTGTACAGGGAGAATAGGACAGGGCCTAGCACCGAGCCCTGCAGGACTCCGATAGAGAGGGTGTGGGGAGAGGAGAGGGATCCTCTCCAGGCCACCTGGTAGGACCGGTCAGCCAGGTAGGACTTGAACCATGTCAATACAGATCCAGAGATTCCCATCTCGACGAGAGAGCAGGATCTGGTGGTCCATGGTGTCGAATGGGTAGAAACGGAGACTCTTTCGTGTATGATAAGCTTCTCATAGATCCTGTGGGCCCTCTCAATTTGCAAGGTCCAATTAGACAAAATGGGTAACCAGAGTGGAAGCTGCTGTTGTAAAAACTGAATGCAGTCGGAACCCTCTGCCCCAGCTTTCAGTCACAGAGTTTTCAGTTTCAGAGACTAGATTACCTTACAGTCAAAAAAGTCTATCAATAAAACCCAAAAAACTATGTTGTAAGTGAGAGATAACACTTATCAAAAGCTGAAAAAGATGGGAAATTCAGATCTTAATCATTATCTTGACCTATCCACGGACTAGATAGACTGACTAGTTAATTTCAAATGGCTATTTCCATCTGTTTTTCACTACTACTACACCAAGCCTAATATCTCCAAAAGTACACATTGCATAGACATAGTTGATGTAAAGTAGACAGTTGTACCATGAGAAATCAAGTATCACCATCTACAAATGTCACCTTTGCGACTCATGATGCACTTTATAAGTACAGGCAGTCCCCGGGTTACAAACGAGATCTGTTCTTAAGTCTGTCTTTAAGTCGAATTTGTATGTAAGTCGGAACAGGTACATACAGTTCTTATTAATCATCACTTAGTCAAATGTTTGTCTTAGTATAGTATTTATTTTACCTTTCTGTGCATATAAAACACTTAAGAAAAACTTCCAAATACAATAAAACATCTTAGACATAACAATACTGTAATAATAGTAATAATAATAACAATACTGTAATATTAATCATAATAATACAGTAATAGTAAAAGTAACTATGTGCATACAGTACTGTACTGTAAAAAAACATTAAAGAAACAGTTCTTAAAACAGTTTAGATAGAAAAAAAGAAAAAGGATCATGATTAAAGGTTAACACTCATTTGTGAGGTAATATTATGATAACATTAATAATTAGATGATGCAGATGATGATGGACTTGGAGATGGACTTTAGCAGCACTTACATCTGCACTCGCTGCTTCACCTTTAACTTTAATATTATGTAAATTTGCTCACAATTTAAAGTGATTGAACCAACCCCTACTCGCAACAAATTCTTTGTCGCAATCGCCTTCACTTGCTGCACGAGCAGCTTTTAAGTAATTGAAAAGGCTTTGAGCCTTTTCTTGCACTAAAGAAAGACTAATAGGCATATTACACAGATTTTGGTCTTCTATCCAAATTATCAATAGCCTTTCCATCTCAATAATTAAACCACTGCGTTGCTGGTTAATAATCGTGGCATTCATCGGGGCATGGCCTTTCACATGCTCCATTATTCTCCCTTTGTCTTTTCAAATTGTTCCAATCGTTGACGGGCTGTAGCCTAATGCTTTCCCAATGGCTGATGGCGTTTCACCTCTCTCCGATCTCTTTATTATTTCAACTTTACTTTCCATGGTGATTGTTTTCCTTTTCTTTGATGCATCACCAGCACTTGCATTGGATTTACGCTTTGGAGGCATTGTAAGGGTAAGAGAAAGAGAAAAACGGGACCGTGATCTGACTTAAAGTGGTGTAGATGGGAGATCATCAGATGTCCCTTCTCCAGGAGCTGGGGGCTTTTGGAAAAATTTGCTGAGTGTATCTGTACAGACAGGTACAGTTATTAGCCTAGACCAGGGGTCGGCAACCTGCGGCTCCGGAGCCGCATGCGGCTCTTTCACCCTTATGCTGCGGCTCTTTCATCCTTATGCTGCGGCTCCGCTTGGCTTGGGAAAATAAATTATAAGTATCCAATTGAAGTGTATTTTATTTGTAGTTCTAAATTTCCTCGCGCACAATAATTTTTTCGCGTAGCACAGGCCCCGTCGCCAATTCTTTTTTCGCGTAGCACCCCCCCCCCCAACCCTACGCCACTGGCGGCTCCCAGTGTTTACTTTTCCGTGGAAACCGGGTCCAAATGGCTCTTTGAGTGTTACAGGTTGCCGACCCCTGGCCTAGACCAACTTGCTCTTTTGTGGAGCTATGGGCTGGCAACCTCTGGCTCCACACCTTATACTGACTCCACACTGACTGACTTCTTTCAAACACACACATTTATCCAGACCCCCTTGCAACACACACATTCACACTTCACGCTCATTAATTGGTGCCAGATGAACAGTGCCTTATGTATAGGTATATTGTTTGTTATTGTTGTAATACAATCTATGAAAATTGCTTAGTCCTATTTGTGTATGACTAGTTAAGCATAACTGTAGTGTATGTACACTACCGTTCAAAAGTTTGGGGTCACCTTCCATCTGGACTATGGCTAATCGGGCACTCCTTCATTCTTCAGCAAGATAACGACCCGAAACACACCTTGAAGTTGTGCAAGAACTATCTGGTAAAGGAGGAATGTGAACAACAACTCAAACTAAAGACCTGGCCTGCCCAGTGTCCAGACCTCAATCCCATAGAACTTGTATGGGACAAACTGGAAAGGAAGAGTCAAAGCAAAGCAACCCACAAGTTTCTCTGGGAATTGCTGCAGGATAGCTGGGAAAACATGTTGGGTGATTTCCTGCTAAAACTTATTAACCGAATGGCCACTGTTTGTGAGGCTATTCTCACGCCAAAGGGTGACTATTTTGAGGAATCCAAGATTCAATTTTCAATATAATTTTCTTGAACATTTCTTTGATGTTCATTTTGTTCATTGTTACATGTGTTTTTGTCATTTTAAAGTATTTACAGAAATGTATACGGTGTAAAGCATTGTCAGTTATGAGATAAAAATAGTTTCCAGCAGGTGACCCCAAACTTTTGAACGGTAGTGTATATATATATATATATATATATTTGTGTGTGTGTGTACAGTCAGATCCTTAAATATTTGGACATTGACAAAGTTATTGTTATTTTAGCTGTCATACCACAGCATATAGAGTTGAATGAAGTCAAGCGATTGGGACTACGGACAGCTGAAGGCCATTCGGAGGCCTATTTAAGGAACTAACTCCTGTCACACTGAGAAGGTGTAGGTTAGTGGTTGTGGGGAGTGTGAAGAGAGAAGAGTTTTGGATTGCTTATTTGTGTTTGATTTGGATTGTTTTGAGGACCCTGTTTGTGTACCGACTTGGACCTGTGTGAGGAACTGTAGGAATTACAGCACTTTTTATATGTGGTCCCCCCTTTTTAAGGGACCAAAAGTAACTGGAGAATTGACTTTTCAGCTGTTCCATGGCCAGGTGTGTGTTATTCCCTCATTATTTCATTTACAAGTAAGCAGATAAAAGGTCTAGGGTTGATTAGAGTTGATTTAAAGTGTGGAATTTGCATTTGGAATCTGTTAACTCTCAATATGAAGTCCAAAAGCTGTCACTGCTAGTGAAGCAAGCCATCATTAAGCTGAAAAATCTAAACAAATCCATCAGAGAGAGCAAAAACATTAGGTGTGGCCAAATCAACTATTTGGTACATTCTTAAAAAGAAATAATGCACTGGTGAGCTCAGGAACACCAAAGGACCCGGAAGACCATGGAAAACAACTGTGGTGGCTGACAGAAGAATTATTTCCCTGGTGAAGAAAAAACCCTTCACAGCAGTTGGCCAGATCAAGAACACCCTCCAGGAGGTAGGTGTATCTGTGTCAAAGTCAACAATCAAGAGAAGACTTCACCAGAGTAAATACAGAGGGTTTACCACAAGATGTAAACCATTGGTAAGCCTCAAAAAGAGGAAGACCAGATTACAGTTAGCCAAAAAACATCTAAAAAAGCCTGTAAAGATGTAAAGATGAGACAAAGATCAACTTGTACCAGAATTATGGGAAGAGAAGAGTATGGAGAAGGGAAGGAACTGCTCATGATCCGAAGCATACCACCTCATCTGTAAAGCATGATGGAGGTAGTGTTATGACATGGGCATATATGGCTGCCAATGGAACTGGTTCCCTTGTATTTATTGATGATGTGACTGCTGACAAAAGCAGCAGGATGAATTCTGAAGTGTATAGGGCTATAATATCTGCTCAGATTCAGCCAAATGCTTCAAAACTCATTGGCAGTCATTGACTGCAAAGGATTTGCAACCACGTATTAAAAATGACAATTTAATTTATGATTATGTCCAATTACTTTTGAGCCCCTAAAATTGGGGGGGCTATGTATAAAAATGGTTGTAATTCCTACACATTTCATACAATATTTTTGACAAAACCCTTAAATTAAAGCTGAACTTCTACACTTAAAGCACATCTTGATTGTTTCATTTCAAATCCATTGTGCTGGTGTACAGAGCCAAAATGATGAAAATTGTGTCACTGTCCAAATACTTATGGATCTGTCTGTATATATCATATATAGCTATATAAGTATATATCTATAATGAACATATATTGATTGAAACAATTGTGACTCCATTTATAAATAGTAAAGTAATTGCTTGTTGTACACTTCTGAAATTAGGGGCTGGAATGTATGAGCCAATTCTGGAATTTGTAAATTTGTAATTTCTCAATTTTAATATGTAGACAGGACCTTTATTTAGACACAACCTTTATTTTTAAATTCCTGAATCCTGAAGGCTTGATTGAGTTCACCTGTATATATTGGGGGTAATGTCAGGTTTGTGGAGAGTTTGGGAGTGGGAAAGCATACAGCTTTTGACCACAGACACACACACACAAACACAATAATATATTGGCATATTCGTGCATTTTGTAATATTGTTTTCTGCATTTTTTCTTTGTTTGTAAACTTATGTTTTCGTTTAATAAAACACCATCAAAACGGCAACTTTTTGGCCTTATGGGAAATTCTGTTTCGAATGTGCGTCGATGCACCTACTCGCACCTCTGTAGTGGCTTAATAGAATAGAGACTTGAATAGAAACTCCTATATAATTTTTATTTTAATTTTAAATACTAACTTTTCTTTCTCTGTGTAACAGGTACAATTTACAGCTGCTAACAATTATGTATATTACTACACTGATATCTTGCATTAACCATGATTAATCTTACATGCACTTTTTGTAAGTCGCTCTGGATAAGAAAGTCTGTTAAATGCCTACAATGTAAATGTAAAATGATACTCTTCTATGACTATATTATTTCTATTGTCATGCATGGAATTTGACAGTGATTACTCCTTAGTTTATTTTACAGAAAATACTTACCAAATACTTACCTAATTGTTTTCTAGGAATTAATCAACTCTTTAATAAGATATAATCAATTTGGTTGTTGATTCAAAGAGAAAGTTTAATTGAATCCTCAATGACATTTACATTTTTTATCCAGAGCGACTTACAAGATGTGCATCAATACATGGTAGGAACAATCACAGTTAGCGCACGAGATCAGTGCAGGAATACAGCAATAGACATCATTGCAGGCATCTGCATACCATACCTGTAACACCGGGAAGGAAAAGGTATTTTACATTTAAAAAAATCTTTACATTTTTTTTTTTTTTTTTTTTAAATTTTTTAAATAAAGAGTATAGTGTTGAACAAGTGAACAGTGGTGAAGACAATTTAGCTAGATGGACAGAGATCAGGGGTAGTGGAGTCTGAAGAGGTGGGTTTTGAGTCTCTTGCGGAAGATTGGAAGTGATTCCGCAGTCCTGACCGATTGCGGGAGGTCGTTCCACCAACGAGGGACCAGGACAGAGAAGAGGCGAGACCGCGAGGAGCGGCTGCCAGGCGCCCGGAGGGATGGGGCAGTCAGTCTGCCAGCAGAGGCGGAGCGGAGGGGTCTGGACGGGGTGTAGGGCGTGATGAGTGACTGGAGGTATGGGGGAGCAGTACCTCTGGCCGCTTGAAAAGCAAGCACCAGTGACTTGAATCTGATGCGTGCTGCGATGGGGAGCCAGTGCAGAGAGGAGAGTAGAGGGGTGACGTGGGTGAACTTCGGCTGGTTGAACACCAGGCGAGCAGCAGTGTTCTGGACTAGTTGCAGTGGCTTGATGGCACAGGCCGGAAGGCCTGCCAGCAAGGAATTGCAGTAGTCCAGACGTGAGATCACCAGGGCCTGGACCAGGAGTTGAGTGGCCTCTTGGGTGAGGAACGGTCGGATCCTCCGGATGTTGTGGAGGGAGAAACGGCAGGTCCGAGTGATCGCTGTAATATGGCTCGAGAAGCACAGCTGGTTGTCCAGGGTTACCCCAAGACTCCTGGCAGACTGGGACGGAGACACTATGGAGCCTTCCACGGTGATTGACGCATCAATCATCGGGGAGCCCTTCGCTGGGAGGAAGAGCAGCTCTGTCTTCCCCAGGTTCAGCTTCAGGTGAATGAGTACATTGTTTGAAGTAGACAAACATAGTTACAATACTGTAGCAGGTATCAAAGCATTGTGTGTTGGAGGACTGGTCAGTCCAGTGGGGGCGGCAGTGGCTCAGTGGTTAGTGACACGGGCTGGCAAGTGAAAGGTTTCTGGTTTAAATCCCCGGAAGGCCAATGAAAAAACAATGAACTGGAAACTGGAGGGAGGCTAATTCACTTCCTGGGGCATTGCCAAAGTGCCCTTGAGCAAGGCACTGAATCCCTAAACTGCTCCAAGGGCACTGTACCATGGCTGACGCTGTGCTCGGACCTCTCTGATGGAATACATATGTATAGTGGCCTATGTGTGTGTGTATCCAGGAGAGATATGCAAAAAGACTAATTCCAATTACCTTGTGTAACATGGCTAATAAAATATATTCCTATTTCTACATAGGAATGATAATGGTCAAGGTGTTCATGTGAAGTTCCCATTTTTGGGGGATTTATTATCTTTCAACTACTGTATTATCTTTCAATTAAAATATAGTTTTTGGGGTTTCATTATTAATAAGGACGTGTAAACGAGACAAGGGTTATTTCATCTGAAAGTCTAAAATATGTACATTCATTTATTAAATATGGAATAAATATTTTTTTCAGTTTTGATGAGAAGCCCTGCCTAGCAGTGCTTCACAAATCCCAGTTTTTTTTAATTTGACACTACAGGCAAAGACTATTCAAGTTTAAAAAAAAATGAAGCAAGCCCATGACAGTGCAGGCCTATGCCTTGTCGGCTCAGGTAGTGATGCACACTCAGTCCACAATAACTGAGAAAGGATAAATATCTGGCTGGAAAAGACATGTACAGTTGTGCCCTTATACATTTTCTTGTAAATTTTAAAAATTCAAATCAATTCTTAAAATGAGTCATAGATACACATTTCCTAAGTATATAAATGAGCGATTTATCCATGGTGACAATTTCACGCTTGAGAGCACACATCTTCCTGTCATTGCATCTTCTCCCTGCAGTTCAGCTCAGGAAATATGTTCTCATAGACATGCTTGGTTTAGAGTTTAGAGTAGAAATTTTTCTCCTATTATCATTTTCACATTTTATTGAACTTAGACTTAGACTAATTCAGAATTCCTTAGCATTGGACGTGTTCCAGGTTGGTCCTGCTTGCTGATCATGCAAAATAATTTTACAAAATAAAGAGATCAACATGTTTTGAAAAGTATTCACTATTTTACAAGTAATTATTACTTGTAAAATTACTATTCCAGGCGCTGCTCATGTGGAGCGCTGGTTTGGGCTGTCAGTGTTGTGCTCGCGTTTTAATGTGTTTTTAATATGTTTGTCAATGTTGATGATGCTATGTTTAGGAGCTGGTTTTAAGTAATAGTCCATACGACATTTGGACCTTACCTTGTGTCTGGAGCTATCCTATTGCCCAAATGAATCTCCACAAGTTTTCCATGCTGCTACTGTTCCTCCTGGCTGTGGGAATCGACGCTCTGTTCGGGTGAGGATCCGAACAGCCGCACAACCTTTTCAGTGATGTTTCACCACTGTCTCGGGAGTTCCTGCTTCATTTGCATCCCTCAGCAGGTTCTATCGACTTGTCATGGAATATACCAGTGGAGATACTATGGCCGTCAGTGGTCTCTGCAAAATCTCACAGAGGAAGATCCATCCACAAGGGAAAAAGCAGACGAAAGTGGGGCAAACGAGGAGGATTGAGACTAAAACTGGAACTGGCCCCTTACCCACTATGATATTTGAGAACTCCGTAACAAACTTGATGAACTGCAAGCTAATGTGAACTATATGCACGAATACAGGAATGCATCTATTCTGGCATTCACAGAAACCTGGCTGGATGACGGTGTGAGTGACAGTGATTTGGCTATTGATGGCTTTGCTTCTCCATTTCCTATGGACAGGGATAAATTGAGAACAGGAAAAGAACGAGGTGGAGGAGTTTGCATTTATGTTAACAAGCGCTGGTGCAATACAGTAATAATCTAAGACAAAATCTGTGAACCTGATATTGAACTACTTACCCTCTCCCTCTGTCCCTTTTACCTGCCACAGGAATTCCCTCAGCTATTCCATGTAGTTGTTTACATCGACCCACGTGCAAATGTTGATATAGCTACTGAACTGTTAGCCATCACACTACATAAATTGGATTCTATTTCAACAGATGCCCCCAAATTCATTCTAGGGGATTTTAATCACTGCTCTATGGACAAATCACTGAAGGGCTACCACCAGTATGTGATCTGTACCACCCGCATGCATAAGACCCTTGACAGGTGCTATGACACAGTTCCTGGAACCTATAGGTCACCCCTTTGATCAGCTGATCATAACACCATCCTACTTGCCCCAGCCTACATCCCTGTGGTGAAGCATGAGTAGAGACAGAGGTGAGGACAAGTAAAACATGGACTGCATCAAGCATTGAGGCCCTTCAAGGTTGTTTTTACTTTCCTACATGGGAGCTGTTCCTGGAGTCAAGCTCTAGCCTAAATGAGAAAGTACTCACTATTTTCAAATACATTACATTCTGCGTTGATACAATAATTTCATCAAAACAGATTACTGCACCACACTTTGGCTGCGGTTTGAAAGCCGCGTCTCTACCAGACCGGCCCTGGTCATCAGCCCGATCGGAGGCGGCGTTTGGCTGTCCGCCTCCCTTGAGCCGGCACGAGTCCGTCAAGGAGCAGGAAAAAGGCGTCCGTGGTAGAATTCCGTCTCGGAAGAGGTGGATAAATTCGGCCCAGAAATAATGTCTCGCCCCGGAGGACGGGCGGCGGACTCATGGGGGAGGGGGAATTGAGATAAATAGAGGGTATAATTGGCAACCAAATTGGGAGAAAAAAAACAAAACAGATTACTGTTTTCCCCAATAACAAACCCTGGGTGACCGAGGAGCTCAAAGGCATCCTTAATGAGAAAAAAAGGGTGTTTTTCACAGGATATGCTGAGGAGAAAAATAAAGTTAACAGAAAGGTGAAATGGGCCATCAGTCAGGCTAAAATCCAATATAAAAATAAGATTGAGCAGAAGTTTGAGCAAGGCAACTACAGGGCAGCATGGCAGGGAATTAAAAATATGGCCGCTCTCAATACAACGACCGAGAGGCAACGTTAGTGTGACTCCTCTCTACACAACAAACTAAACGAATTCTACACCCACTTCGAGAGGCCTGAGCTGGCATCCAAAATGGTGGAATACAAACTCAGCCTTACGCCATCCACTACAACCATCCTCCAATAACAGGATGTGCTAAAGCTGCTTAAAGCCACCCCAACCAACAAAGCTGCCGAACTGGATGGCATCTGTGGCAGGACCCTCAGGCACTGTGCTGAGCAGCTCAGTGGGGTCCTCCTGCAGCTATTCCAGTCTTCGCTGGACCAAGGGGTGGTCCCACTGCCATGGAAAACATCAACCATCATCCCAGTCCCCAAGAACAACAAAGCTCACTCTCCTAATGACAACAGACCCATAGCCTTGACATGACATCACTGGTCATGAAGGTCCTATAGAAGCTGGTCAAGTCCCACATCATATTTAGTACTGGTGCCTACATGGACCCTCTCCAGTTTTGCCTACTGTACTAAAAGGGGGGTGGATGATGCCAAACTGTTCCTGCTTGACAACATGCATAGTCACCTGGAGAACAGTGGAGCTTTTGCCAGGCTCTTATTTGTGGAATTCTCTTCCGTATTCAACTCCATGCAGCCTGCCATTGTTGCTAGTAAACTGGACACTCAATTCAATTTGGGGATAAAGGTTTAAATTAAGGCCTAATGTTGTGGATTATGGACTTTTTAATAGACAGACCACAGAGAGTCTTTACCAATGGCACACTAGCAGACACACTGTACACCTGCACAGGCTCACCACAAGGGTGCATCCTTTCCCCCTTCCTGTTCATTCTCCACACTAATGACTGTAAGAGCACCCATGCCAACCGCCAAATTAGCTGATGACACCATCCTTCTCTCACTCCTCTCAGGGACTGAGCAGGACCATGGCCCCATCCTCTATGATTTCAGTGCTCTGTTGGAGTTGAACATCTCCAAGACTAAGGAGATGGTCATCGACTTCAGGGGGAAGCCCCCCAGGACGGACCCAGTGGTCAACCACGGTGAGGAGGTGGATGTTGTGGACCAGTACAAATATCTTAATATCATCTTTGATAACACCCTGAAGTTTGAGCAAAACACAGAAGCCATAATCAAAAAAGCACACCAACGACAATACCTCCTCAGGAAACTAAATTCATTCAGTGTCCAAGAAAACATTTTACAAACCTTTTACAGCTCCTTCATTGAGAGTTTTCTGTACTTCTCATTCATCTGCTGGTTTGCATCCCTCACTGTTAAAAACTGGAACCGCCTCCAATCCATAGTAAATACATGTTCCAAAATGACTGGGGTGCCTCTCAGAAGCCTTGTCTCATTCTATGAGCAGCAGGCCAGGAGGACGGCCCACAACATCCTGGGGGACAGTACCCATGTCTTCTATCCCCACTTTCAAATACTCCCTCTCGGGCGCTGCCTGCGCCTCCCCAGGTGCTCTACCAACCGACGCAGAGCATCTTTCATACCTAAGGCCATCTGCCTGGTAAAAAAGTCACTAAAAGATTATCTTGGCACGTGAAATGCCTACCTTGCATGTGGACTAACTGTTATTTTTTTACACTTATTTATTTATTGAATTGCATTTGCTCATCCAGCCCTAATATAGCTTTATTGTATCTGTCTGTGTCTGCTTCTCACCTGTTTTTACCATTCCCAAAATAAAATTGCCCCTCAGGGATTAATAATATGTATTGTATTGTATTGTATTGTATTGTATTGTACTGTATTCATGAATTAAATAGCCCTAACTTATTCTTGTTTTTAATTCTGTACATTTATTTTTGTAATTCTTGTTTACATTCTAAATCTATATATAAAAATGTCATTCATTCATAGAAGCGACTGCATTCAAAAATACCCCATTTTACTTTTTCAAAGCATAATGCAACGTTTACATTTCAGGCAATTGCCTAATGGCAAAGTGGCACCATAAATTATTTATTTTCAAATGGAGGATGGTGGCATCAAACCAGATTACAATGTAAAATGCTGATGCCGTTTTCAACTGTTTGCACCACATTGAAAATATAATTTTGCCACAACTGTAAACTGTAACAAGCAACCGAAAGATCCACTTCATCGCAAAATGGAGAAGCTGATTGTTGTGGAAGGAATACCAGTATATGAGGGTAGTGTGTGACGAACTGGCTAACTAGCACAACTGATGTTGACTCATGCAGAACCTACAAGGACTTAATTTACCACATTTTCAACTTTGTCAGCTTGTTTATTTGTGTAAGCTAGGGTATATAAACTGTGTATCAATTTGTGTAAGCTAGCAAATAAGTGATCTATCTTATAAATAGAACAGTTTATAGATATGTGGGGGTTGGAAGTCAACTCTGATAGCCCATACAGGTAACTGCCAAAATAAAGGAAACACCACCAACAAGTGTCTTAATAGGGGGTTGGGCCACCACGAGCCACCAGAACAGCCTCAGTGCACCTTGGAATAGAATCAACAAGTGTCTGGAACTCTATTGGAGAGATCTGGTGACTGAGATGGCCATGGCATATGGTTTACATCGTTTTCATGCTCATCCAAACTATTCAGTGACCATTCGTACCCTGTGGATGGGGGCATTGTCATCCTGGAAGAGACCACTCCCATCGGGATAGAAATGCTTCACCATAGGATGAAAGTGAGCACTCTGTATTTATTGTATTTATTGGTGTTTACCTTGCCCTCTAATGGGTTGAGTGGACCTAAACAATTCCAGGAAAATTCACCCCACACCATAACAGAGCCATCAGAACCTTTCATTTACTCAAGTGTTTCCTTTATTTTGCCTGTACCTGTACATAACTGTATATATCAAAATGAAAAATGAAAACCTATGCCACCAGGAGGATTTATTTGCTTGATGGTTTCACAACCTGATGATTTCTTATCAAATCATTGTTAAGATCACGTTTGTCTGTATAAATTATAATAAGTTTATGCATGTCCCTGGTTAGATGACATACAACTCTGACAATAATACTAAATATTTTATTTGCATGAGTGGTATTTGGGGCAATCTTCCAATTTCCTCTGAATTCATTATTCAATGCAACAAAAGAAAGATGAAGTCATAGGTTACCATAAATTGTATAAAACAATTTGCCTCTAAATCATGTTACCAGTTTTACAATATACCATATTCCTAATTATTCTCTATGTAAGTGTTAGTCTGTTAAAAATATAATTGTGGTATTTCTTTGGGTGGACTATGGGAATATTTGCCCACACCACATTTACAGTAAAATACATTGTTCTATCTGAGTGCCTTCAAGTCTTGTCCCCTCTTAATTTATTCAGCTTTTCCTTTTGTAATACAAAAAACGTTATTCATAGATTATCCCCAAAGCATCATATTTCATAAATTCATGTTTGTAATACATTTTTCTAATTACCCTGAGAAACATGGGTTTCTCATGTGTTCTCGTTACTTGGATGATGCAACCATTTTTAATGGCAAAATTAGCATGGTTCATTCTTAGTATGTGTAATGCATAGCTAGATAATAATACATTTGTCATTAACCTTACATTTACTACAAATACAACCTCAGTGTTTTTGTGTCATGTAAATTTGGCCCTTAAAGTAAAATATCCAGCTGTATAAATCGATATGTAAATCTATATATATTTAGCATCAGCCAAGACAATTAATAATCCCATTTTCGCCACAGTGAATAACATATGTGACCTGAGACAGATTGGAGCCGGTCTGAGCCAATGTATACCTGCAGGTAATACAAACAACTATTTTTATGCCCCTGTAGCACAACAATAGAACATATATTTTTGTTGGTGCAAAAATGTGCCAGACACAGGGGAACGAAAACAAAAAATAAACTATGTGCAGGTTTTTTCAATTTTACCTTCATAATTAAATTTCTCCTTTCTGAGTCTCTGAGTGAAATGAGTTTTGTCAAGGCAATTGCTTTTTTTCCCAGTGGAGCTCATCCCCCCTATAAATTATCCAGTTGCCAAAGTGTTTACACTGAGGTAGCAATTAATGCTTGACTTTCCTCCCCATCAGCATAAGATTAAGACATTAATCACAAGTATTCATACCTCATCAGTTTTCCCTCAAAATGAAAAAAATAAGTATGCTAAAAGATGAAATTGTGAAATTAACCTTCTACTGAATAGCAATTTCCATGAAGGTTATCTAAATTCACACTATGAGTAATGTCAACCATCTCAGATAAGTTTATGCTTATGAATGAAGGGGGATAATTATTTTAAAAGCAGCAGAGACTGATATTTAGCCCTATCGCTTGGTTGGAGAGGTTATTTGATTATCCCAGTATGATTGTCTGTCTTCTCTTTTGATTACAGTTCATGTACTGTGTATGTATATGCATGTTTCTTTAAACTAGGGATACAATATTATAATCCACTTAATTAATTTGGAAGGATAGTTTGTGAGCTGCACCTCTGGAATATCATCACCTTCATATTGGTCCTTGAGGGGCATATAAACAAGTAAATCCATAACCATATTGCATTAGTACTAGTGCACACCCATTGTATAATCATTTTGTGAAGGTGTTGCAGTAGTTCCACACAGGGGCAAAACAAACATATTAAATATGAGCTCTCGGGGGGGCCCCGGGTGACACAACTGGTAAAGGCACTTGCCCGGAGTGCATGTTAGCCACACTGGGGCCGGGGTTCAATCCCCCAGCTGCCAGCCCGTCTCTGGCCTGGAGCCCCGTTCGGTGGGTGGCAGTTGGCTGTTCGCCACAGGGGGAGGAGGGAGTGAAAGCCGGCACGAGCTCACCGCAAGCACAGAAAGCTTCCCTGTGGGCAAAATGAATAGGCAAGTTCCGTCTCGAAGGAAGTGGGTCATTGCCGGCCTCAGGGTTGTGGCTGGTCCTGTAGTTTCAGGCGGTGGGTTCATGGGGCAGAGTGAATTGAAGAAATAGAGGATACAATTGGCCACAAACTTGGGAGAAAAACAGGGAAAGAATAATAAATACTTTTTTTATGTGAGCTTTCAAGCCAGAAGAGGAATATCTTGGGATAGAGAAAACGGATAACACTGGAATGACATACATTATGGCTGTGGGTGACCAAGACCTCGCCACTGGTTGAAGTGAGAGTCCAAGCTTGTAATGCATTATTTCAAAGAGTTAGCAATATCTGCCTTCTGAAATGCAGACATGCACAAGATGAGCTTTCTTGACTTCTACTTTTGTTGACTGTATTGGTGGACCCCATAGTCCAGATTGCATCCAGACCATGCCTTGGCTATATTGTGACCCAGAGTGGGAGGGTTTTGGTTGGCAGGGTATCCCCCACCTGATAGCTGAATAGGACCCCTCTCGTTGATTGGCTGCTTCAGTTGCACAGTCCTCCGGCAACAGTAGCAGCAACAGCTCAGCTCGTGGATTGAAATGATTGAAATGAAAAGAAGCAGCAGCTGATGTGGAATGCGCATGCTAGTTTGTACCCTCCCAAATTGATAGGGGACATTGTAGTGATGAGTCAGGCCTACATCTATAATCAGACCATCAATTTAAACAATATGTTTTTTACATCCCTAATACATTACAGTGACTCCATATAAAGTGGGCTGGATTTATATAATAGTGTCTCCCCCCTTTTAAGTGGAAGCAATATCAGTTGATGTTTGACTATACTGATGGGCAGCAATATATAGCTTTAGTCAAAAATGTTATATTGATCACTGGGCTGTATAATATTTCCAGCTTGGTTTCTTCATATTTTTGTAGTGTTCTTTAAGTGCACCTGCACTGCTAGATTTCTTTAAAAATAGGATTATGTTACAGCTCTTGCTTGTGTCTGTATGTCAGAGAGGGGAGAGGATTTACATTTTACATTTACATTTTAAGCATTTAGCAGACGCTCTTATCCAGAGCGACTTACAAGATGTGCATTAATACATGGTAGGAACCATCATAGTTTGCGCACGAATCTGGCTATTTGAATGATTCTCTCTGTATGCGTCAGAGACGCTGGCTGCTGGACAGTTACAAGAAATGACACTCTATCTTCAGCCCAAGTGGTATGGTGGAGAGATCACTGCCCTAGCATTAAGAGTCCCAGCACTCAGTCCGCAAGTCACAGGAAACTTCCCCAATTAAAATTGGGCTTTGGGGTTACGCAACATCTTCTGTTATTTGGGCCTCAAGGATTCCAGTGTCCTTAAAGTGAATGCCTCAGGGTGCTGCGTGTCACAAGCAGAAACTAATGTCCAGTCAGTGCCCGGACAAGGTTCACTGGACTCGGCTCTCTCATCACCTCATTCAGCAGAGTTGAGCACAGACTCATGAAGGGTCACTGGTCCAGTAGGCAGCCTGCCATGCTTTGATGAGGACCACCATAAACATTTTAGATCCCCCTTCTTTGCAAGTAGAAGTGTAGTAAATATGGGCCTGACAGAGAAGCGGTCACTCGGCCTGACAGGGCCCTGGCTGTACCTAGGGAGCCAAATGGTGCCCTCTAAACCCTCTTGGGAAAGTCAGATACAGAATGTCTCAATAAACTATGCAGTTTTGGATCAATGGCTAACAAATCTTCCATACTAAAGAATGATTACCCAGCTTGCTGCAACCTCTCCCAGTTAAGGGTAGGAATCTTAATAGCTCAGCTCATTTCGTAATAAGATTATAGTATTATTACTTCAGTTAAAATATGTCTTTAATTTTTAGACAATACAACAGATTACATTTTCATCAGTATTTAAGATATAACTGATATAAAATTGTCAATTAAGTAATATCGATCAATGAAATTAAGATGATTTATCATAGCGTAGCAGTCTAACGCACCGTATCTCGGCTGGTCCGATACGAGTGTGGCTGCCTATGAGGGATGCGGTTCAAAACCTGTTTCTGCCAGACCGTTTCTGCTGGCCGTTAGTCCTGATAGGGAGTGGCATTTGGCTGTCCGCCCCAGGAGGAGGGGGGAGGGTGAACCGGCACGAGTTCATCGAGGAGCAGGAACGGCGTCCGTGGTCAGGTTCCATCTCGGTGGAGGTGGATCTACCGGCTCAGAGGACAGGCGGGCACACTGGGGGGAGGGTGGGGAGGGTATAATTGAAATAAACTGGGAGAAAAATTTAAAACATTTGAAACTATAAATTTTTGTAAAACATTTGAAATTATAATAAAATTTTGAAAACAATTTGGAATGAATGTTCATTGTATTGTACAGCAGATTCATTATGTTTTCTCATCACATTGATGGTTCCTATGTCATTGTTAAATACACACATCCTATACTCAACCTGGAATCATTAAAAAAACATTAAAAATAATATAGTGATTCATATAACATTTTATAATTTAAAAAACATCCTTTGTAGTAACACAAATATTTTGTATAAAAACTTTAAAAGTATATTAAAAGTAAAAGTAAACCCACTGATAATGGAAGGAGGTCTTTGATGAATTTCAGGATCTCTGATGAAACTGAAAGTGATTTAATCAGTCCATGTCTTGGAATCTGTAAAGTGTGTTCCTGTATCAACAAACGTGGTTAAGCCCTTGAGAACATGTGCAAATCACTCAACTAAAAATGTAGTGAACTTGCACACAGCACGTCCTTGAGAAAAAAATAATTTTATGCGCTCTTCAGTGAGATCTTGACAGGAACATCTGCCAATGTTCCAGCAGAAATAAGGGGTCTCAAATGGAGA
This sequence comes from Aldrovandia affinis, assembly GCA_029706075.1. Classification (NCBI taxonomy): domain Eukaryota; kingdom Metazoa; phylum Chordata; class Actinopteri; order Notacanthiformes; family Halosauridae; genus Aldrovandia; species Aldrovandia affinis. The sequence goes on from JAINUG010000100.1 coordinate 308,309, forward strand.
ATTATCATTTGAAAATATAGATTGTGGGTGTGGGATATTTGAATTTGGCAGATTTGACAATGATTTGCTGAAAGATTCTCTGTATTTATTTATTGTTGGGGATATAAGACGTTATATTATACACGCCATGACATCATTCACCTGTGGAAGCTATTGTTCCGTATGCTCTTGCTTTTTCTCCAGCCGGAGAGAACTTTGCAGAGGTATGGCATCAAATATGTCAGCCTATTGGAACCGGAGTGTTTATGTGTCTCTCTGTTCCAGAACAGGGTGGAGAAGAAGCCAGCAAAAACCCAACCAGACCACCACATACTAGGCCTGCTGACTGGGTGAATAAGGGAAGGACATAATTACCAACAAGAAGAAAAATAGTAGTTTCAACAGCATTTCAGGCTGGACTGGAAAAGCTTGGCACTGGACATTTACATAGGGACAAGTCAGAGACGGTACCCAGACTTAGGGATGTGGGCTTAGTGGATCTACCACAACCTAGCCTAGGGCCACCCAGCTGACGATGGAGCTTCCTATCTGTGGATTTCTGCATCCGTACTATGAGGGAAAGCAGAGAGGCCATAAATACTGCACAAATGACACATCAATTATGAGGTTACAAAGCTAATGTTGACCTTAAGATGTGAAACCAAGCAGGCAGTGCCCAAATAGCACAAATAGCTTCCATGGTTTTCAGATAATGGTGAAAGGTAGTGAATGCAGATGTGTGAGTGTCCCAGACAATGTTAACAGCTTCTTGCTTCCTTATGTCATGTATGAGGAGAATTAGCCTAATATCTGGAAATGATCAACAGCTGTGGTTTCCGTGGATGGGCTGTGAGCCAGGACCATGTGCACATGTTAAAGCAAGAAACAGTCCTCATATTAACCCAATCTGTTTCAGTCAAGGACTCCTGTATCCATGCTTGGCTAGACAGAAAATAACCAGTGTCCACTGTGATTATTGGACACTTAAAAGTCTTCTTTGACACAGCACATCATCAGCATCAATAAAAAGCTTTGTCAATATTTTGTCATTTTAGGTTGTTTTTTTCATGCATTGAATGTTGTCTTCCAGCTCTTTGTGCTGTAAATAACTTATAAATCAACAACAATAAACTTGGTTCAAAACCCCATGTGACTAAACCATAATGTTATGTTAGTAAATAGCATGACACTGACAATATGTTTGAAGGTTTTAGCAATGTGTATGACTTGTTTTTCATAGAAACTTTGTACTTCATTACAAAATCCCTTTCAAAGTTGCTCTCCTCAGAAAATAATTCACTGGGCTGCACAAACCAAAGGGATTATCAAGGTTGTTTCATTCACCTCTGAATACACTTCAATGAAATTTACAAGTTACATGAAAAACTAAATTAAAAATGATGTGAACATAACTGTAATTATTTTTCATATAATTATATATTGTGGCATCCCAAGGGGCTGCCCAAGGAAATGGCTGCCTGGCCTCTTAACACATTGGAGCCACTGGAGCCGGAAAAACTACGGTTCCCAGCAGCCCGCAATCCCAAACCTGAACTAAGTCAAGCGATTGTGACTATAGACAGCCGAAGACCATTTGAAGGCCTATTTAAAGGACTTGTTTGTGTCACACTGAAGAAGGAGTAGGCTGGTGGTTTTGTGTAGAGTGTTGTGAAGATAAGTATTTTGGATTGCTGTTCGTGTTTGACTTGGATTGTTTGAGGACCCTGCTTTGTGTACCAACTTTTGGACTGGATTGAGGAACTGGATTGGATTTGGACTACGGACAACGTCAAAGTTAAGGATTGTGGACTGTGTTTTGAATTCCCCCTGAATACCCCAACCTTTTTATGTTTGTCAAGATTAGGTTAATAAACCATCATTTTGTTTGTATTACTGCCTCCTCTGGGTTATTTAACTGCCTACACCTCTGCAAAGGTCCGTGCATGTCGCCCAACCCCAAGGGACACCACAATATAAACTGTATATTGTGGCAGGATCAGGGGTGTTGGGTTTCAATGTAGCCAAAGATCAATAATAAAATCAGCATACAATGGCAAATAGGAAACAAGGGAAATTTATTAAAGGAATTCTTACAACAAAAGGGGAAGATAGGGGAAGCAAACACATACAGTCCGTGATCCATCCTTGTTGTCCATAATCCATAAATCCATTCCAGATCCTGGTCCTGCCAATGGTCAGTACACAAACAGGGTTCTCAAAACAATCCAAAGCAGTCCAGTAAGCAATTCAAAACACGATTGTCTTCATCTCAATCCCATGCCATGTGCCTCACTTTGCGCCGGTGTAGAAAACAAGTGCATCTTTAATTTCTCTCATTATTACAGGAAACGTGCGTCAAGTGTGCCCAGACAGCCCCGGACTTCCCACTAAGGTGCGGGGGTGGAGCCAGCAGGCAATCTTCTGCTACGTAAATGCCCCTCAATCACCACCCCTCTCCATGCCTCCGGGTGGTGCTGTCACAATATATATTTTTTACTTTTGGTAAATTTTTATTTTGGCCTAATTTTAACTATAATATATAAATATAATATAGCTATTGGAAGATCTGCTCAAAATGATTGTAAGGCCCTGTAACTATCACTTGCAAAGGGCATAGAGAAATGCGTATTATTAAAAATATTTAAAACATCCTCAAACACAGGTTTCTAGATGACCTTATGGCTCATAATTAAATTTATGAAGAGTTGAATTAAATAATACAGCTCACATATATAAAATTTTCTCTCATAAAAGTCCCAATTTTTGCATGAATGAAAGTTACAGTATATCATATTTGATATACACCTTGTTTTACTGTAGCTGCAGGACATTTCCTTTGGAGAACTAATGGAATTGCCCACTTTTTTCCTGTGGTTCTTTCTGTCAACTGGATTTTGGCATGGCATTTGTCACTAATGAGAAAAATAAACAAAACTCTTCTCCTTTAGCTCCCACTGTTACTTTTGAAAGCCAGTTTAATTATAAAAGTGTTTAAAACTAAATGGTTCAGGGGTAGGGGTAAGGATACAAACAGTGGCATTTCAAACTACACACTGAACCAATAACAACAGTATCTGAAGTTCACATTTAATTGCTGTGACCATTGGCAAATGAAATCTGAGGGTTATGTAATTTCATGGTGTGTGATATTACATGTTAAATGTTACATTTTGCTCAAAGTTTTAACAAAAGTAGATCATTACGGTTTGCTGGATCATCTATAAACTAAGTGATTTGATGAGTGTGTACCAAATCATGCGTATATCAGTTTTAAAAGATCTTTACCATAGTAATGAACATGGGTAATAGGAGTGATAAATTGCCTTTTTAAACTATAGTAAGGTCCATTCAACAAGACCAACAACATAACTTCAACCTGATGACCAATAATACAGAGCCTGATGAGGAAACTGGTGGTCATTGGCAGTGAATGGGATCCATCCATTCTGGTTGTAATACAGATCAGTGCTGATTCACAGACCAGGCCTTAACCGGCATAGATGGGGATGTGCCATTTGATCAGTGTGCCCAAAAACCTTATCAGATCAGTTGCTCAGGCCTGTCAAAGTAGACTCTCGCCAACGGGGATGTTGTGATGGAGAAAAAGGAGAGGAACTAATTTTCCTTCTCTTTTTTTTTTTAAATAACAGGAGCACTTGGGGTCAGCGCTCCATTTAGCTTCTCTGACAGGATCACTTGGGTCACTCTGCTGAGCGAGGGAAATGCTGGCTGTATTTAATGAGCTCACAGGGTGTGATGTGCAGATGATATTCAAGCATCGGGGAGGCAGAGCCGGCCAATCCCACCACAGACGACCATCTCAAAAGGTGCTGACCTTTCACTGCGGGCGTTTCAGAGCGGTTTCAAAGACGGCACCACCATAATGGTTTGGTTTCATCTCAGACTGCTGATTTTTAATAAGAGGCACAAATGTGTATACAGTATAATATTTGCTACTTTTTACAGTTAATTACACCATGTAGAATATCATGTGTAATGATAAAAATTATTAGGAATGAAAAAGGATGCATAGATCTGATTAATTCCATTGCCACAGAGAGTGCTCTCATATATACTGTCAGCATTCAAATGCCCTAACATTTGCACTCTAAATGCGATTGCTGGGGCTATTGTGAAAGCAGAACACAGTCCTTTTCCAGGGAGAGGCAAACAAATCTTGCAGAAAACACTTTGCAATTTCCCAAATAACATGGCTAGTTAACCAACAAATGAAAAACAGTAGGCCTATCAGCTAGAATATGTGCATTTATAGTCAGGAAAATAACTATATCCAACCATAAGGAATAGCATGACAAGTGGTTACAGCAACTATGAGGCTACCAATTATAATGAATTATGAGATGGCGAATTGTCGGATTTTAACAAGGACTTTTCACAGTCCATCTTCTCGCTAAATGTAGAACTGCATTGCAACTTCAGGAGGGGTGGGGAAGGAGCAGAGAGGGTTGCTCATCCTCTTTGGTAGCGGTCAGCTACCTGTTTTCCCCCAAAGCCTAGGAGATCTTCAGGGATATAGACAGCAGCAGCCTCACCAACAGGCACCAATCAGCTGAGTCTGATTGGTGTTTTAGTTGCCTTTGTTAGGCCCTTTATAAAGGCACAGCTGCCAAATGTTATGGAGAGGTTTGCTGTGCTGGATGGGGGGTTTTGTGGTTTTTTTCTTTGTTGTTTTACTTTTAGACTAACCTCAAGAAAAGGGGAATAAAATGTTGACTAAATCAATAATTTCTTTGTCTTTTCCATCCACTCACCACCCAGCTCGGTGGCTACAGCCACCACCGTGCCACATGTGGTTGATAATATGGGTGGAGCGCCCGCCCTGGCGGTTGAGTGGATAAGACACCTCAGATGTTTGTTTTTAATTTTTTTAAATCTTTGTGCTTTTTTCTTTTTACCCCCCAGACAGACACAGATGCCAGCTAAGAGGCATGGCAACATGGCATTACAGCAGCCCAATAGAAAGATAGAGGACATACCCTGGGAGGACCTTGACACTTTCCCAACAGAAATATTTTTTATGAACTGCTGTACCTGGCTGCAGTAGCCTACCAGAACCCCAGAGTGTGCGTTGGGGGAGTTTGTGTCCACAGGCAGCACCATGACACTGCCAGGATCTGGAGCAGGTGTGAGATCCTGGGGCAGGAATAAGCCACAAAACGAGCCTGGCACTCAGGGGAACCCAAGAACCGAGAGGCCTGGGCACAGCTGAATAATATGTGTTTGTTTCATGCGAGTGGTGTGTGTAGATTACACATTACTGGTCAGTGTGCCCACTCTTTGACCTCAACAGGTGGCTACCACTGGAGCCAATACCTTGCACCGATGTGTGTTTCAGTGCACCAGCTGCTTCTGGCCTTAACGAAGGAGGAGAGGAAGGCCCTCAGGCTAGGCCATGTGTTTCTCCCTACCAGCGTTCCCCATCCACAGCCAGCCCACCCTCCCCAGGCCTCCAGAGTTCCAGAGCCAGTCCACACTCCCCAGGCCTCCAGTTCTCCCCAGCCATGCTCTGTCCTTGCTCCTTGGGTTTCCAGCACCTTGTAGCCTAACTCAGAGGGCCAATTGGGGGTCACCTTGTCGCAATGCTATTTTGCTAGTCTATTGACTAAATATGAGACACACATGAGATCTAAGGATTTATGTAATGTGAAACAGGGATAAATTCCATCCTGGATGAGTCTCCAATAATTACAAACTCATTCTTGCTCCAACCCCATGCTTAGCCCTTCAACGTAATTCTTAGGTAATAGCAAAGTAATCACTAACCAGGAAAGAATTTAATTCTAACCTATGTGTGTGCATGTGAGAAAACGAGACACTTTACAGATAGTAGTTATGCAACCAGGTCCAAAAATGGAACAAGCATGGGAGTACTCACCCATGGAAATAAGTAAATTGTAGCCTCTTCTGTCCAGGCCAGCACTGGCTCCAAGCCTCAATGATGTATACAGCAGATTATTTTTGGAACTGCCCCAACATTCCAGTTCAATCAGTTTGAAGTTGTGAATAAAACAAAATGGACACAAACTTCCTAAACCAAAAAAAAAGAACACAAGGGGCCAGAAAACCTCCAAATCCTTGTCATTCAATCCAACAACTTGCGATTCAATAGCTAGCTACTCAAATGACGGGTCCAGAAAACCACTCCTGGCATTTGTCCACAAACATGACACCAATGATTTAGGATTAAAAAAGCATAATAATATCTGTCAGACAAAAATGTCTTCCAATCAAAATGGCAATTCCATGTACACAAACAAATCCAACTGTGATTAAATGGATCATATCTCCCTGTATTCTCTCCAAAAGTGTGACCACCCCCTGCTGCATACATACATCATGCAGTGAGCCCAAATTATGATAATAAAACTACATATGTGCAATAACAAGGGTCGTGTGCACATGACAGGAGGATAAGAGAGCCCTACTTTAAAGCCCTTTTGTTCTATGTGATTAATTATTGTCTCGGAATCTATTTCTAGGATTTGACTGTTGCTGAGTTGATAACATTAACATTTAAGAAATGATTAATTGGATAACCCTTTACCATTCATACCACAGTTGTTCCATATTCAATCCACTCTTAAGCAATGGCATTCGGTGAGTAACAAGATGCTTGGCCTATTGTTGGGAACACCTTGTGACATTAAGCTTCACAATGCATTTTGAGTCAAAGTCATAATTAGAATCATAGTCAGAATTAGTGGGCTGGCACTGGTCCTAGATCCTAATACCAATATTGCCCCTCTTTAAACGAATAAAAAGCATATACAATTTAAATCAGATTCATCCTGTGTGCTCAGCTGAAATAGTTGTTCATTTCCTTTACTGCCATTCTATGTGTCTCTGTGTGTTTTTCCTTTTCCCTCATCTGCGTTGTATTTGAGTTCATGTTTCTTTCTGGTTTGCATGAAATGAAAAATAGTATTCAGTGTCTGAATCAAAGCTAGCCTCCTTCTGTTCATGCCAGGGCAACAAACCCTTGCTAGTCATTAACTACACATAAGGACTATAGAAGTATTTGACATTATGCACGCAATTACCAGAAATCTGAGAATAAACCTAAATACAAATTATAGACAAAATCTAGATAGATTTCAAGTTATTCAACATAAGCACTTTAAGAAGTCCAGAAGCAGAGATTAATGATGCATTGCAGTGGAATCGTAGAAGGAGTGTTAGTTTTGAAAAACCAGTAACCACCAGATTTAATCCGTGCCAGTTTCCCTGTTCTGCGAGGCGAAACAGCTTGTGCCCTGGCAACAAAGCCAATTAATTCTGTTTGTTTATCATAACAAGCTTATTTTTATCACAAAAACTCTGGCACTTGAATAATCTTTAAAGAAAAATGGGAATGTCTTTAATTAAGGGCTGATTGGCTGACTTCACTTCAACGTTTTTCTCCTTCAAGGTCAAAATACATTTACCCCATTAACAGTAGCATATATGGTGGAGAACTGACATAGAAGTTGTGAAAGCAAAAGTAATTGGCATAAGGCTTGTCCACGTCTCTCGTGTTTATATCATGGCGGCTGGCACAAGTCATCTCTTGTGGCTTGCAGCTGGACTTTCTGAAGCCACCATGGGATTTGAATCGGCCACAAAAGATTGTGTCTTTTGTCAGTCATGTCACCATTTGCTTGCTTTATCGCCGCCGGGCAATGTATAAGCAGTGGATGCAGCTAAGAATGCCCTTCTAGGATCAACAAACCCTTGTTATTCTTCATCACAAATGCCTTGATTGGGGGTGGACATACAAGCTGATGCTAAGAACAGGTTGACAGTTGAGCTGACACTTGTGTTGTTTGTTTTTTGAGTGTTGCTTTCGAGGTCCTTTCAGGATAATCCTGCAAGCTCAGGTACAGTGTGACAGAGAAACACTTGTGGTCTCTCAGCAATGTGTATTCCTCAGTCATCTCGAGCCAGAATGAATGAGATGTGTCTAATGTGTCTAATGAGGATACTACATGTAAATTTCATGTTTGTACTTTTTATTCTGTCAACAACCAGTGGGCAGCATAAAATAAATTGAACAGAGCCACAAACAATCAGAATTATTTTACAATCAAGAGGCTGTTCTCTCAATTACATGGAGGTTTCTTATGGAGCATCTTCCATTGTTTTTAATCTGTTACACACTGAAATTGGAGATATGTTGTGTATTCACACCACCACAAACATACGTGATTAATACATTTATCCACTTAAAGATAAACAGAAATGTTCAGATACTGAAGAGCAGCGTCACACAACTATGTACAAACTATGCAAGAGTTTTAGTTGCAATTAAGTTCCCTGATTGAAATTTATGTTTTTCCATTGAAACATAATGACATAGTGTTTACAGACCAGGTTATATCGGAAAATCTATTTAAAAAAGCAGAATTATATATATAAATATATATTAAAATGTATCATCTGAAAATGATACATTTTAAAGTCTGTCATTATTCATAAAGAATGGAGTTATAGAACTATTTGTTAATATACTATACATGGTGCACAAAATGTGGTGTTTTTAAAACCAGAGCTGGTTTCTTAGCAACAGAAAATTCATCACTTTACTTCAAAGAACACACTGAAAAATACTGATGACTCTCCTGCATTTTTACTTGCATGGACAAAATACAATTTTACCATATTAAAAAGAATGTTAGAGAAGCCTGTTAGAGATGAGAGCAGACAGAGCTGGTTCCATTGTTTAGAGGAATGCATTGTTATGAGGTCCACATAGTCCACATAGTTTATAGTGGCCAGTGACCCCATTAGTCATTGCTAAAAGAAATCAATTGAACACACTGGTAAATTAAATGTGTTCAAATAGCCTTGGTACATAATAAATGGCAGAAAACAAAGATGCAATTTATGATGTATACTCTAAGTTTTATTTAGGTATTATAATTGATCGCTGGTTGTACACACATCTCTGCAAGTTTATAGGCAACAGGCAGTATCACTCCATTGTTCTAATTAAATTGTACAGTACACATTAATTACTGCTGAAAAGAGCATCACGGTAGTTATATAAATCCTTGAATGCAGCAAGGATTTAGGATTGTTATTTCTCATGTAGGTTTCCTGTCACACAATTTTTTTTCTGAACCCTGTAAAGTATAGCAGCTGTTCTTCAAAAATAATTTGCTTACAACAACATGTCCCATGGTTTGGAATCAAATCCTGACCATGCCAGTGCGGACTACAGCCAGTGGTCCTGCAGGGCAGCATGTAATTAGCCAGAGTGTCTCACAGGGAGGGAAGGTTTTACTCAGCAGGAAACTAGCCTCACTTGTCAGGCTTATAATATTGTCATCTTGTGGTACTATGAGCCTGACCAGGTGACCCAACTTCCGGGCATGTGCTTTATTAAAAAAACTATTGTCAGCTGCTTCTTCTGACAGATCATGATCTCATGTAGATGGGGCTCCAATTGGAGTCGGTGATTCAAGCCAACTCAACAGTCTGCCTGCACCAGCTGTATAACTTCCCATGGTGTGTGTCAATTCATTCAATGTTGTCTATATATTAATAATGTATACTACTGTATATACTAAATCTAATGTATTGCCCTGTCCTGTATTTTATTGTATTGTGTTTTCATGTCAATGTCATTGCCCTAAATGTCAAGATGATGCAAGTACATGTGCAAAACCAATTTTCACTCATTCATAACTTGTGGAGTCCTCAGATGTTATGCCTCGTGAGGCAATCACCCAATCACAATCATTCACTCACATACTCACACAGACACCCAATCAGCTAATTGACGTCCATATCAATTGACTGATTGACACCAATTCAATAATTAAATAATAATTAAACCAATTATGGCCTTTGGAGCAACCTTCCGGGCCACTGTTTACTCTCACACCCTGTGAGAGTGCCAAACCTGCCCCTGGAAAGTATACCTGCTCCAAAGGCCTCCACAACATGTAAAGACACAGGCAACCATGCCACTCCCACGTGGCCGAGACCGACGTCCTCCACATACCCATATCCATCAGAATATGAAATTGGCAGCACTGGGATGAACAAATTATGAACAAATAATTAAGCATATAAAGGAAATAAAATAAAATAACTAGCCAAGGCTAGTTATAAATGACTTCCCAGGAAATGAGGACACACACAGTCACCAAATGTTTCTCTCAAGCTGTTTACAACTTTAAATAATCCCTCATGTTCTTGCCACAGCTCAATGAATTCCTCATCTTCTGTTTCTTTGTGTATTTTCTGCTCAGCACTTACTTCTTTTGAATCTTTTTTTTGCTGTGGTTCTACGGGAAACACTAACATCTGACAGAAAACAGACGCTTTGTTGGCATATTGCGGTATTGAATGGTTATTTTTCACTGGCTGATGGCAATCCTTGAGCCAACTCTGAACAGGAATGGCTTGATATCCTCTCACAGCTCATAAGCCACTCATAGGACCTGACAGATTTCACATTTGTATGGTCTTAAACCAAGGTAAGCAAATTTACACCTGAACACATTGTATTTCACCAAGAATCATGGAAAGGTTTTTTGGGATACATCTAGGATAAGATGGAGGAATCCAGGAGTCCTGAAAAAAGTAGACCTTAATTTGAAAAAGCAAATTGCAATCTTATACTGACCTTGATAAATATAATTGATTGTACTAAATATCCAAGAGAGATTACGCAAGACATTTAGTTATCTTTCAGTTTGTCCTACACTGGAGCTAAAAATGACAGAACCAAAACTCTTGTGAACTTTTATCACTGTACCATTGAGGGTATCCTGACAGGCGGCAAGGGCGTCATAGCGGGGGGAAAAGGGGAACTGACTAAAAAAACATTTGTCTGCAATTTAAAATTTCTAAGTAATTACTGTCATTACTAAATTATATTGGCTGAATAGATAGGTTGAGAGACTGAACTTTGTATCCATACAAATATTGGAGGCTCTCTGGGCCCCCTCCCCTCTCCCCTCTCAAAAGTCCGCCCCCCTGCACTAAGTAGGTATGTTACAATTCCCGTGCGCAGCGGCGGTCTAGATGTGCCTGTGTCCCTGTGCGAGCGATTACGAGAGACTATGGCCGTACTCCAAAAATGCAGGCTTTTCAAGGGCTGTCAGGGTTTTTTTCAGCATATGTCTGCAATATAATGTAGTTGAAAACTCAATCCTCCATCTTGTTTCCGAAATTTGATTAAACATTGCTCGGTTTGGTCATACGCTACACTTCAGAGTCAGACTCGTCTTTAGTGCTTTCAAAATGATATATCACAAGTTCAGGACTAAATAAAAGGTATCCAGGACGTTAATTTAACATTTTATCTTGTTTCTGGTGAAATTTCATTGAAATCTGTCGATGCGAAATGCAATATTTTTGACCTGGAATGTGAGATATCTTTGCCCAAATGCTCACTGCCTGCTGTGGTTTTTGCCGTGTCGCGGCGTGTGCGCAACATGTAATTATGTGATTAATTGATTATGTAATGTAATTTCAGATAATTCAAATTGAGACATATCATATATTTTTTTAGAATGCTTCAATCTGTAATTACTGAAAATGTCATGCAATTATCTTTATTTTTAAGAACGTTATGGGCATTTATGTTATTGAATCACAGCTTTTGTTTCAAGATCATTGAAAAACAATAGGGGTCAATGTGCAAATTTTCGAGTGTAAAAATTACCATAACTTCCTTTCAGGCTAGATTTATAACATCTCACATTTTTGTAACATACCTACACTAAGATTCGTCGCCAAACATGGCTAATCATGCTGACTGGTGCTGATGCTGGAGACTCATTTGATCCAGTTCTATAACAAGACAAGCTAACGTAGCTAGCTACATTATGATAGTTAGCTAGCTAGCTGGTAAATTAAGCAGAATCTAGCCTGTAGCCTGTTTCATTGTATAATATAAGCAGGTTAAGAGGCTAATATCAATCCTGTATGCTTCATGCTTGTAGAGGGGCCTGTCCTTGTAGCAGAGAGTGAGCAGGAAGAAGATGTGATCGAGGCAGAGAGTGAACAGGAAGAAGAGGCAGAGAGTAGCAGTAGGACTAGTGAAGAGGATGATGGAGGTGAAGAGAGCAAGGAAAATGAAGGTTGCTCTGAAGGTAGTGAGAAGGATCAGGAGAAGACAGAGGAGGAAGTGGAAAAAAGTGAGGGGAATGCAGAAGGGTATTTGCCAGAGGACCCAGGACTATGGCCAGAGAATCTTACTAATCTTACTAATTATTTGTTTAAATGTGGTATAAGCAGTTCATTAGCGATTACCCTAATAACCACTACAGATTCATGTGTATAGTTGTTGATTCAATTTTTAAAAAATCGAAAGATGCGTGAGAGTCATGGATCAAGAGGGGAAGGGGGCCCACAAGACTGCATATGTATAGGGCCCAGAATTGTGTGCTACGCCCCTGCAGGCGGTATCTTAGTGTGGCAACCTGCCTGCTCAAGATTGCAAAAAGCTACAAAGGACTGTAAAGACAGCAGCAAAAATCACTGGCATGGAACTACCACAACTTATATAACATTTACACCACTCGCTGCAAAAGGAAAGCTCAAAATATTCTTAAGGACACCAGCCACCCTTCTCATGTACTGTCCTTACATTTACATTTTTTACATTTTAAGCATTTAGCAGACGCTCTTATCCAGAGCGACTTACAAGATGTGCATCAATACATGGTAGGAACAATCACAGTTAGTGCACGAGATCAGTGCAGGAATACAGCAATAGACATCATTGCAGGCATCTGCGCACCATACCTGTAACACCGGGAAGGAAAAGGTATTTTACAATGTTTACAAAATTTACAATTTTTTATTTATTTTTATTTTATTTATTTTTTTAAATAAAGAGTATAGTGTTGAACAAGTAAACAGTGGTGAAGACAATTTAGCTAGATGGACAGAGATCAGGGGTAGTGGAGTCCTTCCATCTAAAAAATGTTACCGGCACATCAAATCACACACCACTCGTCTCAGTAACAGTTTCTTTCCACAGGCAGTCAGGCTGCTGAACAGCTGATGCTCCATATACACTTCATATTTGTTGTATAATATGTAATGTAATGTTATTGCATACTGTATATTGTGTATTGTGTACTGTACACTCAGTGGCCACTTTATTAGGTACACCTTTCTAGTACTGGGTAGGACCCCCCTTAGCCCCTAGAACAGCCAGAATAATTTTTCGTATGGATTCAATAAGGTGCTGGAAACATTCCTCAGAGATTCTGGTCCATGCTGACATGATAGCATCACGTAGTTGCAGATTTGTGGGCTACTCATTCATGTTGCAAATCTCCCATTCCACCACATCCCAAAGGTGCTCTATTGGACTGATATCTGGTGACTGTGGAGGTCATTGGAGTACACTTAACTCATTGTCATGTTTGTGGAACCAGCTTGAGATGACGTGTGCTTTGTGACATGGTGCATTATCCTTCTGGAAGTAGCCATTAGAAGATGAGTAGACTGTGGCCATAAAGGGATGTACATAGTCAGCAACAAGACTCAGGTAGGTTGTGGCATTTCAACGATGCTCAATTGGTATTAATGGGCCTAATGTGTGCCAAGAAAACATTCCCCACACCATTACACCACCACCACCAGCCTGAACCGTTGACACAAGGCAGGATGGATGCATGGATTCATGTTGTTTACACCCCCCTACCATCTGCATGTCACAGATCGAGATTTGTCAGACCAGGCGATGTTTTTCCAATCTTCCAAACTGTCCAGTTTTGGTGAGCCTGTGCCCACTGTAGCCTCACTTTCCTGTTCTTGGCTGACAGGAGTGGAACCCGGTGTGGTCTTCTGCTGTAGCCCATCCACTTCAAGGTTCAACGTGTTGTGCGTTCAGAGATGCTCCTCTGCATACCACGGTTATTCGAGTTACTGTCGCCTTCCTGTCAGCTTGAACCAGTCTGGCCATTTTCCTCTGACCTCTCTCATTAATAAGGCATTTTCACCCACAGAACTGACACTCACTGGATGTTTTTTGTTTTTTGCACCATTCTCTGTAAACTCTAGAGACTGTTGTGTGTGAAAATCCCATGAGATCAGCAGTTTCTGAGATACTCACACCACCCCGTCTAACACCAACAATCATTCCACGGTCAAAGTCACTTAGATCACATTTGATTTTTGGTCTGAACAACAACTGAACCTCTTGACCATGTATGCATGCTTTTATGCATTGAGTTGCTGACACATGATTGACTGATTAGATAATTGCATTAACAAGCAGGTGTACAGGTGTACCTAATAAAGTGGCCACTGACTGCATGTTGTGTATGTATACATATGTGTACATTGAGTATGTATATGTAGCCCTGTAGTGTCTATTGTTTTTTGGGATGGTGTGTACTTTGTGTGTTCAAGGCAGAGAGAGCCAGAGAACCAGCATTTAATTGTATTTAATACATATGACAATAAACTTGAACTTGAACTTGGTTTACAGGACCTGACAACAATCTCGGGAGAGTTGTAGTAGTGTGTCAGAGCTGACACCAAAAGTGTCCTAAAATATAGCTATGAATATTCATGAGGCTGGCAGGGTTAACTTGCATTGCTTGGGTACTTCTATTCCATTGACAAGCAAACTCCAGAGTACTAGCTTGCCAGCCTGCTAGCCATTGCTACTGATTCCGGTGGAAGAACAACATTATTCTTGCAGCAGTATTGTCACAGTAAGCTAGCTAACCAACCAGCTCTCCCAAGAGCTTGCTAGTGTGATGTCAACCTTGCTTGCTAGTTAGCTAAGTTTACTATCTAGCTAAATAGCTAGCATTTAAAACCCCTAGAACCCAATTGATGGAAATTGATTTCACAACTTGGAATCTCATGTAATTTCCTTCGTTATTCAAAATGTTAGAAGCACCAAAGCAGAGAGATCACACAAGTTCGGTTATGATCCAAAGAGATTTCATTACTTTTATCCAACAACAAATTCAAATAAATAAAACAAATTTAGTCGTTTTTTCATTGCTATAGAAATCCGCCTTCTTGCATGTCATGCTAAACTTTGCTCAGGGGCGAAAAGTGCAGAATCACATTATGTTTCCAGTAGAAATGTGAAATTATGGAATCTAAAGCATTGAACCACTTGGATGCTAATTTGGTGTGTGCCTGTGTAACCATGTAACCATGCAAACAAATAGCAATTCAGTGCTGGACAGAGTGGCGAAGATACACATGTTCAATGAACCAATTCATTTGCATCATCATGCTCGCAAACTCTAAATACAACTCTCTAGGACAGGGCTCCTCAAATCACGGTCCTCATGGGCCAAGCACTGCTGTTTTTCCATCCTTCCTTTACCTGGGAGTCAGGTGTGAAGACACTGGCCAATAAATTGCATTAATTGTTCAATTAACTACCTGAGAGAAAGGAAAACCAGGACTAAATTTGGATTTGTGGGCCAGATTTAAGGAACCCTGCTCTAGGATGTGCTTGTTTCTCTTGTGCTTCATTTGTCTTGTATTTGACCAAATGAGACACCAGGAACATCCGATTTATATATAATTTTGGCTCATAATAAAGTTGTATACATATAGCATACTAATAGAAATGTGTATTAATAAACCATTTGTTTACCTTAAAACTCTTAATTCCCCACAGATGGTTTAGTTTCAATGACTAGGTGTCCACACTTTCAGCATTTGGGACTTCACTGATTACAGCTGTAGGTCCATCAATAAAATAAATTAAGTATATAACTTCTTTCTAAAGGAATAATGTGCTGAGCATTAGAAAAAATAAAAGCATTAGTTGTCTGAGAACTGACTGTTTAAAAGTCCTTAAATTAATATGGAATATTCATTATTTGTACGAATATCAGTTTCATATATAATCTGACATTTAGAGGATGATTCATCCCTCATTAGACATTAAAAGCATCTGATTAAAAACAATGAATATTCATTATACTTCAGGAAGTGCAATTATGGGTGGAATGAAAACCAGCATACATGGGGTACCCCGGACCAAGTTTGGGGTAGACAGAGAGACAGAGAGACAGAGAGAGACACCATTTTGTTCATTTTAAATGTCCTTCAGTCTTGGGGTTGCTTTTTTGTAATCTCTTTGGGGCAGGTTCTCTAAGCCCTCGGGACTTGATAAAGTTACATCTACAATTGAGGCTCTCCGAGCCTTACAGCCAATACTTCCTTCAAATCTCAGATTATATTCTTGGAACCTTGAGGTAGAGCTGTTCAGTTTGTTGCAAGGTGTAATTTATGTCTTACTGTTAAATATTCTATAAGGTAAATGTAATAATTGAAATAAACACATTTAAAAGTAAATTGATACCAGTTCTGCTGCCTTCTATTTGGGAGAAACCATTAGTTTCAATTAGAAAACATAGTTTTGCATACTTCATGCAATTAATTCTGTAAAGACATCCACAAATAAATCTGCAAAGATTGTTGCAGATTTTATCCAATGCACATAGTCGCGTCTTGGTTGTATTTTGGTAAATAACCTCAACAGTCTAGTGATAAATACAACATCACAATACATTAACAAAAATAATAATAAAACGTATTAATACAAAATACAGGAGAGGATGATCTGTAGATTACAAAAAATCTATGTGAAAGCCAACAATGACAAAAAAAAAATGTTTTACCTCTGTTACGCACCTGTGTCTCACGGAGGACACATTCTCCAAGTGGAGCTGATTGAGTTAAAGGTGATTAACACCCACCTGTGAACACCTGCTTGCCTGATTGCCCTAGAGCATAAAGCTGGACTACACCAGCTTCTTTGTTCCAGCTCCTGTTTTGGAAGACTGTTTAGATTGCTTATAGACTGTAATTGGGGGGCGGCGAATAGCAGTCTAACACACTGTATTTTGGTTGGTCCGATATGGTGTGCGCTGCCTGTCAGGGACACAGTTCGAAACCTGTCTCTACCAGACCGGCCCTGGTTTTAGCCCCAATCGGGAGTGGTATTTGTCTGTCCACCCCAGGTGAAGGGGTGAGGATGAGCCAGCTCGAGTGTGCCGCGAAGCACGTAAGGGTGTCTCCAGAGCGTGGGTGGGCGAATTCCATCTTGAAGGAGGCGGTGTTTGCAGCCCTCAGAGAATTAGCTTGCCTCGCTCAATAGAGATGAGCGGCGGACTCGTGTGGGAAGGGTCATTTGAAACAGAAGGTGTAATTGACTATTAAATTGGGAGAAAAAAATGGAAAAAAATCTGAAACAAATAAAAATGAAAAAAAAATGTAATTGTGCCTCGTGTGTAGGTTACGGTTAGTTATGGCGAAATTAAGCTTTCTGAAGCATTTCGGGCTTCCGACACACTGTCGAAAATGGGTTCAGTACTCTGAGCTTCATATGAGAAAATGCACGTTGCCATCTGCTGGTGAAATGAATGTAGCGCAACAAACTTGATGACTACCGAGTATATATAATATATATGAATGCATTAACTGACATGTGGTGTGTATAGTGTAGAGCAGGGGTGTCCAAACTACGGCCCGCGGGCCAACTGCGGCCCGCGGTCCATTTTTAATTGGCCCGCGGCCGCATTCCAATATAAGGAATATGGCCCGCGCATGAAACTTGCACTTGACTGAGTTGTAATTCTTAGTTTCACCACTAGTGGAGCCACCCGTATTCATTGAAAACTCAGCGAAATAAACTAACTGCTCTCAGGTTTTTTCGCGTAGCACCCCCCCCGTCGACAATAAGTATTTTCGCGTAGACCCCCCCCCGTCGACAGAAAATCCGAGGGGCGCAAGAATTATTTTCGCGTAGCCCCCCCCAATAGTGGCCCAGCCTTTCGTATATTTTTCTGTATTTGGCCCTCAGTGGAAAAAGTTTGGACACCCCTACTGTAGAGAATACGATTTTGCTCTCCTAGACGGTAGACCCGGGTTCGATTCCCCTTGTGTCAACAACTCATACTTTCATTGACTTATGTGTTTCAATATGATTCAAACTTGATAATAAAATATTGAGTGTGAGTAACAGTAAACACAAGGACAGAAAAACAAAAGGGATAAAGAAAGACAATCAAAGTGGAAGAGTAGGGTACATAGGCTAAGGGTTTAAGTGGACACTGAAGGTGCTTATGGACAGACTATACCATTGGGCAGATGTAATTCAGTGATTCGGTGATATGTTGTTAAATATATTATGCTATTATATCAAATGTCCTGTACAAATAGATTGATTTGGTTGGCTCAAAGATGTTTATTAAGAAACAATCTTTTTTTACATAATATTCAGAGATATCAATTCAAAGTTTTCCCACACTTGAGAACAGAACCTCCTCTTTCTGTCTGGCTCTATCACAATACTGAAATAAATGCAATCTAATCCACTTTTCACAATGATGACTATGCAGGCACCTACTACTACAACTCATGATTTGTTCATTTTTAGAGTTCATTATATAGGGAAGTCCGCCAACATTTCACACCAGTCAATCAGTCATGTGATTCACTGAGGGAATGAAGCAGTGTTCGCTTTGTACTTCATATTTCCTGTGATAATTTCCATAACAAAGCAAGCTCCAAAGCAGTGGTTCAGTTGAAATGACCTCGAGTTTGAAGGATGCATCGGAGCTTTGGTGTCACATCACTAGTTGCGGTTGTATCTACCAGATTTTCTTTGTTTTGCCACCTTATTAGGACAGCATAGCTCAGAGTAAGGAAGCAGCTTCCCGGAGGACCCACTCTTTTTCTTTTTGCCCCGGTAGTGAGGAATAGAAGATCATGGAATTGTAAGACCTTTGGAATTGGTGTTTGGTCACATTGTACATGGCCATTTAAAACTGCTAAAGGAAAAGTGGTTGGCTGATGATTCCACTATGAATCTCCTAGATTATGTTTGTGACTTCCGTCTTAAACTCAATAAGGCTTGTGCAATGGCTAAAGACAACCTTATGGTCTCCCAAATGAACATGAAGAAATTGTACAATCGGCGGGCTAAGACTTGAGAGTTAAGCCTGGCGATAAAGTCATGGCTTTGTTACCCATTCCTGGTTCTGTATTACAAGCTCGGTTGAGCGCAACTATCTCATTCAAACCCCTGATCGCAAGAAGAAAAGTCAGTTGTGTCACATTAATATGCTGAAACAATACTGATCAGGCGGGTGACATTAATGTAAAACCAGTTGTGCCCTGTTTCGTTACATCTCCACCTATGGAACCAGATGAGGGGAATGTATTTGTGTCTAAGTCTGTGCTAGAGGGATGGATGCACAACTCAGAGATTTTAGCAGATTTTGAGTGCCACATCTCCCATTTGTCCTCTTCTGAGCAGGCTGATATTATTAATGTAGTTATGTCCCACACTACTTTATTTCCTGACATGCCTACCTTTACTACCCTTATAGAACACAATATCGATGTTGGGGATGCGCTGCCAATTAAACCGCATGCCTTCCAGGTAAATCCTGCAAAACGTTCCCAACTAGGTAAAGAGGTGAACTATATGTTGGAAAATGTAATTGCTGAACCTAGCACTAGTGCATTGATCGTGTTGGTTCTGCTGTTTTCATCAGTAAATTTGATCTGCTAAAGGGTTACTGACAAAAGGGCAAAAGATTTCAGCTTTTGTGACTCCTGATGGTTTTTATCAATACACAGTTATGGCTTTTGGAATGTGAAATGCTCCTGCTACTTTCCAGCAGTTGGTTAACACTGTACTATTTGGGTTGCCAGGTTGTGAGGCTTATCTGGATGATGTGGTGGTTTACAGTGCTTCATGGACACAGCACATCCAATACAACAAAGCACTGTTCAAGCGTCTTCCGAAAACAAATCTTGCATTGAATCTTGCTCAATGCAAATTTAGCCAGGCTACTGTTACGTATCTCTGTAAGGTTGTTGGGCGAGGTTAGGTTTGTCCTGTGAATGTAACGGTTGAGGCTATTTCCCAGTTCCCAGTTCCTACATCCTGACATTTCCTCGGCATGGTGGGCTACTACTGTAACTTCTGTAGAAACGTTGCTGTGGTTGCTACCCCATTGAGTGTAAGTATATCCCATCCTCTTCCCCATTGCCTGTGTTTTAAAATAATAATAATAATTTACTTACTTACTTGCAGTTTTGTTTTGTGGGGAAAAGTGATTACTGATGTTTTTTTGTTTGTTTTTGTCTTATGGGTGGGGGTGTTACGCCCCTGTCTCAGGGAGGACACATTCTCCAGGTGGAGCTGATTGACTGATTGGTGATTGATGCCCAACTGTGAACACCTGATTTCCCCAGAGCATAAAACTGGACTACGCCAGCTCCTTTGCCCCAGCTTCTTTGCCCAGCTCCTTTGTTCCAGCTCCTGTTTTGGAAGACTGTTTATATTATAGACTGTAATTGTGCCTCGTGTGTAGGTTGCGGTTGTATGTACTGGATTTTCTTTGTTTTGCCACCTTATTAGGAAAGAGTATGTCAGAGTAGGGAAGTGGCTTCTTTTTCCTTTTCCCCTGGTACCAAGAGATCAAAGATCTTGTTACTAGGATAGGAGTAGCGTAGCTGTTTTGTCCAACCCATAGCCCTATGTTTGTCAGGTACATTCTGTTTGTGATTGCTTGTCTCCTGTTTGATTTGTTGTACATGTGTTGTCATAAACATTTGTTCCACTACTTGTTTTGAGTGTTTCGGTTGCCTGGTGGCCTTTGTGTTGTGTCCAGTGTTGTTCACCGGTTATTGTAACGATGGCAAATTTTGGGATGTAACAATCTCATTAGCTGCAATCAGAAACATCCTGGAGAATATGCCCTTTCCTGTTGTCAATAATGGAGAGTTGATTAATGTTATGACAAACTTGTCAAACCTATTGTATTGATAAATACATAGTGATTAGACATGGAATAATATTGGCAGGTGTAGTGCTTGCCTCAACTACAACCTGATCTGTCATCTGATCTGTTTCTGCTTCTTGTCACTGTAGCAATGGTCATGTAGTACCGCTCTTCACTCCATATTACTTGATTGGATTTGTCCAATAGTGATATCAAGCATACAGGCACTTTACCTGCAGCACGTAAACTAGAGAATATCTAAATTAAGAGTTTAAGACAACTTTGTTTGCTTGCTGAAGGCTTAGTTCATATGTTAAATATTAAAACTTTCATAAAGTATAGCAAATACTATAGTAGCAGTAGCAGTAGTCAAGGAATAACAGAAAAAAAGAAACTATCTTTGGGTTTACAATAGTTTTCCTAAATACATTATAAGCAACATCAGGAGGAGGGCCATATCGGTTTCTGGATTTCATGCAAACTGCTGCTCTTAATTGTGTAATTAGTCCAGTCATTTATTTCATGACCTGTGAGCAGAATTTTTGTTAAGCTCATGAATGACAGCTGAAGACTGTTCTTGTATCCCTATATGAATTTCTTACTGTGATCTAACCTACAAGTGAACCAGCATGGGTGTATACAGCTAATTAGCTAAGCGTAAATGGTGTAAACAAAAACCTGCATACACACCAGCCCTCCAAGAATGGAATTTCCCACCCGTGAGCTACATAATAGCTTTCATATTTGTATTTCAACACAAATACAAGTTTCATGTTTTCAACAGAAACTGCCACATAGTTTCAGTGACAGATACAAACGTTGCCCTTATTACACAGAAGGAAGGAATTGTTAAGCAATGCGCAGGGCACAAAACTGTACAGAACTCATGTCTTTCCCTAATTTTGCATTATTTAAAATAAATACAAAATACAAATATGGCTGCTTTGTGCCCTCACAGTAGGGGCAGACAGAATGTACCAGAGTTCCACAGGAGGTCAATTACACATGCGTGTTGAGAAAATAACTTGGTTGTCTGTAAACCTTCTGTAAACCCCCCACCCCCATGAAATGATATTGCTTCTCTGAAATGACGAGCCCTGCTTCTTTCTCCTGCGTTAACTCTTAGTCAAGGCACACTTAAATAACAGCTCTGCAGCACTAGTGACATTTCTCAACACACAGTAATCACCCCAAAGGCCCTTTCACATCTATTCAAAACATTGGGTTTAGCCATTTCTTTCGGTAAGTCTGAAAGCCAAACTGACCTGCATGAAGAGGTGTGAGGCAGATTTTTTGCCAGTCCATCTGTAGGATGTCTACGTGAATCCAAACTGTACTCAGGGAAGCTGTGCAATCATCCAGCAAACAATCCAAAAACACAATTCTCTTTACACTATCCCACGCCACGCGTTTCCCTTCCGGTACTGCAAATTGTTTGGGGAAAAAGGTGTGTATTTTATTTCCTGTTCATTATGGGGGAAAAGCATGTCAGGTGTGCCCCCCCCAGCGCCGGACTTACATTTACATTTTACATTTTAAGCATTTAGCAGACGCTCTTATCCAGAGCGACTTACAAGATGTGCATAAATACATGGTAGGAACAATCATAGTTAGCGCAAGAGATCAGTGCAGTAATACACCGATAGACATCATTGCAGGCATCTGCGTACTATACCTGTAACACTGGGAAGGAAAAGGTTAGAAATTTGTATTTTTTTATTTTTTTTTATGGAGTAAGGAGGGGTATATAGTGTTGAACAAGTAGGCAGTGGTGATGACAACTAGCTGGATGGACAGAGTTCAGTTGTAGTGGAGTCTGAAAAGGTGGGTTTTGACTTCCCATTAAGGTGCAGGGGGGGAGCCAGAAGGCTGCTATTTACCGCCCCTCAATCACCACCCCCCAGCATACCTCCGGCGGGTGCCACAATATAAATGCAAGGAGCATTTGTCATTAGCGGCATTAGAGATTAAAACTGGTCAAGGACCATGACTGGTTGGCCATCCAATGAGTCCAGTAAGTGCTGGCATATGAGAACAAAATCAAACATTTTTCTCTATGATTGCTACAGTACAGTGAAATCAACGGCTGACTGTCAAATCTCACTTTTCTCTTGCCTCAGCACAATTACCATATATTTGAATGCCAAGGCTACAACTCTTAATCCAGGATGTTTGTCATGCTTCACAGAAATCTGCATTGTTTACCAATTAGTGCCTCCCAGTACTGAACAGTGGGGGAAACCCATATCTGTACTTGCCTACAGCAAATAATGCAGGATTATTTGGGGTTCTGGTGACCTTAGGACCCCCAGAAATTAAGATGTCAACTACTATAATGCTGAATGAGGAAGGAAAAGCCACTTCATCCTCAATAACTCTTTCTCATATAACCAGCTCTCCAGAAATGATTCCTAAACAACAGTGCCATGTGGCTAAAGTTTTCACTTCCTTCACCTCCTTTTACTTAAATCCTTATGCAGTTGACCACCCTCCAGAAAAAGAGTGACATTCGCTTATCCAGTTCCCTTTCAAACACATGCAACATGTCTTTTGTTGTACACCGAGAAGAAGAGTCCCACAAACACATATTTTAGGGGCTGCTGGGTGGCTCATCCTGCTATGATATTAGTTTTCAGTTCAGTTCCAGTGCCGACTGTGGCTGGCCGCACTACAGTACAGCGCATAATTGGCCCTATAGCGTTATCCAAGGAGGGAGGGTTTTTAGTAAGCAGGATGGTCTTCATTGCTTCACGAAAGAGCAACTCCTCCTGTTTGATTGTGGGCCTGCAGTAGACCAGAGGCCTCTGCCAGCTGTGCATAAAGTTTACTCCTTTGACATAATGACTGTACAGTCCAGGTGGTGCACTGCAGGGTGAGAATGACTGAGGGGAATTCCAAAAATAAGCGTTAAAAATTGGTTATGGACAGTGCTTTATTCAGTGTGGCACCTTAATTGATTGGATAACTCCACACTGCATTCCATGCTTCATCTCGCATGTGAGGAATTTGATGCCATTGTCCCCACCCATGCTCACCCAACCGGATCCTGTGGTTTGCAAACACTCTCAAGGAGAGCTCTGGAAATTTAGGGGCTGAAAAAAATCCATGAATGTGTGAAACAAGTTGCAATTAAATCAACATTTGCGATCAAGTACTAACGTCCAAAAATAAAAATAATAATGTATTAAATTAAAAATATTTTCTTTTCTCTTTGTGCAAGGTTTAATTAAACCTGACAAGGGGAGGACGCCACTGGTGCAGGGAATCTTCAAGTTGGTTTCTCTGGCTGATCACTTTTTTAAAACGAAGAGATTTTTCTCCTTATATCTTTACTTGCCATCCATACTGATAATATTGTTTAATGTATTAAACTGTAAAATATAGTTGTTTTAACCATGAGAGTGTTCATCTAGAATTGTGTTATCTAGTACTGTGGAAAATGTTATGTGTGGTCCCTCATTAAGAGTACTATTATCCTTTATGGAGTATCAAATGAAAACATACACTTACAAAAAGGATCAAAGAAAGCAATTGCATTACTGTTTTTTTTAATGGTTTTAATTAGATTTTGTTTGAAGTTAAAGCATTGTCACTATAATAAGTAAATAAAGAGTTTTCAAAACAACTGGCTAACAACTGGACAACAAATAACACTTGGATTGGTGATTCAACCCAGGTGACTCCACATGTGCTCATGTCTAAGCTAAGTAAACAGAGAAGAAGAGAGAGCCTACCCTCTAACTTGTTAGACTTAAACAGCCTATAAAAAGCATTTAAATGATTGCAGTGTTTTTTTGTGTGAAATTGGTCTCAATGATTATAACACTTATACTTGAGGAGGAGAATATCTGCTGCTTGGTTTATGTCTTCGGGTCATCAGGGACCTTTCCCCAAGAAAAATTAAAAACAACAGTTGAAGGATGTAGGTACTTTGCTGCCATTGAGTTGCTTCAAATAGCTCAAGCAGCAGATTTGTCTCAGTTCTGGGGCCTACATGGTGATTTAGAACAAGTCTTTCAGTCGTGAACGCAAGTATATAATACATTAAAAACATAAAATTATAGATTGCCAATCTTTTGCTACCTGTAGATGCTCTCTCATTCTTTCCTGGGTGTTGTTTAGTGTTTAAAATGCACTGAGTGCAGACAAAAGCATAACAGCTGACCTCCAAACAGAATAGCGCTCAGTCATGCATTCTGATGAGTGTAATCTGCACACCGGCCTGAAGAGTTTTGACAAAATCTAAGATTGACCTTATCTGTTTTTTGTCTGTGCTTGTCACAGTGGCACATAGATAGCAATTCCTCATTCCAGGTGTGCCCGGGGGTTTACATGAGACAGGGGGAAATAGGGACTCTTTTCCCTTAACTTGTGTCAAAAGCTATTATATGTGAAAATACTAAATTAACCAAAAATCATTCATACAATTCCCTCAGTAATACAGAAGGTCTATTAATTTTCAGTCCACAGCCACTTTGTGACTTAACAGAAGCTGTAGTCCACAGCTGCCAAAGGAACTTTTCAATAATACATCAGAATGCTCACATGGATGAACCTGTCTAAATCACCACTTCTTTAGCCTTTGGCAGACTTGAAGCTGCCTTTAGCAGTCACTGGCTTACTCAGATAGTATGTACATGCCCAGTTTATCAATGGCTTAACTTGCCATCCTTTTTCACTTTCTGCTACCATCTCCAAAGCAATGGTCCCTGGGACTTGGGGTGAATCTCTCTAGAACTCACAAGCAGACATGCTATTAACTCTCACTAGTAGACATACTATTGTACAACCCTCAGTTGCGGGTGGGATGGGCAGACCCCGCCCCTGTTAATGTTGCTGTTAATGTATTGTAATGGGTGCCCTGTTGTTAGCTCACACCACATGGGTTATGTTGGAGGGAGCTGGTATATGATGGGGGTATATGTATAAAAGCCCTGTTTCTCACTCTCTTGTCCCCTGTCACAGCTACTGTGTGGTTATGAGGGAGAGTAGGGATGGAATTAGCTCATTGTTATTATCAGTACTGTTTTGTGCAGAACCCTTATACCCCTCCATAAAATAATAACAAACGCCACACTGGCTATTCTTTTTAAAAACCAATATCAAATTATTCCCACTAGCATTAGCAGGCTACATCACGAAGAACCTGCAAACGCTATACTATTCTGAAGGTGTGTGATTAGAGTACTCTTTGAATCCGTAATGTAATCATGTAGAGGAAACATAGAATTTGGACTGAGAATGCACACAGTGGTTGTTGTTTCCAGTGTGCCTGTCTTATTCACTATCTTGTGGAAGAGAGGTGTCATATTCCTCCTGCAGAATTCCAGATGCTGGAGACTATGCCATGGCGCATTAAGTGACTTTACGTTGGTGTTTCTACTTTTTTGTTTACTACCGTTTGCATCCATATTGTCCAAGTTCATGCAAAAGGTTTTCCAAGACCACAAGTGAATATGAGTTAAATACACAGTACGTATCACATAAGCATGCATGCAAACAGTTAGCTCAGGGTGACCCACAAAACCCCACACTACTGATTCTGTCTGTGATGCTCCTGCCAAGAGTGCTGCACCAGAGCAGGCTGTTCCCTCTTTTTAAAAGAATCCCACTGGCAGCGGTCAGCAAGGCTTGGTTTTTCGGGGAGTAAAAGTAAAGGCTCAAAGTAAAGAACGGAGACATACGTCCTACATTAAAATGTTCCTTTCATTTTTGGGTATCTCGTTAATTTGCTTTGGAAGTTGGACTAGCATCTAACAGCCTCAATGAATATCTTCCTCCTTTTGTTTATCATCAGAATTTTTGTTGTAGTGTTGGTGAAATAAGATGTCTGTGGCTGAGTTGCCATGCGTATCCTTTTGAGCGTGAGACCCCGCTGAAGGGAAGTATTTAAGTGTTAAAAATGTAAGGAGTCACAGTCATCAGAAGAGTAACTGTTGTTTTGCCTGAACAGATGAACTTGTGTAATGACAAATAATTTATGCAAAAACTTAACATCTTGGAAAAAGATAAACATTTTTGCAGTGGCAGGAAGGCTCTTTCAAGGTTCTTTGATGGGGAAACAATACTGGAGCTGTCTGAGAATTTGTCCTTCAGTCCTTCATGCTCACAGTATATGTCTGCAGTCTGGAGAAGCAATTAAAGATTGTGATTTATCTGTCAGGAGACAAAATAATTAGTGAGTGGCCATTTTGAAAATTCCCTCCAAAGTAACAACTTGACTTCTACTGGCAAATATTACATCTTGAATAGCAAGATGTAATATTTGCCAGTAGAAGCCAAGTTGTTACTGTCAAACCATTCATTCACATAATATGGACCTCTGGTCTACAAAGTATGTGAATATTAATGTTATTTTGTTTATTTACATATTTGTATTTGGTATACTGAAACCTGCAGGCTTAAGGAACCCCACAGAGTATGCCAATTATGAAATAACTCCTGTGATTCAATATTATTTTAAGTAGCACAACCAAATAAAATATTTTGAATATACGAGTTAACTTGCATTGCAGGATGTTTTTTAAACACTAGCCACAGTGACTAAAATATAGATGTATTATGAGTTCCAGATTGTTAATAATCTCTGCTCAAAGGGGTCACCATTATTTATATCTTGTGATTGGAAAACTTCTGTAGGTACAAACCATGGTGTAAAAGGTTGGACTACAACAGAATGTGAGGTATTTTAATGGTGCTCATGCCTGAGTACAATTGAGTTGCTTGTATGCATGCTTTTTATTCATATTTATGGTAAGCTTTTGTAATATCCATACATATGTGCAAAGCCGGTATATGTAGGTGAGGGAGAGTTTGTCGTTACATACTCATATGCTCATATCTATCCTCATTCTGGCGGAAGAATGTGTGCTTTAGTTTTGAAAAGAAATGTAGCATCACTGCTTCCAAGTGTCTAAAAGGGTGAACTGCAGGGTCTCATTATGAGCAAAGAAAGCCTTAAACAACACACAGGTTTTGATAGGTATTTTACAATGCCACATAAGCTACTAACATTGTTATTGCTTTAGTCATGAATTATGTATTGTTAATTTTTCAAAAGCAGTACCTCTCCACTACACAGTGCCCAAATGTCTGAACTACCAGAGTGGGTCTCTTCACATGCAGTGGAGCAGATCTTAAAAAGACTTTTATTGACATTCACCTGCTAGCATTACTGGTAAAAACGTGAATTCTGAACTGCACCTCTAACATTTGATTTTAATGTCACTCCAAAAGATAGTAAGAATATTTAAATGTGCTATTGTGAGTTAATTTTCCACTTATTTGATAAGGGTAGGGCAGGGGAAGTGGTTTAAAAAAACAATACATTAAAAGGATTGGGATTTTATCAATAAAAGTTAATGTTTGACAAACTCACATGGCAATAGTGAAGGACAACCAAGTAAAAAAGGATTAAATAGTGGGGAGAGGAGGGTAGAATCAGGACTAGCCCACAGTTCAGCATCCAATTTATGTTTGCTTTTGCAGTGTCCCTCAACCATGCCCCAGCCCCATTTTTTTTTTTCCATGTACATTGCCAGCATGGCTAAAATATCATAAATGCATAATTCACATTTTAGGAATAATTAAACATTATTTAAAGATAACCTAATACATAGATTTGGAAGCCATGCTGTTTCCATAAGCATTTGGGCAAACAAGGTGTGGCTGGTATTCCTGATCCTGTGGTAAATCATTCTGTAAGTGATATCTACATTAAATAAAATACAGCAGAGGTTGTGACAACTTTATTAAATGGACAAAAATGTGATTGACATTGGAGACACATTGTAGATTGATTGTAGTTACACATTTATGTGGCTAAGCAGAAAGTGATGACCTGAAATTGACAAATAAAATAATGTTAAACTGCCATTGGCACTACTAAGTTTACAATTAACTTTTACTCATTTGTTTTTAAAAATATGCAGTGGCAATTGGTTCAAAGGGGGGTTGCTGTGCAGATACGCTAGCAAGATGGTACATAAAATTAGTTATCCATGGCTTGCAAACATTGTGTATGCATTATTCACAATATTAACTTGTTATTGGTGGCTTGCAAGGTAATCACATTTCAGGTCCAAATGTATTTGATAAAACAAATAGATGTACCAAGTGCTGTTTGTGGTCAATTTACATTGGACGCAATAGGTTTTTATTTCACAAATGTACAGTTGTCTGATAGAAAATGAAATAAAAATAAAAAATATACAAAAATAACTGACCACCACTGGCAGACCAATGCTTTTACGCCATTTGAAGTCATTCTGAGTCATGACGGAGTAATGAAAACGGGAAACCAAAAATCTCAACCACCTAACCTCACAACTTGAAACTTGGTCAAGGCATGGATTTGAAGAATTTTCAATAAATAACTTTCTTCAAATTGACTTAATACTGAAAGGTATTAAAACGGCAACAAAAGATGAGAATAGTATGTACATTGCATGCTAAATGCACATGCTTATTCACACTGAATCGGTCCGTATTTTTACCATTCATTATCGACATTGTGGGTGTCCAGTAATGCTTGTACCCAACAAGCACAATGATGATGATCTGCCACAACAGAATCATCTTCCACTCTTCCAAAACTGCTTTGCCCAGTTCAGCATGGCTCAGGCACTTTCAAACATGCATGTTGACCCATAATGTCCTGCTTTGAATCTGTTTAAATGTGTGCATTTGTGCAAGTACACACCAAAGCACCTAGCCAGCAATGACACCCACCAACAGCATGCCAAAGGCCTGTTCCCCATTCATTTTCAGTAGTCGTGCCTTTTGGGGTTATGTTTCCAGAAAGAATGTTTTCAATGGCTTTTCACACCCATGGTCAACAGTGCATCACCCGTAGGGAAAACACACAACAACTTCAACATATGTGCCCATGAGGACAAAAATCATTGTGCTGCCAGTAATCACATGACAAGGGTTGTGTAGACATCAAATGTTGTGAATGAATGTGTATTGCACATCTAGCACATCTAAAACAAAGTTTTTAAGTTTTAAGTTCCTTTCAGTATATAATGTGCTTCAAATGTTCCTCCTCTAGTCTGGCACACTTGCATTTCATTGTGTCTGTAGTAAGTCACAAATTATAAAGTTGACAGATAACTTTTTTTTTTTCTCCCCCCTCTACCATATGTATGCTGGCTATGGCCAACCCTGGTTTATGTCTGATACCGCTTTTCCACTATAGAACTGGAACTAGGCAGTCTAGGCCCAGACTTCGGGTAGATTTTCCATCTTCTTTTTTTGTCAAACTAAATGAGAACAAACTGTTTCAACTTGGCTCCACAACCTATCTGGTGCTGGCCTGGGTACAAGCAGACCAAGGACAGGGTTAACAACCTGGCATCAATCAGCTCCAAAGCTGTCAGGAAGAAGGAAATGTTAAAAGGTTCTTTTTTGATGTTCCATTAATCATGACCATCAACTAAATCATTGATGGTTTTTTTCCTCAATTGTTTATTTTTGTCCTCTCTTGCAATATAGATATAAAGGCTGTAGCCATCATGTCTCTCCTGACTTTACATCGATCATAGGAAAAACTGGCTAGCTCAATACAAACAAGGATTAATCCAAAATAACTTCATATTCATTGGCAAAGCAAAAGTCAAAGCCTTCTAAGCCAACCCCTACTAAATTCCAGCAGGGCATGGCTAAGCATGGTCCCATCAGTGGAAAAGTGGTATAAGTGAGGCATTTTTTTATTACAAATGTGTTACCACAGTTTTGGTTTTGTCTTCGTTCTCTTAAATTCATTAAATGGAATTAATTAAAAAATTAATAAAATGTACATACAATATACGTGTATATATATATATACAAAGGGAAATGTCTCATTTGTGATTTCTAATGATATGACAAAGGTAAGGCTCAGTAAAGTTTCCCCAGAAACACGCAGCAGAACACAGAACAATGATGTCATCCATTCCAATTATTACAAATTCTCGTGTTTTTATTCCTGTATCCAATCCGTTGAGTTGTCAGGCTCCTGCTAACTTCTCCTCATCCAAACAGCAGCAGCAACACGATACACACTGAATTAACTATTATCAAGGGCACTGCAAAACAGAAGAGAAGCAATCTTTGAGTATGAAATTCTTATATTAATGTCATGCAAATACCAGACTTGGAACTGTTTATTCACACAACACAGCAAGCATGCTCACTATTCAAGAACTTCATGTTGCACTATTGTCCAGTGAGAGGCAGTTCGATTTTTATCAAAACCTATATCAATAACTTTGAAGTGAAACCATTGCACTGTCAATTAAGTTGTATAGTCGTTTAAGCCACATAATTCAAATGAATGATCATGCCAAGATAAGATTTTTTTTGTCAGAAAACAAAGGAACAGTCTTGGTTAGTATACCAATATAGTGGCCTGGATCTATTATTTTTCATTATTGTTATTTTGTTTTCTGTGCAAGTCATTTAGATGTAGTCTTGCTGTGGAGATCTCCCTCCTTGTCACAACAGTTGTCACTAAACTGAATTATAACTAACTAATATAGTGCTAACTAATATATCCAGCAACAATTAGAGGGAAACAATACCTTGTTACATGACAGTCTAGAACTATAGAATAGCTTGTTTGCAGAGTGGTTTGGAAATGTGAGGCTAAATGAAAGTCATTGTAATGCCTACTCCTCGACACTGATCACTTGTTTATTCATTTATCGTGTCACAATAACCTTTAGGCTTAGGCATTCTTTCTAAACTTAGTTTCACCAGCACGGTACAGCAACATACCTCTCATAACCGTCCTCACGGATCGAACAAGGTTCAAAAGTTGCGATTTAATCCCTGGTTCATCACCAAACCCTCCGATGCCTTGGTCCGCACCCCAGCCAACTGATAATAAAATGAAACATTTTTTGTTTACATTTTCACATCGGATTCTTGTGTTGGGTACAGGGTGCCTTGTAAAATATGAACAATATAAAATAAAACTGTTAGCGAATGTTAGTTAGTGTCTTACTTAGTTAGCTAGATATGTTAGGTAATTAGCCAGAGAGAACTGCAGTTGTTTCGGTTCTCCAAAGCAACCATCACTTTTAATGTGATGGCCAGCTAAAACAAAAACTAGCTAGCTAGTTAACGAATTTGCTTTCATATTTTAATAGAACAAAAACTGATTGCTAGCTAGCTGAAACCAAAACAACATCGAACGCTATATGCTAGTTATCTAGCTAGTTAACAAACTTCCACTCAGTCATAGGACATCCGAAGATTTAATTGAGCAGTTTGACTGTAGTGTAGTTAGCTAGACTAGCTCTATTAAAAAGGTAAAGGGATCTTTGGGAACCTAGCTTCATATTATCTCCATCGAGCTTAGCCTGTCTGTATGCCCATCACTTTGATCAGCTTCCCAGGTATCGTTAGCTAGCTATAAGTATACAAACTAGCAACCATGTCATGAGATCTTTCTTTCTCGACTGTTGTCTTGTGTTAACGTTACCCATTCCATACAGTGGTTGCTCAGGCCAGCAGTATCCAGAAGTCTTCATAGGAATTAATGCATTCATTTACTCAACAGCAAACGAAAAACCCATAGCTATAGGGACTGCTTAACGTGATATACATACCTTTACTCAGGAACCTCTCTTCGTGCAAAACTGCAACTGCATTTACACATAAAATTGCAGCCTGGATGAGTGAGTACAAAGTAAACGCCATGCTGGCACCGTCTTTTTCTTGAGTGCTGTCGTCAGCATCTGTGATGGAATAACAAGAAGGACAAACCGTGCGATCTAGATGTGAAATTGCGTTTTTGGTAGACAGGATAAAATGGCCATCCTACTGTAACGTCATATGCACAACGGAACAGTTTCCAGTGTTTTCTTAAGTACTATTATATTTAGTGTATTGCTAATTAATTAAACCAGAATGAAACAACGCATAATGATATTTATATAACCATCGGATCTTTATAAAGTTGATGCACGATGTGTATTTGTGCAGATTTAGCTCAGACATCTTTTTAATGTTCTGTAATATTTATATCTACGTTTTAGATTTACATTTTAAAATATTTACATCATGAAAAAAACGCTCATTATATGTGCGCGTCTGTCTAATTCGTTTGACTAGATTCCTCCCTTATACTTCTGGCAGTAGAAGGACTGTAGGCCACATGCCCCTTTCTCTTATTTCTTGTAACCTATTGCCTGAATAAACCTCATACCGTTTCTTCATGGTAGAGGCTAGATGCCCCCTATGCAGAGGACAGAGAGGCGAAGTACGCGTGACGTCAAATGCGCGAAATTGACCATCGTAACTGACAGTTCGGGTTATGGTTAGGTTTAGGGGTTTGGGTTACGGTTACGGTTAGGGTTAGTCTTACATTTATAGTTAGGCTTCGGTCACGCGCGCTGTAAAATAAAAATAAAAAACAACAAGCCAATCACATCTCTAATCGCATCTCGTCCTCTGCATGGGTGGCATCTAACCTCTACCGTTAATTCATTGGTAGACTACTGTGCCATAGTTGTTCTGTCATAGCTGCAACAGCTTTCCCGTTTTTTCACAGCCAATTAACTGAAAAGTGAAGCTCAGGCCATTCTCCGAAGAAACAACCATTATAAAAACAGATATTGCATTGTTTGCTGAATCATAATATCCAATCACGTCCCTTGTAGCTCATAGCAACAGTTTGCGGTCATAGGAAGGCAACATTTAATGAATTCATGGAATGGAAAACCTTTCATATCTTGACTCATAACACCGGAGAGGCAAAAGCAAATATTTATATGTTTTACGTTCCAACGCCTTTTACATTAAGCATATTTTCTCAAAGTCACAGAATCATAGATAATAGCCTACATTACATACATACATGTAATGTAATGTAATGTAAATGTAATAGCCTTTATACGTAACGGGGGACGCACAATTAAGTCCCGGGACGCAGACATGGAAAATTAAGGAGTGGCGGAAATGTGTTCCGGTGAGTTCAAACACTGTTTCAACTAATACAGCGTGGTATGATATGTTTGTTGAACTTATGATGTAGCCTACAAGAGACTCCGTTTTTATTCATACCCTTGACAAAGATTAACAAAAGAGATCGTATAAAATACACGATATAAACTATAAGTAATGAACTTTATTTTATGCTCACAAAATTCAGAAAATGATTATTCTTTAATAATAATGCATTGGCACAAACTACAATCGAACGGTTCAGAAATTATCATTTTTTCCCCCAGAAAAATCAAGAATCACGAATATTCACACCTCTGTTATCAGTATTTTGTGGTTCTTCCTTCTGTAGTCGCCCAGCAAACAAAATGTGGTTCCCAGAACGTTCTGGGAACGTTATTTTTGGTTATGTAAAGGTTAGCAAAACGTTACATTTTTGGTTCTCCCTAAGTTCTGATGGAAAGTTTTCTTTACGTTCTATGAACGTTCTGTGTAGGTTGCATTCAGGTTTGCAAGGAACATTCTGGGAACGTTATCCTAAAGTTACAGCAATTGCAACGTCTCTAAACGTTCCCAGAACGTTTTATAGTTCTCCCTAGGTTCTGATGGAAAGTTTTCTTTCGTTCTTGGAAGCGTTCTGTGTAGGTTGCATTCAGGTTTGCAAGGAACATTCTGGGAACGTTATCCTAAAGTTACAGCAATTGCGGCGTCTCCTAAACGTTCCCAGAACGTTTTATAGTTCTGCTTTAGGTTAAAATGTATAGTTTTCTTTACGTTCTTGGAACGTTCTGTGTAGGTTGCATTCAGGTTTGCAAGGAACATTATCTTAAAGTTACAATTGCATCCCAGTTGTAATGAATGCTAAAATTAGGTAAAACACAAGAGCTCTGGAAAGGGACTTTATTTTTTTTAAAGGCACAACCAGGTAGGTACACAATATACAGAGTATAAAAAAACAAAGACAAATCAAGTCAAAGTATACAGTATACAGATATACATAGTATACAGAGTATAAAAAAGGTACAGTATTACAGTCGATGACGGGCAGGGGCCTGGGGCATCAGAAGGGGATTGAAATGTCTTTCTGCCGCCTCTGATGGATATGCAGTTGGTGGCATTCTGTCTGGATGTGCTCCAACAACGGGCAGACGCCGTCGATGTGTTGCCGTGTACTTTGGATTAGAATCCAGGCAGTCCTGCAGTCTGGCACACAGGTTGGAGAGCTCCTCGCTGCGAAAGAATGGAGGCCGCACAATCCACCCAGACACCCCCTCTTGGATGCAGTCCTCCTCATCGGACATCAGGTCAATAGTGACGCCTTCCAGAAATCCATGTCACCTGGAACTAGTACACTCTGCCTCGCTTCCAGCAGCTGTAAACACAATCAGTATAGACAATCAGTACTGCTCAATGCACTGCGTGTTAACACAAGACATCTACTAATGTAACAGAAAATTAATGTCACATTGACCAACAATATTATTCATTATTTATACCACTGTCTATACTGGTTATATCTTCTATAGTGTATTCATATTTGTACTACTGTCTAGTAAATCTTACCCTTTCTTCTCTGTCGACTACGGGCTGCATTCTTCACGGCTTCTGCCTGAACTGCAAGGTCCGGTTGGCTGAACCGGAAGTTCCTGCGTACGGTCTCATAGTAGGTCTTACAGGCCGCTGGAAAACAATTGAATGAGTATGGTAGTCTATGCATAAACAATGGAAATAGCCACACTAAAAGTACTTTTAAAAGTAAAAAACGAAAAATCTGCACAGTACAGCAAACAGTAAAATAGTTACACATAATGGCATCATTATCCACACTATGCAAATCCGGGCTTGCTGCTAGAGCTTCCACCAAATAAGAAGTGACTGCCTCATTGCGAGGCGAGCTCAGTCTCTGAAAACAAAATATAAATATATTAGAGAACCTATTTACATTTATACAGCAGAATGCATGTAGTCTTTTTTTATTTTGTATCTTACCCTTGCTCTGGTTCGTAGCGCCTGCTATTTCCCTCAGAGTTGTGGAGACGACGCGCTGCTTTCTATGAAATACAAGATTTAAAGTCACTTAATGAATCTCTCCAATTTACTAGTGGAGACAAAGAAAGTAGTAAAGAAATCATCTTTTCATGCAGTTTGTAGGCGTATTTAATCACGCTCTCAAATTAAGTGTCATACATCGAAATCTATAAATAAAAGATATACTTATTTGAGTGTTGGTACATTGAAAATCAACTAAATTCATGGATAATCGCCGTCGAAGCTAGCTAGACAGTTTACTGAAGCTGGTACAACAATAGCAGCTGGAAGCTAGCTTAGTTGGCTAATCCCACTACAAATATCAAATTAAACAGTTTATAGGCACATTTAATCACTGCAAACATTCTCTTACCGCAATTTTGGGATTCTGCGCCCGTCTTTTCCTCTTCATCTCCTCCACGGTGTAATGTTACCGTTATGGGCTACCAAAGCTGACACCGTTTTCTCCAAAATTCCTATTCTATTCTCCATCGACTCAAATCCTCTACTCACTTGTACACTCATGTCTTCCAAAGACTCTTTCACCTGGTGAGACAGGCCAGTCATAGCATGCAACAATCTCTTCTCTGTGTCGGCGGGACTAGATGAAACTAGTCGATCATGAATCCGTGGTGTTGTAAGAGAGCCGCCTTCCCGGTGCAGCCATTGCGATAGATTGTAGTAGAGAGAGAATTTTAAAAAATGGCGCGCAATGTAAGTACTGTTGGTTTGGTCTAGGGACAAAGGGCTCGACTGTGTGAATGACTCTAATTAGCATTGAATAGGTGGAGTTTCAATTCTTCCAAGGAAACAGACTAAAATCTAGCCCTGTATGTATCTATTGATTTGTAAAACAAGTTACTGACCCTCATTGGATTTTGTAAAAATAAATTGTTGAAATAAATTGTGCTGTTTTCTGTATCTTTTTTGATAACATTATTGACCATTGCTAGTGACATAAAAGGTAATTCATCATAGCATACCAGGGCTCTACGTTAACTTTTTTTTCTTCTAAGGAGTACCCTTATAGGGTTATATAAATATATATATTGTATATATTCGTATATATTATATTATAATATAATGGCCATGACGGATTGGGACGCCCCCCCCCTTACTCATAAGCTTTATTTACAATGTTGGTCATCTAATTTGTGAACTTAACAAAAGTCTTCAGCTCTCATTGCTGATTTTTGGTTTTGATTAATTGCAAACAATATTATAACATTCCCAGAACGTCCTGGGAAGGTTCCAATACAGACAACCTAAGGAGAACCTTAGGAGAACGTTCCATTTTAGTTCAAATATTCCTTAAAGTTAACGTTATTTTAAGTGGTTATTTGAACGTTCTGTTATGGTTTTGGTTAATTGCAAACCATAATGTAACGTTCCCGGAACGGTCTGGGAAGGTTCACGAAAAATAAACCAAAAGAGAACCTTGAGCTAACGTTACGGAAACGTTCTTTGTTTGCTGGGCGCCTTCTGTAGTGTCGTACGAGGTTATGGAACTTCTTGTGGGGGATCCTCAACCATTCCTCCATGCAGAATTGTTCTAGTTCCTTAAGATTCTTGGAACTCTGAACAATTGTATTAGTATTGTAGGTTTGGAATTTTCTGAATTTTGTGAGCATAAAATAAAGCTCAATACTAGCTTATTTTATACGATTTATTTTGTTAATCTTTATCAAGGGCATGAATAAAAATGGAGTCTACTGTACATTTGCTGGAGAAAGTGGTAATTTATATCCATGGATACATAAATACTGTCCCTGCATCTCAGGTGACTCACTGTGTCTGTTACAAATATAGGGCACCAAAAAAAGGAACAACTGGTGGCTCCACTGATCTAGTTGTTTGAATTTTACATTCCCTCTTAGTCTTGCTCTGTGTGGCATGGTGCCTCACTACTGCCCATAGAGTGGAGTTATTGTTCTTATTTACAATGATGACCTGATATTTAGCAGGTAGTTACAAGCACTAAAAGATTTTAGTTTAGTTTAGTTTAGTTTGGTTTAGTTTATTCGACATATCAATTTAAAATACATGTCAGTGCAAGTCATGCATCAAAACAATGTCCAGGATAGCACAAAAAGTCATGGACTTATTTCCGTTGTGATCCTTGGTATTAACATGTTCATACGTAAGACACTTAAAACAGGTAAAAACAGGTAAAGACACATAACACATAAATACATAAATACCTAAAACTACATAATGCATCATTTACACATCCTAACAATCTCTCCCTTCCCTACCTGTCTATTCTTGGACTTTGGCTAGTAGCCATTTCCTAACATTCACATTAACATTAAGATAATGTTAATATTTGTTTGACTGGCATGTTCTACAGTTGTAAGTCTGTTTTCTTCCATTTTTTTAATTGATATGTAGGATTTTCCTCAGTGCTCTCAGATGACATTGGAGCTGGGTTGAATAAACTCATCAAAGGCATTTCTTCAGTAACAGTGTTTAATCCTGTATGTGTCTGTGCCTTTTTTTTTTTTTTTTTACATACACATGAGGTGGCCATTTAAGGGCTGCAGTCCACCCTGCTTGAGTTTGCTAAATGAGACCAAATGAAGTCATGATTGCAAAATTATAAAAGATCTTGTCTGTGTAACGGAATCAGAATTTCGTAGTTGTTGTTGTCATTAACATATCTTAAAACAGATGGATATTCCAGTGACTGTCAAATACAATTGAATCAAGATTCACATCCGTAGAACAACGTGGATCGAAACGGTCAGTTTGAACATGGAAAATGAAGGAATATTCTGCAAAAAAAAGCAGCTTCAGGCTGCCACTGTTATTGAATGTGAATTATTCAGCCAGTATCTTCAAATGAATATTTTCAGCAAAATCTTATACGAGATTCAGTACAGCATTTGCATCGTACCATTTTAAAACGTTCAATGACAATCAGCAGTTTCAAAAGATTTCAAATTGGAAAACATTGCCAGATTAGGCAGTGACTTCCTTTTTCGGAAAGACATGGCTTTTCAATTATTGATCTTAAAGGCTTTGTCTCCCCCCGTTGGACGAAGGACAATAACGTTTTATAATTATGTTGGAGATTTGGTGATTAAGCCTTTGTCTCCCCCTATTGGATAAATAAAGATATTTTTGATGATAACTTAAAGGATTTGTTTCCCCCTAGTGGACGAAATACAAAACAACAAGTTGTGATTCAGTTACTTTACTTTCATATTGTATTGCTTGACTAATATTTTAATTGGGAGTCGGAACTTTTCGGACTAAATTAGAGTTGTTTTATCAACATAGGCCAAAACAAAAATTTGCAGAAATTTGAATTTGTGTTATTACAGAAATTGTAAATTGACTGGGGTGCTTTGGATACACAAGTAACTGCCAAAATAAAGGAAACAGTGTCTTAATAGGAAGTTGGGCCATCACAAGCCTTCAGAACAGCTTCAGTGTACCTTGGCATAGATTCTACAAGTGTCTGGAACTGTATTGGAGGGATGCAACACCATTCTTCCATAAGACATTACATCATTTGGCACCTGCTCATGCCCTAGATTGATATTTGCAGTGAATTGATCTTGATCTTGTATCTCAAACCAATACAAGGACATCCTTGTCAAGTAGTATGCGCTTTCGATCACAGTTGCTCCTAGTTGATGCCTTTCCCTCAGACTTCCATGCCAACATCACCTTAGCCACTGTTCCTCCTCAAACATCAGCAAGTTGAGCAGTCACGGAAGCTCCGTACAAACGGCTTCTAGCCATGGTAGCCAAAACAATGGGCAAATGGGCATGCCCAGCATTTTTATGCATGACCCTAAGCATGATAGGATGTCAATTGTTTAATTAACTCGAGCCACACCTGTGTGGAAGCACCTGCTTTCAATATACTGTACTCTGTATCCCTAATTTACTCAAGCATTTCCTTTATTTTGGCAGTTACCTGTATCAAGCAAATGGAGGACTAACTGCATATGGTCACAGCACTGGTCTTGTCTGGAACTTATTTTCATCTGAGCACTAAACCAAATTGGGTCTCATCTGTTTGGTTTTTATTCAGTGTCAACCTCTAATTTTATTGAAGTCGGAATAAGGACAGAACATTAGTTTGCACACGATTGAAAATATGAATCTATTCAAATGGTATCAATGTCCCTGTACAGTCCAAAAAATCCATGTGGATTACATAACATGGGAAAAGAGAAAAATATCTTTCAGTTGTATGTATGGGCAACTACAGGATGCTTCAATATGAATAACGGCAAGTTATTTTTATGTGGAAGTTATGGAATGACAGCTTAATTTATTTTTATACATTTTTGGTACTTTTCTTCACCAGTGTGACGGTTCAGATGCTGTTTGAATTATACCACAAAGCCAAGGGCTCAGCCTTGAGAACTTAAAAGCACGATGTTCAAGGGGGTTAAAACCACCCCATTTGTTGAAAACACTTTAGGCAAAGCATTCCATTCTTAAGACAACAGCCGGACAACCAAGGTCATGAGAATAAAAACCTTTATTAGTGTATTTATGAAGTCTGCATATGCAACACACCTGAAAAGCTTATAGTCTGTAATTCAACTGTTCTACCAATACATCCCTCTACTGGTAAAACAAGCGCACCAACTGTTAAATGCTTTGCCAAAATTAAAAATAATTATATACACACACATATGTATGTCTGGTCCACCTTCAGTTGTGTTCGGTATCCTTTCCTCACTGTCTTCAATGGCAAGCAGAATGCTCTCGCTGTGTCTATATGGCCACTGAATCAAAGCGTTAACACTGGCCACGTCATTTTGTTCTCCAAATCTAAACTCACTAGTTGCACTTACAAAGTACAATCGCTAGTGCAATAAGATAATCAACTCAACAAAATGGAAGAGGGAAGGGGGGAAAACAGACGTTTACAAATCCTGCTGCTGCCATGAAATGCAAGAATGACAGAGCTAGATCACAGTTGTTAGTATGTTGTACATATATAGACGCGCGCACACACACAAACGTCACATTATTCTCCCTCAAAGGAGTCTTGCTCTAGTCCTTCCCAATTCGAGCTGATAGAACACTGCGGAGTTTCCGTAACATTTGACATTTCGTTTTGGTTTTTTTGCTTCTTTTTTGTTTCTTTTTTTTATTTATTTTTTGTTTTATTTTTCTTTGTTCCCCAGTGAGCACCCACAGGCTTCGGGGAAAAAATGTTTCGAGAGAAGAACATGGAGTGAAAAGGTTTTCAAATCGCCACATCGCAATAAAATCAAGAAGCAATGTACTGTACTTCATGAGCGACATGACCAAAAAGTTACATTGAGAGAAAAAAAAGAACTATTCTATGTAGATAGAGGTTGGATAAAAAGGCATTTTAAGTTCTAGTGGCGATAGATTTTTTTATTGCACCCTTACATATTTTCCATAAAAAACGCAAATAATTACTTCATGATTTATTTCTTTAATATCAGGGGCAGTGTGTTGACCAAGGCAAGTTTTTTTCCTGGAACCAGACTCAAGGTGAGAACCCACTAGTAATCGCATTTTTGGGAATGATTCATGCTTTTATAGATTGTGAGGCTCTTCTTAAAAACAGGACGTAGTCTAAAAAATATTCAATTTCAATAAAAAGTAAGTGAGCTACAGAGATTTTAAATATATTTATATATAAAAATACATGAGAATACAAAAAGTAGCGAAAGAAAAAAAAATTAAAATCTCGCCAGTGTAGGATGATATTTGCCGGTACTCTCCCATTATCCTTCAAGCTCCCGTGAAAGGTTTTGCAAAGCTGTGATGGCATTATCCTCAATGTCTGGTCCTGGCCCAGTGAACCTCATCTCTGACCGAAATGGGACTGGGCACAGAGGCTTGTACTCAAGAGTCTTGAATGTGATGCTTACCTAACACACACCGATAGGTGACAGGATAAGAGAACATGGAAGAAGGGACAATGCCACAAACTGACCAAGAGCTGCAGGGCCCAAATCATGGTCACGGTCAAGTCTGGTTGTTTTTGTACTTTATTTTGTTGTTTAACATTCCTATCTGTTCATCAATAAGTGTGTCTTATAACAGCACACCTCTGGAATAAAAAGGCAACATTCTAATAGTAGGGAGAAATAGGGAAGAATTTAACATTTAAAAAAAAAAAAAAAAAAAAAAAAAAAAAGATAGGCCTGAATTTTGCATCCTTTCAGAGAAATAAAAGATTACGAAAAATCATGGCCATTATTCTTTGATATCTTTGCTTCATCTTCTCTTACTAAATAAATTTTGGGAGAGAGAAATTTTGCAAGATAAAATAACCCCTTGGTCCAGCTGACAAATGACAAAGTGTGCAGTGCTGGAATAATTCTGCACAGAAAAATCGTGTTACTTCAACAGAAAAATAGTCAATACTATAATACTGTGCCAAATATCAAATGTCTTCTGCTATCACCCCCCCCCCCCCCCCCCCAAAGCCTCCAACATTTAATCCTTGGACTTCTCAATCAAGATACATTTAATTTGTACCACTAATAGATTCAATATTCAGGGTTTTTGGGAAAATAATTAAACAAGGTGCATGAAGCCGATGGGTCAGCAAGTGCCATGTTCTATTCTGAACAGTGAAAAAGTCTGTGTGAGTGTTTGGGGTTGGGGTTGGGGTTGGGGGGGGGGGGACGGGTCAGGGTTGGAAAGGAGGTGGGGGGGCAGGGGGCAGGGTCACAAGTACTATGAAAGACTGGTTATAGCAAGTCTTTTTTTTTTTTTTTTTTTTTTTTTTTTCTTTTCTTTCCATTTCATGTTTTGTGACTCCCGTCATGTGGGGTTGCTGTCCCGGAATTGTATTTATGACATACTGGAACAACGCACAGAGGGGGAACCCATCTGGGTCAGAACTTTATCCAGCCACTGCAGAGGCCCATTCAAGTGTAGCTCGATCCAACAAGGAGTGCTTGTCACAGTCTGCCGTCTGTGAAATAAAATGCAGAGGAAAAATGCTATCAATAATAATAATAATAATAAAAATACATTCATAGCATATCAAGGTAGAAGAAGCAGTGGTTGAGGCTACCATGTCTTCAGTAGTGCACATTCTCCAACCCCATTACAATGCATTACAAGTAACCCCCCACCCCCCACATGTCTTCCTGAATTTCTCTTAAGCTGCCCAAGACTGAACTGTACCCTTCTAATATCCGACATACTGAAGTCACCCATGACAGCTCGATTACAGTGGCGAGACTTTTGCTGGACCACATGATATGCATCAGCCTCTTATGGGTGACTCCATTAGCATTGTTAACTCTGAGTGGTTCACAGTCTCGTGATATGGGCTGGGGACAGACAAGGCAGTTCTATGCAGTGTTCTGGTGATTTTATGTTAACTGAACAAGGGGTAGACCTATATTGAAAATTACTTGATGCAGACACTGAGGAATTACTTCAGAGAAATTCAATCAATTCAAGTGTAGGCCTATAGCCTTTCTAAAGGCTTAATTGCTTCACTAAATATCCAGTTGAATGAATAGATAGCCTGGAGATAGCCCGGGCGAGAGACAGACAGCTGAGCAAATAATATAATGAAATAATAATAGGCCAATGGCCCAAACTACAACTCCAGACTGCTGTTCTTTAGACTGCTGAATAGCACCATTGCATTTCCTCTCACCTGTACTCAGCTCCCCAGCCTTTGACAAAGCTCATCCGGATAGTACACATCCTAGTGAGCTGGTATACTGCTTCGAAGCCCTGGTTCACTGACTGGGCCAGCAATGCAGCAAACTCCTGGTTGTTGAAGATCTTCAGATTACACCCTGAGCAAGGGAAACCAGAGAGGGGAAAGAGACTGAAATGATCTGCTTCACATCCTTGCCAACTTTCATCATCATCAAAATTGTCCATCATCATCGATCATGAGTGAGCGTCATGGATCATTCGCATTCTTTGGTCCTCAGATGTTCTAGCACAAACTTCAACTCTGCACAAACAAACAAAAAAAAGAACAACTAAAAAGCATATTACTGTTATTTAACCTATTGTGCATATATTAAGGTGTACAGCTACATCTTAAATACTTATTACACTAATCACCATTGTGAAGGGTTGGAGGCCTAACACATTTCTCACATGCGCA
The DNA here is from genome assembly GCA_029706075.1 of Aldrovandia affinis. Classification (NCBI taxonomy): domain Eukaryota; kingdom Metazoa; phylum Chordata; class Actinopteri; order Notacanthiformes; family Halosauridae; genus Aldrovandia; species Aldrovandia affinis. Next base: position 352,091 of record JAINUG010000100.1, read on the forward strand.
AATACACTTTTGGTATTTTCTTTTGGGCACGTGCTGCATGCAATGACAACACGCAGGAGCTTCTCTACCAATGGGCACATAGGAAAAAGAGAAATTTGTAGCTTCCTCTTTGCATTTGGTCATTTTTCCTTTTGGTTTGTGTTCTCGCTACAGAATTGGACCCCGGTTTAAGCCTCAAAGATACTGCACCATGTGATTTGCTATATGTTTGTTTGTCCAAAAATAAATTAACTCCTCCAAACGGATACAAGGGAAATGGCACCTGGCCTGAAGACTGGGCTGGTGTGAGCAGAACAGTTTCCTATGGTTGGGTGAGTCGACCTTACCCCTGTCTTTTGGTTTGTGGAAGCTCCCTGACCCTTATTTTGGTTTAATTTCCATATATTATATATGGAACAGATTTGTTATACCATAACCTTTTGGTAGGCAAACCTGTAAACGCACACATTTTGGGGTCTAAGGGGAGGGTTGTAACACTAGGGCTTTTACAAGGATGTTATATGGTATGAAATAAACACTCATAGAAGTGTGACCACAATACCAAACACCCACATACATGAAATAGCTTTGCAATTCATCTCAGACTTTGGTAATTGAACGAAATCAATGCATTGAAGAGCATGCACAATTGTGTCATATATTGTACACATATTTGTGCAGACAAATTTGTGTAAATGAAACCTCTTGATCAAATGTATAATTCTATTAAAGTTATTTGTAAATGCAAAACAACAACTGATTTAGCCAAATAGGCACCTTTCAGTGTTTTAATAAAACAAAACTGCCACTGAAGGACATGGTAGAAAATGTGGGTCATGTTAGTATTAATCAGCCAGGAACACCACATGACACACTGACCACAACATGTCAAACATGTTCAGAGCAGTCTAAAGAAAGAAACTGCAGGGGGAACAAATTAGAAATCAAAAGACAGCCATTTAAAAAATAATATTGTTTTGTACAGATATGTATACGGTGCACAATGGAGTTAGGATTTGACAATGATATGACGTGATATATAATGATATCATCTACAAGTTATATAGTTTCAAACTTTTAATTACAATTGCTGAAGCATTTTTATGCAGTTTTATCCTCAAACTGTTTATGTTTTAACAGAATATACACATTGAGGAAAGATATAATAGGCTGCTATTAGAGAGCAGTAGCACCAGAAAATGTTGTGGCACCTGGATATAGCACACTTCATTTCATCAGTATACTCGTCAGTATTTATATTATTAGTGGTAATAACATAGATTATCTATAGCAACCAGATGGTCCGGTGCTGCATTCCTTCATTCCTCTGTACTTTCTTGCTCAAGGTGGTTTCTGGTTGGTAACATGAGTTTTGGTGCTATATTACGGTTTATGAATATTCATGAGGAGGCATGTCCAAGGACAGAACATTGCCACTGCCATTGTCACACCCCTTGATGAATATTAATGAGATGTATCAAACTGGAATGTTTCAGCTTCACCAATAGCTGAAACAGAATTTTAAGTTAAAACACAAAGCTAGCCATCTGGTTAGTCTAGAGCAGTAGTCCACAAATGCGGGCCCAGAGACATTTGTGCCCCTGGGAGGTGTCCGCAGTGCTCGTACTATTACTATGCTCACATTGCAAAATAATATATACAATTTTGAGCTTTAATAAGCTATTCCCATTGTAAATACATTCATGTGTAGATCCTGACATTCCCCATATTGTACAGTCACAGGTCCTTTATACTACTCTACAAAAATGATCACGGTTTATATATTGATTACTTTTTTGTATTTGCTACACCAATTAAAATTCAATTATTAATCATGTGCATGGATAGAAATCTTATTAGCAAAATGCGACAGACTGAAGATGCGCTGTACAGTTACAATTCAATAAAAATGTAATTGCAACTCAATTTACAATTTTAAAAAAAGTTAAGCTAAAAGTTGTATAGCTATATCCAGCATGATTATGGACGTTTTGCGAAGCCACTCACAAAATAGGGTAGGCTGTGGTTTACTAATTTATAGGCTATGTTTCTGGTCAAAATTGGCATTAATAGTCTGTAACAATATCTGATTCAATCCACACTTCAGTGCTCCAATAAGAATAGAATACAAATGGTGGTTGTAAAGACAAAATATTTGTAGGCATATTTATTATTTTGTGTCATCAAAACAGGGGGGACCATCTCACTGTGATCTCTCTGGCAGCAAAGTCTTTGTTATGAAGTAGTAAACTGAAATTTTTCTGCTGGTAACAATATAAAAACTGAATAAACTGCATTTTGTCAATGGGTGTTGTAGGCTGCCTGTATTTTATGGTGTAACTTTGCATGTTTTCATACAATATTTCATACATTTATTTAACTACATAACTACATATCCTGCTTTGTAAATCTGTTCATTTGACTATTAGTCATATTGCCCGTGCACTCGCTGTTGTTCAGTCCACTCGATGCCGTAAATATATATCCACCCTTCAATAGTCTTCACCCTTCAATTATTGGTAATGTTTTAGTAGTTGGCGGTTTAATGACGTAATCTTCGTGACCCCCTCTATTGCTTTGATGAATCTGTGTCCGTTTACATTTTTGCTGTGGACCACAGGTTTACAGAATCTGTGTTTTTCTGTGGTGGTTGTAGTGGTTATAGTTATAGCTGGAAGTATTTAATCAAGACAGCCATAGTGGGGTGTACAAGGTAAGACGAATGCAAGATAGGAAGGTGGGTTAAACAAGAAATACATGTACAATCATCCCACTTGACTCTTCAGCTCTCTGTTGTTTTAAACAATTGCCTATTGAGGAGGTTTTCTAAGGTGGAGATGTAACAATGATTCCAAATTCAATTGCTATCTAATTTCTTTTTAAGTCTGAAAAAGGGTCTGATTGAATCACTATTGATCTATTGACATGCTTTTTCAGCACATCTTCTCAGTGCAGGATAAAGATGATGTGAACAGTAACTGATATTAAGCTATCACAATACAAGATTTAACTGTATGGACTGGCTAAATCTATTATTTCATGAGAATATGACTTGCAGGCACCCACTGCCATCATTTGTGCATAATATGGAAGTGTACTGGAATTTCTAAGACTTAAATCCATGATAAATCATTGCACATTTTGTTCAATGGTAAGCAAGTCCATCTATCTGCAGTTTTCAGGAGGCATCCCCTCTTACCTGGAGGAATCTTGCAGACTGTTGCTGGGTGCCACCCATACCTCTGGTTACAGTTTGGACTCTGAACAAAGATTGCGCTGTCACTCAGACACTCGGCAAACACCTCCCCGCCGATGTAATACAGCCTCACGCCTCTTCCTGTTGTGACAAATGTAACATGCATCACTTCCTGCCTAGGCAGCAGCATCCACACCTACTGTGACCACATTTGACTTCTACTGGCAAAACCAGTTTTGGAAATCTGTGCAGAGCTGCCATTGTCTCAGAGATATTACAGGCTTTGAAGAGAAATGATTTCATGGCTCCTCCTGTAAATGAAGGACTAGTGCATGCTGGGACACCTACTGGACAGCAAGCCTCTAGCACAGAGATTAGGCCTCTTCTACCATGCACAAGGGTGAGGAGCGAGGTGTACCTATGTGTCTCCTGGTCATCTCAACTGTGGCGTTCCTGTTGACATTGGAGAGCAGGCCGAGGCAGAAGCGCTCTGAGTTGGAGGGGTCTGTAAACCCGTCCACGGTGAGCGAGGGCTGGGAGGCGTGGAAGGTCTCCCCCACTCGCTGGTTTAGCTCGTAGTACGCTATCGAGCACCAGAAGGCAGGCTCTGAGTAGGTCACTGGCTGGAGATCTATACAGGGGAGAGAAACATCTCTGAAAATTTTGACATCCATCTCAAAACAAAATAAGCACATTAATTTATGGCATTTGGTGGGAATTTATCCTTGTAAGTTTGAGGAATTTGACAGCAACAAAGTGTATTTCAGATTGTAGCCATAGGCACAATCAAAAACTCTGTTCTTACATTCAGGCCCAGTTATAAAGAAGAGGTAGACAGTTATACACTGTCTTTCACCCTGCTCAAGACGTGACAGCAGATGCAAATACCTGCTATCAAATCATCCAGTTCAAAGAAACTGACTGGAAAAGTGATGGGCATCGGTTTACTGTCGGAGTTCTAAACAGAAACAGTACTGAAAAATGCTAACATCTAGCATGCAAGAGTTGATCCTTTATAGAGTTCTAAATAGGAACGTGCAATCTATTAACATGTGCATAATAAGCAGGGGGAGCCTTACCCATGCTGTGATTGACAGGTGAAAGCGTACTGGGTGACAGTTCTGCAGGAGAACCTGGAGAGGTAGCAGAGAAGTCACGTTTGCAATTCAGAATAAAACTTGAATTACCTTAGTCATTTTCTTCAGTTTTATTCAAGACTTCACTGTGAAATGGTAACAGTAAACTTCAATCCACTAAAGTACAGGGAGAGCAGCTAAAGCATTCTCCCTAAAAGTAACTTGCAACTATTTACCACAACAGAATCAAGATTTTACAGGGTATTTGGGATTTGTGAAGGGTTTAAGCGTTCCAGGGACCCCCTCCTCCAATTAATATTATTCCCCATTTTATTTATCCAGGAAAACATGTCTTTATATGACATGGGCCTGTGTGTGTGTGTGATGAACCAAATATAATTAAATAGTTGAGTTTTACCATTTTGCTAAAGTTGAGTTCCAACATTGTCACATATTATTGCGGCATCAGACAAGGGGGAATGTACCTGTGTCCATACTTTGATTCATCTGTTGGTCACTGGTCTCCCCATCTTCACTGATGTATCCTGGGGGTGGGGTCTCTACAAGCAGCAGACAGACAGAAGGGACGTCACTAACCAGGAAGAACACAACTGCTGAGAAGTGATTTAGCATATTCCCTTAACTGAATTAAACAGCCGTCACTGACAGGGGCCAATGACCTGAAGGCTATTACTCAAATCAAGTTATCTAGATTCCTACATCCTACATTAATACACCCAACTGCAGTGAAGGAGTCTGGATATCAATAACACTGTGTGGGTGTCCTGGGGGTGCTGTCATCAGAAGCACTAGGCCTTGCTGCAGCGATACACCCCGCAGGCCAGAGTCAATTCCGGGCAGTGTCAGTGCCAACTGTGGCCAGCAGTCCCAGATGGTATCACGCAATTGGCTGTAATGTCGCCCATGTAGGGAGAGTTTCAGTCGGCATGGAGTTTCAGTCAGCAGCCCCCCATCACGCAAAAGCGACTCCTCTGGTCAATCGGGCACTTGCAGCCTGCCTGCATCAGCTGTGCATTAAGTGTGCTCTCCTGATGCAACAACTATGCAGTTGCAGAGCTGCAGCTTGGACTTCAGTGTAGTGAAAAGAAGCAGCGGCTGGCAGAACACACTTCGGAGGATGCGCGTGCTAGTCTGTGCTCTCCCAAATCGAGAGGACTTTACGGCACTGGTATGGGCCTACATATATGGCTGAACATTCCGAATGATGAAAAAAAAAAGGGCATACGAAATTGGTTAAAAATAAACTTAAAATGGGAGAATTGGGAACAAATTCCCTTTACAGCAAGCTCACAGTGCTGACACGCACACATTAAAATATTGATGGTTCACAAAAACAAAGACAATCCTGTGATCAATGCTGACCTACATAGTGACCTACAGTAACCATTAAATGACTAATACCATTAAAAGACTGTGATATAAATGACAGCGATATGATACAAGTCTTCACTCTCAGACAAACGGCAAGATGTAGAGTTATGTGTGAAGGTGCAGTGTTGGAGGGTCAGACCTGGTATGTAATTGTTTGGGGGCTCGATCCCAGCTGGGAAGTTGGTGTTCTCGGGTATGGAATGGGTGTAGTCGTCCAGCGGGGGCAGCTCTGTCAGGATTTCGGTGTGTCTTGGCACGAGGACAGGAGGCAGCACTGGGAGGGACATATTCAGAGTGGAGAATTCTGAGAACGGGTATTCCCTTCCCTTCTCACAACGCACTGGAAAGCATTTAATCCCCCTGTGTGTATGTGCGAGCATGCTTTTACACTCAAAAGGGTTGTCCGTTACCGGACGCGCAGAATCAAAAGGCCCATTTGTTTGGGATAACAAAGCAACAAATGGGACTTTATCTAGGGGGCCTATTTAACAGGCACGGATTCAGCAATTATCCAATTTCATTAATCACACTGCACACCAGCTTCTGATAAAGACTTATGGAAATGGCATGCTGGCATTAAACCAACAAAAATTTGTATACAAACTCGACAAATAACACCCACAATCCTGAATTCGCCAACCCATTTCCATTAGCAATTAGGCTCCAAAACCACAAGGCTTTACCCATTTGTAAACAAAATTCTATCGTAACTTGGCAAAGAAACTATGACCTTAGTGGTAGTCCACAAAATTGTATATTGCACTAAAGATGAAAACCAGGATGCCATTAACTGCGGAATGATACTTCATGACTCAGCTCATACAAAAAACACCAATTTCCCTGTTACATTTGCTGGAATTAATAGGAATTCCAATGAGCTGTAAAAGGTTAAACCAGTCAGATAAATTCATTTGTAAACATTTCCATCCAAATGATGATTATTTCTTCATCTAATGAAATGTAGCAGCAATTGCAATGTTTACATAAACGTGCGACAAGAAGCTGTCAAAATCTGTCTCGACTTATTTCGGTGCTAAAAATGCAAGTCGAGGCAGCTAAAGCAAGGCAAAAAGTAAGCATTCGGCGGAATCTTAAACAGAGAAGAGGGGGGGAAAGAAACATGCTTAAGTTCAATTATATGAGTGGCGGGAAAGTGTGGAAACGGTACCTGGTGTCTCCACCCTTTGGTAATGGTACGGGTTGACGCAGACCTCGTCCTTCTTGAGGTTGAAGGCGTACTCGCAGGTCTCGATCGCCCGCAGCTCGTGGTGGCTGTGGAGGTCGGGCCATCGCCAGAGGCGGCAGTAGATGACGTGGGGAAGACCCTTGCGGTGCGAGACCTGCAGACGCCCGTCGAGGGACCTGCCGGAGAGAGAAGGCGGAGAGGAGAGACGAGAGGGGAGACGAAATAGGGGGTTGGGGGGTGAAGAAAGAAAAAAAGCGAACGGGGGCAGAAAGGGCGCGTGTGACAAGAGTCGGGGATGGATGCAGGTTGGACGGAAAGGGAGAAGAGGGAGAGAGAGGTTGAGTGAGGGAGGAGGGCAGGGTTACTTACATTTGGAAACCTCGCCTATTTGCACAAAATGAGAGTCAACGCCAAAACCATATATAGTATACAACGTTCTGGGCTGTTTATCCGATTTGCAAATGTTTCGATAGGCCGCTCTGAAAGCGAAGTAACAATTTCATGCATACACTGGCTGAACATTGAACCACCTCTATAAAGAAATATTACTCTTGCATACATACTCAGAGATAATGCTAATGGTGGATTCATATTTTAAATCTAGACCTAGAGGTGTATCCACAGGCCCCCACAAAAAAAGTAAACAACTGAAATTTGTAACATATTTAAGAGGGAATGGGCATGTTATGAAAATGCAACTAGCCATGAAAGTAGCAAATACAAAAAGGAAAAGCTATGACTAATTTGATCACACGTTATAGAAATGCTTTTCTGTTTTATCACAAACAGTAAGAAGCTCACTGACATTTCCACCGATACATTAAAAATAAATGATTGAATCACCATTAAGTTACAATACTTTACAAATAAACAATTAAAATAAATAATAATAATTTTATGGTAACAATCTGGGATCATTCAAGATTTAGGTCATCTACTAGCAATTACTGTCAAGGCAACATATACTTACAGTACTTTCCATAAAATGACATTTAGTGATAAACTAAGTATAGGGAAAATCGGCTGGAAACATTGCTAAAAGCTTTGAGGTTATACTGGTGTTTCGTGGACAGAATTCATACAGATTGCACTGGAATAGGCACTCGAGTTAAATATATTGGCTATACTTGGTACCTACTAAAGACATGTTCCAGATATCGCCAAATTATTACCATAATTATAAGCTATGTAATTGTGGCACCTTAAAATAAAGTCAGACAAAAACAAGTTAACTATTCATTTAAAGGGATTTTTCAAAAAGGGCCATTAAGAATGTTAATTGTTAATTCATGCACACACAAAATCACTTTAAGAAACAAACAAAAAACAGGGTTAAAATAAGTAGTGTTAAAATACATTCCTGCACAATTCCATCCACCCGATAGAATACCTTCCCCACTGAGGCTGTGTGTAGTAGTACTTGACAGTTGGAGATATTCACCTGGTTTGGTCAGGATAGCTGTATAGGCCTGAGGTATCCCATTGTTCTATCGTATTTGGTGTACTCAGTCCCCAAATTTCAGAGCAATTGCTGTGCACAGAAAACCAAAACAACAAAAAACAAAACAAAAAGAAAAAAATATGATATAAACATGGGGCATGGTTCATTCAAAAATACCAAGATGAGTTTAGAACATGGATAAAACACAAACAAGGCCTCTTTTACTGGAGAAGGTTGAGGCGTTCATGACTCTTTTTTTTTTTTTTTTTTTTTTGTCGTCTCGGTTACATGTACAGACCCACCCTACCTCAAATAAGAGAGGCCTTTCAAATGGATAAAGAAAAAAAAAAAAAACACACAATGATGTAAAATGGAAAAAACATAGCTCTGTAGGTCTCTACAGAGAAGACTCAGAAGGCAGCCTTCACTATACATTCTCAGTTTCAGTGTATTAGATAAACCAGAGCACTGTCGAAAAACTTGGAAATGGCTATTTAGCGGTTTCAACACGGCTGTTTGTTAAGGACTGGTGTTACGATCAATTGTTATGAACTGCACAGTATTTCAAATTGCATGAGGGAGAGAAGTCATGAACATACAAGCGAACCTGGAAAAGTATTTTCAAACTTAACACATTTAAATTCCATGTTCCAGCTGGTGGATCACAGAAGCACACAGTCGAACACTCGAAAAAAGACCATGGAATGGAAAATGAGACTTACACTTGGATGGTCAAAAGACACATGTACCTAAATATGATATGTAATGAATGAAGTCCTGCCCCTTTTTGCAGCTTGAACAAGGTTATTGGCACTGCCTCTGAAATGGGACTGAATCTCAACTTAAAAATTAACAATAACAATAAATATGGGTTACCATTAATGTATGCGTGTCATACCCTAAAATTAAGGCTAAATTACCCAACCAAACACATTCACCAATCTTGCATCAACTGGTAATACAGACAGAAGTGATGACATCAAAAGCAGACCCGCAGTTAACCAATAAACCAGAGAGCGTTAATGGACCACAATAACCAACAAAACAAAAACCAACTTCAATTCCAACAAACTCTTCAAAACAGGGCACACTGTGCTCACCTTCACAGAGTCAGTCTACTAACCAAACCAAATGAATATTAAGGGGTGGTTTTACAGATGAGGTCTGAATGCTGAATATTTAAACTAAATCAACACAGTGTTACCCAAGGCTAGTGCCAATCTGGATTATGAAACCCCCCTTGGGAAAGCTACAGGGATACGTTTTTGCCAAGCGTTCGAAGAACATTGCACAAACCTTATGCAGTCACTGTAAAGGAAATTAAGTTTGCACTTTTCAGATTATGGAGAAGACACAAGCTGAATTCAAAATGTGCATCACTCGATTTTTACTGGTTTGCTGATGTCCTGACTTCACCTTAGTTCAAATAAGGCCACCTGCAAATCTCATCAAGTAAACTACAGGGTGTGTCATTGAAATATGGGATCCCATTTGCAAATGTCATTGTTATTTGCACTACCTACTCCTTAATTAACCCCACACTGAACCGCCTCATCATTGTGCCTCAAGAACAAAGGGGCTTACTCATGCTGAATGCACTTGGGGCCATTGAGTCTTTTCACCTGTTATACATTATTAATGTTACAAAAACCACAGATTTTTATATTAAATAGCAGGTACAGTTGTCCCTCTAAAATTTAGAATAAGGGGCCCCAGTGGCACATCCAGCTAACATACTGGCTTTCAGTGGAACAAGACTTTGTAGTAATGAAATGGGCCAATAAATATGGCATTCAAAATTGGTCAAAACAAATTGAGGGTAAAAATGGGTTTAAAACCAATTCAATACAAACAATTCCCCACTATACCATTAAGTAACAATGGCAGGCCGCCACTTCAACAGTTTTAATAACTGGAAAAACATTTCCAACAAAATTGAAAAGTTATCTAAATTATCTCCAACTTTAAAACTTTAAAACTGAAACTTAAAAAAACTAAAAAACCTATAACTTCTAGACTCTATAATGTGACTACACCACCTTCCAATGGTCTGATTAAACGAACAAATTATGGCCCATCGTTTTTGTAATCATCCATATTGATTTTTATTTTAACATTTCTGGTGAAATGCGTAAATGTGAAAATTGTGTGCTGCAGACATGGAAAGTCCATTCCGGCAGAAAAGTGAAACCTCACCATGTGGATTTTCTGTAGAGCAAGTGACCTCATTGCCCACAGAGGATTTACATTGTTACACAACGTGCCGGGACAGGCATGTTTTCCAAGATGCTTTTTACGGCGCGGTGTGTCAGCACAGGAAGTACACCGGCATGCCCTCCTCTAGCCCCCAATAAATAATAATTACAATCTATATCCTGGAGAAGAAGGCCTGGCTGCTGCTCTCACATCCCAGGGCCTGCGGACTACCGTCTATGTTGCACATTGGTGACCCACTTTTGGGGAATTAAGTCTTCTTCCTTGTGATCCTATTGCAGCTAGACTATGCTTCCATCTGTTTTCACACCACTAACAGGCAGCACTACTGCATATGTTTTTTCACAGCCATGTCTGTCAAACAACAAGGCTGAATCTTTACGCAATGCAATCATCATCATCTGAGAGCACATTAACAGCATCCTGCTTCCTGCTCAGCCAGGCCTCACCTTAAATCCCCCCCCAAAAAATATGCAGGATCCATATCCCCCCCCCCTTCCCCCAATTCCAAACCCATCCTGTGGATTAATACTCCCAAAATCCATCAGGGGTCTTCATTATGCTCCATTTTATATGCCTCACCCTACACCCCGCACAAATTAAACCCCAAAGATTGTTGTAAAAAAAAACAACAAAAAAACATATGGCAGCATTCAAAAACTGGTTGGACGTGAAGAAGGCTTTCTTTCTCGTGACTGCAGGAGAAAGATATCTCCCCAGAATATGTTTTGAGCTTTAAACTGATATCCACTTTGTTTGTGTTGCTTATCTGCGTGCAAGACCTTCTTGGAGTGATCCGGGGCAATGTTCCTCTGTGTCAGAGGCCTTTGGAAATGGACTTCTTACAAAAAGCAGAAAGAAAATAAGCACACCATTGCCAGCTAGTTTAATGATTTGAGGGACATGGAGAGCAAAACGAAGTCCAAATCCAGAATATATCCAAATCAGCACAATACCACGGGAAAATGTGTGTTTGTGTTATTCATTAGCTGCACATCCATATCATGTAAAATCTAACATCACACACACACACACACACACACACACACACACACACACACACACACACACACACACACACACACACACACACACACACACACACACACACACACACACACACACACACACACACACACACACACACACACACACACACACACACACACTCTTCTTTAAGTATCAAATGGTTGGAGTTACATGATACCGCCTGCAAGAACAAAGTTGATTGATCAGAGAACCACAATCTGTTTACAATTCAGTCATACTGACTTACTGGCTGGGAGTCCTTCATTGAATTATTGTCTGTTGTGCCCAAATGTGAATTTTCAAAAATATTATGGTGTGTCTACTAATCTGAGACATGATTTAACCAGATATTTAAGGAAAGTTATGTGAGGATGCATCGGATAATCAATGAAAGGTCGTTACTGAGATATGGTTTGTATAGCAGTTTAAAAAGCTTGAAAAAGTAAGTCCATCCATCCATTTTAAAGGTAGTAGAATCAAGACAACAGCGACACTACATTAGCCTGCATGGCAGAGCAGAGTCTGGCGCAAGAGGAAAGAGAAGATTAGGCTCTATTGTGGTCAAACTTCTAAGGAAGTGATAGTGTTGTGCGAACTTGCCTTGATTTTGATGTCACAACTTTGAAGCGAATGTAGCACAAACCAGCCTTTTAAAACATTTTTTAACTTTATAGGCATACAAATAAAGCATGTTTTGAAGGAGCATTTCAACTTTAAACAATGCCCAAGGCAAATCACAGAAATAAGGTATCTAGCTCCATACTGTAGAACCACAAAGACCAGAATGATTTATTCCATAAATGTGGTATTCAGTTGTTCTAATACATTGGTTTACGAAGTAAATGCATTTCAAACATCACTAAACTTCTGTACCAGAGGTAGATATAACAACAGTAACACAAGGTATGCGTTCAAAAAATTCAAAGTTTTTTTTTAAGGCGCCACATCATTGAGTTTTGACTGCTAAATGTAAACTGTTGTGTCCAAAACAAGACAGTAAAATTCCATGTGAATCTACAGGTAACTGGCAATATAAAGGAAACGTGAGTAAATGAGGCATACTGGTGGCTCTGTTATGGTGTGGGGTGCATTTTCCTGACATGATTTACACAAATAAATATAAAGCCTTTAATTTCATTCACTTTCATCCTATGGTGAAGAATTTCTAACCTGAAGGGAGTGGTCTCTTCCAGGACGACAATTCCGCAATCTACAGGCATGAGCTCAGGAATGTTAGACATCTAATTAGATGTACAGTAAGGAAACTCTGCTTCCAGATGCTCCAACAGCAGTCATTCAGATATGGAAGTGACATGGACTGGTATTTGATGGAGGTGATAAAGCTCAGATTGTTTTCACAATACATCTAGAATTGCATTTTACTTGCGATTAAATTATCCAATGTCATGTGTTATGGTTGACCAAAATTTGATCAGAGACTCTTAAACGACAGGTGCTTGGTTGCTGATTGAGGCCATTCTCCCGATGCATGATCGCTACTTGCTTGTCCATTTTTCCCTATGTATATTTTTTCTCATGTACCTTTTGATAGATAGGGAAGTGTAGGGGAAGTAGTCTACGGAAGAGAACATCCTTTTTGACTTGCACTCGAGTGAGTTTAGAACCTATCCTCTCCGGTCAGACTGTTTTTATAGATTTGTTTATTATATCCCTTCGTGGTCATGTGAGGATGTCTACTACCCGTCGTATGTCATAAATAAATCCTGTATCTTTTTATCTAACTTGTTGACTCAAAGGAATATTTGTTTGTCGCGTCCCGCATGGGTTCACCATCCGGCTATTGGGAGTGCTGGGTGCTTTTATGGGTTCGTAACACGTTAAAATTTACTGAAGATTCCTGAATGCACAGAATCGCCTTTCAAAGTCTAGTAAATTAGATATTAAAAGAGGACAATAATTGTTGAAATAACTGTGCGGAGTATACAGGCGCTCCCCTGGGTAAAACAAGGGTTCCATTCCTGAAGGCTTTCCGTGAGTCAAATTTTCTTTAAGTCGGGATGAACTGTATAGTGTATTTAAAATAGATTTAAAAGGACAAAAACAACAACAAAAAAAAAAAAACAATTATGTATTTTCAATCACTTTCAATCACAGTCTGCCTAATCTTTCCATAACTAAATTGGCAAACTTGGATGGCAATTGTAAAAATTCAATTACGGTAACATTTCTGTAAAGTCGAGGTTTGCGCAACCTGAGGAGTGTCTGTACCAGGGGTGTCAAACTCATTCCATCGTGGGCCGGGTGTATGCAGGTTTTTGTTGCAACCAGTGCACACACCAGGTGATTTCACTAATTAGCTTCTTTCTTCAACCAAGGAGGGGAACTAATTGAAATCACCTGGTGTTGTGCACTGGTTGCAACAAAAACCTGCATACACCCGGCCCACGATGGAATGAGTTTGACACCCCTGGTCTGTACGTATTAAGCCAGGGTTTCTCAAATCTGGTCCTGGTGATGTACTGTGTGTGCTGGTTTTCATTCCAGCCAATTTCTCAAAAATCTAAATGATTGATGACCAGGTGTCACCATTATGAATGCCAGTGTGATTGCCTCCATCGATCAATGAATCTTACTAAATGAATGTTTCCTCTTTTTAAAGGAGAAGCCAGAGGGCACATCCCATTGGTTTCCTGAGAACTGATCTGACTGATTAACAAGCCCCTCAATAAACATGTTCAACAAATATGTGTGGCCTAGCCAATTCAGTCTAGAGATCAATTCACTTAGCATTGCACTTGGGAAACTGCGTTTTCAGTCGGAATGAAAGCCAGTAGATTTCCAGGACCGAGTTTGGGTAACCCTGTGCTGAGCATCATAATCAAGCAATCATAAATATTATTAAGTGATTGCCCATACAGTATTAGGCATGCTACCATTGACCAACAAGTTGCCATGAGCACAGAAGAGATCAGGTCTGGGCAAAAACTACAGGTACAATCCACAGTCAAGCAATTGAGGAGTTATAGCAAATAAGCACATTTACCCTAAAGACAAACATTTTGACTCAATGCAGTATATAGCGCTATTTTTTTAATGGGAAAGGTACAGTAATACTATTCAGTTACTCTTATATTTTTACGATAAATCACTTTTCTTCTTAACTTAACCTGTCGCCCTACTCGTAGCCACCACAAAACCACTCGCACAAGCTCGTTATGGAACAGGCACATCTGCATCCGCCACTCTGAGGAATGAGGGGGGGTTCTTCAAAACATGATTGACCATATCTCGCCACAGCAAATCACATTCAACAGTGCCCAGAGGGCACGGTCTGCTTCCTCAAGGTGAATTGGCTGATAAGGGGCAGAAAACATGATTTTCCAGCCCCCTGCGGTCTGCCCTGCCCAGACACGAATGTCAAACGTGCACAAGGGAAGAGAGCTCTGTGCTGAGAGTCAAGTGGAATCTTCCTCTACGAGATAAAAAAAAAAGGCTGCGGCGCGAAAGCCTGAGGATCGAGGCTGTGCCTGCCGTGTACAAGGCTAGTCTGGAACCATTTCCCAGGCTCGGCCAGGTGCGCGAAACAAAACAAATGCACATCTGGCCACAGTGTTCAGTAAACACACAGAAGGCAGAATTTGCCCACAAGCATTGACGTATTTGGCCTGATTGCTTTTGTCATTGAAGACCTTAATTTGTCTTGCATAAATGATGAGCATTACCTTGAAAATATCATAGCTGTTCTAACTTTGTAATCTTCACCTTCATTCTGTCTATATGGATAGTGTGTCCTTCTGACCATATATCTGTTATATAAGAGGGGGAGTCTCCAACAAGCCTATATGGTTTGAGACTTTCCTTGTGCATGTATTTAACTGTACAATATGCTGAGCTTTATATCATTTTAAACGTATGCAAAGTACTAAACAATACAACAATGGAAAACACCAAGCCTCTCATTAAAACGGTCTACTCCAAAAGGCATTTAAAATGTAAGCTATAGTGCAATTAAAACCAGTACTACCATTTAAAAAACCCCATAGAAAACCATGCTTTACAGGTGGTGGGTAAGAATGGGTAAATATGTATCACATGTGCAATAAATATCTGCTAACTGGACAGGTGTACTTTAAAATGGAAATTATTCAATTTAAGTAAAAAAGAACAGTATACAATACAATACTAAATATTAGGAGTTCATATTATGACCTAATAAAATGACATTTTGCTAGCCAGCCTTTGCACACCAAGTGTGTTCATCTAGTACTCAATTATGTTGTAATTGAGTACTAGCCGAATTTGAAGATGCTCTCAATGGTCAATGATGACCAGCATGAAAACAAAACAAATGCACATCTGGCCACAGTGTTCAGTAAACACACAGAAGGCAGAATTTGCCCACAAGCATTGACGTATTTGGCCTGATTGCTTTTGTCATTGAAGACCTTAATTTGTCTTGCATAAATGATGAGCATTACCTTGAAAATATCATAGCTGTTCTAACTTTGTAATCTTCACCTTCATTCTGTCTATATGGATAGTGTGTCCTTCTGACCATATATCTGTTATATAAGAGGGGGAGTCTCCAACAAGCCTATATGGTTTGAGACTTTCCTTGTGCATGTATTTAACTGTACAATATGCTGAGCTTTATATCATTTTAAACGTATGCAAAGTACTAAACAATACAACAATGGAAAACACCAAGCCTCTCATTAAAACGGTCTACTCCAAAAGGCATTTAAAATGTAAGCTATAGTGCAATTAAAACCAGTACTACCATTTTAAAAAACACATAGAAAACCATGCTTTACAGGTGGTGGGTAAGAATGGGTAAATATGTATCACATGTGCAATAAATATCTGCTAACTGGACAGGTGTACTTTAAAATGGAAATTATTCAATTTAAGTAAAAAAGAACAGTATACAATACAATACTAAATATTAGGAGTTCATATTATGACCTAATAAAATGACATTTTGCTAGCCAGCCTTTGCACACCAAGTGTGTTCATCTAGTACTCAATTATGTTGTAATTGAGTACTAGCCGAATTTGAAGATGCTCTCAATGGTCAATGATGACCAGCATGAAAACAAAACAAATTTAGTCTCTTTTCGCAATCTGGAGTCCGGACACATTCCCACAAAACGGAGGAAGAAGAAACCCTGGGTGGTTTGGGTTACTGGCTATTAGATACTGGAGCTTGGATAGTTCTGTGGATATGAGGACACACGTGCCAATCACTTCAGACAACACCATAGTTTAGGTTCTGTTGGGATACAAAGCTTTGTTCTTCATGGGGATTTACTATTCATATCAATGCAAGCCTCCTTTTCAAACTCCATCTTATTTTATCTTTCCCACTGAGCTAGGTTTAAAAAAATAAAAAAATAAACTTATATCATTCCCTGCTGACAAATGCCAAATTCCCAACAAACAAATACTGAGTTTTGCGAAAAACGTTTTGATAATTTAAAGCGCAAGTTAGATGCATATTTACAAGCAGCCATACCGAGGGCTTGCTTTAAAACCCAGACTTAATTTGTCTTATCAATAAGGATTACATAATTCCAGAAGCATCCAGGGTGCTTGAGTTTGTTTATAGAGGTGACATAAAAGGTGCACATTTTAAGGAAGGGAGACAGAGAAATTAGTCCCAACAGTCCAAACAGAGACGTGAATTGAAAAGCAGTACTTACTTCCACAGTTCAGAGTTCAGACGCACTCTGGTTGATGTAAGGGAGGAGATATAACATTTGTTTTAAAGACTTTATCCTGACATGTCCATACAGAATGCTAAACTCAGAACGCTCAAACCAAGCTAACGGGGGATACTGGATCCTAT
The DNA here is from genome assembly GCA_029706075.1 of Aldrovandia affinis. NCBI lineage: Eukaryota > Metazoa > Chordata > Actinopteri > Notacanthiformes > Halosauridae > Aldrovandia > Aldrovandia affinis. The sequence continues at coordinate 369,413 of JAINUG010000100.1, forward strand.
GTGTTCTGAATGTGTTAGCCTTTATTAAGGCATAGTCATTAACTAGAGTAGTTTATACTTTGGCTCAGCAGGATTACCCCCCCTCCAAAAAAAGGTCTGTGCATAATATCAATGATTAATTTGATATTCACATTTCATTCACAGGGTTCCCACACAACTATGCCACCAATTCAAGGACTTTTGAGGTCATTTTGAGGTCCAATTCCCTTGAGGTCCAAAGGCCCCATTAAAACTAGACAGTAAGCTATATCACAAGCATTGCATGCAATCAACGCACGCGATCAAGGGGCAGCTCTTTCAACACCAATCCAAACCCCAAGGATTTCATGGGCATAATTTACATAAAATGTGGATCATTATCCTTGATTTTTTTTTCATACATTTCAGGACGTTCAAGGATTTTCAATAAGTGTGGGAACCGGAACCATGCATTCCCTGTCCATTTACATGTGATCACATAGCTAGGTACTGTTGACTGACAATGTGGGGCGAAAAAAAGGCCCCTAGAAAAAACCCCACTGCACACCAGTGTGTAGAACAGAAAGGCAACTTAACCTGCACTTACAGAAAGGTAAAGATTTTTGACAAAATATTAAACCATTTTCAAAAGCAGGGATATTTACTTTCGTAAAAATAAAATACTGTCCCCATACCAATGATGTTAAAAATACGCTACCAACTACTAAATATTTAAATGATAAATATGGCTTAAAGATATTTTTTAAGTCTATAAACTGCAACTCTTATTGTACATACCCAAACCCCTGGAATTACCTAAAGGGATTATTGTTTCAAATGTGAAACACCTTCACTTTTGGACATAGCCAACGGACTGTGGTGAAGGTCGAATAAACCAAAACATTAGTTGATCAGCAGGTGAAGTTCAGCAAAAGATGCGGTATTCAGGATTCATTTCTCCTCTCCGTTAATGACACATTGTTCTCCTCTAACCTATTTGATAAGGTGTGTGATTGTATTTAGAAACATAAAAACAATAACCAAAATGATTAGGATTAAATTGCAATAGCTGTACTTCATAACGTGGCTGCTACCTAATCCTTGCTGATAAAAATAAAAAATGCAGTTGCATATAGTTAACCCCAATTTCATTAATGTACTTTCCCGAAACTGAACCAAACTGAGCACTAATACAGTGATCCAGTGCTCCCTGGGATCCAGGGGCTGATTAAAGACAATGTTCACCATCCTGCATCAGCTATGTGGGTCTTTACATTGAATGGTTGATGTATTAATTTTAACCACAGAATAAACTACTCCTTTTATAAAGAAAAATAAATGAAAGGAAACACTTCATTATCAGTATGCACATTAAAAGTAGTTGCACCAATGTTTACAATATGTGTACATTTCATACAGCAAAGCTCCAAACTGAACTATACAAGCTTTTGAACCTTTGGAGTGAGACTATGAAATTTGTGCATTAGTCATCTGTAATGTATGTATTAACTATTCACTTCTAATATATTTATACTTGGTTCTGATTGCCAAACAGACCCAACAAACCTTTCCAAAACAATTGTCTGAAATATATTTCCTCACTGAAACCAAGATAGCTTGTAGCAGTACACTTCTCTCCAATCCAAAATCTCCAATTTAAATCTTTCAGCCCATCACTTCTTCTGATGTACTTCCTAAAACAAGTCCATCAGGAAGTGCCTTCCATATTTACTATGTAAGATTTCTTTGAAATGCCTTGCCATGTGATGAGAGGCTAAATTGCAGGTTTTGTAAGACATCTTTTAATTTGGATGTAAAATCATCCACACAGGAAAGGTAAATGGTAGATTACACAAACCTTATTACAGATTTTTTTAATGTTAAAAAGTCCCCAATTTGCCATTACTCTTTTTCTTTTAAATCGTGTCTAACATTTTCTAAGGCAGGGGTCAAATGTTACTGAATTGGTTGCATAATCCCCAATTTGCCATTACTCATTTTCTTTTTTAAATCGTGTCTATCATTGTCTCTAAGGGAAAGTAAGCTTTTCATTAATTGTAGGTGTCATGTTTGAAATGGATTATGGGGAGGTAAAAATATAAATGAACATTTCCGTTAGCACTTTTAGGATCTCAGCTGGATAGTACAATTTGTTTACTCTTTGAGCCTTGGGATAAAGTATGTAACAAAACAGTATGTAACGTGATTCTGTGTGGCTCAGTAGGTAGAGCATGGTGTTGGAAACACTTAGGTTGTGCGTTCAATTCCCATTGGGACCATAATATAATGAAAATGTATGGATTCAATACTGTAAGTCGCTTTGGATAAAGGTGTCTGCTAAATGGCATATATAGAATTTAAAAAACAACTACTTGCAGCATTGGTGTTTGACCTTTTGCAATAGATTAAATCAGCTAAGAAACTTTACTCTTACTAGACAGCTAAGATTTGACTGTGAGAATTCACAATTAAAGTTTATAGCTTTATTTATCAAATCTAGTTTCCATGCCTATAAACTACAGTATATTGAAATATTGCTGCTGGTTGCATATATACCCAAGCCACTGGAATTACCCAAGGGGAATATTGGTTAAGGATGAAAACTATCCACTTTCAGCACAGTATTTCTGTGTCTTCCCCTGAAAAATGCTGGAATGTAAAATTCCTTCATCGTTTTTGGAGACCAGCAAAGCTATGATATTGATTGTACTTTTTGGAGTACGAAACAGATCATTTGCTTCAATTTTCATGTTTTCATTGATACTTTTCCTTCTGCTCCAAGCTCTTGCATTATGGGTGCAATTAGCCAGCCTATATCACCCTGAAAAAGCATTACTGTACTTATCTGTTGGTGTCGAGAATATGTATTTTCTCATAAGACACAATGGCAACAGGCCGTACTTGTTTTTTAATACAAATATGTTGCAATTCTGCTCACCTTATTCTGTCCGTAAGGCTACAAACCTGTCGTGTTAAACTCGGCTGCACTCCAGTCAGAGATATACAGTCTGTAAACACAACAGGGTTGTAGGTGCATTCAACTGTATCACTTTGTTCTAACTTACTTCAATTGAGAAATGGTGTATGGATGTGGGTTGAACAGCAGGCAAGAATGGAAGTATATTGTTCAAACTTTGCATACCTTGTGATTACATTCGAGAAAGCTTCAACAAACATGCACCCCACTCCTGCGCTCATGGAATCAGACTATCACAGCATTTCAATTCTGTAGTAGTAGTAGAATTTGGAATCGGGAGTATACAGAATCAGGTATTTCAAAATGGAATCAATTCATTTGAAGCACTATTCTATTAGTTTAACCACCAAAATAAGGAGAGGGTGTTGTATATATTGATCGTGACTCATCGACACTATGCAAGATGCACAAATGTATTCACTGTTCCTGGCATGGGCTATGCAAACTGAGCTTACCATTTTGTTTAATAAAAATGAGCACATAAAAACGGAAAATAACATTATTTATAACTATTTTCCTTTTTAAAATGTTTCTTAACTTGAAATGCACAATCACAAGTATAGGCCCTCTGCTTGCTGAAATATCCTGTCAATTTGGACTACCATGCAGGTTCAGCAAAACTTGCAAAAGTCAGTGAGCAGATTTTTTCCACTCTGCAGGCCATCAGCAAAGCTTCCACAGCTACAGTGCTGAGGACTGCGCCACTGTGTGTGCTTGAAGACCAACGATCAACTAGGAGTCACCATTGAGTGATGAGGTGGGGGAAATCCCACTGACAGACCTTCACTGCATGAGCAAAGCTATGGGCAATTACACTCTGCCCTGCAACACTCCCACCCACATTTGGCACTGGCACAATCTGGGTTACAACTTAATCTTTGAATACCTTATAACTTGACTACAGAGAGAAGCAGTGGCTTGGCAGACTGGAGAGACGAGGCCTTCAACTCAGAAAGTGAATTAACTGTCTAATATCATCCAGAAAGTTACTGAAGTAAAGATGATTAATTACATAAAGCACTTTCTGTACAGGGTTTCAACAATTACTTAAAAATATATTCTAATGTAATTTGATTTTATAAATTTTTGCAAAAATTAAATGTTGCAAGTCATTAAGAGATACAGTGCTTATTTTCTCCAATTTATCTATTGGATAGCCCAATTTCTCCTGCCCTGCAAATATACATAGTTCACATAGTCACATATATCGATGCATTTCAAAGCTGTCAGAGAGGGCTCACGCCATGAGAAACTATTTTAAATGCTGTTCTTTCCTTCTCAGAAAAACATAGGACATGCAGGACTTTTATGATAATGATGGCTGATGGCTCTCCACACATTTTGTCCAGTCTGAAGAGCAGAAGTTAAATATTGGCTCACGATCTGTGATTTCACAAATTCTAATTTACAAAGCACCTTCATTCAGATTTAGAATCAGACTAGACCTACGAAATACCACTTTATACCAGGGAAACCGCACATTGAGCGAAAACAATAAACTTCTAATGAGGCAGTCATCTTTTCAAAATAAACTGATGTAAGCCTTTGGAATTTAATCTCCAGGGAAAAAAAATCTACTCTCCAGAAAGGAACCTAATGTTTCAACACAGCATTAATCAAAATAGTTTGCTCCTGATTGACTCCAACATGGATTATGCATGTGCCATGAGTATATTTAGAACAAAAGTACTTACTGGGATCAAGGGGTCGATTCAATCTACTGCAAAGCTTTTAGGCAGCACAAAACCTAAACAATCAATTCTGAGAAAGATGGATAGTTTCGCTATTTTTGGTGACTATTGGTCACGTTTTACTTAAAAATTAAGGATACTCCAGTAATTACTAAAATAATCATGCCTTAATTTTGTATTCATCTTTTTATTTATTGCTATAGTAAAAGCCTTGAAAACAGACTCCATTTCTCTCTAAATGGAATTTCTACATTCAGAAAAATGTTTATTTATAAATGAAGAGATTAGGACATGAGTTTACAAATGAGCTCATGTAATTGCACCAATGCTAGATTACGACAGAATCGCTGCCAGGCAATCATCTGCTCTGGTAGTCTCCTTTCATGTCCTAGGTACAGATTAACCAGTAAATCATCCTTTTGGTGATAGATGTCATTGGTCCAGTGATTTAATATGGGGGCATTATTAATTACCCGGCCAAGCACACACACACTCTTCTACATATTTACACGGTTCATTATCTCTACTAGCTGGCAGGTTAAAAAGGATATAAAGTCTACATACTTCCAATTTGGAAACACTGTTAATATATAAATAAGGCCATTTAATGAGAGGATAATGTAAAAGGAAAAAAATATATATTTTGATTGCAATGCATGTGCCCCCACCCCACCGATACATGTAGTCATGCTTCGACTGCCTAATTTAGACCTGAAATTCACAAGCGCTTATGAATCAGCCCCTAGCATGGACACAGCCAGGCTTGGACGTAGGATGGCTCTCTTTGGCACCGGCATTCCGCAGCCTACCTTGGGATGGTGACACACTTGGTGTTGCAGTTCTGCGTGGTGATGGCCTTCTCCAGCTCATCCAGCTGGCCCGTCTTCTTCAGCTTCTTCACCAGGCTCTTGACGGCCTTCTCGCACCATTTCTCCTCCTGGCCATTCTGCTCCCCGCCGCCGGCCCCTCCAGACCCGCTGGCAGACTTCTTCCAGCCCAGGAGCCGCTTCACCACCGGCGGGGTGAAAGGCAAGATGGAGGACATGCTGGGGGCTCCCCGGGAGTCAGACGGAACACGTGCACAGAGGAGAGGCAGAAAATACAGAGTGTGGCCCTCTCTCTGATCTGGCCTTGTCTGATTGGGGTGGGATTTTTATTTTTTTTGTTGTTTGTTTTTTTTGTTTTGATTTTTTGTTAGTAGGTGCTGAACAGTAGGGGATGGAGGAGGGAGAAACAAGAGAAGGGGGTGGGGGTGGGGATGCAGAGGTACCTAAGCAGAGACAAAAGAAATCAACAAGTCTGTGATGACAGGTCTCACAAAATGCAGGCTCAAAAGATTATAACTCATCAGCCTCAACAGTTTGATGCCCCCCTTCAACCCCCTCAATTATTATTATTTTTTTTAGATTGGGACCATACTAAACTATGATTGGTTAGTGCATAGGCTCTCACTTCACAAGAGAGAAATTGCAGTCAGCGGCCAGTTCCTGAAAGTAAATACTTAAAAGCCATCTGAGGACAACTGTTGCATTAGTTCTGGATTGATCTTTTGCTCATTTACATGAATGGTGTCAGTCAGGCAGAGGGTGGTCCTTTTACATTTGACTTGAACTGTTAATTACCTGTTAATGAAATTGCATATATTTTTGCATTCATAACTTCTAACCTACAGATTTATATAAACACCTGCTGGATTACAGGTCTCTATGTTCAAAACTGTGCATCACTGCTGAACTAATATAGATTCACAATGAAATGCATATGATCATTTCTACGTACGGCAACCTTTGCAGCATAAAATCGTTTGTAGTTAATCTGTTTATAGTTGATGCATAGCAGTTTCAAGAGACCAAACAGACATTAATGGGACAGACGGAGATATAATTCAATTATACAATTTCCTTGATAAACTGAATAGTAAATAGGCCTATATTCATACAAATATATACACATTATGCAGCATGCAAAAAGGACAAGTGGTTTAATGGTGTTTTAATTAAATGCAACTTATTTTATTCTAGGAGCAATAATATCCTACTAAAATACGAAATCTACCTAGGGCTGTCCTCTGAATAAAAACCAATTCATCTGATGTACTGAGAACCCACATACTAAATGCCACTTACACAACAGATTTCTATATTACAATAACAGTCAACCAAACATTTTTCCTGGGTTTTATTTTGTGACTGAATAACCCATTGAACGCTTTAAGTTCAGCATACAACCACTAGATATTTCATGAAAACCTGCAGAACAAAGGGTATGAATGTCATTAAATCACTTTAATATTGGACTTTTCTCCTCCTAAAACAGATCAAGGAATGAAACACACAGGCTGCATGGGTAGGGTCACGTGAACAGAATGGTATAACTAACCAAATGTGATACTTTCAGTGAAAATTACACACATTGACCTTCTGAAATTTCACAATGCTAATACAAAGTACATGTGTGATTTTGATGCGTGTTGAATGTCCCATATAAAAGCTTCCTTTGAATCATGTTAGGTGGTTATTTTTAGCAATTTTCCAAAACAAAAGTGGAAAATGCAAAGATATTGTTTAGAGCATGTTTATTTTGCTGTGTCAGTCTGGCATCAATGTACGGACACAGCTTAACATAAATCTTAGTAGCCGCTTTTTACTTTGACAATTTTCATGGTTTAAGTTGTGAATTCCATATTTTTTGTCAAAGTAAAGTCCAAGCCTGGATGGTCAATAGGGTTGGACTTTATTTCAGTATCTTCATTTCAGTATCTTCATTTCAGTTCCATTCACAAGTACACCTACGAGACAGGACTTCAGTCTGCCACATGGTCGTTAGCTAAATCCATCTATTTTAACGATAAACATGAAGTTGAGAGGTAAGTGAGCACCAACTTCCAAAGCTTTTGGTTTTGTTCAGCTGGGGACTGAACACCCCCCATCTGCCCCAAACCTTCAGGGGGTAATGATGGTCACAAACCACAAAGTTAACCTACTGAATGCACTTAAAAGGTTTGAAATAGATGTGTGCATCCTTAGCATATCACTTGTAATAGTTCAGCATTTTGCAAACATATGTAGACATACACGAACACATGAGTATTGTCTTGTAAGAGAAAGTGCCGAAGCTACATGCAGGCCTCTTCTGTTGGGTTGGGAGTGCCTGGTTATGGGTATAAGTGATTACCCACTTGCAAGGGTTGGACGGAAACTTCCAAGGACAAGGGTATTCTTGTTAGAAAAGATGTATCTTGATTAAAATGTCGCTAATGTGCCTCAAAGTTTCTTCATCAAATGACTCCTTAAAAGCAACATGATTCCTTAAAAAGTAAGGAGGGGGATCAAACATGTCAATAAACATTTCAGTATCTTCTTGTTTGGTGTAGCTTTGAATACAAAGCATGTTCTTTCATTTCCCTCAAGTTTCCTCTGGTTTTAAGTGCTCGGATTTCAAATGACTTTGATAGGGCCACAACCAGCGGCACAACCAGTAAAGGCACTTGCCCAGAGTGAACTGCGGCCAGGGTTCGATCCCCGGCTGCGCCAGACCGGCTCTGGCCGGGAGTTCTACTCGGGGATAGAGATTGGTTGTCTGCCCCAGGGGGAGGGGGAGGGGGGCATGAGCTCGCCACATGCACAGAAAGCTTCCCTGTGGGTGTGTATCAGAATCGGAAGTGGCTCCGTAGTTGTAGACGGCAGGCTGGGGGGGATTTAATCAATAGAGGGTGCAATTGACCACCAAACTTTGGGGGTGGGGGGAATCAGAAAAATTTAGGCCAGGCCGTGTGTACAATTTCACTGACAAGCCGCGGAAAAAAAGACTTTTTGAAACTACACCAACTACCCTCTCTAAAAAATTATATATCTACAATCTACCTACCTACAGAAAAAATATTTAGGAAACCTGTAAAGCCTTGTTTCATTTGCATGCATCTTAAATGCATTATGAAGAAAATGTAAAAGCAGGGGTTAAAACCATTGTCCAAGTTTCACCTTCAGATTTCAAAAGCCTTGCATGGCATAATAACTTGTATCAAACATTAGCATCTGTAAAGGGTTTATCCACTTTTACGCATTACATATGCACTGGAAAATATTTGCACCCTGCATTTTACAAGTCTAAAACACTGTGTTGGTATCATTAGAAGACTAATGTGGACATTTTGTACAAGCTAGGCTATGTTTTAGGATTTAGGACCTGTCATGGTAAACACGTTACATTGTTTTCTCCTGTTTTATTAGAAAAGAACCAGGGTGGCGCTTTTGGAGACACAGGAGTCTTTGAATAAAAAAGAATATGGGCTCAGATGAAAACTGCTGAGTGCTGATGTACAGCCCATTCCTCTTTTGAAGAAATAACTAGAATGGTGGGTGTTGTGAACTTAACTTTCACCATTGTAAGGAGGGTGGGGCAGCCATTACTTGTCCTCAAGTATTTCGAAGCCAAAATAGTAGCAACGCTCCTTTGATTTATTATAGTTGAACAGTAACATAAATATGAAACATTTTCACATGGTTGCCTGTTGGTATCACGGAGGGAAAACAACAGAGGTGCCATGTAGCAGATCATAAATTGTATAAACAAAGCTATTGGGAAAACCCTAGCGTGACCTCGCTATCTGAAACTTTTCAATAAGGGCGCACAATGGGAGGTCCTCACGTGCAACACGTTTGCATTAAAGTCATAAGTCAGTGTCACACAAAAACAATGCATTATTCAAATAGTGAACCACAAGAGAATTGACGGAATTATGTTGTCTACAGAATAAAGACATCACATCAACTAGAACATGTGATGTGTCTCGCAAAATAATATATTTAGCGCGTAAACCTTACGATTTTTTTTAACTATGTGCTGAAAAAGAGATACTCGACATTTTAAACAGGACCATACGGCTACAATTACTATAAAATTGTCACCATTCCTGCATATTTGAAAGGTATGGCCTACATCTACTCTAGATTAATCACATACGGGACATTATTTAGACACTTCTAGTAGGCTAATTTATCAAGATATATAATGATATCCCAGTTTAGCGTATGTATATCACACAAATAAACCAAGTTAACGAACTATCAAGGAAACGTTTGTAGCTCAAATCGGCTACCGTCGTGCACCGTTACCCATATGGCAGAACAAGTCGGCTACAATAGCTGATTGGTATTTGACACACAAAAGGTTTCCCTCTCCGGGAAAGTGTCTCTTCCGTAACGTTAATGTTTCTGTATCAGGAGAAAAATTGATCTCAGTTCACCTTTCGAGAGAAACGGTCCTCTTATTACAAACATTTTCTCACAGATGCAGTATCACTCCATCGGTCTCTATTCGACATACAGCGAAGTTAAAAGGCTTGCATGTTGTATTATTACCGTTATATAGCGAGTTAGGCCTATTCATTTCCTCATCTTTACTGTCAGCAACAATTGCCGTTACGTAACCGTTACCGTCATTTAAGTATTCCTACAGCCATACTAACCCAACAAAGCATATAGCCTAGCTTCTTTTCGGAGATATTTAAAATCTGTTAAATAAACGACCATGGCAGTTCGCCAACATAAATAAAAATACACTGCGAATGTTTTCATTAAATGAACCCCCAAATCATACGTGGAATACGTCGTTGGCAAAGAATCTTGCCATGTATACAAAATAGGCCAGGCCGTTCCTGAAGAGCATTATACGCACGAACACAAGTACCCGACTGAAAAAAATACATGTTAGACTAGTTAAAGAAAAAGAAAATCGAACACTCACCTCGAATGACCGGGAAAAGTGTGTCGAGAAACACGCTACGGTTCTGCGTGGTAGAGTTTATCAAATTCCTTTTGTTTCATCCGATTCCGCCGATGTAGTGCAACAATCTTATTGCTGATACTTCTGAAGCTACAATGAAACAATAAACCCGGGACAAAAATACATTGCCGCCCCCATGATTCAACAACACAGCGCCGAACAAGAGTATGCCCCGGTTAGAACTAGTACGAACAACCAGCTCTAAACAGGGTTGTTTTTCTCAATAATTTAGCAAAGATGATAGATAAAATCCGAAAAATATAGTAAAATGCATCAAACCCGCCCTTCTTCCCCCCTCAAGCATACGTTTCCCTAACACTGCAAAACACCGCGCAAAAAACGATAAAGGAGCATAAGCTCACTATAAATAAAGGCCCTGGTTTCTTTCTGCAAGATTTATGAATTAATTTCAAAGAGATTATTTTTTTCTTTCGCCGAGTCGCCCTGATACACTCTCAGACGAATGGCCTCGCACGCACCAACCAACCTATGCTCAGACGCGACACTTTCCTGCAATTAGTCCCGCCTCCTTACTTTTGATTGGATATAGGGGGTAATTCAAGCCCAAGGACTTAAATATATTCCTGTATTGAATTGGCAATATTTAATGTCAATCGTACTGTTTCGTGCGCAAGCAATCTTTTTGTCATACACGCGGACTGGAGGACTGATTTGTCAATATAGTCTTAATAGACTTAGAGACCCGACAAAGGATTTCGGCATTTGTTTGCTATCCATCAGCTGGTATTAGATTCAGATCATATCGGGGTAGGGGAATATGTCCTATATGTTAAATTGAATTATTTCAACATATTTACACCACTGCAGCAGTTTATGTAGCCCCGCCAAGCAATGATGTAAATAGAGTACCGAACTGCCTTCGTCACTTAACACGTGACTAGTACTAAAGCGAAATTCCTAGAATGGATTTTTCCATACACGAGACGAACAAATTAACCATGTTAAAAATATAAATATTGCATTTTTATCGTGCCTATTTTTCATACGTTCAATTCTATACTCATTAAATTGGCTATTTAATGCTAAAAATCGTTAAGAAAACACTACAATCCTGATCTTAGCTTGACTACAGGACTACATCTCCCAGGAACTAGTAGGTAGTAAACTTACACCTACACTGGGCTTGTTTTTTATGCTGAGCAAATTCACTGATCTGTACAGAAAGTGAATCAGCAGACTGTAGTCTTGGTGAATTCCCCGAAACACAATTATCTTTATAAATCAGTGGATCTGTGCAGCGTCTGCTTAGCAATGATACAAAAAATCCCACTGCACTGTCCTTTCCTCCGCCATTGTGATTGGGAGACCAATAGTTTGTTCGTAACATTAGGGTGAATGTTACTTGGTCGCTGTAGCGCATCTGTAACAGTGTCTGTATGTCAGCAGAGATTGCAGATTCCGAGCTCGGTTTCACTGAGAAGCAAGATATCGAGTTTAATGGCTACGCGATTACGCACATGCTTTGGAGTGTTTTTTTCTTGTTTGTTTGTTTGACCTTATTTCGCCTTATTTTTCGGAAGTGGTTTTAGCTTAAGCATTGGCCTGGTGATTGCGACGTGAATCATTCAAAAACATTTTCTCAAACATGGTAGGCCTAGTTAATACATTAATTGTATCGCTTCAGGGGTTATCACGTGTCTTGTTCTTTTTTGAACACATTTTTAAATACAGGTTTCCATTTTGGAATGCATAATAAAAAGTGTTGACCCACTTGTCTCTGCATCATCCTCCATAAATCTGGGAGGGTGCACACAAGCATGCACATCCTCCTAAACCCTTGCAGCCAGCTAAAATCAGTCAGGATTAGTTTCTGGACTGTGGAGCTCATCTGAGAGTTTGCACTTTACCTGGATATCCACTAACCTGGAGCCCTTCACAATCCTTGTTATAAAGTTTTTCGAGAGACTGTTCCTGGATTGGTCAATTAATGTCCAGTTGTTAGGTAGACTAAGGAGAGATAGAAATGATATAATTCTACACACTCTTGGAACTTCTGCAAGCACAATACTGTTCAGCAAAACATTACAATGAAGAAATGACATAGTGATTGCTCCCAATATAATCCACTGGAAGATTTTTTAAGCAACAGTCTGTCAGAATTAATGGTCAAAAGACTCCTATTGTCATTATCAACATGCTGCCCCACTGGGATGTCTATTCCTGTACATTCTGTTCTTTACTGTCCATAGCCATAAGTACACCCTGCTCATACCATATCTGCTCAGAGCACATACATTTTTGTTGATTTTCCTGAGTTATAATTCACTTTGGGCCCTTCACTTAGACTAGTGACTAGTGCTTGAGAATTAAAGTTTTTATGTATGTATGTATACTGTTTATACTTATTCATGTGCAGGTTGGCTTGAAAACTACCAAAACATGGAAACTGAAAGTTAGGAAATGATTATGTTTTCTTTATGATGTTGCCTAAGAGACTATTGTTTTCTCTCAGGGTTACTTATGGTTTTGATTTCCTACACTAGAAACCTAAACAGTATCTCTTCCTACACTTTGGAGTTATATGCACCATACTTGGTCAAGTTATAGCACTGTCTCTAATTTGGTGTATGAAATGCAGAACCATGTCTGCCTTATTACCATTAATAGAACGCTTTGTCTTTTTGTGTTAGCTGGTTAGCTAGCTAGCTAAGTTTTCCTTTATGTTTTTATCACTTAGTATAGCTAGCTAGATTTTTAGACAAGTCAGGAGAAGTTGAATGAGTTGGCTAGCTAGCTAATGTTTCTTCTATATTTCTATTTTTTGTGACTTTCATATAAAGTAAACCATGTCTGGTTTATATATACTCTGTAATATTGTGATCATTGTTATTCAGTATTTACATTATACAAAATAACTACATGTCTTATGTACAGGTAACTGCCAATATAAAGTAACCTGGTAACCTGGAGGAGACACTTAAACAGCCCTGGCCCAGACTAGGAGAGCCCCGGTTGGGCAGACGGGGACTCGTTGGAAAGGGGAGGGCCAATCGTATCCACTGGCCATGACACCCCCAGACAGACACTTACGGTACTGCACCTTTTTAAAGAATCCCTCATTTACTGAAGTGTAGCATTTATTTTGGCAGTTACCTGTAGATCCAATATATAAAATACATGATGTAGACAGTCCATGTACTAATGTGTTAAACAGCCATTTTACAGGACATTGAGATGAAAAAATGTGTGAAATCAATATAAACAAAATATCCATTCAATTACTTTTTTGCCCAATTTGCTGGGATCCCCCTGTTGACTGTCAAGCCAGGGTAAGGGTCTCGGTGCCAAATCCAAGCCATCTCAGGTAAGGGACAGGGTTTCACATGATTTATTGCATTCCCTTTTCTTTAAAGCTGCTCCAACAAAACAAAAAAACAGTGCTATGTTCACACTGCAGCTAAAAGTGACCCAATTTGGATTTTTTTTCCTCATGTGACACACTTGATGTTTTTTAGAACAGTATGAACAGCAAAAAAAAAGCATGCATCTTTTCAGTCCGATTTGGACATACTGTATGTGGTACTAAATCCAATACCTAGCCATGCAACCTGCATTTGATCTCTGTGTGGACGCTCAAATCACAATTGTTCAGTACTTGAGGTGGACCAAGTGATTTTTGCATGCACAGGTTACTCTCATCATAACTCTGTATTGGTGGTACTGTTGTAAACATGGTCAGCAATAACAGTACGTCCCAATGGAGGGACAGTGAGGTGGCCAATTTAATTCATATTTTTGGGGACTCTTCTATCCAAGCAAACTCAAGGCCTCATATCATAATTGATCTGTGTTTGAAGGAATATCAAGAGAAATGGCCGAGCGGTTGGTTCCATGATGGGCAGGTAGACAAACAGTCTCCCACCTAGTCTTTTGTTGTCTCATGTGGGTCATTTCAGAATGGAGGTCAGTTTACAGTGACCCATATCACTTTCAAAAATGAATATGAACCATCACACAAAAAAATGGATCTGAGCAACAATTGGTATTTCAGCAGTCTGAACATAGCCTTATATTGTCAGCAAGTTATATTGTATAATTAATATTATTAACTCATAATGTAAACTAGTGGAACATTTCCATTGATTAATACTGTCCTCAAATTTAAACAGCATAGTTCGAAGAAGTTTCCATTGATTATTACTTTTAAGGTGCTGTTACATGGTGATAACTAAGGAAACAAATATAATCAAGCAAAGCTATGGGTCACCTCCTAATGAATGTAAAATTGTAATGTGATGACCCACCTCTCAGTCACCTGCCTGGTTCTGCTGTGCCAGCTATTACATAACTCTGCTGCCTCTAAGTTGGTACCCTATTCTCTGATATATTTTATGCCACAGTTTTTCCAGATGGTAGCACAATGTTTTGAGCTTTTTTATTCATTATGCATTATTCATTAATTCATTATCTTAACCCGATTATTGCTGGCCAGGGTTATGGGGGGGCTGGAGCCCATCCCAGCATGCATTGGGCAAGAGGCAGGAATACACCCTGGACAGGTCACCAATCCACCGCAGGGCACATACACCATTCACTCATACCTACAGGCAATTTAGACTCCCCAATTAGGACTGTGGGAGGAAACCGGAGTACCCAGAGGAAACCCATGCGGACATGGGGAGAACATGCAAACTCCACACAAAAAGGCCCCGGTCAGTGGGCCTCCCGCGTGGTCCAGTGGTTACAACGTTCGACACTGGCCATGGAGACCGGGGTTCGATTCCCTGTCCCGCCAGAGTCGGCTCTGGCCAGGAGTACCACCAGGGGGTGGCGATTGGCTGTCCACCCCAGGGAGGGGGAAGGAAGCCAACAGGACGTTCGCTGCGCATAGGAGTGGCCGTGTAGTACTGGGTTACGGTCAACGGCCTGGTGAGTGCTGCCTCGGATCGCCTTCATCACTACCAGTCGCAGGACTACGGCAGCGAACTCACATTACTATGGGGGGATTGACATTAAAAATAGCGGGTCTAATTGGCTACTAAATTGGGAGAAAATGGGAGAAAATCTGAAACAAAAAAAAGGCCCCGATCGGGATCGGACACAGGACCTTCTTGCTGTGCGGCGACAGTGCTACATTATGTATTATAAATAAGCATATTCATAATGAAGACTGTGATTGCAAAAGTTCTGCACATTCAATTTACACATGTATAAACTGATACGTTTTTTAATATGGAAGCTTAACCAAAATGTGAAAAATCGTTCCTTTGCGTTGCTGATGTTTGTAATGAATTAGCGCAAATCGTAACTGTTTCCCCTGGTCAGTGGTAACTAGAACCGGAACTAGCACTAGTTCCCATTAGGTCTAGTTCTTGTTTTTTTGTGCAATGGAAAAAGGGGTTGCCCTTTCAACATACATAGGGGTACTCATTTTCAGTGGGTACCTTTATTGGGGTCTGAATTCTGTTTCCTGAATGTACACTTTCGGGTATTTCTCCAAATGAGACTTTGTTGTATATTTCCCCATATTTTCATTACTTCTTCTTCAGTGCCCCACTGGTAACTAAATGCACAATGAACAATAATTCCTTAAACATTTTATTAGCATGAGATTTTCTCATAACTTTAAATTCACAAAGTTCAAAATAGGAGGCTTGCATTTTCTTTACAGAAATAAAAATGTGGTAATTTAGAAATGTGTGCCTTGTTGTAGGCTACCTATGCGTGGTCACGGTTTCATCGTGGAACAATTTAACAACTAGCCTACTGCTAAAACGTTTGGACGCTGAAGCCTTCGATGAGGAAAACAACGCTCCCTATTACTGACTTGAACGCAACTCCACCCCATGTAAATCAATTAATCAGACAAGTGCTTTGGTTAATTGTACCACGTGGTAAGATTATAAAACGCGTTAGTTTGGCTGTCGGCATGTTTGACACAACTTTTATCGGCGGGCATGGATTTGTTACTTATCCTATGTGCAATATCGTTGAGCCACTCTGGAGGCTTGTCAGGTGGGATACCGTTCTTCAAGTTTAGCATTTTTCAAAGGCAATTGTAATACTCAATTCAGAATATCAACTTTGAGAGATTGCAAACCGTGAGATTTTTGCAAACCGTGAGATTTTATTCGTAGTACACTTTTCTGGATGCGATTTTTGAGCTAGCAGGGGGGCTAGACCATGTTTTCTTAGAAGCTTGGTGTCCGTACAAAATTACAACCGGCACATTTACAAAATCCGGGACATTTGGGAATTCTTAAACACAAACCGCATTTAGATGAAGATGCGTGAGAAACCACAGGTGTGGCGTGAGAGCGTGTGAAATTGGTTAATTGCGTGAGACTCCAGCTCAACGCATGGCAGCCCCGTCAGTATTTGCAGGAAATCAACGTTTAGCCCACAGAAGAATCGTGCATCCTCCAATGTACGCATTATTATACTAATTATTTGTATACAGTCATTACGGCTATCACATTTAAAGTCATGTTGTCATTATACAGTACAGTATTAATTGACACCGCGAACTTTAAATTGGGAGTAGGATAATCCCAAACGAAATTTGCCTTTTCCTTTTGTTTTGAATAGCACTGTGGGTGATCGAGGGAATCCGGGACTATATGTCAATGTTTTACTCAAGGCGATTCCTCAAGATTTCGCAGTTAAAAGGGCGAGTATGTGGATTGGCAGGAATGTGGAAATGAAATTGTATTTAATTTAATTAGAAATGACCGCCGCATCCCCCTGTAGATTCCGACAGGGTTGAAGATGCGGAAGCGGACACTCCAGCGCCTCTGAGATGCATCTTCGGATTGAAACCCTGCAAGGACGGGAGCGAGTGTGTCCTCCACATAAATATTTGCGACGGAGAAGAGGATTGTAGGGATGGTTCTGATGAGGAGGACTGCATGGTGCGATGCGAGACAGGTGAGTTTCTAATCACAGGCGGAGTCCCAGCGATGCAATCGAGGTACAGAACACGAATCCTCTTCGTATTTAACCTAGGCACATAGTAGTACATATGACGAGTCCATATAGCTGTAACAGCCTGATGTTGCAATCAAAATCAAATGGTGCAGAGAATTTGTGTGCGCAGTGTTATGTCAATATAACTTAAACGTATGTTTATGGTCTGTTGCAAAATGGGAAGATATGGATGGAAAGCTTTTGCAGTTTGGTTTGAGATTCTGCCAACCTAAAAACAAACTTCTGGGAATTGTCATAAAATATTTCACATCAGGCTGAGTGCAGTTGTGGTTTCTGGTTTCATGTTGTGAGAATGGCATGGGATGACATCATGGCTGAAGACATCTACTAAATTAGGGCTGCGTCCTCACCTGACCACATTTTCAAGATAACCATATCGAAAAGATCTCGTGAATAAATAAACACCCCAAACTTCTCATTGCTGTACTATTTAGTTATTTTAAACAAAAACTCTAAATTAAGGTGTTTAAAGTATAATTTGGACACATACTATAGCTTCAGGTGTTTTTTGTATTAATGCCCAATCACATTTATTAGCAACATTGATTACAATTATTACTGTTATGCAATTAAATCTCTTGTTTTTACTACTTTTTTGTACGTTTAATGGCTTCATAACCAAGGGTGTTAACATGTACATGCATGTGTAATGTGTAGTGGGAGAAATGTGACCTCAGTCGTCAATGTATTTCAGTACTGATTGTCGTATTCCTAAAGTTGTACATTTGGCTTAATAAAAATCTAGTCCCAGTTGCAGCTCTAAATGATAAATGTAGACTTCGGATTTGTAAATGGAACCCCTCGTGATGGTTGCTTTGTACCCTGCTGTCAGACTACTGGTCGTAGCAGTCACCCTGGGAAAGGGCAGCTGCCAAAAAAATGCATTTCATAATCTGGTGATCCTTCAGGGCAGTTTCAGTGCGCTCATGGGAAGAAGTGCATTGACATGAAGGAGGTGTGCGATGGGGTTGCGCAGTGTCAGGACCGTTCAGATGAGGTGGACTGCTGGAAGCCCACCGCAAGCTGTGCGCTTCGCTGCGACAACAAGACACGCTGCGTTCCGGAATCCTTCCTCTGCGACGGGGAAAAAGACTGTCTGGATGGCACTGACGAGGCAAGTTGTGGTGAGTTTCCACACAAATGAAATGCAAGCCAGAACATAGAACTGGGTTTACCGTCTTCACATATTCTATTAAAGTCCTTTTTTTGTTGTTGTACCATATACCAGGGAAGGATGGCATGGCTGAGTCAGTTTATTCCACACTATCTTGCTGGGGGTTTGCATCTTTGCATCTTCTCTTGCCAAAGGACCAAATGGAAGCAGTGTGATGTTGTCAGTTTGGATGGGAGACTCAAGATAATTGGGCTAATGTCAGTTGACCAATAGAAGCACAATTACAATTGCTTGAATCCTGTTGCTTATTGAAAATAAGTGTTTGCTGCACCAAAATGCCATGGTTTGTGACTAATATACAATGAGACCCCTTGTGATGCAGAAGCTTAGTCTCACTGCAATGCTAATTGGAGCGCCATGCATTTTGGTTCAGTAATGTGTCATCTGGTTTTCCAGGTTAAGTAAACCTTCCTTCCCTCTACAGCGGATGAGGTCTGCAGCAGCACAGAGTTCCGCTGCACCAGCGGACAGTGTGTGTCCGAGAGTCTGCGTTGTGATGGTCATGCTGACTGCCCAGATCGTTCAGATGAGAAAGGCTGTGCCAAGTCCCCAGAATGCCCCACTCAGCACCACTGCCCACACAGCCACGAGTGCCTACTGGAGGAATGGATTTGTGATGGGGAGGAGGACTGCAAGGATGGCACTGACGAGAAGGTAAGCAATTGGGATTGGGATGATGCTTGCAGATGTCTTGCAGCTCTCTGAGAATTATTCCTGTAAATCACCAATAATGGACTGCGTTTTATTGGGCTCTTCATCTCATTATTTCCAATCACGGTGAATTGGGGAAACTCATGTCAATCTCCCAATGTGTAGCACCCACCTTGGGTGATGCCTGGTAGTTATTTTGCACCAGAATGCTCCCTGCAATCAGCTGAGGTGAGGGTGGAGAGATCGGGGCCAGTCAGACACTCTCCAAGCAGTATTCCTCCTGAACTGTAGTAGCAGCGAAAAATGGAAAGATCAAGAGTGAACACTTTAATGGCAGGATGAGTAGCTAGCTAGCTAGCCAGATACAGGTCAATCAAATGGCTAGCTAATGAAAAATAAATCTTGGTGTACCCATTCCTAAGTAAAATTCTTCAATTTGGCAAGTTATTTGGTAGCAATGCATAATGTAGCTAGCACATCGGTCATGTTAACTTAACAAAGCCAAGATAAACATAGCTAGTTAATTTGAACAAGTCTAGCAACTAGACTCACCACTGTCATTTGTTCCTGTCCTCCATGCACATCCCACCATGCAACAACACAACCCATAATCTACTTTTTGTCGGTTCGTTATTTATCTTAAGAGGCAGCTATATGGCTATTTCAGGGGTGGGCAAGGTGGCCCATACCAGTTTCTGGATTTCATGCCAACTTCTGTCCTTAATTATATACATTTTAGCTTCATTTATTGATAAGCTTATGAATGCCAGCTGAAGAATTATGTGACTGTGGGCTAATCAATGAGTGAATCGATGTTGGCGTATACATCTAATTGGATAATGGAGCCACAGTAACTGGTGGAAACAAAAACCTGCATATACACCGACCCTCCAGGACCAGGATCGCCCACTCCTGCTAACTATATATTGTGGTTAGCTAGCCACCTAAAAATGACTGTGAAACAGAAGTACTGTGAGGTCGCAGCTGTTGATTAGATGATGCACAATCGTACCAGTGAAATGTCTATATGGTGATTTAGTCTGTGCTTGTAATTGTGTAGCTTTGGGGAAGGTTAAACAAGCTGTCTATGATGTTTGAACTAGTAATGAATGATTTATCGTCACACAAAATTGGTCGACCTACCAGTGGCTCACTGATTTGAACCAATCATTGTGTTCTGTTGTGAAAAACCTTTGATTGGTTCAACCAAGTCAGTGATTGATGGGTAATTATAGCACCACATATTTTTTCTCATCTCCTTCACCCATCACTAGTTTGAACCTCTATTACATTTTTCCTGGGTGAGCAAGCACTGATCTCAATCCCCCTACTTTTAGAAGAGCTTAACCAAAGTAAACACATGGGAGTCAAACTACAAATAATGGTCTATTTAAAGCCACTTCTTTCAGACTATGTACACAGAATGTAAACACACTTTTAAAATAAAAAAAAAGGTTTTTACTCGGTGTGAGAAATAGATTTTTTACGAGACTGCCTTATCTACATTTTGTAGTTTTCGCATTCATAAAAAAAAAAGTAAAAAATGGATAGCCATTTGATAGCTCTTGTTTTTTAATGGGATGCAAGATGATTCTAATAATCTTTAAGCACGCCACACCTGTGTTACAGAATTGTGAAGTGACCCAGGTAAAGTGTGGTGAGTTCCAGTGGCCTTGCACCTCTAAGACGGAGTGTGTCCCCACATCCTGGAAGTGTGATCGTGTGACGGACTGTAAGGATGGCAGTGATGAAACTGGATGTGAGTCTGGCCTGACATGATTAAGACTAGCTGCCTCATGCTAAAAATGGTTGAGCTGTCAGATTGAATATTGTGACCAGATGGTCAGCTCCTGAGTTCCTTTCTCTCTGCTACCTTCCTTTAGAAGGTTTCTGTTGGTAATGTGATTTTTGGGCACTATATTTCTTTCTTAGTATAGGCATGCTGATGGCCAGAATTTACATTGCCAAACATGAAGGTCACGCCCCTTCATAAATATTCAATGTTGCATCGGTTGCAGCATTTCCAAACTTTCAATGTTCAAGTGCTGAGCTCAAGAACGAAAAATATTCTGGTGCCATTTCACAGCTCAAGGTGCATGAAAAAGGACAAAACCGGATACAGGAATTTGTCACTCTTGGACAGATGGAAGTGAAAATGTAAAAATGCTTAACTCTCTTAAGACTATTTAAATTTCTCTTGAGTGGCTGAAATGCTTGTCAAGAGTCCAGAGTTGACCATCTGGTTAGTCTATACAATCTGTGGAACTTGTTCCTTTAAAACCACACCTGCTAAGCAGTGTCTATTGTGATGTGCTTTGCAATGGTCCCTAGTTTAAATGAATTTATATGGGTGAGGCACTAATCTTAGAATTTGCGAGTACCTTTTTTTATAATTTTCCAGTTCATATTTAGTTTTACAGAAGTTTAAATTCCCAGCTGCAGCCTCCCACCCCCACATGTTCTCACACCTACTGCTGGGCACTTCTCTTTTTAAAGGTGGGGATGTGAAGTGCCCTTCTCACCAGTTCCAGTGTGGGACCGGGGAGTGCCTCGACCCCAGCATGGTGTGTAACACAATGACAAACTGTCCCGATGGCTCGGATGAGGGTGGGTCCTGTCTCAGCAGCAATTGCTCAAACGTGAATGGATCACGCTGTGCCCAAGACTGCTACAGGACGCCCCAAGGCACGGTGGGTAATCATGTGCCTTGAGCAACTTTTTGGGTGATTAATGGTATTAAATGCTATTACTTGAACATTTTGAGTTTAAAGTTTCTGGTCACTACCCCTTGTCCAAATTGTCCCTATTCCCCTCCAACAGAGGTGCACCTGCAAGGCGGGCTTCAGTCTCCAATTAGATGGCATGTCCTGTGCCGACATTGATGAGTGCGAAGCGATTCCACCAGTCTGCAGCCACACATGTCTCAACACTCAGGGGTCCCACGAGTGCCTCTGTCCCCTGGGTTACTTGCTTGAACCTGATGGCCACCACTGCAAGATCACGGGTATTTAAATTCGAAATTAAATGTATGGTCTTTGCTGTCCTTTGGAAAGTCTTACTCCTGTCCTGAAGGTGGGACAGAGGAATGCACAGGCCTGTTTAAAGGATGTGCTGAGAACTGACAAACTTACTTCTCAATAAAAGGCGAATTGGCTTTAAAGCCTTAGTGTCCCAGACCTTTTGTCAATCCAGGTATCAATGATGACTAGCCTAAAAAATCTCCGGCATTTCTATGCTCTTCTTAAGAAAACATTTCTCTTTACTCTGTTAAATTCCTTCACTTGATGGATCTAAAACAGGAGAGATTTCATGCCATTGAACTGGCAAATGGTGAAATCCTTGTCAATATCTCCACCCAAACAGGGGAGCCACTCCTGCTGGCATCGGTGCAGAGCGAGCTGATGCTCTTCAACCTCCGACGTGCCACTTTGGACATCCTCACTTCAGGCAAAAAGGTGGTTCTCTCCTTGGATTATGACTGGAAAGACCAGATAGTCTTCTGGGTCGGTCAAGATGCTGAGAGCATCAAGTGGATCTCCTTTGACCAGAAGCAAATGGGAACCATCTTCAAAGGTCAGTGAGGTTAATGGTCAAAGCTAAGAGGTTAGAGTAATTGTAATTGTTATGACTGGAAAGATAACTTTAACAAGACTGATTTAAATCCAATACTATGAATGGAGAATCGGTTAAACAGTGATGGATTCAGCACTTCAAATGGTCTCCATCTCTGTAGGCATCAAATCCGACTGCATTGCAGTGGACTGGGTGGGAAGGAACCTCTACTGGACTGATGGTGTTGGGGGTCAGATCCTCGCCACTGGACTAAGGACCCCTGCCACGAAGCCCTGGAGTTACACAGTGGTTCTGGATGAGGATTTGGAGCAGCCTCACTCCCTGGTACTACTACCACAAGAAGGGTAAGCACATGCACCACCCAGAGGTAAAATATCTCCCAGCACACTTTGCTTCATATGGCATTGAAGACTGCAAAAGTAATTCCCACCAATTGAATGCTGCCGCCCTGGACATATTTTCCCATAACCATAGTTGCTTGGTGGCCACGATGCCAGCTAAGTTTGAATCATAAATGGAGCTGAGCCTGGCAATGCAGGCTTCATTTTCATAATTATTTTTGCCCTATGATTCTGTACTCTCTCAAATGACAGGCTGATGTTCTGGTCTGAGATTGGGAGCGAGCCTCAGATTGAACGTGCAGGAATGGATGGTTCAGACCGAAAAGTGGTTGTCAGCCAGAGCATTAGCTGGCCAGCCAGTCTTTCTGTGGACTCGCTGGCAGGCAGGATCTACTGGACCGATGAGAAGCTCAAGTGTATTGGATCGGCTACGCTTGATGGAGGAGACCTGAAGGTACTGAGTGGTTGAGTGAGTTGCCAAGGTGGGAGTGGGGGTTATTGAGTGCTGGATTGGTAGGTTGAATTAATTGGATTCACGTTGAATTAATCCAAAGATGACAGGAAATTGTCATAATTTATCTCCCTTTGTCCCTTCCCACCCCCAGATCCTCCAGCTGATGGAGACCTCCAGCCCCTTTGCTGTCATAGTTTTCAACAATGAGATTTACTGGTCTGATACCAAGAGCAGAACAGTCCAGAGGGCTCACAAGAACACTGGAAAGGGTCGAAAAGTTCTGCTCAAACAACTTGGTCAGCCTTTTGATCTCAAAGTAAGACATTTTTGGAATTGATGAATTTTTGTTTAGATGGTCATGTCATTATTGCCTCTTCCATTCCAAGTTTGCCTGCTTTTGTGTTCCAGTGCATTGCATTTCACCTATAGGGTTGTGGAGTTGTCATTGGAATATTGGAAATTTTGTATATTTTCAGGTGCACCGTGGAAGTAGTGTTTGATAAGTAGAGGAAATCTAAATTTCCTATAACTTCTTGCCTTCTCATTTTTGAAGGAATTTATAGAAAATATGAGAAAAAATATTTGAGGTCATAGCTCAGTAATGAAATGGATACGTTCAGTTTACCTTTAAGTATTCTATATATGAATGATAAATGTCAGCTGCTTGTGCTCTTGAAAGAGTGAATTTTTCTCCTCCGAGCCTTCTCTTGGAATACTAGGATTTATAGTGGGTATAAATGGCGTTGCCATCAAAGCAAAAAAAATGTTACCGAGAGCACACGTGTGTGGCCATGCAGTGGAATGAATTGGATCATAAATGCATGAATCCACTAAACATGCCAAGGCTATGGCTGCAATGGAATATGCTCCCCAATACTCCCAAACTCTATGGAGATTGTTATACACATTTGGTATTAGCTTGAATATTACTTTTGTTAAACCAAACAAATACATATTTGGAAGAAAAACCTATTTGGAATATTTAATTGATATTTGATATGCTTTGAATAATATTCCTCAACCATAAGCACACCTTCTGCATTTATATGCAATCTCAGATAGTCACCAAGCATACACATATAGACTTGGATCAATTAACTAGCTAGCTTATTTTAATCGCAACTGGGTTTTATAATACAATAGGTGAAGCTGCCAAACATAACTAATTGCTCTACCCAATTATCCAACTGTTCTATTGATTACAACAGGGCATCATGCCTAAAAGTCCCCTTTTCCCTCCAAAACCACCCCCTAAATTACATGGAGTCCTATATACGGATCATAAAATCACCATGAATGTTTGTGGGCTGTATCAGCCCACGTAAAGAATGTTATATGTACCTTTTTTACATTAAAAAAGCTTTTATTCTAAAGAAGTCTAGTAAAATCGGCTGGTAAATTTTGTTTTCCTAGAAGTTTGAAGCAAGCTCAGACAATACTAACTGGTTTATTAATGCATATATGCACAAAGATGTTTGTGTTATGGAGTGTTGAGGATAAAAGCTATTTTGCTCAGCACTCAATGCTGGTGCATGTTGAATGTGAACGTGTATTCAATCCTACAAATGGGTTCACATCCATCTGTGCATTTGGATGGCATGTACATGTGAATATGGTCTTTGTCTGAACATGTTCAAGATGGATAGATAGATAGATACTTTATTGATCCCCAGGGGGAAATTAGGTTGTCTTACAGCAACATAAAAACAATAGACATCACAAACCGATAAATAAATAAAAACACCAGTGCAGCATTAAAACAATCAGTCAATCAATTGGTAGGCTTTGCCCTTGTGTTAAAAGTGTGAATTGCAGCAGGTAAGAAAGAGCGCCTAAACCGCTCAGTGGAGCAGTGAGACGACCACTAAAAGAGGACATGTGGCTTACAGGACAGGGTGGAGAGGGTGCAGACTATTCTGCATGATTGCCCTGGTCTTCTCCACCCTGCTCTGAATCACAACATCAAGGGGCACCAGAGCCATTCCTATGGAGGAGCTAGCCTTTCTGATGATCTTATCCAGCTTCTTAAGGTCACCCTTCTGTACATCCCCCCCAGCATACAGAAGCATAAAACACCACACTGGCAACAACACTGTGATAAAACATAAATAGCATCTTGCTGCAAATGTTAAAAGTTCTTAGTTTTAAAAAGAAAAGCCTGGACTGGCCTTTTCTATAGATGGCATCAGTGTTCTTTCTCCTGTCCAGCTTATGGTCCAAATGTACCCCAAGGTATTTAAATGAATCCACAATCTCCCCATCAGTTCCATTAATACTGATGGGGACAACAGGTTCCCTCCTCCACTAGAAAAGTCAAAAAACATCACCCTGACTGCACTAGCAGCATTTTCCAAGTGAACATACACTCTGTACAACATAAAAAGAATGGCATCCTCTACACCAACTTTGGCCTGGTATGCAAATTGCAATGGGTCCAGATATTGGCTTGCCTGTACTCTAAAATGCTCTGAAACAATCCTCTCAAAAGTTTTCATTATGTGTGAAGTGAGGGCCACAGGTCTAAAATCATTCAAAATGACAGGGCGTGCCTTTGGCACTGGGACAATACACAATGTTTTCCACAACACCGGTACCTTTTCCAGGGACAGACATATTAAAAACATAGCTCAGGATGTCACACAGTTGGTTTGCACAGTGTTTAAGCACCCTGGGGTGCACACCATCCGGCCCAGCTGCTTTGCTGGCGGTGATTGCCTGAGTTCCCTCCGGATCCGGTCCAGAGTAATGGATAGGCATGGAGTCACATCCCCACCCTCTGTGCAGACACTGCCTCTGCACTGGTCCCCAGGGCTGACAGGGCCACAGTCAAATCGATAAAAAAAGTCATTTAGTTCATTAGCCCTTTCTAAATTCCCTTCATCAGATGGGTTTAACCTCCTGGGTTGGTTATAGCCAGTAATCTGCTTCATACCGTTCCACACCTCCTTAACATTGTTCCTTTTCAGCTGAGCTTCCAATTTATTTCTATAGGAGTCCTTCCCCCTCCCTAATTTTTCTTTTCAACTCTTTCTGTACACATTTCAGTTCATCCCTGTCACCCTTCTTTGCTTGTTTTTTCAGGTTAAGTAGTTCCTTGAGCTCCCTTGTCATCCATGGTTTGTTATTTGAGTAACAACGCACAGTTTTGTTGGTATCACAGTGTCCACACAGAAATGGATGTAGCCTGTGACAAGTTATGTCATCAATGTCAGCCTAGTCCTTGTATAGCATACTCCAGTCTGTAGTTTCCAAGCAGTCCCTTAGTTCCTCGTATGCCTCTTCAGTCCACTTACGGACAGACCGTACTGTAGTTGGATTCCTTTGTACAGTGGGGAGGTACTTGTGAATTAAGTGGACCATATTATTGTCAGATTGGCCAAGGGGTGGGAGGGGCACTGATATAAAAGCATTCTGTATGTTAGCATATAGGAGATCTAATATTTTATCATTCCTGGTGGGACATGTAACATATTGACAGAATGAGGGGAGTGTTGAGTTTAAAACCAGCTGCAAACACTTTTTTGACCTCTGAAGCACTGCTCTCCTGTGTGTCCAGGTTGTCCATGAGACCGTGCAGCCGAATACGTCCAATCCATGCACGAAACTGGGTTGCTCACATCTGTGTGTGTTGGCTCCGGGACCTAAGGGTGTGTGCCGCTGTCCGTCTAGTCTCTTGCTGGATGAGGAACGGATTACCTGTATTACCCCTGCAGACTCATCCTTCCTGCTGTTGCTGTCCCCCACTGCTGTCACCCAGGTAGAATATCTTCTGTGCGGTCACCTGGTAATCCACTATTCCCATTTACTTGGATGAGACCTTATATTCTTTGAGATTATGAAATGGTTTGACGTATGCCAGTCCGAAGTATATTTTTGTATGCTCCCATGTATAGTTTGGTACCAGCAAACGTACCACTCTACACTTCTCCTGCTAAATGACTTGGCTATGTAGAGAAGGTCTTCAATAACTTTTTGTAAATTTTATTTTTGGAAGTGCCATTGATTAGCCAGAGGCAGTTGCCCCTGTGGGACAAAAGATAAACCAATGCAAAGTGTAGCAATGGGGATAATTTCTTAAGAAATTTAAACAAATGGTTTTACATTTTTGGAAAAAGTCACACCCCAGCTTATGAACAGTCTGTGTTTGTAATGGTCCACACTTTAAAATGAATTCAGGTGGTATGAAGACATTCAGATTTCTCACCAGGTATTCTTTTTGAAGATGCACATAGGTTTGACTGCCTCCCAAACTCGGCGATCTCTGAGCTCCGCACATTTAAGATGCCAACAACATTGTCACTTAACATTAATCTGAAATCCTATTGAGGCCCAGCTTTCTTTGTTTAAACCGAGTCTCTGGTACATGTGCACTTTTTTTTTTTTAAGTAAAAAAAAATATTGAGAAAATAGGATTAAACCGATTTCACTACTTTTGGTTTGTTTGCTTATTTTTATTTTGAAATTGCCTATTGGATTAAATATTATAAACGATGATGCTGTCAACTTGTCATTTTTATAATCCAATGCAACCATGTGCCAGTATTGGATAGTATTGAAGTAACTGCCCATCTAATTTGACTCACAAGACTCCATATAGAGACTCAATAAGATTTCCACCTGGAGTTTAAATTTTGTAAACTTTTCTTTCAAATTCAAAATGGAGTAAAATAAAAACCAAAAACATTGGACCCTACCTAATGTGTTTTTATTTGTTGACATCCTATATACAGCAGCATGCTGTAGAAAGGCGCTCTATAAATCTTTATTAAATGCATTGTAGATCTACATGCGGAGCATGCACAGTGTGGTGGGCCTGAAGGAGTGGCCGGAGCACCGGGCCTTGCCACTGCCCAACATGAACGAGGCCACCGCATTGGACTTGGTCCTACGGGACCAAATGCTGTACGTGGCAGATGCAGGCCAGGCCTCCGTGCGGCTCTTCAAGCTGAAGGAGGCACTGGTGCCCCAGGGCCAGGCCATCCGCATGGAGGGGGAGACACTGATGGCCCTGGCCCTGGACTGGATCACCCTCAATCTGTACTGGAGCGGCAGCAAGCGGCCCGGCATCCTGGTAACCTCTCCCGGTGGGACGCACACAGCCGTGCTGCTCCACGAGGCGGTTGAGCGCCCCGGGTCCATCGCCGTGCACCCCCCCACTGGGCGACTCTGCTTCACGGACCTGGGCGAGCCGGCCCGCAAGGCCCTATCCCGGGTGGAGTGTGCCTTCATGGATGGCCACAACCAGACCTCGGTCTGGAAGAGAGCTGGGACGCCGACGTCGTTGACCTTTTTGAACGAGGGCACCAAACTCTACTGGGCCGATATTGGTGAGGGGCAATTGCAAACCTTGCTCTCCAGCATAGCTATACCCTCAGAATTTGTCCTATAGTGTACAATCTACCGTATACTGCGTTTGTGACCACACATGCAGATCTTTGTTCATCAGCATGTATATTGGTACAAGAACATTGGGAGGGCCACATAAGTATTGGAGTATGAAATCTTTCTTTGAAAGCCAATTTTTGGAAGTTTATTTGTCCAATTGCTGTATATTTATGTGCATGAATTCCACTTGCCTTTGCAATTGTTGAACCCCAGAATTATTTTTCAGACACAGGAGTCATCGCTTCAATTGGAGTTGATGGTTCTGGATACAAGGAGTACAAAACAGAAGATGGCTCACTCCAGTCCTTTGCTTATGGCGACAATCTGCTCATCTGGGCAACACTCAACGGTGCTGTGAAAACAAAACATTTCTACTCAATTCACATGTTTACGACAATCTACATCCCCATGTAATTGGCCTCTTCTACCAGGAGATGGCAGTGTGATATCATTACACAATAGACAGATGGAACCCTTTCACCATTTTAACCAAAATGAGCAGTAGGTGCAGCAGTTGGTTTTTCATTTTGCACATTACTGTTCCGTGACCTCTGAAAATGATGTTTATTTATTGCAGACATCTTTAAATACCTGCATCCCACAGACATGAGTGTACTGTCTTGTAACGCAGTTCCTCGTTATTGAGTAGGGCCACAATGTCTGCAGGCTGGCCTCTGCCAGGCACATGTCTAATCTAATCATTATTTATTGAACCATTTTGACTCCATTCTGTACTGATAATGGTCTAAAGTGGGCTTGAAAGCCTAATGGATCCCAGCCCTCTAGGTTGAGTAGCTCAGTCTATATATTTGCAAATGGATGTGGAATTACTGTACTGTATAATTCAGGTTTTAAAGTCTTGGGAATGGTGACAAATTAATCAAGATGTGTGCACAGTTGTTGGATGGATTTGGGCACCTATCAGCTTGTGAAAGCTTGTGTAAGAAGTTGTTTGGTCTGCTCTCAGCAGGGACAACCAAAGTTTGGTATGGTGACGGCCTAAAGTCCAAAACACTATGGTTTGAGGTAAAGACTGATGTGGTCAGTTTGAAGGCTTACAGCAAGGCCAGTCAGAAGGGTAAGTGTATATCTCAGATATAATATTATGAACATATTTTATATTTCAGACAAATTGTGGTATCCCCTCACCATTTCCTGAATCACATACAGAAATGGCCACCTTTTCTGTTTTTGTTTTTGTTTTGTGGGGGGAGGGACATTTGAATTGAAATGCTGTATGTTGAGGGATGGCCAATTCTGGTCATGTAGGGCATGTGTATATGCTGGTTTTTGATTCCGTCATTTGCCCCAGCTCAATCCGCTAATTGGCTATATACATTACAGGCATTTTTTACATTACAGGCATTTTATCAGACGCTCTTATCCAGAGCGACTCACTGTAAGTTTCATGTAAGGATGCAAGAACAGTAAACTCTCATCAGCTTAACAAGAAATTTGGCTGAAATTTCAGATCACGTAAACAATTGGTTAAATGACTGCGAGTGTAAGTTCCAGAAATGGATATGGCCCTCCTAGTCCACCCCTGGCTGAGACCGTAGCTTTATCCAGTTTCGGCTCCTAAT
This sequence comes from Aldrovandia affinis, assembly GCA_029706075.1. Taxonomy (NCBI): domain Eukaryota; kingdom Metazoa; phylum Chordata; class Actinopteri; order Notacanthiformes; family Halosauridae; genus Aldrovandia; species Aldrovandia affinis. Next base: position 399,932 of record JAINUG010000100.1, read on the forward strand.
CAAAACAACCACTTTATTCACCCTTTGCTAAAATAATTCTGTGATTCTGTAATTGTACCATGCTTTGCTTTTAATTTGTTTTTGGGAGTTCAGATTTGAGTGTCCATAGTCATTTAACTTAATTTTTCAAGATTTGACTTTAGTAATTAGGCATTGCTTTGGTTGAAATGTTTTCTTTCTTTGTTAGCAACTATGTGTTTGTATTTTTGTATTGTTTTCTATTTAACTTTTAGTATTATAAACTTTGTTGGCTGCTGTCTGTCTGCATCCATCTCAGGAGCCAACGAATGCTCAAACCAGAATGGGGGCTGCAGTCATCTGTGCCTGGCCTTCCCAGGTGGCCGAACCTGCAGGTGCGATCAGGACCACCGCCCCGTCGACATCACTGACTGCGTGCCGGACCCCATATGCCCCCCTCACACCAAACCATGCCGGGACGGGCGAATGTGTCTCCCCCACTCCAAGTTCTGCGATGGCCACCCCGACTGCTTGGACCAGTCCGATGAGGACTGTAAGTCCTTCTGTTCTAGTGATGATACTACAGTATCTAAAATGATTCCACTGTAGTAATGTACTATGCTGCCAGTTCTGGTCCCACAGTGTTTAAGCCATGAAATTGTCACAATGATGTCACTTTGCAGGAAAATTTGAATATTGATATGCAATACCCTCCATTTCTTTCAATGAGATATGGGCACAAATTAAGCATTTTAACTGCAGATCATTGGTTACATGAAGTACCGTACTTGATTTGACATTATTGCTTTCAATTCTAAGGGTTTTAAATCAGCTCAGAATGGGTTATATTTAAGGATTTTAATTATAGGACTTTCCTGAAAATGCAGTGAGTTTAAATTATGTGAGGAAATGGAACTTATTTCCAGTGGTTTCACACAGGCATCAATGACAAAGCAAAGGCAGCCACCAAGCCCCAAGACACAAAGAGCCCTGACCCTGTCTCCGAGGCTCCAGGCTTGGCCACAATGCCCAGCAATAACCGCAGTGACATCCTGGTACAGAATCTGGATGCGCAGCCATGTGACGATCAGCTGTGCCACGAGCATGGCAGGTGCCTGATGCAAAATGGGGAGACCACCTGCGAATGCCTCTTGGAGTACAGTGGCGAGTTCTGCCAGGATGGCATCGCAGAGTCGCTCCGCATCCCGCTCTCCTACGGCGCCGTTGCTCTAATCACCGTAATCGTTGTCATTGGCATCGTGTTGGCTGTCAGGAGGAAGAAGGGGGCACAGAGGTACTTTCCACTTTCTGTGAAATGTTGTGTGTTGTAGGTGTGATCAGTACATGCAATGTGTTCCTTGGCAAAGAGCATTGTTAGGCATGCAGGCATCTTGCTAAATGATCATGCATCCCGGCAACATCTAACCCAATGATCAACCGTTTACCTATGGCTATTACTCCCATTGAATATTTCTTAATATGGGTTTACTGATTTGAGATCATGGGAATGGTGTTAAGTTTGCTCGTTCCCAAATGTGTTCATTATGTTGTGAGCACACATGATGTAAAAATAAAGTTTGTAAAAAATTGTAAAAAATTTGTGAAGCAGTGGCTTCCCACATCTGCTTTGAAACTGAAACCATCAACATTCTTTCCCCTTGTTTTCACTCATGTCTGTTTTGGAGTCAACAGGAGTGCGAGTGCTGCTGCCAGGGATACCACCCTGATGGACATGGAGAAACAGTCCTCTGCCCAGTCTGTCCGGAAGGAGACCTGCGACCCTATGGAGGTAATGCTCTACACAATGTACATCACAATCCTGAAATGTTGCGGTCCAGCAAGAACCATTTCAGTTGCCCAATTTACTGTAGAGTATGTAAGAATTATCTGTACAATGCCTTTCTATTTAATATGAAGACCTGTCAGTCAATGAGTGAATGTAATGTAGCTGGAAATATTTTAATTGTGTAATTCTCTAATTCACAGGATTTGGTCTCCCCCGTAGACTGAAATATTTCTGGAACCCTTTGAAATGCACCCTTTAAATAAAGCATATTTTTGCATAATCTGGCATGTTCTTTTGTGTGAAGTACTGTTTTGTGCACTAGATTTGCACATCTTGGATTCAAACACGCAATACAGTTGCTTAAGATGGACCGCTACGCTATCGGAGGCCCCCTAACTCACCCGTATTGGCTGGTTCTTTACGAGTGTGAGCTGCCTATCACAGTCATGGTTCGAAACCTGACTGTACCAGACCAGCTCTGGTGGGGAGCCCCGACCGGGGGCGGTGTTTGGCTGTCTGAGAGTTCCGTCTCGGAGGAGGTGAATGTTGCCTCAGGGTATTCGCTTGTCCCGTGGAGGCGGGCGGTGAGTTCGTGTGGGGAGGGCAAATCGAAATAAATGGAGGGTATAATTGGCCACTAAATTGGGAGAAAAATAGGGGGGGGAAATCGCAACAAATGTATTAAAAAAATTGCTCAAGGTGTTGGCAATGCACATAACTGCCAAAATATAGGAAACACCAACATTGTGTCTTAATGGGGTGTTTGGCCTCAATGTGCCTTGGCATAGATTCTACAAGTGTCAAGCTATATCGGAGGGATGCAACCAAGGAGGTGAACTAATTGATGAAATCAAGTGTAGTGTGTAGTTGAATAATTTTAATGATTGGTATTGAATGTATTTACATGTAGGACAAGTGTGTGGTTTTAACATGCGTGTGCCACTTGTGTTCAGTATTCAGTGCTGAATGTCAAATGAGGGCATTTGACTGTTAAGGTTACTGGATGCAAGAAATTGACAGTTTTATTATATTCTCACTTGCCTGTCAGAGTGGACATAAACGGTTTACTGTATAAACTGTAAACCGTTTGTTTACGGTTTACAGTTTACTGATCAACATACACATAACCTTTAGTCAGACCCCTCTTACCTGGTTAAAACTGAAGTCATTCTCTGTGGTGAATTACAAGCCCCCCATGAAGGAAAAAAAAATGGTGAACTATCAAACCATCATATCGTTCCACAAACACTGAAGGCAGAGCAATTGCTACAAAACCTATTCGATGGACCTTACTCCATCTAATAACCAAGGGCAGTATAGAATTTAATCATGAATACACCTTTTATTCCTGTTTTGGTCTACCACAATGCACCGTTTAGAATGAACTGAACTGTTGTGCAACTAGACTGATTGTTGAATTTGTCATGGCTTGATTTCTGCCTGGCAATTAAAAAGACATGTTTAGTATTTAGAGGGCATTTAAATTGACAAGGGTTAATGAGTTCAGGGTTTACCATGTAATGAAAACATTCCTGTATTTCACGCTAGAACAATCCCACCTAACAGGAGACGGTGCCACTGAGATGAGTCCTAGGGGCTCAGAAGGGCTCTGTTGGGTCAAGTATCCAAAGCTTTTTCCATGCTTTTTGAGCAGCTTATGGTGAAAAGCTTTGTTGTGGATGTCCAGAACATACCCAGGTGGTGGTGAGCTTAATCTTTTTCCTTTTTAAACAAGCTTATTTGTTGGATTTCAATTTTTTTTTTAAATGCTGGACCATTCTCGCTCGCTCGCTCCAGGGCATCCTGCTTATTTTTTTGTTCAAGGAGAATTCTCTTGAGTGGAGACCTTTGTTTTGAAGGCTGCTTTCACTTGGATTACTTACTGTACTTCATTGGGGCATATTGAACTATACATTGAATGATTACTAAATAAGTTGATTGTTTCAGGGACAGACTGCAAATATGAATAATCTACATTCTACTCTCCACAGTATGTCCCAATAGGCAATATATGCAGTGAACTGTCATTGCAAATCTGCATCTATTTTGTTAGCGCTGTCTGCACACTGTCATGAAGTAATTGACTGCTAATAAAATGTGGTTTAAACAACTGTATGCAGTATGCAAGAGATGCAAAATTATATTGTACAGTTGTTTTTAGTTTAGTTTAGTTTGACATTTCACTTTAAAAGAATACAATGCATGGATACATCCCGATGTACATGTACATTTTAAAAAGACATCAAGGATGACACAAAAGTCTAGGACTTATTTCCATTGTGGTCCTTATTGTTATAATCAACAGATGAGGGCAAATATGAGACTTAAGAAAATTGAATATTAAACCGTGGTGGTAGGCCACATTTTATTCATGCATTTAGTGCAAGTGTTGGGCATGTTCCAAAAAGAAACCGCTATAGGCTAAGAAATGAATACAGTATGTTCCTCTGGTTGCTTCAGGGCATAAAAACAATATTTCAAATTTATTCTTGTGCCATTTGAGATTCATTTCCTTAGGTTTCTGTGTTATATTTCATATTCATACCCTTGGCAAAAGAGTTGTTTGAAAGTATTAGTCCCCAAAAACAATACAGTATGATATCTGAACTTTGGTTTACCATACAGTTTAGTTGTAAGCATAAAATCAACATTATTTTCACCAAATGTGTAATACAACCTTGGCAACCATAATCCAACATAATAATCAGACCCTTCTGTGCATCTTCAGGGTACCATTCACCCACCTATAAAGTAGCAATCTAAGGCAAAGAGGGACATGATATATAGAAATAAATACATAAAGCAGATGCAGTTTAACGTGCAAAGTTAACATAGTGTAGCGGGTGTGCTCTGGTATGTGAGCGTCCGCTACAGAAAGTGACATGGATAAGAGTGTGATTAGTTCCCGGAGTTAGAGACTTGAGTCTTTAGCTCAGCGAGCTAAATCGCCCTCTTGTCGCGTCGAGATCCCTCGGTTCGAAACTCGCTGCGGGCAGAACCAACTCCGTTACAATAGACATACGTATGTACGTATACAGAAAGTTTGAATATACATACATAACTTGTGATATACAGGTAATTGCCCATATAAAGGAACACTCCAACATAAAGACACAAGCCATAAGAACACCTTCAATGTGCATTGTCATCAATTCTACAAGTATTGGAGAGATGCAACATCCTTCTTCCATGAGAAATTCCATCATTTGGTGTTTTGTTGATGGTGGTGGAAAATGCTGTCTCAGTCGCCACTCCACAATCCAAAAAAGATTAGATTGGGTTGAGATCTGATGACTGAGACAGCCAATTGTTGCTTACTGTAGCCTTAGCACACCATGCATGAGGTTTACCAAATCCAAAACCAGCACCCTCATATCAAGTCGTTAAATTATATTTTTTCAGTCACCCTTCCTGACAAACCCTTCCTTTTGATGTTTATGTAGAGCACAATGTTTATGTTACTATCTAACACTGGTGTATTCATTCCTTTCCCCTACACCAAGCCAACTCCGAAGTCATAACACCCATGAATCATGAAAAACCGCTCCAAAAATACTTTCTATACTTCAGGCATTTAAACAAAGGCTCTTCAAAGTGTTATTTAAACAGCAGAACCTCAGAGTTACAGACTGACTGGTCACACAAATGGGTATGAAACTGGAAATAGCATAGGCAATTACGTCTTATCAAGCTTCTTATTATCACTAATGCAAAAATGTGCTAAACTACACTCACCATACGAGCCTCGTTACCATGTGAACACACTATACTGTCTATCCCCACCATCACATTTTCTTGGAGGACATGGTTGTCTGAGTGACCCAGGCACATGAGTCCTCCCAATCTCTGCCAAGGGCCAAATCCTCTTCCTGCAAGGGAATCGGTTGGATATGCAATGTCTGGAGATTCCACCCCTTACAGATGTGTGTGGCCTGTTTTTAGGTTATGTTGACTCTCACCCAACTCTCCTTGCTTGATCTGAAGAATACTTTTCCTAAAGTGGCTTTTATTTTTATTTATGTATGTGTTTCGCAATAAGACTGTTTAGCATACCTGTCATATTTTCATTTATATTGCTGTAAATAAGAATATACTATATTGCTGTGTACATACATCTACTGATGCCTCTGGACACATCATCAGTGATGTTCCTGGAATCATTGGGCGTTTCGGGTCTTTCAACATCATACGCCCTCCTCCAGGTGACCCAGCAGGGGAAACTGCTTACAATGTATTTTACAGGGGCACAGACATGACACACCATATGTAGGTGGGTTATTTCTTTGTCTGAGCCTGTCTACCACAACTACTCATGTTCATGTGTTGATTTTAATAATTGTCATACTTCTTCTGATCAACAACTTGGTAAATCACTTTAAACCACATTTAGTCATCATCAAACCACAATTATCCGGTAATGTCAGGTAAAGTGCTATAGATATATCTTCAAGTAAAAGCAATGCCTATGAAATTTAATGTAACATTCACTAAAACCCTGCCCAAAAATACAAACAATAACTCCCCAAAATCCAATCTCTTTAAAAATAGCTATACTGTAAAGTGTTAAGCTATAAAGTGTGTTATACTATACTATATATTAAGTATTTTATAGATTTTTTTAATTTTAGTTCATGAAGAATTTGTAGCTAATGTTAATACTGCAGTTGAATAGAAAACCAGTTCCTGAAAGTGTGTATTATATAGTATTCTGCATCAAATTCATGATTTAGCTTTTTTAAACTCCAGGCTAACTAGTATGTAACATCCAAACATTGCTGCTACTTTGTAAGTAATGTTTCAAAGCATCAGAGATGCTGATCACACTTGAAGGTGTGTTCACTTGAAGCTTTTTTTGCTTGTATTCACAGGAATGTAGATGTTGACTTGAATCAAGTCTGTTGTTATTCAATTGTCTGTTACCAGGAAATGGCTAGAATTCCCATGATTGCTGTTATTACAGTGAATTATGATTTTCACATTCTTGGTGTAAGTATAATAACTATTCAGGTCAGAGCTAGTTGTTGGTATTGAGCAACAACTGTATCCCTCATATTGTTGTGCAACAAGAATTGTGCAATAGTCTTTCATTACGTGGTCAAACTGTGCCCAGGAAAGAAATAGTAGTTTAAATAATTACCTTGTTTAAAGTAATTATGTGTTTTTCTTGATATTTTTCCTGTGCCTTTAAATTTTCTATAGTCTATTCTCAAATATAAATCTTTCAGAAACTAATTTAGAAAATAGTGGTACTTCATTGTCTTGTGACCACAACATTCAATTTGACAGACTTTCCACTAGGGAGAGCTCAAAGTCAATATTTTAACACCTATTACTTTACACCTATTTATCCTGTTAACTTGTATACATGTTTAAGCATCGAGGTCATAGTGTACATCCAATGAAGACAATTAACATAATCTGTTGGCATATGGATATGTACCAACCCCACAAAGATATGCGATCTCCTTCAGGTTACCAGTTACCCCAACTCTTTACCTCCACTGAAGTAAATCAGTGGCATTGTATTACATCTAATACATTGGCACCTACATTTGTACTGTATGCTTAACAATTAAATATTCTCTTACAATGGCCTTTCCATTACTTAACTTTTTGTCAACTAAGCATTAAATATCATTGCAATATTTTGTTGGGGGATTGATTTAGTGTTCCGTCATGTTTCCAGCCTGCCAGTCTAAATAATGGCACTTTGCCCATTGTAATTAGCAGCTTCTTGTTTTGACACAATAGATTGATGATGACTTGTTTTAGCTCCAGTACTCTTTCATTAAAATTTTTGTTTTTGATGTGGCAGGGGATTATCTTTCAGACATAATAAGTGGCAGTAAATCATTGATGAGTCAATAAATTCAAAATGAAGGGAAGTTTGGTCGAATCTGAGTAATACTGACAAAATATTCCAAATTTAGAAGCAACATCCGGCTAAATCCCTTCATATAAACATTTGCAAGATAGTCAATGCAGAACCTCCAGACTCCAGCTAATCGGGTGGCTCAAGTTTTGAACATTGACACCGGCTTACAAATTTCCGAATTTTCAGAGGAATTAACCTTTTATTTGTTTGCAGGAGAAAAGACAATCAATACAAGGTAATACTGATTATATATTCATTTTGATGGTATTCTTAATGAAAGTATACTATAGTCTGAGAACCAGTTTAAAGATGATCCAGATTGAAATTCTGTATTGTTTTGGAACCCAAAATGTGTTGGATTTTCAACACAGAAAGAAAATTTTGTGGTGAATGTTTTACATTCAGAAAATTATTACTGTTCAACAATTAATGCCATGCAAAAAGAAAATCATTCATCTCAACATAGAGTTGAAATTATGTCAATTTTGATGTCTTCCAGGAAGTAAGATACAAGAGATGGCGATTTTGAGGACTGCTCTCTTTATTCTCCTTATTATTACAGCATCCTCAAAACCAGTAAGAATGTTTATGGTTCTTTTCCCCTGTACATAACAGTAGGTATAGGAAATATCTATTCATTGTATTATTATTATCATTATAATAGAATGACAATGTCAGATGTCATTCTTAATATATAATAACATGTAATTCTTATGCTATTAATACAATACAATATTGTATTATCATTGTATTACAATATATAATATTATAAACAATTAAGTATAACAGCAAGTAAAGGAAATTAGGAACACAAAAAATAATTTCAATAGGCCATAATTCTGTTCTTGTTAATTTTTTCAGTTTCATTTATTTCTGGTCAACAGGTCAGCCGGCATGAATATCCCTTCTTGAAAATGCTTGATAACAGCTCAGAATCGTCTGAATCCTCACAATCAAGTGAGTCCCGTTCTTCTTCAGAGGAGGTTGCTGTACGAGAGACAACACCACAACCAATTATTGGAGATTTGACAAACCCTCCAGTTATAGCAGAAACACCGCTGCCAGTCATCACTGGAACTACACTTCAGCCAGTCATCGCAGAGACAGCTCCTCCACCAGGGGTCACAATGACAACACTCCCACCTTCCATTGCTGACACTACTCCTCAGGAAATTATAGAAGAGACAGCCCCTCCCTCAGTTGTAATGACAACAATGCCACCAGTCATCGCAGAGACAAAGGGTGAACCAGTCATTGAGAGAACAACTATGCCAGAGATGACTACAATGAGTGACATTACTCAGTGTTTTACAATAGATATTGTAAGTCCCTCACAAACCATGGAGAGCAGAGGGGATAACTTATAATTGGTGACCTATGAAATGGTGACCTTTGGGACAATATTTGATTAAATGTTTTTGGTATATCCAATATTCCAATTTATTTGTATTTTTATGACCATTTTTTTAACTTGTGCTGAGTGATTCATGGTTTGTTCATATGGTTTGATCATCAAAAAGTAGTTTCAAGATTAGCATCAAAATGCACATATTTATTTATAGGATATTTACTTATCTGACTACATTATATATATATATATATATATATATATATATATATATTGTTCAGCTGAAGGATATGGCTATTCATTTCTGTATGAGTTAAAATGAATAAAAAGCAATATAGCTTTAATATGAACAATATTGTACTACATTTAAAATAACTTTAGTTGACATCACTGTAATACAAACAAAATTCTAACAAACAATCAAAACTGTTAGACTATTTAAGTACTTGGTACTATAGGTGGATCAACTGCAAATGATACAACTATATCTATACTGTTGCATCTTGAACAACTACAACTCCTTCCATTTTATCAGGCATCACAGAAGCATGAACTAATGCTGAATTTCAAATAGGTATTGTGGACATGACGATTTCCGTGAGAACGCCGATAACTGTAGCTGAGACCATTGCCATACATTTACATTTACATTTTAGGCATTTAGCAGACGCTCTTATCCAGAGCGACATACACAGTTTACATTTCTTAACATACAATCCATTTATACAGCTGGATATTTTACTGAAGCAATTCAGGTTAAGTACCTTGCTCAAGGGTACAACGGCAGATGTGTCCCACCTGGGAATTGAACCAGCAACCTCTGAGTTACAAGTCCAGTTCCCTAACCATTATACTACATGCCGCCTATAGTATAATGACTACCAACCGATTAGCTCATTGTTTTATAAGTAAACTGACATTAATACCAGCGGCATAATAGTATTATAAAATGTTTTCATTCTTGTATTATTTATAACCTGACATAAGTCATTCAAAATGAGTTTTTTTAAATAACAGGTGGTGGGTTCCTCTTATTTTTCATACAATTTTTTCCTTTTTTCTTTAATAATTTAATGTTACAGCACAATATTTTTATGTTATAACTGATTTCTTACATACATTATAGATGCTACAGTGCAATTGCACTAAAAATGTCTGGATGAGTGTAAATGATTTCCAGTGTAGAGGACTGTCAATTATTTTCATTTAAATATTTTTGGTAAGAGACCGATAAAAATACCTATACATGACATTTATTCATATTCTGCTTCCCTGCAAATGTAACCTTAACTACAGAATAAACCATGTAATAAGAAGTGCTTTGTCCAAGACAACTCTTTCAGCCTGGGTCAGGCTTAAGTTGAACATGGCGATGCTATTGTTCTATACAAATACAATTTCCTGTGCAACATAGTTCATTTTGGTTAAGCTGAATACCTAGTTGTTATCAGGGTGCAATGGTACAATCTAACACCATTAAGTCACGTGAATTAAATGATACTACAGGTGTAGTCCAGAAACAAGCCAAAAAATATATAAATCCCAAACACTTGTCATTTTGGAAGATTGGATGTCATAACATTTAATATCAATATATACTTGACATTCCTGAGTTTTTAGAGTGACAAAAATTACAATAAATTACAAACAACTAATAGAAGTAAAGATCGGATTATGGTCCATCAAAGTTGCCTTTACAGGATACACAAAAAAATATATCTGCAGATTACAAAGCTGAAATTAATTCTGCCGGAGCACTAAAGGCTGGAGTAAAAATAATTCCCCATACAGATGTACAGTAAATCGTGTTTTATTGTCCCAGTCTTTGTATTACAGACAGCAGTGGGTTCAATGACCAAAGGTCACGGTGCAGTCTGTTGGTCCTCTCCTTCTCCTGGTTTACTCCGTTGTAGTCATACTGTTCCTCAAGCCTATCAGCTGACAAGCAAACACTGCAACTCAATAGCTGGATGCAATTCAAAGCCTGGATCAGCTAAAGTGAAATGTTAAATGACTTTTGACTGTTGGAAGTAGATTTAAAAGAAGAATATTCAAGAATCATTCAGTTTAAGAGGAATGAAAAAAAGTACCTTTAGGCAACACATTCTACATTCAAAAATGTGTGCTGTATTTTTTTGACAGGTGGCAACTATGATATTGACACAATTATAAGCAACACTTTAGTTAGTGTGACATTGACAATTCAAATCACTCCCTCTTGTGAACAAACCGATTATGTACAATCAGCAACAAAAAATATTAATCTGAGGTTCTGGGCAAGTCGTTTCTTAAGCGAAGCTGGAGACTCAAAGAGGGGGGCCGGGGTCTGGGGGCATAGTGTCAACAAGGGAGTGTCCTCTGCTCGTGTGTCACTGTGGCGATTGCTGCTGCTGCTGCTGCTGCCGCTGCTGCTTTACTGCGGACTTACTTTGGTTCCAGTCCACCATCCTGGGCGGTGTTGTAGGAGCCACAGTTGCTGCACTTCATGCCCAGGACGTGGAAGGGCACTGTGCAGTGAGACTGGCAGTCATTACATATGATCTACAGTCAAACAAATGAGACCCGTCACATCTCCAGTCACACATCTCAAATCAAGGGATCATTAAAAAAATAATGAAGGTAATTTCAAAGGTTCTGCCAGTTCCTGAGGGGTCATTATGATAAGAGACCAGTTTAAAGGCCCTCTCCTGCCCTTCACATGAAAGCAATGTCCATTTGACTTGCACCAGAATGTCAGGTGGACCACTGTTAAACTTAAGTATTTTTAACTACACTACTGATTTGAGGGTGGATTTGGCCAATGCTCTACCTTGACAGTGGAATCCTGGTACTCGCTTGGCATGGGCGTCTGAGAGATATCCTTATCCATGTCCTCCCAACAGCCCTCCATGTTCCAGGCAGAGCGCATGCAGAGCGGGCAGCGGTAGGCACTGGCAAGGAAGTGCGGGTCAGTTCAGTCAGAAACGAGTTATTGTCCTCAATCCATGTACTGCAACCTTATTGAAGTGCTACAGTAAAATAAATGAGGAAGAACAGCTACTGTTTTCCTGAAATTTGTACAGTGCGTCCAGAAGGGCATCTGATATACTCAATTATTCAATGTGAGAATTAAAGTTTCAAAATTCAAGAGAATTAAAGAAACAAATAAATGAATAAATAAATGTGGCCTCCCACCCAGTGTTTAGAGTTATGTTCCAAAAATGTGGGTTGGGACCAGGGATGTTAACTCTTTACTAAGAATTTAGTACAGATTTAGAATTTTAACAGTTCAACAATTAAATGTTGATTTGACACATTATTATAATTTTATTTATTTATTTTATTCACAGGATTATAAACATAATCCACAAGTGTTATCATTTCGGTCTCCACCTCCATAAGCCCCTTTGGTTCTGTGGCGCATTGCATTTTGAATGCATCGCGGCCACTGTTACGCAGTGTTGTAAGGAGTTTGTTGTTTTGTTTCTGCTTCTTCTTCTTCTTAATTTCAGTGTGGGTTTTCTCTATTTCAAGTGCATTTTTTAAAATGTATGTTGTTAACAGTTTGTTTCTGACACGCTGATTTGGTGACTGTGTACGGCAGATGGAAGTTGTAAGCTGGTTATCTCACAGCCTCGTGTCTCCAGATTCTAGTGGCGTCAGTGAAAAGCATAAGTCTTTCTAAAGCGGAATATCTCAGAAACGTACAGTTCTCCAAACTGTGCTTAGGTTTTCAAGTGACGTCAGTCACAGCTAGTGGCAGTGTCTGAGTGTTTCATACTCATATCTTGATATGGATTGACTTAATTTAAAAATATGCATGCAATCAGTAATTTTCTTCTCTCCAGGGGAGCAACACTATGAACCAGCCTTGTACTGGGGGTACCTGTATTTTAGTTAAGATAATACTGCATAATTTCTGAATTAGAAAAGATCTTCCTAGAACATTAAATAAACCTGGAACCTTTTTAAAAAAGAATGAAACTATGATCTAAGAATGAAATTAGTCATGAAAAAAAACTTACTTTTTTAACAAATTGAAATCTTACCCAGTTTTACGCATGTCTTCAAAACAGGTTCTAAAAAAATAAAACAGCAAATATTGAGCATCATATACAGAATATTCAACGTTATCTAAGAAGAGCTGCTCTTTGAGTTGGTGCCAGATGTTACCAGCCTGCTACAGCTGGGCTGAGCAGATTAAAATTTTTAGGAGGACATAAAAGACAAGCAATAAAATGATGCAGGCAAACTTTCTGGTGAGAAAACTTAACAAGTATGAATTACAGATTTACTGTAGACATAATTACAATTATTGTAAGCTCTCATAATGTAAAATAACCCTTCCCTCCAAGGTGTGTCATATTCCTCAGAACTTTTTAAAGGACCTAATGAGGGTTAGTTTGGTAATATGCCTAGAGAAAATCTCTGCCTTTTCAATCCCAAGAGATTGCTTCTATGAACTTCAAAAGAACTGCACAAATTTACATAATTTCCCCAATTATAAGGGAAAGTTTCTTGTAAGAGGCACAATATTGCATCAGCAATACAGGAAAAGGACGTACTTGTGTAGAAGATGGCCACAAGGAAGAACGTGAGCTCCTATTCGGGATGTGTGAATATCCTTGGGTTCAAGAAAAAAAGGGAGATAATCTGAGATCTCTAAATTCAAAATTTTGTAATCTGTATATGTTTTATTAGCATTTTACTAGGATGTTTTTCTATAATTATATGATTCTGTGTGCCTTGTGCAGCTGCCATCTTGCCAGGTCCCTTGCAAAAAATATTTTAATCTGAAAGAGACTTTCCTGGTTAAATAAAGGTTACATTAAAAAAAGAGATGGAGATTATATCATTGTCCAGTAATATTGCAACTCAATATTGTTTTGAACAAAGAGCCCAGAACAGTTCATTTAGCCCATTGCCTCATTGAAAAATGGATCTATTGAATCACATTTGAAGCCCCTGAGGAAAAAACAATTATACTGCCAACATTTTTTATGTTAATTAGGACAGACCACAAATTAGGTGAGCGATATTTAACATAACTGGTTCATATTTTTATATTTATCAATTTCTGTTATACATCTGAATAAGGATACACCCAGTTACTCAGGAAAACAAGAGTCTTAATCAGAATCTTACAAATTTGATTGTAACACCATAATAGAAGTGCACAAAACACTACTATGGCACACACTACACTTGACAACAACATTTGAGAACATTTCATAAATACACACTTCATTATTTATTTTCTATTTTTCATACTCAAGATGAAACTTGATAACTAATAATCACTCTATCCTGTGCATTTTAAAAATATGAAAAATCATCAATAAACTTACCTCCATACACACTGGGCAGTTCTGTCTTGAGACATTTTCCACACACTGAAACCAATAAATTATTGCTGTCAAATAATCAAGAACACCTCTTACAACACGTGAAACATTGTTTTTTGTCATTAAGCCATTAGCAAGGTACTTAGCCATTAAGCCATTAATATATAGGAAATAATGACCTGGTTTCTAATATATGCACAATAAAATATAGAAAATGAGATGAGAAATACTTTGCAGTAAAGCACCTTGTGATTTCCTTGCAGATCGCTAACCAAGCACAGATTGCACTTTGTACAATGGAAGTATCTTTCTCTTGGCCCAATCCTGAAACACAAAGTGTGTGTTATTTGACAGACAGATTAGATCAATTTGGTATGCAGGTTAGACAGATTGGTATACAGATTATAATTCAGGTTTTTTTGTTGCAACCAAATCACTACACCAGGTGATTTTCCATGTTTGAAGAAGGGAGCTAATTAGTGAAATCACCTGGTGTAGTGCAATGGCCCTCAATGGAATTTTGACACCCATGGATTAGATGCTTAAAATCCCCAAGATTCACATTAGATCGGCATTGGATCTTTACTAATCACAGGTGAAACAACACGAGTAGCTGAATTATGTCAAATTTTATTCTTACTCATTGCAATACAAGGGCCAGATACCAACTGAGATTCTTCACTCTGATTACCGACCACATTGATATATTGAGCTCTGATGTAATTGGTCATGGTAAAATTAATTTAATTAATTAATCCTCAGATTTGAGGTCAATTGAAAATCCCAAATCAGTCTGTACAAACCTTGCCTGATATCCAACCCAACTTAATTCTAAGGATTAACTTTGAAATCCCAACTCACATTTTTACAGACTTTTCAAATTCAAATACAAATTGGGACAAAGCAGAAACAGACATTCACAGCATGGCTGATTCAAATATTTCAAGGACAGTTTTAGTTAGTTCCAAGTAATAGTCCCATATTGTTTTCAACATTCACAGCATAGTGGCTAATTCATATTACTTTCAATAAAGTTTTAGAGTTCTTCGAGTAAGCATCCCACATTGTTTTCAAGGACAAAAAGTTAGCACTAAGTTTTAGTTAGCATCAAATAATCATCCCCTTGACTAAATGTGAATAGTTGCCTCATATCTAAAAGGAGATGTACAGTAGTGATGGGTGAATTTAGGCGTAATGACACAAAAAATTGACCTAGAATCAGCTATCAATCACTGACTTGTTTGAACCAAGGTTTTGCTCTTCACATCAAAACACAATGATTGGTTCAAATTGAATTTAATTGAATTGAACATTGGATTTATAGAGCAATAGTTTTTTCAAGGATCTACAAACACACAAGTTAAAAATAGTAAATTTTTCGCTTTACAATGATAGTGACGAATTGTTTTGCAACTCACCAAGGTCAACCACAAATGTGCAGCACCCACCTGGGTGAACTCAGCATGCCAGTACAAGCTCTTTAGAGTTAAAACAACATTTAGATTTTAAATCAGATACACAGTGGATTTTGAGGCGAGGAAGGAGGGAATGAATTTGAAAACAAGCGAAATAAAATTAATATATATTGTCTTGGTTGGGAATTTGGCCAGGACATCAGGTTAACACCCTACTCGCGAATTTATATATATTTTCACGAGTATTTGAGCGAAATAAAATAAATATCAGCATAGGGATCTTTTTTGACCACAGAGACTAGAGTCAGGTAAAAAACCAAGGTTTACTTTTGGTCTAATTAAGCTTTTAAAAATCCCATTTGATTTCCATGCTCAAATCGGAAAGTGACATGTCAATGTTTTTGCGCGTGTGTATGATAAAATGGGATTTAACCCACAACCTTGACATTCTTGTACCATGCTCTACCATCTGAGCTACAGGGACTTACAATCAATGAATCAAATCAGTGAATCAATAGTAGTTCCACACATTTTTGGTGTCATGATACCTCATTTCCCCATCACTAGTATGTTTTACACAAAGGACTCAGAAGAAGCTCACCGACATATCCCACAAGGCTGGCAGTGGTACTGCTTCCTATCCTTGTCAAACAAGTGACAGACGTCACAGTAATAATCCCCAAATGTCACACTGCACTCCTCGCATGTCTGCTGTGCCTGGATGAGTAAAGCAAAGTGATATGAATATCCAGGGTATATTTTCACAACATTCAGTGCACATTCTGTTGATCAGGTTGAGGGAGCTGGCAGAACACTTGAATACAAACCAATATATTTATAGTACAGGGATAGACACAGTATCCCCAATGCATCCCGGTTTGAGTCATTCAGGGTTTTTCATAAAGATATTGTATCAAGTGCAAGTTGCCTACTGGCTGTTTTCACACATCAGACTAATCTCCTTGTAGTTAGAATTGGAATGACTGAAACTGCTACGCACTGGGAGTATCAATTACTCCACTTCATTGAGGGCATGTTATACAAGAAACTATGATAATGAAGGAAAACCCTTTCAGTTCCTAAGATCACTGTGAAGATCTATATATTCTAACAAATACAGATTTATTTGAATCTGTGTTAAGAAGCCGTTGAAACGTACCTTTTGGACTGTGTTACACATGGAGCATTTAACCTCTTCAACCTGGAAGCGATCCATCTGATGGTTTTCTTCAGCATCATGACATAGTCGACAAACATAGAACTTCCCGCAGCATGGAGCCTGTAACATACCAAATGAAAACACATGACAAGCCTCCCAGGTGGCATAACAATAAGAGCATCCAGCCTGAATACAAGTTGCCCACTGCGACCGGGGTTCGATTCCCGGTTGCGCCAGACTGGCTCTGGCCGGCAATGCTACTAGGGGGGCAATTGGCTGTCCGCCCCAGAGAGGGAGGAGGGAAGCCGGCATGAGCTCACTGCAGAAAAGCCTCTATCTGGCTGGAATCACGGTTGGCAATTAGCGAGTTCCTTCAACCCAAAGACTGCTTAAAATCAGAATGCTAGATTGCACTGAAAGCGATGTTGGCTGATAATGCTGCGGCCACAGAGACAGACGAAATGTATAAACATTGTATAAAGGAATAAAGGAAATAAAATAACCGATCTGATTGTGAACTAATGGCAGGCTCCGACCAGCCCATTCAGGACTGATATCTTGGAAGTCTGCAACTCCATTTATGTACCCTAGGCTAATTTCTTCAAGTTTGGCACCAACACTTGTATGCATCATAGTCTTTCCCCTATTTTATTAACCCTGCACTCATCATTCCAGAGTTGCAGAACTTTATCTTCATACACAATTCAACCCAAGCCAGCAGGTAGGCTAATACACATACACCTGCAATTATGTAATTACATGGGTATCATACAGCATGATAATTTCAGAAACGACACCTTTCAAAGCAAAGGTAAAGAAAAGACCATAAAGATAGACTATCACATCAATTTTTGAATTGTGTTCCGTTTTTATTGTCAGCAGGAGAATGTAAAAACATGCATACTACCCTGTCACACACCACGTGACAAACCCTGGATGGGAACAGAGCAGACTGGAGACACGGAGTGGAGTTTGTCGGTCTACGGACCAGATTTTTATTTATTTTTTCCTGTCTCTCCCCCAGACATCGGGCAGAGACAGTGGGAGTAGCAGGTTAACATATAACAAACACACACAAACACAGACACAAAATCTTCACCCTACTCGCCGCAAAGCTTTCGGGTAAAAACAACGAACTAAAATAACAAACTAAAATAATCCAAACTTACAGGGACACCGCACCTCTTCCTCTGGAGTTCCCCTTGAACCTCCCCAGGCACACACATATGCAGTGACCTTTCAAGTGCTTCCCACCCATTCATACTGAGACACTCGCCACTCCCCACAGTGAGAGTTCTGGCAACCAGCCCCCAAGACACTCTCCACTCTTCCAGTGAGAGTTCTGGGGCTGTTGCCCAGAAACACTCTCCACTGCCGAGTGCGAGTTCCCTTTCAATAAAACCGAGGGCGAGAGGCGGACCCTCTTTCAGGGCACCCTCTCGCTCTCCTCCACAATCACACCGAGGGAGAGACTCTTAGTGCACCCCCTCTCCCTCTTCCCCACACACACAGGAAGCACTCTACTCAGTCACTTTTGACAAACGCACACAAAACTCAACAATCAACAAACATCAAACATCAAACATCCAACACTCCACAATACCATACGCGTGCACGCGAGACTAACTCTCATGATGAAACATCCATGACAAGACAAGACTAACTGATTCCCCACTCGCCCAACCTGCTCTTAAATAGGCTTAGTCTCTGCCCGGCTCAGGTGGGACTCGTGAGGCAATCACAAAATCACAATCATTCACTCACATTCTCACACAGACACCCAATCAGCCAATTTACTTCCATATCAATTGACTGATTGACACCAATTAAATAATTAAATAATAATTAAACCAATTATGGCCTTTGGAGCAACCTTCCGGGCCACGGTTTACTCTCACACCCTGTGAGAGTGCCAAACCTGCCCCCAGAAAGTCTACCTGCTCCAAAGGCCTCCACAACATGTAAAACACAGGGAACCATGCCACTCCTACGTGGCCGAGACCGACGTCCTCCACATACCCATTCAGGGAAACCAAAGCATTAGGTAGGCCTAACTAATGCTAACTAGTTATGCAAATTAGCTATGCTGATTTAGTATGAGAAATGGAAAGTGTCGAAAATGAAATATGTTAAACATACGCCTGTCGGACATTGGACAGTGCAGGTAACGTTAGCGTTGACATAATACAGTTGTACAAAGTATTTTTGGCTGTTAATATTACCGAATTAGTGAGCTTAGGCGCCCATATCGCCAACGTTAGATAAATGGTCAGGAACGCATTTGGCCAATGTTTGCTAATATTAGCCTACCTGACTTGCTCGTTAGAACTCTACGTGTTTGTGCCTAGGCGTAGCCCTGCCGGCTTTATACTTTTGAGTGCTAGTTTAAAATACAGGCTGATTCTGTAGCAAGCTGAATAAACGTAGCTTACGAGCTAATATTTTTAGCAATGCATTATTTATTTCTGAACAACCTAAGTCTACATAGCTAACGTCAGCTAGCGAGCTACAATAAACTTGCGCAATTGTGCCGGTTATGACATCTATTGGATGATGAAAAGGCTTACTCTCCAGCTCACTGGCTGCATAGCTACGTAGCATAAAATAAAACAAGTCTTTAAGCATAGTTATCTACTTCGCTACAGAGCATTAGATAGTTGGCTAGCTACACACAACGGACACGTATTTTTCAGAATGTCTTGAACACAAAATAAAAACAGTAATTGTCTTACTTTCAGCAAACAGCTGCGCACGTAATGATCGCATCCAGATTCAGAAGCAGCCATTTTTTACGCTGGTAAGGCCCAGGCAAACGTTTACCCGGAAGTGAATTAACATGGTGTGGAAAGTGCAGTCTGTTCGTAACTATAGGATGGACTTGGGTTGTGTTCGAAACCGTTCACTCGTTCACTCATTCCCTATTCCCTATGTAGTGTTCCCTATGTAGTGTTCCATGTAGTGAACGATTAAACTGTTTTTGGACACTACACTGAACGTCATTTGCGTCAAAAATAAAAGTGCTGGATATTCAGGTGACGCAAGCAGAGGCGCCCAGTATCACGTAAACAAACGGAGCACTCATGACAGCAGGTTGACTCAGGTAGTATCGGGTTTGCATGTTCAGTTTTGAATTTAAAATCCCAAATAAATTGTTGAAATTCTAATGATGTGCAAGTGTGGTTTTGTCAACTGTGGCGCTGTCTGCTAGCCACTGCTTTAGCCACCAATAGCTACACTTTGGACATATTCTCACATGGTCCCAGTGATTTAAGAGAGAAGGAAGTCACACCGACGCCCGCCAGATATCTATACATGTTCCTGTGTTCCTTTGAATAATTAACACAATCTAATAGCACATGTTTAACAGTGTATGGTACTTTGCACACATCACATAGTCCATACTCGCGCTTACCCACAACAAACAGCCCAGCCCTCAGACCACAATGCCCCAACATTAGCCTGGCAATCTCCCACCTGCTCCCAAAAGTAGGGCCTCCCTTCCCCACCCCACTCTGAATATAATACAAATGTCTTCCCTTTCTGTCTGTAACCCACTCCTTTTGCCAGAGAATCCCCAATCCCTACCTAATCCTACACTTCACCTCCCCCCTACCCAAGGGGATATAAACTCCCACCCGAGGAAACTCTAGTGAAGCCTTAGCCATCTTATCCACACATTCATTTCCCACTATCCCCACATGCACAGGCACCCATAGGGTGCAAAAGCACTAGCAAGTCTATCAAAACATCAGGGCATGCAGACAAATTCCTACACTGTAAAGGTCTCTACATGCTTCTACGTAACTTGTGTGACTTCTTTGCGCTTCGCACAGTGCAACAATGTTGCAAGCACTTTGCAATATATGGGGCATTCTACTGAATTAGTTCAAAGTGCAATCCCACAACAAGAAAAACTATTTAACAAAACAATTAAGGATTCAGACATAGATATTTACTAAGAATATGTTATGATCTATTTAAACCCAAGGCATTAAATGAGTTAGTGATTTAAAAACATCATTTATAGGGTACTTGGGAGGCATTAAATGCAAGATAGTGATTGAGTTAATATCCAATAAAATAAAAACATCATTTATGCCTGTAATGTAACTTTCTATTGGGAAGTAGCTGTCCCAAACCCTGACCCCTAAATTTAAATGTATGTAAATAACCCTTAAAACATTTTTTTGATTTTGTTCAATGGTGTAATTTCAAAGATCTTTATGATTAAGTTTAAACAGAAGTTGAAAGATTTAGATTTATTGTGGGTTTAATTTTTAAATAAAAAAACTATAGAAAGAAATCTTGTCCCAAGTTTTCATGTCACTACCGAAACACAAGAGTTTTAGTCCATTGGCTGAGTTGGTTTTTTTGCCACACCCCTGCATTTTTGACCAGGCAGTGACACTGCCTCCCTGTCCCTCATGGCTGCATGGTAAGTAGCTAAATCCCATACTTTTGAAATAAATGTGTTCCAAAGTCTGAACATCAGTGTGTAACTTTAAGAATTGTCACCAGCAAACACATATTCTCTTCAATTAAATAAACTTTTTGGGGTTTTATGCAAAATATTATGTTTTTATGTGTGTACACCTCTTAAAATATGTGTATGCTAGCCATGTGCTTGCTAGCATTCTTTAGTTATGCTCAAAGTTTGCTAGAATTGTCACTACCGAAACTGTCACTACCGAAACATATGGTAAAAGTTTCGGGAGTGACAAAATGGAATGTAAGTAGTTAAATCCCATCATTTTGAAATAAATGTGTTCCATAGTCGGAAAATCAGTGACATTAAAATGGAACACATATTCTCTTCAATAAAGTAAACTTTTTGGGGTTTTATGCAAAATATTATGTTTTCAAAGTTGTTTGCTTCACAGGTAGCCAGGGGTACTGACATACCCACAGCGAAAGCCCTCTATGACACACTCCTTCCTCTCACCAAAGTCAAGCTCCTCTATGTGGAGGAAGACCAGATAAACAGAGTAAGCACACTCCTTCCAAAAGAACTGACCACCATCGAAGGTACACTGAGCATTCATCAAGTAATCTGCACTACGCCTGGCACAATCCATTGTAGAGTGCTCAGCTGTTTCTGCAACAGAGAGGCCATCTGTCCCTGTTTCCACCCATCGTCCATCAACATTGCACCACAAGTACAGCCTGGAAGAGATGTAAGAACACCTGAACCAACAGCCCCAGAAGATGGAAGCCATTCCACCTCAAGCTCATTCAACAGCCCCAGAAGATGGAAGCCAACCTCTGGGTGTGAAGGGACTCTCTGCCCAGTTGATGACGTCACTAAAGACCTTGTTGGAAAGTGGTGTGTTATCACATATGACGATGACCCATATCCTGGAATCATTGAAGACATAGAAGAAGGTGATTTCTTTTCTTTTTTCCTCACATATTTCAATATTTAGTTACATTGCATGATATTTCTCTTTTTCCATTTATTCTCACTTGGCCATCTTACATTCTCATATTCCCATTCCCTTTGAATCAAACTTTATTTCATAGTCTTATAAGATTGCAATACAAGCAATACTTATCATGTCTCGCCCAATGTCCTTTTATTTAATCTGTTATCTGTCTGCAGGTGCCCTTGAGGTCAAAGTCATGCACAACATTGGGCGAAACCGCTTTTTTTGGCCGCGACTAGAGGACAAGATCTGGTACACAGTGGACAAGGTTGTCACCTTAATCCCCCCACCAGAAAACATCACAAAGAGGCATGTCCAGATCAGCCCAAGAGTGTTCACTGCAGTATGTGAAAAACTAAATTTGTGAATGGATTTGTGATGGTGTCTGACACTGAACCCCCTTAAACATACAGTACAACAAATGTCTCTCTCACTCCCTGTGTGTGTGTGTGTGTGTTCCCTGCTGTGTTTGTGTTCCCTGTATGTGTGTGTGTGTGTATTTGTTTGTTTTCCCTGTGTGTGTGTCCACTCTCATTCCATTCGCCTGGCTGTAAAGAGTATCCAGAGTGATAGTGTCTTTTAAGATTGCAAGATGGCTTAACATTTTCCTTTTTTTAAACATTTTAAGCATTTAGCAGACGCTCTTATCCAGAGCGACTTACAAGATGTGCATTAATACATGGTAGGAACAATCATAGTTAGCGCACGAGATCATTTCAGGAATACAGCAATAGACATCATTGCAGGCATCTGCGTACCATACCTGTAACACCGGGAAGGAAAAGGTTAGTGATTTTTTTTTATTTTTTTGGGAGTATAGTGTTGAACAAGTAAACAGTGGTGAAGATGGACAGAGTTCAGTGGTAGTGGAGTCTGAAGAGGTAGGTTTTGAGTCTCTTGCGGAAGATCGCAAGTGATTCCGCGGTCCTGACCGATTGCGGAAGGTCGTTCCACCAGCAAGGGATCAGGACAGAGAAGAGGCGAGACCGCGAGGAGTGGCTGCCAGGCGCCCGGAGGGATGGGACAGCCAATTGGCCAGAGGAGGCAGAGCGGAGGAGTCACAGTACTCTGTTATTGAATGTGTCAAGGGGAGGAGTTTCAAAATCATGATGCCATTTGCCAAGCAGAAAAAAATGCATCCAGAAAGGGGAACAGTGGTCACTGTCGAAGCTCATCAACAGGTATAGATGACTTAAAAGGCTAGTTGCTAAAAACCACAAAACAACGGCCTCAAAAATGACCACAGAACTGAATCTACACCACCGTGACCCAATAAAAACGACACCTCAGTGTTTCAACAAAAATTGTGCGTTGTAAGCTTCAAAAAGCTGATATTTACATTCGGACACTGCTTGTAACCAAGGCCAATTCGCAACAACACGTAACCTGGTGTAATTAACACAAAACCTAGCATTCCCATGGTCAGTTCCCTTCACCAGTAACTGCATGGTTACACCCCACTATCAAACTATATTTTGCCATTGATGGGCTTTTCAAACAGAAATTAGTCAATTTTCAATCTCACTGTTGTATTCATTGTTGAGAGTTTGAAAACCCTTGCTGGGTTTGATGGTTTTATCATATTAAACCAGAAGGGGGTGACATTACAAAACATGTCATATATCATAAATGTGAGAAAATCATGTCTATCATTTTAATCATATTTTTTCGATCATTACAAAATGTCTTCCTACGGATCCCTTTACAATACTCTTCATCCAGTTGTTGCTGTTTGAACAGACCTGGCACTGTTCCTCAACCACAATAGCACACTGCCAGCCAAGAGCCTTGTTTTCTATAGAGCTCAGTATTTTCTGGGGGATTTGTCTGGGATATATGAGGGAAGGAATATTTCTAAAAACAAATGTTGTTGTTCCCTCTGTACACTCTAATTTACGGCTACGGTATCTCCACCCCTCATCTTCTGTGTGTGGCCCATGATTCATTGCATTTCTTGACAGACAGGTTAGGTCGTGTTTAGCTCTGGAACAGTGTTGTCCATTATCTTTGTAACATGTAAGAGCTCGTAAAATCATTGCACATAGTTGTCACAGTACAGAACTTACACTTCTTCCACAGACTTATATATAGCTTTAACCTTTAACATTTTTTTATCATTAACTTTTTTTATCCCAACTTTTTTCTTCTCTACTCAATCTCTGCCTGGTCGTATTTGTAGTCCTATCCCTTCACTACAATATCCTCATTCCACAGCAGATGAAACAGGGCAACCATGCCAACTCAGGCCCTCCCTCCCTGAGCAACACATCAGGCAATTATGGCACTGGCATGGTCAGGATTTGATACCAGGTGCCTCACTGTTGTTGAGAACCCCTGCTTTAATAGGATGTACTACTGAACTGGTGGCAGTGTAGTATAATTAGTGAACTGGACGTGTAACTCAAAGGTTACAGGTTAAATTTCCAGATGAGGCACTGCTCTTGTGTAACATCGCAGCCCCGTTCTGTCCACCTTCCTTGTGTTTTTTGCCATTCCGTTCCTTGCGTGTCATGTCTTGTTTTTGCTTTTACCCTGTGTGTCTTTTGTTTTAGGCTGGGCGTGGCTTCCCCACATTCTGCACTCAGTTCCTTTTTTCCCCTCTTAGATTCAGCCTATCACACCCACTCCCCTGCACATTCCGCATGCCAGAATCAATTTAGTAATTTCACCCTTTCCTATTTAAGTTCAGCACTCACACACTCCAGTGCCAAACCGTACTCGTGTATCTTGTACTGCCTTAGTTTGGTTCACTCTGTTTATCTGTCTTTCCAGTTCGATTTTTGCCTGTTGTATTTTGTTGTTTGTTTATTAGTTTTTTGTAGCCCGTCCAGCCTGTTCTGTTTTGCCAGCTTCCTGTCTGTTCCCCCTTTTGTTGCACTCAGCCATTAAACGCCTCCTGTGTGGAGTGCAATTTAAGTTCTGTTCCAGAGTCTGCATTTGGGTCCCAGCCAGCACCTGCATCATAACATCTTGTACCCTTTGAAAAAGGTACTTAACCTGACTTGCTTCAATAAATATATAAAATGTATTGTATGTAAAGAAATGAAAGTTGCTCTAGATAAGAACATTTGTAAATGTAAAATGTAAATCAACCATTATAAGTTTTATATTATAATTAGACAATGTAACAATGTGTATCCTGGCTATTTCATCCAGCCCTCTGTCAATAACCCATATTAACATGTGAATGCCTGTAAGTAAATGTGACAACAGGTGATAACAGGTCTGATAAAAATGACAACATGGGATCACATGATATACACGTGACAATATGCATGTATGCATGTGACAACATGTTTTTTTATGTGAAATTTAAGTGATTTTACCTGTAAGAACTGCTGAATAAAATATATCTTGGTGCCCAAATGTGGCAGTGCATGTTAGTGGGTCACCAAGACCCACGCGGTGTGAACTTTGCTGTTACCACTGTAATATGTCAGAGCAAAGTTCACACCACGTGGGTCTTGGTGACCCACTAACATGTACAAGCTAACTAGCCTGTAAAGCCCGATTTAAATCCCTGGGCAACAAGCCAGGTCTACTGAGCCTTTAATTATTTTACCATGACTCATTCTGGTGGCAATAAAGACAGATTTCAGAGGCCTGCAAAAGAAGCATTGATTCTAAGAATGTGCCCTGTACATTTTATTATTTTATCCAGAATTAATCAATATTCCTCAATGTGATATATGGTATTATGTTTTATAATCATTGTCCCCAACAGATTACCTGTTCTGCCTCAAAGCTTGAGATCACAATAACTGAAAGCTTTATATATTAGAAAAACAGGGATTTTATCTGCAGGGATAGATAAAATGTGTTTGATGATAAATCAACACGGTTTATTTTATTTACAATTTCTAAAAACAAATGTTGTTGTTCCCTCTGTGTACTCTAATTTAGGTATGCCCGCAGTTCTCTGCCTAAGCAATGGTATCTCCACCCCTCATCTTCTTTGGGGAGCCCATGATTCATGATTCATATGACAGGGTTATGTTTGCATGATGTAGAGGTGTGGGGGGTAGAACAGAACACAGATGTTAGCCCATCTCACTCATTATTAAATCTTGGTCTGATTAACTGCAGTTTAAAGCATTAAAATACTAATATCAATGTTGCACTAAGTGTAAAAAGTGTTTTTATGCTACTGTTATGCTAACTAAGTCCCAGCCTCAAGAGGCATATTCAGTCACCATCTAGTGTACTACCTTGTACAGTATGAACAAAATTCTTGTCATTCAAAATCAACCAAAATGTATTTTTTACAGCACAATTTTACAATGAGATTGATACAAAGTGCTGATAAAGAATGTCCATTTCATCTTCAGTTCTGAAGGCTTGTGTGGAGGACGTCGGTCTCGGCCACGTGGGAGTGGCATGGTTGCCTGTGTCTTTACATGTTGTGGAGGCCTTTGGAGCAGGTAGACTTTCCGGGGACAGGTTTGGCACTCTCCCAGGGTGTGAGAGTAAACCGTGGCCCGGAAGGTTGCTCCAAAGGCCATAATTGGTTTAATTATTATTTAATTATTTAATTGGTGTCAATCAGTAAATTGATGTGGAAGTCAATTGACTGATTGGGTTTGTGTGTGAGAATGGGAATTATTTGGTGATTGGGTGATTGCCTCATGAGTCCCACCTGAGCCAGGCAGAAAGTGAGCCTATTTAAGAGCAGTTAGTCTTTTGTCTTTGTTTGTGTGTGTATTGACAGTTAGTCTTGTCTGGGCATTGTGAGATTGAGATTGAGATTGAGATTGAGATTGAGATTGAGATTGAGATTGAGATTGAGATTGTGAGTGTGGGATGTTGGATGTTTGGATGTTGGATGTTTGTATGCATTTGTCGAAAGTAACTGAGTAGAGTGCTTCTTGTGTGTGTGGGAAAGAGGAAGAGGGGGCGCACTAAGAGTGTCCGCCTCTCTCCCTCAATGTGATCGTGAAAGAGAGCGAGAGGGTGCCCTGAAAGAGGGATGATTGAAAGAGAACTCGCACTCGGGCAGTGGAGAGTGTTTCTGGGCTCAGTGTTTCAGAACTCTCACTGAAAGAGTGGACAGTGTCTCGGGGCTGGTCGCCAGAAAACTCTCACTGTGGGGAGTGGCGAGGGTCTCTGTATGCATGGGTTGGAGAACTCACACTGCAAAGTCAAGTGTCTCTGTATGCATGGGTTGGAGAACTCACACTGCAAAGTCAAGTGTCTCTGTATGCATGGGTAAGAGAACTCGGACTGAAAAGTTTGAGTGTCTCAGTATGCATGGGTGGGAAGCACTTGAAAGGTCACTGGATATGTGTGTGCCTGGGGAGGTTCCTGGGGAACTCTGAACAAAGAGGCACGGTGTCCTGTAAGTTTTGATTATTTAGTTTGTTATTTTAGTTTGTTGATTTTACCCGAAAGCTTCGCGGTGAGTAAGGTGAAGATTTTGTTTTTGTGTTTGTGTTTGTTACATGTTAACCTGCTACTCCCACTGTCTCTCTCCCATGTCTAAATAAAAATCCGGTCCGTAGACCGACAAACTCCACTCTGTCTCCTGGCTGCTCTGTTCCCATCCAGGGTTTGTCACGTGGTGTGTGACAGCTTGTATAAAAATGTTGCTGTTTTTCTCTTATGAGCATTCCCCAATAGTCATTATGTAGCTTTTGGTGGTGTATATACAGGTAACTGTAAAGGAAGCATTTGAGTAAATGAGGGATATTGGCAGCATTTGTCTGACATGGTTTAGGTCCACTCAATCCCTTAAAGGGTAAGGTAAACTCCAACAAATACAAAGCCATTCTGAGTGATCACTTTCATCGTATGATGAAGCACTTCTATCCTGATGGGAATGGTCATTTTCAGTTTGACAGTGCCCTATCCACAGAGCACAAGTGGTCACTGAATGGTTGGTGAGCATGAAAACGATGTAAATCATATGCCAATGCCATCTTAGTCAGCAGACTGATTTGATGGTTGATACCCAATTGAACACTTTTGGGAGATTCTGGAGTGGTGCCTGAGACAGTGTTTTCCATCACCATCAACAAAACACCAAATTATAGAATTTCTCATGGAAGAATGGTGTTGCATCCCTAGAGTTCCAGACACTCATAAAAGCTATGCAAAGGTGCATTGAAGCTGTTCTGGTGGCTCATAATAAAGACACTTTATGTTGGTGTTTCCTTTATTAGGCAGTTACCTGTATGTTGTACTAAATTGTATTTCATTGTACTAAAAAGTAGCCATATAAAGAATTCTCCTTCTACCACTTATTAAGAGATTTACTTTGATAGGTGGTAGAAAGGGCATCACAACCATACGAGTGAGACTGGGAATGGTTCACCATGGGTTTACTTTGCAGACTACCTCAATATAAGGGGGTGGAACAGATGGGTAAAACCAAACCCTTTCTCCTCAGCCTGAAACCACATTATAGCCTGGGTTCACATATCCTGTGGGACCCAATGACACCTGTCTTCCTGGTCATACATTTACATTTTAATTTTTTTTTGTTTTTTTTGTTTTTTTTTGTTTCTGATTTTATCCCATTTTCTCCCAATTTGGTAGCCAATTAGACCCGCTATTTTAACGTCAATCCCCCTAGTAATGTGAGTTCGCTGCCGTAGTCCTGTGACCGGTAGTGACGGGGGGAAGCGAAGTGACGCTCTTACGAGACGGCACCCGCAGGCCGTCGACCGTAACCCGGTACTACAGGGCCACTCTATGCAGCGAACGTCACGTCGGCTCCCCTCCCCCCTCCCTGGGGCGGACAGCCAATCGCCGCCCCCTGGTGGCACTCCCGGCCCGAGCCGACACTAGGCGAGACGGGAATTGAACCCGGTCTCCGTGGCCAGCGGTACATTTTAAATTTTAAGCATTTAGCAGACACTTATCCAGAGTGACTTACAAGATGTGCACTAATACATGGTAGGAACAATCATTGTTCGTGCAAGAGATCAGTGCAGTAATACAGCGATACACATCGTTGTTGGCAGCTGCATACCATACCTGTAACACTGGGAAGGAAAAGGTTAGTAAATCTTTTTTTTTTTTTTTTTAAGAGTAAACAAGTATACATATTCAAAAAGTATTAAACAAGTAGGCAGTGGTGATGACAATTGGCTAGATGTACAGAATTCAGTGGTAGTGGAGTCTGAAAAGATGGGTTTTGAGTTTCTTGCGGAAGATTGCAAGTGATTCTGTGGTCCTGACCGAGTGTGGAAGATCATTCCACCACCCAGGGGTCAGGACAGAGAAGAGGTGGGACCGCGAGGAGCAGCTGCCGGGCGCCCGGAGGGATGGGACAGTCAGTTTGCCAGAGGAGGCGGAGGGGAGGGGTCTGGCTGGGGTGTAGGGTGTGATGAGTGTCTGGAGGTAAGGGGGAGCAGCTACTCCAGCCCCTTGATAAGCCAAGCGGCTACAGTCCAAGTCAGAAGCATGCTTGCACCTTAGGTATGATTAGCAATCTACTTTAAATAGGCTCTCTTTCTTAGACCTTCACCCCAGAAGTGGGGAATATTTCCCATGCACCAAACAAAATGGTGTCCAGATGAACACATTTACAAATGATCTGTTCTCCCTCCCAGAGAGTTGAATTGCTTTATTGAAATATTTGTTGGTTTGTTGTTTATGTGAAATTGTTAGTCGATAACAGAATTCTGGACCACAAAATTACATCCCTTTACTGTCATATTAAGCTCTGCATACATTTGTTTTCCTCTATTCATTGTAAACAATGAACAATTATTACATTGTAGTAACTGATCATTTCTTCTTCCAGGGATAAAGTGATTTAATCTCCCTATTCTAAATGGATGAAGGATTAGCAATAGATTATTCTATTCAAGAGGACACTGCTTGACCAAGGGAATGCTAAGGCATTCATGATATCAACAGGAATTGATATATGTATAGGGTGCAAGCACAATATAGTGATTTTTTCATTTTTATTTACAGAATGTTTTCAGAGTTTAAAGAATGTCATTAATGTGTATTTCATTCAATACAATAGTAGTTCTGACTACATACTGCACTGGAGATCAATCATATTTAAATTTTCTTAATACCCACGAATGAAGACCTGCATAAGTAGGTGACTGTGTGGATTAAGATGTAATATTCTGCTTATTCGTGTACAGTATTAACTTAGGCTCACTAAGATTCATAATGAATAAGCTTTTTGTTTTGTTTAGTTTTGTTTGGCTGGTTTTGTAATGATTTACCACAGAGAACTGAATGCAACCAGAACAATACCTGTTGATCCATGATGGGTAAGATCTTTCTATGATAGAGGTTTAGTTACATAATAAGGCTGGAAGGATGATGTGGTCTGTTCAATAGAAATAAAATAACTGAATAGAAAATTAATTTTCTCAAATAGCACAAATCAAATAATGAAAGAGGTACTAAAATATGCCTCTTGTCTGTTAAAGAAAAGGAAATGTAAGAAAATAAATAACAGGCATAGAGCACATACATTTATTTTTTCACACTTGATGTATATTAATGAATCTGTTTTTCATCATTGATTGACTCAATGTCCAGGTCCTGAGCTATCAAAGCAGTCACCATGTTTCACGTTGTAAAAGGGTCCTTAAGCAGTGGGTTCATCCATGGTAATTTTTAAACAGAAGGGTGGCAATTTTGCACTCCATTGATGGCTCAGGACGTGGACATAGAGTCAATTAATGACTCAACCATTTATTCCATCCTGTGTACTCTGGGGCAATATACGTTGCACAGTTGAAAGCCCATTGAGATGCATTGAAAAGACCTGATTTGAGCTCTACATCCAAGAAGTTGAAATGCCATATGCCAGAGTTGAAGGACGAGTGGCCCAGAATTAATCCTAGGCAATGTGAGACTTCTCAATACTTACAGAATATTTTCAGTTGCAGTAATTGGTACTAAAAGAGCTTTTACAATTTACTGAAGCTATGGGGGCACTTATTTTTCCCCACAGGGGTATTTGATGTCTGATTACTTTTTGTTGAGTAGATAATGGAAACGTTGTAACTTTTTGTGTTATTTGTTATATCACATCACCTTTTATCTATATTATCAGTTATGTGATGGTCAAATATCTTTTTGATTCATAATTTGCCAAAAAACAAGAAATTATCATTGTATTTCCAGTAATAGTACTGGAACAGTAAGAGGAGAAATCAGTTCTCGGTTTCTTTCTTTCAGTTATCCCTTTTTCTTTTATTTGACGTTGCACAATGTCAACCCAACAAATTATGCTACAAGAAAATCGGTGAAAAAAATGTTGTACTACTCAGTCAAAAGAGGTTAAAGAGTTCTTTCTGCAGGTGTGCAGAGCCAGGTAATTACACTAAAACAGAATAGTGCTGAAGGTGAGGTCTAGGTCTAGTAAAGTAATAGTAAATAATAAAACATGAAAATACATAATTTGTTTACATAATTGAAAATATTCCTATTTAAATTATGTTCAGTCTATAATATATATTTTTTTCAATCAGTGGTATTATAGGATTTCATTGCCCATCCAGGAGATTTACATAGACAAGGCAAAAGGAAGACATAAGAGTGGGACATGTGAGTGCGTGGGAGGATAATAACATTTAAAATGCTCTGTCAGTGCACAGATTCTCTCAGTCAGCAACGTTAGAGGGTCAGCACTGCCTCTTGCTCATATCCTCCACTCTGACATAGGGGATAGTAGAGACAAGCAATGCTTACGGATTTAGAGGCGCCATCTGCTTAGCGACTTGTGGCATCTTCAGCCAGCCAACCAGAGTCAAAATGCTCAGCCTCAGGAGCAGGAGGCCGAGCCTGTTCCCCAATTACAAAGTTTGCTTTGCTGCGTCCGATGCCAAAGGCTCAGGTGAGGACTACAGCCTTCCGTTCGTCAAGGACAGCTGGGTCAAGCAATGGAACTCAATGGAGGACCTGAGCCGGGACATTTACGACATCTATGCCGAGTACGAGGACGAGGCAACGCCACCAACGCCTCCTTGCCGTCTCGCCTCACCTGTCAAGAATTACATGCTCAACATCAATGTGGGTGGGAAGGCGTACCAGATCTCCTCCAGGGTCGCAGCGAGGTACCCAAAAACCAGGATCGGCCGGCTGGCCATCTACACCGATCACAACAGGAAGCTGGACCTCTGCGATGACTACATTGTCCAGAACAACGAGTACTTTTTCGACAGGGACCCAGACATCTTCCACAACATCTTTAACTTCTACAGGACGGGCGTGCTCTGGATTAAGGATGAGCTGTGTCCTCGGAACTTCTTGGAGGAGATCAACTACTGGGGCATCCGGATCAAGAACACGCAGCGCTGCTGTCGGATCTCCTTCGAGGAGAGGCAAGATGAGCTCAATGACCAGCTCCAGGTGCAGCAGGAGCTGCAAGAGGAGCTGGAGCTGGAGGAGAACGAGGAGCTCTTTGACAGCATGGCTGTGGGCCGGATCCGCAGGGCCATCTGGAATCTTATGGAGAAGCCCTTCTCCTCCGTCACGGCCAAGCTCATGGCGGTGGCCTCCAGCTTCTTTGTTCTGGTCTCCCTCGTGGCTATGTCGCTCAACACGGTGGAGGAGATGCAGAATGAGGCACCCACCGACCGGCTGGGCCACAAGACCTACGGGGAGTACGTGGAGAACTTCTGCATTGCCTTTTTCACGATCGAGTACCTGCTGCGGCTCATGTCCACGCCCGACCTCAAGCTCTTCACGAGGAGCATGCTGAACGCCGTGGACCTACTCGCCATCCTCCCGCAGTACCTGCAGGTGGGACTGGAGCTCTTTGAGAGCGAGGACCACCGCATGGAGGATAGCGACATCAAAACGGTGGGGCAGGTGGGCAAGGTGGGGCAGGTGCTGCGCATCATGCGCCTCATGCGCATATTCCGCATACTGAAGCTGGCACGCCACTCCACGGGGCTGCGGGCCTTTGGCTTCACCCTGCGGCAGTGCTACCAGCAGGTGGGCTGCCTCTTCCTCTTCATCGCCATGGGCATCTTCACCTTCTCCGCCATGGTTTATACCGTGGAGCACGACGTGCAGCAGACCAACTTCACCAGTATCCCGCATTCCTGGTGGTGGGCAGCTGTAAGTAAAGCTATATCTAATGGGCAGGGATGGGAAGTATTTCAAATTCATGTATTTTAAATGTGTATTTGCATATATGTATTTCATATGTAGTACAGGTTGCTTGCCTGTGGTACTGTGTGGCTCAGTAAGTAGAGCATGATGCTGGCAATGGTTAGGTTATGGGTCTGATTCCCATTGGAACCACATATACTGAAAAATGTATGCATTTACTACTGTAAATTGTGTGGGATAAAAGTGTCTGCTAAATAGCATATGTTATGTTATGCCTCTTTTTTGTAGGATTTATACCTCTTTGTAACCTGTAAGCAAATACCTTCCAATTTATCTTGCCTTCCAATTTAACTTGGGCGTATCTTCCAAATAGATACGCCCAAGTACATAAGTGACTTCTAACTGCTGTATTAATGAGTGATGCCCTTAACATACCTATGGATTGAGGAAACCTAATGCAGTCCTGTCCTCACCACATTAGGTCCATAAGTACAGAGGCTATTTTTCCATGCTTGGTATTAATTGGATTGATTGCAATTTTTCAATGGATGCCTCAGTGCCAGGTGGAGACATATAGAGATGACTCTTCAGATTGGTCCTTGTCATGAACTGGCATATTGCCAGGGACTGGTGAAAGTAATCTTACATGTTAATGATTTAATACCATTACACACATTTGGAAAAAATCGAAAAAAATAAATAATCCTCCATGAGGCCAACAATACCGCGTGGTCCTGCGTGTTTGTGTACACATGTGCGAGTGCGCTCAAGTTTCTGTGTGCATTCCTATCTATGTAATGCGGCCAGTTGAATGTATTTTATCTAGAATCTCTGCTATTGATTAGCTCAGCTAGATAACAGCATTCATGAGTAACTTGA
Organism: Aldrovandia affinis; assembly: GCA_029706075.1. Classification (NCBI taxonomy): domain Eukaryota; kingdom Metazoa; phylum Chordata; class Actinopteri; order Notacanthiformes; family Halosauridae; genus Aldrovandia; species Aldrovandia affinis. Next base: position 434,136 of record JAINUG010000100.1, read on the forward strand.
CTTCTCTCTGCCCCAGGTTGCCATATCCACCGTGGGCTATGGAGATATGTTCCCAGAGACACATCTGGGCCGGCTCTTTGCCTTCGCCTGCATATCCTTTGGGATCATTCTGAATGGCATGCCCATCTCCATCCTCTACAACAAGTTCTCAGACTACTACGCCAAGCTCAAGGCAAATGAGTACACTTCCAACTTCAAGAACCGTGGAAAGGTGCGGTTCACCAAGAGGGCAACAAGGAAAATCGCAGAGTGTTGTGGGGGCACTCCGAACTCGTGATGAGCCAACAACCACCCCATACATCTGTCAGAATGTATTGTATGTGAGAAACAAGCACAGCTTAAATGTTTAACTTTTTTATTACCACATACACTGTATGCTGATCTGCATTTTAGTATACAGTATGTAATGTTCATAATGAACCTGGAAAATATAGAGGATACAAACTAAAACCTAGCATTTCAAAATGCGACAATGGTAAAATGTTCAGGTGCCAATGGTCAGATTAGGTGACGGAAGCATTCATTCATCTTTCATTCAGCAAATGCCAGCTGATGTTGTAAGCCTTCTGCTTTTGCAAGTAGAAGGTATATTTTCAAGCACAGGTGAGACAAAAGGCATCTCCTTGACTATCATTCTAAATTAGTCCTGTGTCCTTTTTAAACACAGTTTTGGAAGTCCAGCCAACTACAAAGGTTACACGCAGGTTGTTTTAAATTGATTTCTTTTACTTTAATTAAATGTAAATATTTTATTTAGAAAACTTGGATGCCTATTTATTTCACAATTCATTCTACACTACAGCACTGGTACAATTGTTTGTGTGAGTTGTCAGTTGTTTCATGTGATATTCTCACCACTTTTACTTCCCACATTGATTGTAATTAAGATGTAAATAACTCCCACATTGACATAAAAGCTTCTCTTCAAATATTTGAATTCACAAAACAATATGCTGTGTTTGCAGAAATAATACTGCATGCCTCATCATTACCCTGCATTTGAATTCATACACGCTATTCTTAATATACTGACTGTCTCTCCATTACAAGTTATTGTTTATTTTGAATGTGAATTCATAATTTCCATTATTTTATTTTGTATTTATTAGAGTAAAATTCTAAGATTATTTATTCTTTTAAACTGTAATTAATTTATTACTATATTTCTAAATATTGTCTTCAGGAAATAAAATAATAAATATTGTATGTTGAAGGAGCCAAAAGGAAAATTTTATTTGACAAAGGTTATCATTACTGGCAATGGCAGTTATCATGTGCATGCTTCAAAGGAAGAGCTTGCCAATTGAATGGAATCCCTGTTGAGTACTTACACCAAAATGCTGTATGTTTGCAATGATTAACAATACAGAATGAACTTAACTGTATGGAAATTTCATATGAACTTCCTTTGTGTCTTGTGTTGTTACCCATATAAATCATTAAGTGACATCACTGATGGAAACCAAGAAATGTTCCCTTTTGAATAGGTCAGAATGATCTGTGGTTAAACATAATGTTTGAAATAATCAGAGTTTAATATGCAGCATCTGGCAGAATGTGAGGAGAAAGGGCTCAATAATGTATTTTTGTGTCTATGAGTGTGTGGGAAAGATTGAATTTATCAGAGCCAAATTATACATTTGTAGTGCTTAGGAGCAGACTAGAGACTGAAGGAGTCATATACAGTGTCAGCCTCTGTGTTCAACTTCTGTCAAGCTCTCTGACAGAGACATTGTACTGTAAATGCACTGTAGGAGTTTGAGATATTACTAGCACTGATAAACAGTGTATTGACTTTTAATTGACAGTTGCAAGAAAATTATGAAGGCAACTTCGATTCATATTGTTAATATGTGCATTTATGGTCCATTTGTGTGTATTAATCTGCTAGGTTTATATGTGTTACAGAAAATGTATATGGAGGCAACTACAGCATGGAAACCAGATATAGGTCTGAACAGCATCTAAGACATTAGAAACAGCATATAAGGGCTTTCGGATTTGTTGCTTTGAAATAACTTGATAGAATTCTAAAGAATGTGATAACAGTACTATGACATGATGCTGTACATGGTTTAACATACATTTTTAACCATATTTAATACATATTTAAACATAAATATTAAAGGTGTATTTAAATATGTATTTACAGTTATCTTCTTAAACTCTGTAAAAAGTCCCTCTCAGTGTTACATTGTCATGCCACAAATATGAATGATGATGTTTGGGATGATGTTGGCTAAATTGGATCATCTAAATTAAAAACTGAACTTTAATTGCATGCAATGAACAGCAGCGGAGATTTCTCCAGGGATGAAGAGGAGGAAGATCCTCCTAAATAATTTTTAAAACAAAAATGAAGAAAATGTAGAAAAACAATCATTTTATTTTAGGTCTACTGAGGAGTAGTAGATCAGTATGTCCTCCTCTGTTATCAGTCACCATGTTGGCTCAGGAAGTGACATTTGTCAATCTGTCAAATGTCCAAGCTACAGTATGTGAGATGTAAAATAGAGAGCATAGTTGAAAATCTTTGTTTTGTTTTAGTGCAAACCTCCAGCTATCATCTGAACTAAATATCAGTTAAGTTTACATATAAAATAACAAACTAGTTTGCTATACAGTATGTAATTATAAAAGGTCAGAAGCTAGCCTTTCAAATTTCTGTCATTGGCTACTGGAAAATAATGCAAAAATGACTGTTCACTTTTTAAAAAGGTTATATTTCTTAAGCAATCTATGAGCTATTTTATTGATTTCAAATTTAAGTCTTAGCATTGGACAGCTGTGATGGTCATAGAGCCGGTTAGGCATGAAGATTGGAGAAGAGGTTCCATGATTAAATCCTACAGCAGCTGGTGCTAGCCTTAAGACACTGACCTATGGTAATACTACAGAAGCATAATCTGAGTAATTATCCACTGGTGCCCTAAAATGAGACTAAAATTCAAGTCTCTGAACTAAAAAAACAATTATCACCACAGACCACATAAAATGGGTGGCATTTTTTTTATTCTGCACATTTATGCTTTTCAAAATACTTTTTGTAATTTGTACCTATCAGCATGTAAAACAGTTCCTGTAAATGATAAGTAAGATACCATTACCAGGGTCAGGACTTTAAGGCTTTGATAGATCCGGAAATCTCTGCAACTGGTGATTTCTATTTGACATCTGGATGGTTATTATTGCATGCCCTAATCCTTTGCTGCATGGCCCCTGGAGGTGTAATCACTGCCTGTATCACTGTATAACTGTCTATACTACAGTTAACCCTCTACCCAAACCTACTTTTGCTGCTCAATCAACCACTTCAGCAAGAGAATTATGAGGTGTTTTGTGCCCATGCACTGTAAGGATACAAAGCGTCATTTATTTATAATATCAGTTGTCGGAATGCTGCTGAGGATTTACATTTCTTTCAATGATATGAGTACTTTCTCATACAGTCTGACCAGTCTCCTTTGACTTCACCTCTAATATAATTCCTTTATTTCTAATTCTCAAAATTTAGCCTTCCAACTCCATAATATATATATATTTTCACATCTTTATAGCTAGTTGAGAAAAGACAGAAAGATATGAGGGGCCGTGTAGGACATTAACCAAACCTGACTCGTATAACTACAAGTGAAATGCTCACACATACATACATACTCTGTAAATCTATGCACGCTCGTATAACATTTACTCATACTCGTCTGAAACACTTACACATAGCCTACATATGAGAAACACTCACTCATACATATATGCTAAATTCATAACTGAATCTGTTGTATATGATTACAAATATATAAAACGTTTAGATACATGTGCAAGTGTTTCACATATGTTTGTATAAATGTTTCAAATGTGTAGGCCTATGTATAGGTTTTTCAGTGCATGTATGCTCTTACATGTAGATGTGTGAGCATTTCACATGTATTAATATAAGTAATTTCAGTAGTATGTATACGTAATTGAGATGTAACTTATTCGAATTTGTTGTTGGAGAACATACAAAGCACCCTTTCTGACTTATCCACTGCTAGAGATGGAAGCTCTGGCCATTTTTTCTTGAATATCATGCCCTCTTGTGGCCGTACTACAATACTACAGTAGGCACAAACATAACAGAATGTCGTGACTGTCCCATTTTCAAAGATAAGGTCTCATCTCATCTCATCTCATCTTCAGCCGCTTATTCCTAGTTAGGGTCGCGGGGGGGCTGGAGCCAATCCCAGCATGCATTGGGCGAGAGGCAGGAATACACCCTGGACAGGTCGCCAATCCATCGCAGGGCACTACATACACCATTCACTCACACACTCATACCTACGGGCAATTTAGACTCTCCAATTAGGCTAACGTGCATGTCTTTGGACTGTGGGAGGAAACCGGAGTACCCGGAGGAAACCCACGCGGACACGGGAGAACATGCAAACTCCACACAGAAAGGCCCCCGGCCGGGATTCGAACCCGAGACCTTCTTGCTGTGAGGCGACAGTGCTATCCACTGCACCACCGTGCCGCCTAGCAAAGATAAGGTGGCAAAATTAATCTTAAACTAAACAATGAAGTGAACCATAACAAGTTACTCCATTTAATTTAATTTGATATATATACATATATTCATTACACTCTGTCTGTGTGCCAAACAGTGATTGTCATGATTTCAGGATTTAAAACATCTGTCTTTGTGAGGATCATTGGTCAGGTAGTGAATTTGAAGGAAAGACACAAAAATGAAGACCAAAGTTATTTCTCAGAAAGCCAGGGATATGGTTATCAAAAGGCAATCATTAGAAGGATACACAAAAATATCTATGGGTTTGGATATCACTGATCACTGATCACTGTTGGCTCAATAATCAAGAAGTGAAAGCTGCATCATACCACCCAGACCCTGCCTTGAAAAGCTTACTTACTCTAAAATTAATACAATTGAATGGATTTCATTTATATTATTCAAAGAGTTCAGTGAAAAGCTGCTGCTGGGTGAGAACCCAGTAAAACCTGAACAAAAAAAGAAATATATATATATACATACAGATACGGCACTTCCAGATATAAAGGCTTAAAGGCTTATAATCATCCAGGATTTACAGGGTGATTCCGATAAAAACAATGTATTACATTCACACACTATCTGAATTCCCAGCAACAGCAGGGTCAACAACACAGTACACACAACAACTCCAGTGACATTTTAAGGCAGCTGTCAATTTCAAGCAGATCTGTGATGGCATTCTCAGGACATGCATGAGCTGGACTGAGATCTACTTCTGCCAGTAAAATCTCCCAAGAGAAGGGAATGTTACCAGCTCTTATATTGATCTATATATACTGTAGTAGCTCTATATTATATAGATAATTTAATCTGTGAAAATATCTAGTGTTAATTTCAGACTATGCCATGCAGCTTTTAGATTGAGCTGCCTAATGTCTGAGTGTGAATCGTGAATGGTGAACAGATGAATGGTGTGGTGTGTACGTATTCACAAGCAGCAGGACCTTATCAGGAAAAAAACTTTTCAATGTGCATTATAAGCTTCTTTAAAAAAACACAATTTTTATTTTATAATCTTTTATATTTATGTCAATATTTAAATGAAATCATTAAAAAATATTTTGTCGAAGCTACAGTTCTGAAAAACTATATAGACGCAAACGTCATTACGTAAACGGTGACGATTCCTCTCCGCTTACACACTGCGTCACAACCTTCTTCTGTCCTTCTGCAAAAATGGTTCCTCCTGTGCAAGTTTCGCCGCTCATTAAGGTAAATGATGTTCCTTCTCGTAATTTTCAGCTAGTACCTTATATTCCAGTTAGTATAGTACCTCTTTAATATTACACTGTAACTGGTTGACAGTGGAAGTTGTAAGGCTACGATGGAATAAGGTTAAGGTTACTCAAATTAGCAGTTCTTATGTGGGAGTGTACTAACTAGCACAAATCACATTTTCAGTGTCTGCACTGTGCAAAGTGTAATATGGTCACCGTCACTGTTTTGTCCCAGCCAGCCAGCTATCTATCTACCTGCCAAGCTAGTTGTCTATAGTCATCATAAATTATTAGAAAAATCTGTAAGCGGTCGAATGCTAGTAGCCGGCCAGCTAACGTTGGTTGATTACCAGCTAGCTAAGTTGAGTAGCCGCCGTGTATTTACCACGTTATAGCTTATTAGTTTAATAACGTCTGCAACCTCTAGTCACAACTGACCTTAGTAACTAATGAACAACGAAAAATCATGAAATGGCTGATCACAGCTAACGTTAGCTTAGTAAATTTAGCTATAGCGTTACCTAAACCTTGTTACCTGTAGCTAGCTACAATATGACCTTAGCAGAGGTTTTAATTGAGTTTAGACCACACTGGAACGGCTGCTTGTAGCTAAGATTTTGTAGCCATCTATAAGGTTTAGGAAAGCTTAACGTTAGCTACTCAGAGTAGTTAGATCAGAGTAGTGAACGAAATTGGCTACCTAGCTGGATTTAACATTAGGAAATGTCCGTGGCCCATACCCAAGGAGTAGCAAAGCCCTTTCTAAAGTCGGCCTCTACTTATTGCAGATGGTATTAGTCCTGGAGAACACGTATTTTTTATTTATTGTTTCCCAGCAGCAGATTAAGGTGTTTTCCTTCCATAGTATTGCGCCCGGACGCTACACCAAAAGCCATATGCAAATGTAGGATAATTGGTTAGTGTTCTAGTCGATTTGTCATACCCATCACTAGTCTTTACCCAGGGACAGTATTCTTTACAGTGTATGGGTACATTTTGCCATATGTATTTTTATGATGTTTGCATCCATTTTACTGGTGCTTCTAATTTCAGACAGCCAGGTGGGGCGCCTTGCTTGTTGGGATTGTCTATGGAAAGAGGAGATATGGTGAGTTGCTTTTTGAATTTTAATCGAATTAAATTTAATTGGTAGTTTTGATTCCTAACCTCTAAAACAGAACATTTGAACAACGTGATACAATATTCAGACAGGATGAATGTCAGTTGTCCAAAATAGAAATGATATAATTTTAAATGAATGAATTCATCCCCCCACCCCCCACATTTTTTTCACCACAATTTGTAATTCCCAATTGCACGAAAGGGACACATGCAACTGTTCCATGCAACTTGCCATATGCAACCATGGCACATTTTTCATTACTGTGCATGTCAATGCTACCTGGAAGGAAGGGGTTCTGCAAAACCTACTTTTTAATTCAAACATTACTTTCCCTGGCAATCACTTACTGAATGAACAATTGTCAAATGTGATTTGCTTACTTGTAAAATTGCTTCTGCCTAATAGAAGCTGTACATTAAAAATTATTTAGTGAATGTAATTAGTTATTAAACTTACAGCAAGTCATAGGTAGCAGTGTTTAACACAAACATACCAGAAGGATGTCATATGGAAGTTTATTAGAAGTTTTTGTTTGTTTGTTGGTTAACTTCCCCCTACATGCAATTCTCAGACAACCTTAAGCCCATTGCTGAGGAGGAGAGGAGGATTGAGGAAGCAGAAAAGAAAGTACGGGAGGAACAAGAGCGCATTGCAAAACAGCTGGCAGAAGGTAGGTGACTGATCCCCTCTTATACCACACATTCCCCTGCCCCCTTCACCTGACTTATCTGATTCACCCATGTCATAGCATGCCAAATCTATTTACCTTCACCATATCTGCGTATCCAATTTGCCTTTACCTAACTTGTCCTATGCCATAGTATGCCAAATATATGAACCTATATCATTCCTGCCTACCCTGTTAACCTTTACCATTTAATGAATATAAGCTACATCATAGCCAACTGTATATTTGTCCCTGCAATGCGTTGATCTGTTTTGTAACTTACCATACCCAACATAAAAATAAATACTAGTCAAATCTTCTATTTATGTAGTGTGCATTCATTTGCAAACAGTTTCTTCTGGAACTGTAAAACTTGTTGTGTTACTTATATGACAGGAACACTTAAGAATGCAGGCACATTCAATTATTTTTTCCAGCTGAAATAAAATTAGTGTTTTTCATCGGCAGCTCATTACAACAAACAAGTGATCATATACAGCACAGTGAGCACAAACATGAGTACATCACACATCGTGGATGAAGTAAGAATATTACAAATGTAAATATTCAGCATCCACATTTATCTGGGTCTGTATGAGAAAATGGGCCTGGACCTACCCATTTTAAACGCAGGCCTGTCCAATCAGGGGTGCCTTATTTCTTATGTATTGTATGTATTTTAAGAAACGAAAGCTGAATTGTTGGGCTCATTCTTTTGACTAATCAAAACAATGTAATCAAATATGCCTGGTGGACGAGTGAGCATTTTACATACTGTTACGGGTAGAAATACAGAAATAGACAAATCCGTTAACGAGCGATGGCATTGGCAACAAATTGACTATTTCAATCAAGCATTATAAACAGCATCTTGTTATAGGTGTATGTGCTCTGGCTCCAGCAGTCAAACAAGTCTGCATTCATCAGTAAAAAATATGGATATGTAGAATTCATCTGAGTAATGCACATAAAGATGATTTAATATTTCACGGAGAGAACATGTTTTGGCATTCATCACATAGTCCGTGCATAGGCGCACCTGCTTTGGAACGTGCTCATTCAACAAGGCAAACCTTTACTAGTGTTCACCAACAATCATGTGTCCCCAACATTGTATCTGTTCGCTTAAGTAATATGCTGCTTCCTATTTTCCATTAAGGTCTGAATTACATTCAATATGCGAAGCTTGGTTTTATTTTTAGGCATGGATAACTTGCAAAATAAAAATGTGATGAATGGACCTTGCATGAAAAAACTTTTTTGGAATTTGTTCAAAGCAGTTTTCGGATTGTTGACTAACACGTTAGCTGAATCTAGCAGAAAAAAGTTAGTAAAATTAAGCAAAACGTAGGATGTGAATTCCATAACTGTCTTTTTAATGTTATATATTGGCTAGTACTTGCCCACCCACTTTTACGTAGGTCCACCAGAAAATTATTTCCTGGCTGCACTTATTTCCACATTGTGAAGTGTGATTGTTGTATGTGATATCTAATTCACTATCTCTTTTCCACAGCCAATGAAGACACCATTCTGAAGTAAATGTCCACTGGATATAAATAATTTGTATTTCAATAAAAATATTTGTGCATCCTCCTGACATTTTTGAAGTCTTTCTGGTTTATCAGTAAAAGTGTGATGATCCTTGGGATTAAAGACACCCCTTTGTCCTCTCATTTATCACACAGATAATATAGCGCTGTTAAGAGGACGCTAATATCAGGGATGTTTTTTCCGGATTAATCCGTAATTCCGGATTTTCCGACCTGAAAGTGTGACCCACGTGAATCATGCTGATCCGTAATAAAAGAATTGGGGGATGGGGTATGAGCTTCCCAAGTGGAATCACAGGCTAATCATATGAAATTACTATAAAAAAACTAAACGAGCTGACTGAAAAGCAAAGTGCTGCACTGCAGTGCACTGTATATTTTACTGCTTTTTTGTCCTTTGCCAAACATGTCTATTTCGTGATCCAACATGTTGTTTTCAAGCTATAGGTGGCGCTGCCAGACTTTGCACTCACTAAAGGCCTATACATGCTTGAGCAACATGTCGCAGAGTTTGCGTTGATGTCACGTACCTAACACAAAAATCTATATTAAAATAATGTTAATGTTGCACTGCGGTCGCGAGTTTGATTTTTGTGCTAGGTATGCAACATCCTCAGTAACACCCTCCGCTACATCAACGCAACCTCTGCGACGTGTTGCAGTGGATGTCGCGTTGCAGTTGCTCGAGCATGTAGAGGCCTTGAGGGAGGGACACAAACTTGGTTTATTTACACCATCCAGATTTTTTGAATGATCATGTGATGTATAAATAGAAAATAATGTGGAAAAATAAATCCTGCCCTATTTCCCTTTCCAGTGCTCAGATGTCTTGCTTACCTTTACCTACATTTAAAGTATAAATTAATCTAAATACCGTATACTTGGACAGTATATGGACACTACAGTATTTGGACACTACAAATAAGTGTTCCACCATGCAGAACATCAGTAACATTTCGTAGCTATTGCCTTACAATTTTGATATTTAAGAACAATATTTTTCATTTGCCACAATCTCACAGTAATTCTATATGGCATTAGGCCGATGTCAAAATGAGATTCATTCATTTTGTTCATAATTTCATCAATTGTCCAGATACCATATCAGGGTTCAACATTAACGTTGCCCGGGGCAAGTAAAAACCGTATTGAGTAAAACTGGGCAGGGAATTGCCCAATTAGGTAAGTAATGATTCAGTGCTAGCATTCATTCCAGCACTTTTATTTGCAAAATCTTGGGTTTGTTTCGTTTTAAGACTGGTTTCGTTTCTAATACAATTAGCTGTGTTGTGTTATGATTAAAGCAGAGGATTATGTTGGGTCCTGTAACCAATCACAGTCTTAAGGCCATAATACACTTTTCTCATACATTTCTACAAATAACAAAAAGTCATTTTCAATGGAAAATTGTTGAGGCAACAATTGCCCAAAAAATTGCAACTGTATCATGGCCTTTAGAACGGTAAGACTGACGAATAGCTTGTAATGTTATCAATAAAAAGCCACAATGCCATATTTTAGGATTCGAATGGTCATGATTCATTTTACTTTAGCAAACTCCTACACAGGCTTTCTAGTCGATGGTCTGGACATTCATTGTCGTAACTTGACACATGAGCTGCGTTGTCCATTTGAATTTGGAATCCTAATGAGAAGTAGTTCCGGCGGTGAAGTAACGTGGATCCTTGTTTGTGCAGCGTGCGTCGTTGGGCGAATTAATATGTTTTAGATGTGAGAAGGATGTGTCAACCAGTCTGAATTGGGTGTTCATCCAAGCCGTGGTATACATCTATATCTATCTATCTATGAGTTTACATCCCAAAACAAGGAATTCCATTCGCCATCGTTTGGTAAAATTCCTTGTTTTACCGTCTGTTTATTCCTTAATATACTTTCCCAAAATTATGATGTGAGACGTTGCTGAAGCAAAAAAATAACATGTTGCAAGCATTTCAATGTAAAAGTTCTGACGAGATCGCTTACATACCCTCCAACTGACAATTCGAATCTTGACGTTTTATTTAAAACATTCTATAGCTACCGTGGCATGACAACATTAATTAAATACTGTTATATTTCTCAAAATCGACATGTTGAAAATCGTTTGATTTTCACCATCAAACATTCAACATGTGACCTGTGAATTGAATGGTGTATTGCACTCAATAGGACAGTTCCTATAGCAACATGGCAGGTATCCTTGTTTGTTTGTACGCTTTTATTTTGCTTTTTCAATTAAGCTGCGCACCCAAAGACGAAAACAACAAATGTTATGGTAAGTAATTGCTATTCCCATCCGGGTGAACTTGGAAAGGTCTTCCTTTTTTTTTCTTCTAACATCATCCCAGCCCTAAACTGCTCACTGAAAGCAGTTAATGTCATCCCATTTTGTTTTCTCAGTGTTGGAGAGACTGCCCCGAACCTTGAAAATAACATTTGTTTATGTTGTGCTACTTCATCCAAAAGAAGTAGAGCTTCGTCTTTGGAGAAGTGTTGTTTTCCCTTTCTTGTAGGCTCTGCCATTTCCTTTGACTTAAGAGGCCCAATTTTGTGGCTTTCCCTGTAATTGCATTTTTCAAAATGTACTATTATTTGTAACTAGCCTATTTCTAATTAATTTACATCATACCTATGTCCCTAAAAAACAAACTAGATATTGCAAATTTGTCAGTCGATTGTTTTATTATCGACTTGCTTTGCTTTTTGTCAGACTGGTGCTGGGGCAGAGTTAACACGTTAAACTCACACGTAAATACCAGCTAAAGACTGCTTTCGGGAAACACGTAGAAGTAGCATGTACTTTTCCTACGTTCATTGCAAATTTGCACGTTAATCTCTAACGTTCTCAGGAAACCCACCCCAGTTCAACTTAACATGTATTGAAGTGTACTAGTTTTCACAAGTGCATTGCTGTGATATAACAAGATAGCAGAGCATGCGCAGGGTTTACACACTAACATTGGGCCTCATGCAAGAACATTTTCGTATTTTTATCGTATCTTTCTCGTATTTTTTTTTCGTGAGGTAACTTCTACGAGTGTTGCACGTCAGATTCAGCAAACGCTCGTAACTTCAGAAAACTGTCGTAAATGACAACGTAAACATGCTGAATGCTACGTCTTCTTAAATGAGTGCGCCTTCATATGATTTGTGAATTAGCATAATTAACGTCCCAATAATGCCACATAAGGTTAGGCGTCCCGCCCCATTTTCATAGGAAAGTCATTCATAATAATGGCACCGAACAAAACCAAGAATAACAACTTTATGAGCTAGGAGATTGAAGTACTACTATCTGAAATAAGTAACTGAAAGCACAAAGACCATCAACAGCGGAATTAAGGGACCTGTTAAAACCAAGGAGTGGGAAAAAATTACTTGTGCAGTTAACGCAGTATCATCTGTTGCCCGTAGCATCACATAATTTTTTTTTGTGTGATTTGAAATTGGAGTCAAAGTAACGTCTTGCGAAAGCAAGGCGATCCATGACTGCAACAGGAGGGGGTCAGGAGGAAGTCTCCGAGCGAATACGTGCCATAATCTGCGAGGTTGCTTGTCCGGTGTTGCAACGGATATCCCCCTGGACAGCGACTGACAGCGAAGCACAGCCCGTGGTAACCGAAAACGCGACACTAGCCGTTCGTCTGTCTCTGCAAATAGACCAGCATGCTCTCTAAAGACGCGCTCTCTTCCAAGATATTGGATAATGATATAATTATATTAATGAATTATGAATATTATCCTACAATTTGAAAAGAAAACAGTCAAATATAGGCCTACAATTGTCAAACAGGATACTCTCAAAATGATTATACATTATGAATTCTATCATTTATCTTGTATTTTATATAGGCTATTCAAACTCAACATTTCTTCTAAGTAACGAAATAGACTCCATTAGTCAAACACAAAGTTGTTTTGCTTTGGAGAACGGCAGGCAAATCGTAGACTACGTATGACTCGTACAACAGCTCTGGACCACTCTTAAATCTTGTTCGTACCTAAGAGAAAATTCTAAATACGAGAAAATTGGTGAATGCAGCAAATTCTCGTAAATCACTCGCAGAGTGACTTACGAACGAATTTGTGCGTAAAAGTGGTTCTTGCATCTGGCCCAATGTCTGTAACTGACAACATGCACACAGGGCCACAGTAAGATAAGGGGGAGTGTTGAAAGAAAAGGCACTTCAACGTCGGCGGAGCAGTCACGTAACCATTAGTACCCGTAGCTATGCCCTTCATGGGTCTAGTCCCTGTGTCGTTTTCCATCGCACAACAGAACCGTGAAGATAGGAGGAGTTAGATAGTAGGAGTCAAGGCCGAAAATACCATATATATTGGGGGGGACACATCCCCCCCAATATTCAGATATGCTCAAAATGTCCCCCCCAATATATAGCCTAGCTGATATAAAAAATATAAATAAATTGATTTGGTCCCCCCCAATGTTGACTCCATGGTTACGGCCTTGGTAGGAGTTATCTGAAGTGAAAAAAATGCCACCGCAATATACAGTATATATTGACGCTGTGACGTACGTGATAAGGACCCAGACGCAGATCAGGATAAGGCAAAGAATCGTTCAATAGAAAGGGGTCAAAACCAGGAGTCAGGGTAGCGAAGGTACAAAATCACAAGGCAGAGAGAAGTCACAAAAAACAATTCAAAAATTCAAAACCGGGAAGCAGATAGGCAAACAAACAAAATCGACAGGCAGGCTCATAGTGATAACAGAAGGGGTGTCTCAGGAAAAACTACAGACTCTGGCTTACTAAGAATTGGCTCAGGGAATGAAGATCAACGTTCTGACGGGGAAGGAACATAAACACGGAACTGATATACAAACAGGAAAGGGCAACACAATAGGAATCAGGTGTGACTGGGAGGAGAGGTAGGAACACAGGTGTAAACATTGGGAATCGTTAATCCAATAACGAGGGGAAACGCAAGACACGGACTGGGAATAATACAAACACATAGACAATAAACGACCTGGGAGATCAGGCAGACACGTGCATAGTTAGAAGGGGAGGAACGCATATAGAAAACTGTGTGTGAATGAAAAGAAAAGTGGAAAGCTAACAGGGATAGGATAACGAGAGAGAATGACAGCGATAGTAAGAAGCGTGAGATAATTAGTGATTAGTAGTGTTAGTAACTTAATCTAAATCCCTAATGTTAGTAGATTAGTAGGTTAGTACTATATACATCTAACTAATATATACAAAGTGTAATATAGAAAGTAAGAAGGAAGAAAACGAGATAATAAGCTAAGACGGAAAAAACGGAAATGTAGAACTTCCCGAAGTGCATGACAAGACAAGGAGTGGATCTCGAATAACAGGAACGATGATAGACGGGGACCAGAACGTGACCGAATGACGAAAACTAAATACTGAATAAAGAATAATGAATGATGAATAAATAAAAATAAACAAAGTACAAAAAACAACAGAACAGACACTCAAAAACATAACAGACGCAGCCAGATCATAGACTCTCCGATTTTCCGACGTGAACACCCTTGTGAGTTACAGTATCTGAAGTGTAGTTTCAGCAGCGGCATCAGTTTGCCAGTCGGAAGGAAAGTTTGAATGTACGGTTTCTGTTCCAGACTGTCCGTTTCTTCCATCTAATACCATATTAGGAAACGTAAGTGTGAATTCAACTCAATATTCATTCAGTAGGTAAACGTAAAGATGTTGCAAAATGTTGTTGTCTTAAATTGGATTATTAGCCTATTGTAATAATAATAATAATAATAATAATAATAATAGTGACAGTAATAGTCAATATTAATTACATATTATTTTTCAAATGTAATGAATTACCACAGTCTATTTATATTTAATTCAAAATCATTTACAATAAAGCAGAATAAGTCAAAATAATATGCAATTAATAGCTGTGTCTATTTGACCATATGATACAATAAATATTATGTTTGTAGACTTAGCTCTCTCTTTAGTTTACTGTTGACTATTTTGCACTATTAACAAGCTTGTAAGACAATTTGGACAACATGGACCTGAACCAGAGGACCTGAATAGACCCAGCCAAACATGCTGCCCTAAAGAGTTGTCTTTTGCTGAGGTACTCTTGAGTTTACGCCGTTTTATTCCTTTGCTGTCAGATTTCCTGTATTAATAAATACCCACAACTCCTCCTGCTTTCAAGTTGCAAATAGGATATGTGACCATTAACTGTGCTAAAACCATTGTGAGGCATATTCAGATCTTAAATATTCTGTCCGTCCGCCTGTGAGTTTGTTAATCCTTTTTTGTCTTTCAGAAAACAATATAAAAATGAATAGTATAGTATATGTTTAAAAAAAGCTGTATAAGTCACTCTGGAAAAGGCCAGGAGTGCTAATAAGCAAGTGAACAATAGTAATGTTATGGAGTTATTTGTATACTTAGGTCTAATTGGCTTGTTGTGGACCCAGGTAGCAGGCCTTTCAAATTCAGGTGTTCGTTTTTTTCAGATGTTTGCGAGCTCGCCTGAGCAATCGGAGCCAAATCTCAACCCACCCAAGCATGACAACTGGAACATATTATCAATCATGGCCACCACTGTAGTTGTCCTGTTGATTGGCATTATGTGGATCTCACAACATATGGTAAGCTTTTTTTCATTTCCCCTCCTGATTATTACTATGATCAGCTTCTTCATAATTTTTGCATTATTAATGAGAATAAGTAGTGTCTCGTAGTGTTCCCCGCATACAGGTCCCATAAATGTTCAACTGACTGAGATTGCATGCCACCGTTTTGTCCTGCATGCAGACACTACTGTGACTGTCATGTTTTTATTTTATTATTTTATTTTCTGTTTATGCTTCCTTATTCCCCATTTTCTCCCTATTTTTAGTTGCCAATTATACCCAATCTTTTTCATGTCAGTTATCCCTACCATTGTATGAGAGGTTGAGTCCGGTAGTGGGCGCTGTACCACCTCCTCTGAGCCGGCACCCGCCACAGTCACCGCAACACACAGGACCACTTGTAAATGCAGCAAGCTCGAATCAGCTTTCCTCCCCCCTCCCTGGGGGGGACAGCCAATTGCCGCCCCCTAGTGGCACTCTTTGCCAGAGTCAA
The DNA here is from genome assembly GCA_029706075.1 of Aldrovandia affinis. NCBI lineage: Eukaryota > Metazoa > Chordata > Actinopteri > Notacanthiformes > Halosauridae > Aldrovandia > Aldrovandia affinis. Next base: position 450,345 of record JAINUG010000100.1, read on the forward strand.
ACTGGCGTGACCTAGGTGGAATCGAACCCCAGCCGCAGTGGGCAGCGTCAAACGTTCTTACCGCTACACCACCAGGGAGGCCCCCTTTTTGTTCATTTTAATTAATGTAGATTTTTTTTTAGTTTAGCTAATCCCTTTGATTATTCTAATATCCATATTAACTGAAGCCTCATATTGCTATGTGAGAGTTTCAGTCATTATAACCAGCCAATCAGTATAATAAAGCTTAGATCAGTCATATAAAGCGGAATCTTACATAATCTGCAAGCTGTTGTTGTTTTTTGTTGTAGACACTGGTACAAACAGGCTATTAAGTAGAATGTTTGCATTTCAATGCTCTGTTTCCCTTGCAGGTGAAATCTTCCCTCACGTTTATCGAAGAGGAAAGCAATCGGCTCAACGAGAGACTGCTGTTGGAGGAAAAATGGAATTACGAGCTGGCAGGTATGCTGTGCAACTGAAATGCCTTACTTTACCCCCGCTTCAGTTAGACCTGTTTAAAGTCCCGGTAAACTGAATTATGACCAGTTTGTGTGTGCACCAGGGCAAAACAAGATCCTGGAGTTTGAGCTGAAAGTCTGTGAAAGCAAGAGAAGCTACCAGGAATCCCTGATCAAAGATCTACTAGAGCAGTTTCAAACCATCAACAGGAAGTGCCAGGAGAGGGTGAATGCTCTTCGGGGGTAAGTACCTGCCAACATTATGGGGTCAAGGGAAAGATGGGCACTGTGCACTTAGTGGCATTGAAGTGGAATCTGAGCTCTTGACATCATAGTTAATTTAGTTACAGTTTCATCTAAAGAAGACAGACAGTTCATTTATAAAAATGTAATCTCAAGATGGCAGCTTTGTAACGTACTTTCTTTTTCCACATCCTTCGCTAGAGTAAAGATATGTTTTGCATACTGTATAAAAAAGGTTTAAATCCATTGCAGTGTAAGGATGAATCCCCTGTGCCCTCTATTTTTCAGAAAGCCGGCCAGAGCGATGTGGGCAAAGGTAGACCTGAAGAGTTGTAAAGAGAAACATAAAACAAACCAGGTGAGAAAGTATACCTATACTCACACTGCACTCCACACAAAGGAGAATCAAGCCTGTTCACCATTCAGTTCAATTTGAGCAATTTTAGGAAGGTCTGCTTTGGTTTTGTTTGGTCCCCAACAGTAATGGATCATGAATTCCTCTCTGTTTATTTTCTCGACCCAATTTAAGGTCTGTGCTTCAGAAGAAACTCTGCCAATAGAGATCCAAGATATGGAAGACATTTGCAAACTGTGAGTTCAGCTCATGGTTAAAAGCCACTATTAAATAGAGTTATGATAAGCTATTAGATTGGTTATTATAGCCCCAGGATCGAGTATTATAAAATGGTAAACAGGTGTCAGCTCATCATTAGCTGTTGTGAGTAATGAGCAGATGAGTGGTGAGCTGAATGTTGATTTGTGTGAAAACTCGGATTGCATCCTGGGCACCATTCATTTTCTGAAAGGTGCATTTTTAAAAATCTTTTTCAAAGGCTGGGTAAGGTCAGGACTACACTGGTTGAAATCTTCGGAGCAAGATTTGAGTCCAGCCCTGGCAGCTTCGAACAAGATCCCTCTTTCAAGACAGGTGAGCCCCCTGCACTTTCTATCATAGTTAGAGCTGCCCACCTGGACAGCTAGTTAAAGGTCTATTTTGTTCTGATATTTGGAAGTATTTTCTTTCAACACAGACAGTTGTTAATGCATGGAATGCAACTTTTGCCAGGTCATGTAGTAGAAGCAAAGACTCTCTTGGGCTGTTCAAGACCAGGTTTGACAGTGCTAGATACTCCCTAGACCAGGGTTTCTCAAACTTTTTTACTCCACGACCCCATTTCATGGGTGGGAAAAAATCGCGACCCCATACATAAATGATAGTGCAATTGCAACGCTGAAAAACTTTAGTCCAGAAACATATATTGGTGGTCTATTTCCAAAATAGTAGCAAATGCATTCACAGGCTATATCTTTATGAAAAACAAATAAAACAGACTTAATAGTAGCAAATACAGTACATTCACAGGCTATATCTTTATGAAAAATAAAACTGACTGCTTAGCCTACTTAATGGGATGGATGTGCTTGGAGTGTTGAACACAGTTCATCGATGCGTGGCTGCGCTGGGCTGAGAAAGAGGCGGAGATCCCCTTCAACTCTCAGACGCGATCTATATTTATTTTTAATTAAAGTCAATGCCGAAAACCCGGATTCACTCGTTAGCTCTCGTTAGCTAGAACCTCCCCACACACGACACATTGTGGTCTTGGGTCCTCCTCATGTCCTGTCCATGTAAAGCCATAGGTGAGGAATTTCGGGTCATAACTTATTTTATTCCTTTTTGTTTTATTTGTATTTTTGTAATTTTCTGCTGGTCTTTTGCTAGAATTTGACTCACCTCCAGCACCACTCCTGACAACAAACTTGTCCATTTTCGTGACTGCTGTATTGGTGCGCTACACATGCAATGGGGTAGTGCAGTAACGTTAAACGCATGCGTTGGATTAAACTCATGCATGTCGGTAGATTAAAAATAATCGGTCAGAAAAGACAGAATTGCCTGAAACAAATAAATTTATTTTAATTTTAAAAAATTTTGGCGACCCCACCATGACCCTTTGGCGACCCCAAGTGGGGTCGCGACCCATAGTTTGAGAACCGCTGCCCTAGACCATTGACCCACCATTACCCTTTGGCGACCCCAAGTGGGGTCGCGACCCATAGTTTGAGAACCGCTGCCCTAGACCATTGGTTCCTACATTGGTTCCTGAGCCCACAACCCATTTCACGAGCAAATGCATTTTCTATTACCTACCCCCTTTTTCAAAATGGAGCCTAAAATAAATTGTAAAATGTAATTTTACCATATGTCAAAACAACTGTATTAGCATTGTAATGAGTAATAAATTATTGCTGTATTACTGCACTGATCTCGTGCGCTAACTATGATTGTTCCTACCATGTATTAATGCACATCTTGTAAGTCGCTCTGGATAAGAGCGTCTGCTAAATGCTTAAAATGTAAAATGTAAATGTAATGGATCTGCCCAAACAACCCATAACTCATTATGGAAACAGTCATTTAATTTGTTAACCACATGTTTGATGTGGACTGTGTTGTCTTTACTCGGTAACATTCGTTTTTGTATGAAATGTCGCCATTCTTGTCTTATCTTCTGTTGCAATTTAAATTTAAATTTAATTTAATTTTCATTTTAACAGGCCTTAATACCTACAGCTCTCAGTGTGTCATCTAGCATGGTGGAGGCTAGTATTGTTACGAGCACCCTGGACTGCAAGACCTGTTACATTTGCCTACAATGTGCTCAGTCAGTTACCAGTGTAGACTGCAGTTTGAGCCTTCTCCCTTATCACTGTACAGTTTCTCTCTCTCTCTCTTCTAGAAACTCCTGACTGCAATGAAGAGGTAAGCCAGCTTGGGTTGTCAAAAAGTTAAATACAGATTTTCATCCACACTGCCAAAAAAGGCATATTGGGTATTGACACATTTGGATGTCTTAATTGATTTGATTTTAACAAGGTTTGAGGATATCAGATGATGGCCAAGCCTTTTAACACCAAATACATGGTGTCACCTGCTCACTCTTAGCAGTAGATACATGTACCACAGATTATGAAGGGAACTACTGAGATTCAGTAACTAATTTTACTTTCACAGGAAAATACTAACAGCAGAGAGCTGGAAAGGAAAGGAACTCTTCATCTGGAGAAGCTGCAGGAAGAGGAGAAAAATACACAACTGTTGGAAGGCATATTGAGTGTTTATTTTCTATTTCTACACCAATTTATATCCCAAATTATTTACTTTTCTCCCAGTTTGGAATGCCCAATCGTATTCATGAACCCATCCCATTCGGGAGAGCACAGACAAGCTTGCCACTTCTCCAAAATGCGTTCTGCCAGCTGCCATTTCTGTTCACTCCGCAGTCCACATAATGAGCAGCTCAGATAACGTGAGTGCACCATGTGCAACTGGCGCCAATTTGAGGAGTTGAGGAGTTGGAGTTGCATGAAGAGGCAGGAGCAGCCCTGCTGACCAACCCACCTTTCAGCATCTGCCTGTATCTGAATTGGAATGTCTGTGCTCCAGATTGTGTGGAGAGGCTGGATCAGGAGAGAGATGGTGGGAGTCAGGAGTCCCCACTGGATCAGGAGAGAGATGGTGGGAGTCAGGAGTCCCCACTGGAACAGGAGAGAGATGGTGAGAGTCAGGAGTCCCTGCTGGAGAACATGACCATTCAGCAGGAGCTCCACAGCATGAGCGAGCTGCACCAGGAGAACCACTACCCACAGCAGTAAGCACCACACGGGACTGTCAAAGGGAAACATGGGCTTTGTGCACTAATGATAATGATTATGATGATAATAAGAATAATAACATCAAAAAATATTATTTTTGTTGCTGTAACTTTTATTATTATTATTTTATGATCATTGTTAAAAGTATGAATATTAATATTGGTGTTAATATACCTACATGAATACATTTATAGAGCACATTTGAAAAACTATCTTGCAGGAAGCTGGATCACGAGGAAGTGGAGCAGCAGCTGAACAGGTCAAAATGTAAGGCGAAGAAGGTGAGCGAAGAAGAACTCAAAATTTACTCCAAAATGTACACCTTCCTCTCCTCACACAAGAACCACATTTATAATTAGCCCCGGTCACTCGTCCTGTAGTGCTCGCCGGAATTGACAGAGGACATTGCAGTATTGAGACTGACATAGGAATATAATTGAGAGAAAGGGAAAAACTTGGGGTTAAAAATTGGATAGAAAAAAGAAGTGACAGAGGGAGAATTCTACAGAACATATGGCATTCCAAATTTAGAGGGGAAAAAAGAAGAACATCAGGATTTCCTGCAAGCAGGTTTTTGTGAAAACATTCCTTTTTTGCCAAAGGAAGAATCATTCATTTCTCTTTCCATCACCACAGGTGAAAGCCCCAAAATCGATTCTAATCCAGGATGCAGAGAGGAGGGAGAGGACTACATTTCCAAAGAAGCAAGTTCATTGGTCGGCAAAAGTCACTTAAATGGGTGACTGACATACACTGGGAAGGCTAATTGCCCACAATTGTTGCACAATTGCCAAAAGTAATGGCAATACAACCTGTTGATGACAGGCCTGTGACCACCAGATAGTTTCAGTGTGTTCTCTGGACTATTACATCCTCCTTGCCAAACAAAATGGCTGATTATTTCTTCTAGGGACAACATTGACTATGTCTGAATGGTACTTTTTTATGTTGGTCAGGCTGGATGAGACACTCCCTGGAAACTCCAATCAAACCATGCCCCCTCTTAAGATCGTTGAGCCCCGGACATTTGAGGCTTTCCCTGCCATAGTCACCCTCATGTTATACTGATGTTAGGAAGTTTTTTTGTTTTGTTTTACACAGATAGTTAATGAATGGAATTATCTTGCCAGTGACCCTGGCAGAAATAAGCAAAGTAAATATTTTGGCTACTGCTTCTACCAAACTAGCAAATGAGAAATTGTGCTCTGTTGGCTAACTAGGATGATTACATTAGGATTATTACATTGGCTGTTATTATTATTATTGTTATCATGATATCACTGGTTTAGTAACATAACCATTTAACATCCATATGGAGGCATACAGGCTTTTATAGCCTTATGGACAGACTGTACAACCGTACATTTGTTTATTTTCAAAAGACTGCCTGCTGCCATAGCCACACCCCTGAATGGAAAATCTCACCCAGACACACCAAAAGCTACCAAACGCAACCACCATTCAAGACAACCTACCATGAGCAGCCCCGCACACCATGCCCATAGTGCACTACTGCATCCATCTGTAGCAAGTAGTTAACTATGTGAAAATAATATTTGTTGTTACCTCTGTTAAATAAAGCATGCCTTATTTCGATTAATACCAACAGTAGTTATTAGCACTGATGTTACATCTGTCATTTCAACTGAACCACTGCTCGGCGCTTACGTAACGGAAATGATCACATGAAATATGCTCTCAAAACTGATTTGTTCCCTCAGTAAATCATTTCAGGGTTTGATAGGTTTGAAATGTTGATGGGCTTCCCTATTCAATGAACTCTAAAATTAACAAATCATGGGGGATAGTAGTACAGTAGGTGTGTGCATAGTCGTCGCGTTTACTTCAGTGTTGTGATGGAGCTAGAGAGAAAGAGAGGGTGCCGTTCTTAAGTGGAAAAAACATTGAATTGATATTGCCGAATAAGGTTGAAATATTTCTGCTTACCAACGTCTGAAAGATACACCAAACTGACAGCAAATCATTTTACAGCACATTCGATAGAATAGCATTTATATATTTCACAACATATCAATGACATAGAATAGCATAATATATTTCACAACATATCAATGACATACATTTTACATTTTTGCAGACGTTCTTATCCAGAGCGACAAACACAGTTTACATTTCTTTTACATACAATCCATTTATACAGCTGGATATTTTACTGAAGCAAATCAGGTTAAGTACCTTGCTCAAGGGTACAACAGTAGTGCCCCACCTGGGAATTGAACCTGCAACCTCTTGAGTTACAAGCCAAGTTCCCTAACCATTACACTACACTGCCAGCTAGTCTGTCCATAAGCACCTTTGGTGTCCACATAAACCCTTAGCTTATGTACCCTACTCTTCCACTTTATCATTTTGGTTGTCTTTATCCCATTATTTATCACACTCAATATTTTATTATCAAGTTTGAATCATATTGAAAAACATAAGTCAATAAACAAGTATGAGTTGTTGACACAAGCCGGATCTACCATCTAGGGCAAGATCTTATTCACTACACTATGCATATATATTATATATACCAGGTAGTCATCAGGTTTGTTGCGCTACATTCATTTCACCAGCAGATGTGCATTCTCTCATATGAAGCTCAGAGTAGGCTACTGAACCCATTTTTGACACAGCGTGTCGGAAACCCGCAATGCTTCAGAAAGCTTTATTTCGCCATTACCAGTTATTAGACTAAAAAGTTAACTAAAGTTGTAAAAAAAAACTGTGTAAAGGCTTGTTCATACTAGAAATTGACTACCCGGCATGGGCGGAGTGTGCTTTGCATGCCATCTCCACAAACATTAAGTGATTCATGGTTGCGGTCAACGTGACTAGCGCAGACGGAAGGTGTCGCACACACTCCGATATAATAGTTGGCAGTAAAGAGCAAATTATGCATCAACAGCACCAAAAGATAGTAGGCTACAGAAAGATTTGGTGCTTTTTGTAGTTCTAGAATGAATTAATGCCTTTACAAATCAGTGTCTGAATCTTTTCTTATCCTCCCCCCTAATCTCTTTCCAGGAATTTGCAGCCATGTGATTGTGGCACGAGCAGTCATACAAATGTGGGTAGGGGAGACCGGGGTTGGTTGGCTCAGGGGTTGGTTGGCACACAGGTCATCACCAGCCCCCCAAGGGGCAATGTCACAAAAATTTAACATTAAAATGTTTGCTCTCTTTACCTGCACTCATTCATTCTGTCAAAAACATTTGAAGGTCACTAAGTGTTGAGGTGAGCACAACTTTGACATTTTGTATGGTCAAAATTAAAAAATGGTCCCCCCACTAAATATATTATAAAACTGTGTTAGATAGAGATATTGACATTATATTATTTTTAGTTAATAGAGAGAGGAATCAGCTACATTTTGATAGAAGATTTGAAAGGTTGTGATGAGTCATGCTAGCTAGCTGACATCATATTAGCACAGAGATGTGTCCTAATGAGAGTGGGGTTGGTTGGCACACTGACTTTGGGGTTGGTTGGCACATGTGTCAATGGTGTGCCTGGACCAAGTGGTCTCTCTGCTGGCACTGGGAGAGGTCTCCCCACCCCACAGGAGCTGCGGCCTTTCCCTAAGGCAGGGAATAGGAAGGTTGGTGGTGCTGTCAGGAGGAAAACCGCCATCCTGACAGACAAACCAGTCAAAAGAGATCTAGAGGAGCAAAAGGCTAACACTAAAAAGAGGCTCTTTGTAGAATTTGTTCTGAATTGAGTAGTTTGTGGTTATAGTTGTGCTGCTGTGCTAATGTTACATGGTGCACCTTTTAAATTATTAAGTTTATAATTGTTACAAAATTATTCAGTGTTTTATTTGTTGTTCTTATAAAGTCCATCCATCCATCCATCCATTATCTAAGCCGCTTATTCCTGGTCAGGGTCGCGGGGGCTGGAGCCTATCCCAGCATGCGTTCGGGCGAGAGGCAGGAATACACCCTGGACAGGTCGCCAATCCATCGCAGCTTATAAAGTCCAAAGACATAATTAATGAAACATTATTAGTGAACTGATAAAAAAAAATATTTGGTTAAAAAATGGGCAGATATTATATTGAATGTTTACATTTCCTGGTTCTGGTTCAAATTGTTTCTATTTGTTGCTTCATTCTTTGTACTGATAGCATTTTAACATTGTGCCAACCAACCCCAAAGCGTGTGCCAACCAACCCCGTGTTGGGGCTGGTTGGCACAAGTGCACAACATGACTTTAATCACGAATCACGTAATTGAAGAAAATATTTGTTGACATTGAAATATATGTATTTATAGCTGAGACCTTAACCTTTCATTTGCTACTAGTTAGAATATCATCACATAAAATATGCCAGAGAAATACGGCAGAGTGTGAAAAGTGTGCCAACCAACCCCGGTCTCCCCTACTTGCAATACATGCTCAGCTAAACCATATATCGTAGATGCGTCTACATGGCCGCCATATTGGTGCGGGCAAGATTCGCGTCTAAACAAATGCATGTGTATTGGGAGATGCAGCCTTCCCCTGATAAAATCAACTGTAACTCGCTGAAGTCTCAACCAATTTTTGTGAAATTTGGCTTGTTAACGTGATACATTCCTGCATAACATGGAGGTTACTTGATTTACAATTTTCACAATTGTTGAGTTCCTCAACAATTTTCCGCAGAACCTGGCAACCTAATAAGTTTAAAACAACCACCCTCTACTTCTTTCTTGGCAGCTTCAAACAATAGACATAATCAGCTGACATTTTGAAAACTCATGTATAACAGTTAAAAGGTTTTTAAAAAGCTGGTCTGTGAAATCAAGTTATGCAGAAATTTCTCACGTTTACAACAAGCCAAATTTCACAAGTTATAGCAGATTTTATCAGGGGAAGTGTGCATCACTCAATACACATGCGTTTGTTTAAACAATCATCGACAAACGTGAAATTCAATATGCTTTCCCATTGCGTACTGCGAGAGCTACTACAACATAGCTATTAGCCATTTTTTGCCTGGTTCCTTCGCTACTTGTGCTCCTTATGCTTTTCTTGGCGCATTGTGATCTTGATGTGTAAGCGTGCCATATTTGTTCTGACCATTTTTTATGGGTGTCTCCGACTGAAAAATTGATAAAGAGAGTGTTTTGTTTCTTTGATTGCATAATTGGAACCAGAGAAAAAAACAGGAGGAGCTTGCATTCATGAACTTGCATTTATGTAACATAATATCTGCACATGGTTTAATTCCTGTATATTTTGCTAACCGGGCCAATAACATTCTGCTTTATACATAAATAAAGCCACTGTTAGTCTATTATCAGTATGTCAATTAAAACAGAAATATTGCCTACATGCTGCGCTTGGAAGTGAGACGTCAAGGACTTTAAATGAAGCAGATATATTGGGTATATAAATGATGCAGTGACACAAAACTCGTTATACAAAGAATACCAGAATTATGTCAAACATGAATTCAAATCGAAGGCCCGAGTGTCTGTTTGTGCAACCATAAAACTGTCTCTGTCCAATTAAATAATGATTATGTGTACAGAAGAGATCCGGACGGTGCGATCTGGAGCTCAAGGTTCTGGCGCTGCAGTCTGTAGTTCAAAGTAACCGTAGTCCTCCCCTCACTAGATAAATGACCATGAAGGAAGTCCACCAGGGTTCACCCGTCACTGGGATTTACAAGTCCAGTTCGGGCAACTTTGGATGGAACGAAGAGGAGAGAACATGCGTTAAAAGTTAAGTTCAATAAATGCATCTCGCCACGTTTAATTATTTTACCTTTGTATCAGAGATTCTGCTAAATTTACTGCCAGCATTCCTGAGTCGCGCGGTGGACAGATTGTAAACCCATGGAATAGGACTATCTGCATAAATCGTGTGGGAGCGATGTAACCATGTATCAAATAAGTTAACACGATATATGTCTATATAACCATACAGTGCACAGTTAGGTCAGCTGAAGTGTCTGTTTATGTCTGTTTATTTTGTTTTATTAAAGAGTGAAGAACAAAGAACTAAATGATGGACATGTAAACAAATGAGAGTAGAAGTGGTCACGAGGGAGAATGAAATGTGATGAGATCATGGGGAGGGGTTGAGTCAGGTGGGTGTGGTGATGACGTTAAGCTCCGAGGCAGGAGGGGTTATGACATGTTAAAAGTGGATGTACGAAAAGGGGGGCAGAGCTGTTTTCGCGAACCAGCCTGGTTTCTTGTATGTGATTTAGCATTATGTACAATAAACCCTATTGCATCAGACTCTGAAGAACGTGTTATTTTTGAAGAAGTATTAAGTGTGGTTTGGGATATCTCAGTCTAACTGGCCCTGGCTGAGATCAGATTCTCCCACAACTGCCTAGTCCACTGTTTCTGTGTTTGGCCATTGATGGCCAGTTTTTTGGGCTCCAGGCAAAATTAAAGGGTATGCTTGCAGTATCTTGTAATACTTGTCGCACATAGACTGTTTGTCTCTGCGCCTCAGGAATAGCTTATGGAGCTTCACAATGGTGTTAATATGATTATGTAATAACTAGAGCATAGGCTTTATGGAGTGCTATAAGCAGTAATCAGAGTTCACATTATTTGTGCAAATGTATCATACCGAATAACGAGTTTATGAAGGTATGAGTTTTAATTGTTCTTTTACAAAGGGAGGTGGATCCTGCACAAAAACGTATTTTAGAGACAAAATGTCCCAGTTTTTCCTTTAGACTATGGAGATTATATCTGGATGTCCTTATAACCACTTTGTATAATGGCTACATTGGGGACCCAATTAATGCAATACAATAATTTGGTATTGTAAGTTAAACCACTACATTTATTTGGAATAATTAAAATCTATTCTATTTTAGGTTGGTTTTAGGTCAAATAAATTCACATTTATTAACATTAATTAACATTTTTAAACATATAACAATGAAATGAGGTGAAGATTTGCAGCCAGTAGTATATATGACTGTTAATACATTATGGCCATCTTAATGTTTCCATCCTTTTTAAAAATGAGAGTTGTAGCTTTGTCAAAAAAAATCAGATTTGAGTTTTTATTCAGTATTAGATTTGGATTTTCTGGACCATTTTCTCTTAAAATATAAGAAATTATACCTCCAATTAAATGGGTAATTTAAAATGATTATTTTTTACATACATCTTTCTGTATATTGAAATATGGCAGGTCTATGTACCTTTGTAAAGGATAAATTGCTTATTGAAAAAACAAAGGAATGTCCATGTTGTTTCTTTTCTAGTCCAGCTTGTGTTCATTATGCACGTGTGTAACCTGGACCCTCCTGAGCACAGGTAAGCTCTCTCCCCTCCACACATTGTGGTATAACACGAACAGCAGGGTGAGTCTGACTCAGACGGCCTCATAAGACACATGCATCAATATGCACTTCCCTCGCCTGGTGTAGATACAGTGGGCTAAAGTTAAGCAACCAGGATGGCTCCTGGCTTTAGCCCTGGCCAAAGCCAGGAGCCATCGAGCCGTTTAATAAGGCAAATCCCCCAAGAGCTGCTCTTGAAATAGATGACAACAATGCCAGCAGTCCCCATGAATAGCTTTGATAGAATATAATGAATGACCTTGATTCATGTTCCAATTGTTTCACAGCAGTATTATTCATGGTATAGTAAAATCTTTGTTTTATATTATAGGCTATGTGTTTCAACTGTAAGGCTTCATCAGGACAATGTTGAAAAACACATGGTTCAATGGTTCACATATACACATCAAAATCAACCAATAGAATTTAGCACATTAATTAAGCACAGCAACAACTTTCATCTAGCTACAGCTCAGCAGGAACAATCTCAATGAGAGAACACAAATTAATATGACATGAAAACTTACATATAGAAAATCTTTAAACTTAAATTCTTCATTGATGCCTTGTGGCTGGAGACATATAAATTGGATATATAAAAATTAGTGGTGGGACTCGATTAAAAAAATTAATCTAATTAATTAGAGGCTTTGTAATTAATTAATCGAAATTAATCGCATTTTAATCGCATATCAATATTTGACACGAGAAGCAACATTTTTCAATTCAAATGGATTTTGGTATACGAGTGAATCAATGAATAGACATATACATAAGTTTAAGCAGCAAAATCTTGTTTATTTTAGCTACTACACAGACCAGTGCAATTTTTAACAAAGTGCAGCAATTTTAGGAATATGATAGTGCAAAGGACCTTTGGAAGAAGCTGCTGGATTTTTTCGAAATTGTCTTTCTGCATGGCAGTTCATAAATTGTGTCAGACGACGCAATCTGTAGCACCTTTTCTAGCCCCTTATCTTCGACCACCGAAAGTGATCTACAGTCCACGGCAATCCAGTGAGCCAGTGAGTTGGTTACTTTGTTAGACGTGGTCTTACTCATCTTGGCTCTGAACCCCGTCATCTGGTCGAGTGTGGGTTGGCGACTCTGCTTGCTCGTACTAGGACTAACGTTAGCCTGATCAGCGTTAGCTCTGGCTTCCACGCTAGCTGCAACATGTTTAGCATTGAGAAACGTTCCGTGGTGTCTGGAGTGCAAAAATATAGTGCGATTAAAATGCGTACATTTTTTAACGCGTTATTTTTTCTGTAATTAATTAATCGAAATTAACGCGTTAAAGTCCCAGCCCTAATAAAAATACATAAAATAAGTCATGTCTGCCCCTCAAACTTGCTCTGTTCTAATTAAAGAAAGCCTAGAGATAAAATGTTTGGCCTATTTAACATTTCTGCCTACAAGGTTTTTTTACGACCTCATCTGTAATTACAAACTGTGTTTTTTAATGCGTTCTTTTAGGGGACACTAAAATGTTTTTTTTAAAGAATAAAGACATTTATTTCTTCCATTTCTATCCAAGAATAGGAATTGATCCCATCCAATTGTTTGTCTTTTTATCATGTTCCTTGGTAGAACAGTGAGGTAGCACCAGAATGTTAGTTGTTCTTCAATACAACATATATGTTTCCCTGGATAAACAATACAACAACAGCAACTATCATTATCATCATCACTATTATTATAAATAATTGTATTGCTCATGTATTTGCCATGTGCTGAAGGATCTGCCAGTTAAATCTTTCTTTTTGAAAAACAAAAAAGGATTTCCTTGCTATTTATGGCTTGTACCACGTAACCTATGACATCACAGTATGGTGGTTGTTGTATCAAGGCGCACATGCTCGTCTCAGGTGGAATCACACTACGTGAATGTAAGCTCATCAGCTCTATGTGGCTGACAGAGAGAGGACAGACAAAGCCTGGGACGATAACACTCGCACGTGTCCCAGCCAATCCATTCAATCCAACAGTTTTTTTCTGGGATTACAGGAGAGCAAGTCTCCTGAGCGGTCCACGCAAGGTTGTGTTACTTAAAAAATATGGATAAAACTAATTCCACAACAATTGGGTGTTAAACATAGTGCCAGATCCAATTGTAACTTTGTCTAAAAATCTCTCCTGAATAGAAATTACTCTATTGAGTGAGTGATTTGAAGTTACATAAGGTACTGAATTATTTTGTCTTCACAGCAAGCATGGGAGAGTTCAACAGAGAAGCCAGATTATAGCTGGGATTTCTCTAACTGGATTAGTTAGATTTAAGCACCTTATTTAGTTACAAGTTGTGAAAATAATCAATCAGCCCATCTGTGCCTTGGGTATATATAGGCCTGAGGCAGAAGCACAAGAGCACAGTGGAAGATCACGGAAAGTGACACTACCTCGCTGAATCCAATCAACCTTTCTCTATCCATACTTCTGACCAACACACAGGTAGGGCTTGGTCATTTTTGATGGGAGGTAAAGCAGGAAATGCAGCATTTGTGGTCTATGGAATCAGACTTTCTTCAAAAGGAACTGAATTGGTTGGGTAATGTTTTGGAGCTGTTCTCATCTGATGGGGAGGATAAATTTGAAGCATGTTCTGAGCCAGAAAGCCAGAAAGGAAAGGATATTTTTGTGCAGGTTTCGAAAGAATAATTGATGCGCAGCCATGTTTGAAATAGAGGACTGCACAAATTCCTGTTGCAGAAAGCATTTGTTGGCATTCAGTGTTTACCTTGGAGAATATGAATGTGGATTGACAGATGAAACTCAACAGTGCCACCAGAGAAAGAAAGAGAGACAGAGAGAGCAAGAGAATGAATGAGTGTGAATGAGTGGGAGAGATAGAGAGATATGGCATCATATAGAATACAATGTGCTCAAGAATCTGATGACATTAACACAGACAGTGGATGGTAATGAATGCTAACAGTTTTTCCCCCTTTCTTGGACAGAATGAACTGCTTCAACATTGCGCTGTTGGTGGTCCTACTCTCCTGTATTGAACAGTGCTGGTCTGTCTCTTGTGTGGTGGACAGCTTTGTGGTGAAGCAGGACTTTGACCCCAAGAGAGTGAGTCTTCATAGTCCAATTGACTAGCTAGTTCATTCTAAAACCATAGTGGATGTGTGTCTGCACTATATTAATTGAGAAGTAGTAATGGCTTGTGGTTGGTGTAGTGGTTAGGAAATTAGGCTTCTAGATTTAGACCAAAAGGCGACAGGTTTGAATTCCATGTAGGGGGTAGCTGTTGTACCACTGAGTAAGGTACTTATCATAACCTGCTCAAGCTAATCTTCAGCTGTGCAAATAGAAACAGTATACTGTTGCCATACCATACCTCACCTTTTCTGATGTAAACTGTGCATGCTGGCTTACCTGAGGGGAAATAAATGATGTAATACATGATGTAATACCTCCTGTGTGGCAGTATGCTGGCAAGTGGTATGCCCTGCAGAAGAAAGACCCGGAAGGCCTCTTCCTCCAGGACAACATCTCTGCTGAGTACACCATTGGTGATGATGGCACCATGACAGCCTCTTCCAAGGGCCGCGTTACACTTTTTGGGTGAGTTAGAACCCCAAGCAGGGTGGTACTATGATAAAAAAATATATAATTTCCAATATGAAATAAATAAAATACAAGGCTAAACATTTAACTGCCATCACTTTATTTCTAAAAGAAATAAATCACTCCCACAATTTTTATACAAGCAATTGCATAGTAAATGCATTTTATATTTAAATATCTAAATATGTAGTATGTAATTAATAGAACACTTGAATTGTGTTACTTGAACAAAATTTAATGTATCAGCCGGCACTTCTTATTCACATTACTGTCATAGAACATTACAATGACAAAAATGGTTTATGTCATTGTTAAGTTGTCTTCATACTCAAAATGTATTTCTTTTGAGTTGGGACATATATCCATTTGTTGGGACATGTGCACACTCGTTCTAGTACAGAATGGTATTGATGGACTTTCTCATTTTCAAGATGCTCTAGAATGTATCCCCCGCTATTGGTGAGAATAACCTCTATTTGCAAAGTTTTAATATAGAAACTTCACAGCAGCCAAAGTTAAAGACTTTGTAAATTATTTCCTAAGTCCCTTGACATGGAGGTGAAACTGTTGTTTGAGCATGTTTATGTGTCTCTAGGTTCTGGGTTGTGTGCGCAGACATGGCCGCCCAGTACACCGTACCTGACCCAGGGACCCCTGGCAAGATGTTCATGAACTACCAGGGCCTGGCCAGCTACCTGTCTAGTGGAGGTCAGTTTGCAATAAGCTACATCAATTATTTTCTTATCATGTTGTGCTTTCACTCACTTCACAACAACAAAGCAATAATAAATAAGCAATAATAATGTGATATTTATGCACCACTGTTAGTAGTTCATGCTTTTTGTTTTAGAGACTTGATGTTTAACATCACCAGGGCTTGCTTCCTGTTGAAAACAAAAGCTCCTTTTCGTAGAGTTTTCAAACACATACTTAAGAAATACATTTTCATCCCTTTTACAGCTGTAGTGCAGGATTCTGATTTCAATTTAGTTCACAAATCAATCTGCTTTCCAGTTATATTTCACAAGACAAATAAAGCACATGAAAGAATGAAAAATAATCAAATACTTATATTTCTCTTCTCCTCAGGTGACAACTACTGGGTAATTGACACTGACTACGACAACTATGCCATCACCTATGCATGCAGAACCCTGAAGGATGACGGCAGCTGCGATGACGGCTATGCCCTTATCTTCTCGCGCAACCCCCGTGGCTTGCCCCCGGCCATCCAGCGCATTGTCCGCCAGAAGCAGGAGGAAATCTGCATGGCTGGACAGTTCGAGCCTGTGCTGCAGTCTGGTGAGTGACAATCTTCCACACAATGAACAGAGGGGGAGTCGCAAAATGCACCATTCCAGTGAAATGTCAATAACCAGGACTGAACTTTTAGTTGGGAAAAGTATCACGTGTTGTGATTGGGACAACTTAATTTCAGGCGGCAGTGTTAGCATAATGGTTAAGGAACTGGGCTTGTAACGCAAAGGTTGCAGGTTCGATCCCAGGTGGGGGCACTGCCGTTGTACCCTTGAGCAAGGTACTTAACCTAGATTGCTTCAGTAAATATCCAGCTGTGTAAATGGATTGTATGTAAAGAAAATGTGAAACTGTGTAAGTCGCTCTGGATAAGAGCATCTGCTAAATGCCTGTAATATATATATATATATTATTAATCTGCTAATGTAAGGTACAGATTAAATTTTGTTTTGCAATGGTTTCCACTTCTTTGAATGTGTGGATGTGTGAAGTTGCATAAATATATTAAATCTAAATTCCGAAAATGGAAATGTTACAGCAAGCAAATGGTAATACAAATAGATGTTTGTTATTCTTGCATTGTACATTTGAAATATGGTTGGAGGCTACATTCTGGTTTATTAGTTGGTACATAGCTCCTGTTTCTAAGCTCCACAAAACTAATCTTTCTCTCTTTTTCTATCTTGCTTAGGTGCTTGCTAAACTTACTTCTGGGCATGGAGTCCAGGGGATCCCTTTAGCATGCTGGCATGAGAAGAGGCATCCAGAAAAGAATGATAGGGATTTAGAGACAGATCTGATTGTGTCAGGATATTACATCTACGATTCATTTGTAAAGGAATGGTATTGTGTTGTAACATTGTTGTGTGTGTGGTGGTGAAAATAAATCTTTTGTAAACAAACTTTATTAAGTGATCCTTGACTTTGACTTGAGTATTGTTATGTGAATCATAAATATATATAAAACAGTTGATACGACATGGGGGTTCTCAGAGCTCCATGGTGCTGCACCCCAAGAAGTGCAAGGTGATGCGCCACCAAACCCCCCTAGGTTGGCAATAAACAACATTGAACTCCAGAGAGTTGCCACCTTAAAGATCCTGGGCATCCATATTCAGGCCAACCTGCAGTGGTTTGAACAGGTGGACCACCTCTGCAAAAAAGCCAGCCAGAACTTATTTCTTCTCCGACACCTTCAGAATGCTGGCATTCCTTCTGATGATCTGGGTACTATCTACACCACCGACATCAGACCCATTCTCGAGTATGCTGTGCCGATGTGGCACCCTAGCCTCACCAGAGCACAATCCAAGGCCATAGAAAAGGTGCAGAGAAGAGCTGTACAAATCATCCTGGGTCGGGAGTTCACTTCTTACAGCGAGGCGTCTAGTCGCCTTGAGCTCCTACCCCTCTGCTCATGGCGTGATGACCTCACCAGAGCCTGTGCCAATTCACTCCTCAAATCCCCCTGTTCCTCAAGTGGCTCCCACCTGAGCAATCCACCATAAGCCACCGCCAGACACGGTCCTCAGCAAAACTGGACTTGGTCCGGTGTAAAACTGGACGCTACTGGCGGAGTGGTATCCCAAACATGACCAGACTTTTAAATAAGTGAACACTGTAATGATTGTTGTGTGCTGGCATGTCGGTTTGTCACATCATTGTGTTTGTTAGTCTATTTTATCTTATGTCAGTGATATTTTTTTATGTGTCTCTTCTTGGTTGCTGAAGTACATTAGATAAACAAATAAACTGTTTTTACTACTACTACTACTACTACTAGACTGAGTCTTGAGTATCTCTGGGTTGCTAAGTTTACAAAAGGACATACCCAAAATAGAGATATGCATTAGGTGAGAATACATTTTGTCCAGATTTGTCTACTTATGAACTGGATGAACTGAAACGTACCAATCTTATATCCTGGTCACCTCATACTGGGACTAAAAATAAATGTATTAATGATTCCTTCCTGCTGGCTGTCCCAAATTCAGATGGAAATGCTGTCACAGTTACGTGTTTAAATATAATATACCAAAGAGAGTAAAACAGGTAGCTAATGGGATTGAGGAAAGTAATACAAATAGCAGGTAGGCAAAAAATATACAATTTCCCAAACTAATCTTGCCGTAATCTGTAATTTCCTGTTAACAATCCCATATTTAATAAAAACAGCAAAAAGTAATTCTGAAAATAGTTTTAATAAAAATAGTATTTTTCAAGGGCACCTACAGTTATTCTCTGAAAAATTATAAATAGGTATTTGAAAATTATATCCAGGAGAATAATTTTGTTTCACATACAAATCACAAGCCATTTGCCACCCCAATTTTATGATAAATCCTTGGTACAAGGATGGGGGTTCTCATGCAACAAGAGGGGTTACATATTTCAGAGCATAACGGTAGATGTCATAAAATAAAAAAGTTGATATTTACACAATACCAGCTCCTTTGACAAGGGCAAAGACAAAGTTACTGTATTAATGTGGCCAATGGGAACAATGAACTGTTCAATGATCTATCAACATTCTTCTGAGTATTTTGTAATCTGAGAATATTCTCCAGGTCTTCCCCAGTAATCCACAGCTCGTACTCTGTAGAAACCACAAACATCCAAGTTTTCTGTAAAGATTGACAAACAAAATTACAGTCAGCAAAATGATGTCAAACTATCACCAATGTTCAAAAGAGAAGTATCACCACAAATAATTTTTCATTACAAAGTACTCACCTGGGGCAAATACATATGAAGTAAAAATGGTATCTCTGGGATTTATTCTTTGGAACTTATTCTGGCCATTGGAAAATTCCACTTCATATGTTATTATACATCTATGGATAAAAACCAGACAGGACACAAGGTTCAGTCAAAATATGTACAGGTTCAAGGTAACTTTGTCAAGTAACATTTGCTACATGTTTGCTAAGACAACTGAAGGCGGGAATGTAATTAATACAAACTTGGAATTGACACAGTGATCATTCCATATGATCATAACTTGTCCTCTGGTGACAGCGATGAAACGCAAACCATTCACCTGTGAAGGAAGGAATGACATTGTATAAAGACACAACTATGAGGAGACTGACAACCCTTTTTCCTTGGGGTTGCAATTAATACTCCATCAAAAAAACAATCATTGGGGTGAATAGTGGGATAATAATAAACAATAGTTAACTAAATCAATAATAATAATCACAATCATAATAATTGTCATAATTATACTACCTTTCCACCTGTCAGCCTTCTGAGTGTTTATTCTTGAATATTATTTGGTTATTTTAATGATATCTGCATTGGTTTACTCTTGGAACATGTTTTGCTATTTGATGCATAATTATTTTATAAAAAAGAGCATGCATACCACCGCTATTGTATGCAAAAGATGTTTAATGTATAAAAAACTTTAAAATATGTTTATTAGAGTATGAGGTTTTCACCTGACTCATTCAATTCCCACATTTGGAGTTTGAAAATGAATCTCTCAGCTAAAGGTAGCCATAATTATTTTTTAAAGAGCTATAAAAAAGATGTTTAGCACAAGGATGAGCAATTGTGCAAATGGACTGCGCCATTATTTATTTTTACAACCAGCAATCCCACACTTCCAGAACCCTTTTCTCAAACTGCAGTCCTATTGGTTGGCCTTACAGGATATCGACACTGACCTGGTCAGGCTTAGCAGTGGGCTGGGCACACACGTGGATGAGGAGGACAGAGGGGACAGGAAGCTCTGCCTTCAGGGTCAGTCTACCCCCAGAGGGAAAGGGCAGAGGTCCCACCACCAAGGGATCCTGAGAAAGAGAAAGAGAGAGAGGGACATGTAGGTGTATAATTTGTAACGGGATCAAGATTACCGCAGGTTTGATTATTAGTTCATTTAATCTAAGATTCATAGCCTAAAAGAGAGTAGCCTATTTAAAAAAATAAGGCTAGAATAATGCACGTAACAATTCCAATAATTACCAGATTCAAATTCTTAAAATTGGTGTAATTTGACAGCACTTTGAAAGTTAAGAACATTTCAGAATTCCAGAACTACGTCCAGTCATGATGCATTCGTATCTCAGAGGTTCCACTGTGTGCATATATAAACATACATATACGGGGTGGGTATGTCTGATTGTATCACACATAAAATGATAAATAGTGAAACCCTGTTGAAATTAAAAACAGCTCTAAATGCCAACTGTGGAATGCCATTCTGTATTTAGCGGATTAACTGGAATTCTCCATTTCGTATTGTTACGGTTGAACTTATTTGACCTCGAGAATAGCAGGTGTTTGATTGCTGTCTGAGGGCATGCTCCCACTGCTATGATTGCTGATTGAGGCCATGCTCGGGCTACGTGATCACCCTGGACCTGACTGGACCATCCTCAACTGTATTAACTGCACTGTCCTCGACCTCGTCTGGAGTTTATAAGGGGAGGAATGGGAAGAGGAAGAGCGAGAATGCCACAGTTTTTGCTTTTGCTTTTGTGCCATTCAGCTGTGCCTTTTGAGAAACTTGCAAAGATTTTTGCCTCACTTGCTTGTCTGCCTTTTTCCCTGTGCTTTTTGCTTTTCTTATGTACTTTTGATAGCTAGTCAAGCTAGAGTAGGGGAAACAGTCTGCGGAAGAACGTCCTTCTGATGTGTATGGGAGAGAGTTTAGAATCTGTCTTGTCTATGGCTAGGGCTTAGCTAGACTGTTTTATTTATTTTTAGTATATTCCTCCAATGACCTGTGAGTATGTCCATTATCTGTCATTTGTCCTAAATAAACAGTATCGTATCAAGTCAAGATAAATGGGCAAACATTCAAATTGAATGGTTCAATAAAACACCAGACTTTAAATTAAAGCATTGGAACATACAACATGTTGTTAGATAAAGGAATTGACTGGCCCTGCCAGTTTAAAGGAGTAGTGTCCACTACTGGTCCTGGAGATCCATGTGTCAAACAGACTGACACCGGTAACAACAAGTGATTCAGGTTTCAGTCAATTGAAATGGCTCCAATTACAAATAATTAAGACAGTCACAATAAAGACCTGTGGATTATCCTGCAGAAGATCTCCACTGGCTTACAGACAAGAGAAACCTGTGCTCTGTACTATACCGTACAATACCTCCTGGCTCCTCAACTGCCTGAACTGCTCTGCTGTGGGGAAGTCTGGAGTCCCAAAGCTCTTCCACAGCTGGTAAGGATTGGTGACATTGTTGTCCAGGTAGTAAGCAACATACACAAGTCCTGCAACATGTTTAGAGGGTCATGAAACTGAACATGAAGAAGTTAAGGCTTCACTCTGATTAATGAGAGGGGATGATTCAGGGCTCAAGCTGTAATTTTACTCTGCAGCATTCTACAGTAATTTCTGTACAATGCAGCAGCATTACTTAAGCAGCATTCTACAGTACTTTCTCTAGTAAAAGCATAACATATACTATTAAATCCCCCAAACTATGTTTTAAGTGAGAAGTTAAAGGTTTTCATCAACGGCCAAAAAAAGATAGGAAACTCAAATGAGCAACCAAACCTTTAATTTCACATACTGTATGCACTAACAAGGTTTTCCTGCACACAGCTTCGACACCTGCTACAGGACTGTAGCTATGTTGGTCTACTGTACAAACAAAATGTAGGCTATTCACCACTGGGCAAGGGCAGGTTGCTTAGGATTCAAACCTCCTCTCAAACATTCTAATTTATACTCTTCAGAGGGATAATGAACTGAATAGTGGACTGCTGAAGAATGTAGGTTATTTTAAATTGGAGAGACATTGCTGCTTTAATCGTGTTAAATCATGTTATCTTCAACATAAAGATTATGTTAAAGATAAATTATGCAAAATTTCCACATACTAACAACCTGTAATCAGGCCTTGACATTAACAGTAGTCTGGGGCTACCAATAAGTGGTAAGTAAGCAGTTTGGGCTACCATTCTTTGCTGCCTGGTTGCCCGGTCGAGCTACTACTTTTCCCTATTTAGTTTTTAGTATGGTCGTAAATATCAGAAATATAAATAAGAACTCTATTAAAGATTAATATTAGGAACGCTATTTCCCCACATGTCCGTGGTTTACAGCCATCAACTATCGATAGCCATGCTGCTGTGTTGGCCGTGTCGCTGCAGCACTGCAGGCTGCCGTGGAGGAATGGTCGGCACGCAATGCTGGAACTATCAATAAGCTAACTTAAATGTAACGTTAGGCATATCTCATCTAAAAAATAAATAAGGTTACAACTAATGGCGAGAAAAGCACCACACCATAGTTAATTTCGGTCTCAGAAATCAACGGACACCAGTGCTATGTACCTACCACTGTGTAGATCCATGGATGTTCTCTGGCACATTGTATTAACGATTGGCTCTATTTCAATAAAATATCTATTTAAAATGGGTTTTCTTGTATTGTTACAGATTTTTTTACAAAAAGGTAAAAGGTTTGAATCGTTCATTGGTATTTAGATGTACGACACTCCCCTCTAGCGTGGTGATTTCGGGTTACCATCTTGGCCATTCGGGCTACCAAACTGGTAGCCAGACCGGGCAACCACATTTCCAAATAAGAGTTGGGCCCTGCCTGTAATGTCAACATTTGGATTAAAGTGGAAGGAGGACAAGCTGTTTTGAATAAAGGGAGGGGCTTCAGCGTGGATTGAACACTAAACAACAATGGGTAGGTTCGTTCTTGGAAAGCAAATTAACATTAGTAGCTAGCTAGCTAGCTAGCTAGCTAGCTATCACTCTGAAAGATGAGTGCTGTGTGTAGTGGAGAACTGTATATACATTTTATAGTTCTAGGGTTTGCTTATAATGTTAGAAGGACAGTATTGTGAGCTGCACTGTGACATCTGAAGCCTTGTTTATTACCCACCAGTCAAGAAATAGCCTAGTTAACTCACATGCCATGGTTAGCTAGCTGTTTTTGTGTTGTAGAAAATGCTTTTTCTTTTACAATGAAAACATATTAAGATGGCATATAATAATCACCAAGGCGTTTTGCAGACATCTGTACAACACCCACCCTTGTAACCGGAGAATCCGTTGAGTTGGACACTGATGTGATCAGTAGAGGCAGAGGTCCTGTTGTCCATGCTGTTATAGATCAGTACCGTGGACTGCCAGCTGTCGGAGGTCCCGGGGGTAAGTTGGTCATGGGTGCTGGCTAGAACACCCATGGTGCCCTCCTCAAAGTCCCCCTCCACTGAAACCTGCGAAGATACCTGCGTTTCTCCTGTCAGTGAAACAAAAACGTGGCTTCGTCTAGTATTTCAGTCTGACAAATGCTCTCATGTTCAAGTCATTCCTCTGGTGTTTCAAAGTTCATAAGCCAAAAGATAACAGTGGGTATAAAAAGACCCCTTTTGGCATTTTTCGATTTTCTTACTCCTGGAATCAAAATGGATTTAATTGGGATTTCTTGCCGCTGATAAACACAAAATACTCTATAATATCAAATACAAATCTACTGTTAAGCTTTTTCTTAATTACAAATAAAAAAACTGCCAATAATTTATTCCATAAGTATTCACCCCTTGACTTAATACATGGTAGATGCACCATTAGCTGCAATTACAGCTGTGAGTCTATTTGGGTAAGTCTCTACCAGCGTTGTACACATGGACACTGGAATTTTAATCCATTCTTCTTTACTAAATTAACAAAACAAAACAAAGCTCCATCAAGTTGGATGGGGACTGTTGGTGAACAGCAATTTTCAAATGTTTACACATATTCTCAACGGGACTGATGTCTGGGCTTTGACTGAGCCACTCCAGGACATTGTTTTTTGGTTTTAAACCACTCCAATGTGGCTTTTTCTGTCTGCTTTGGGTCATTTTCTTTCTGGAAAATACATCTTCTCCCAAGTCCCAGGTCTCTTGCAGACTGCAGCAGGTGTTCCTCCAAGATCAGTCTATATCTTTCCCCATCCATTTTGCCCTCTATTTTGACTAGGTTGTACAGTCCCTGAAGCAGAGTAGCATCCCCATAGCTTTAGACTCCCGCCAACATGTTTTACGGTAGCGATAGTGTTCTTGGGATGATGTAAAGGAAAATAAAATACAATTAAAATACAGAGGTCATGACCTCGGTGTCCTCAATGGTAGATACGACCATGTTTCTGGCAAACTCTAGGTGAGATTTCATTTGAGTTTTCTTCAACAATAGTTTTCTCTTATAGTGCCCAAGCTATTGTTGTCCCATGGACAGTATTCTCCCATCTCTGCCATGGAAGACTGTATCTCCGTCAGAGTTGCCATAGGCCTCTTGGTGGACTCCCTAACAAGTGCCCTTCTTGCACGGATGCTCAGTTTTAGAGGATGGCCTGTTCTAGACAAATTCACAGTTGTGCCATACTCTCTCAAATTTATTTATGGTGGACTTAATGGTGATCTGGGGATATTCATAGTCTTTGAAATCTTCTTATACCCTTCCCCTGATTGATGCTTTTGATGCTTTTTTGATTTGCTTTGAATATTCTTTTCTCTGCTCTGGTTTTGCACTAACAGAATATGGGACCTTCACAGACAGGAATTTATTTTAAATCATTTTCTTAATTGAAGTGTACAATAAAATAATGATTTGATTGCACCAGAGTTTATTTAAGTGTGTCTTAGCAAAAGGTGTGAATACCTATGGAATCAATTATTGTCCGTTTTTTAATGGTAAATCATTTAGAAAAAAACTTCAATTTTTTTTCCACTTTAACGTTATTTTATTTTAACCAGTAGCAAGAAATCCCATTTAAATCAATTTTGATTCCATGTTGTAACAAAATAAAATGTGGTAAAAGTCCAAGGGGGTGAATAGTTTTTATACCCAATGTATATGCAGAACTCTTGTTTTATATTTTGGTGATAGTTCAGTCAAGTTCTGTAGTCTTGCTTTCATGTTATTTGAAGATTATTGCTGAGAAAATTGAAACATTTTAGTTCTATACAGTGCAACTTGCTAATCTTGCAACTTCCATGATACATAGGGCTGACCCCCAATGAAAACACTGGATATGGAAGAGAACAGGCATAGACATTTAAAGATGAGGAAAACAACTCATCATTAAATTAAACAATCACCAATTACATAACCTACCTAAACTAATTTGGCACATTTCTGCACAGAGAATAAGAAAACATTAGAGAAATATCTACTGCTCTATCTACAGTATCTATGTGGGGAAATTGTATTTGTATAGAAGGGCACACTGATGTAGTGGGAACAAAGTGGGTGTGAAGGAACGTGCTGATGTTCTCACCTAGCAATGCCAGCAGACCAAACACAGTCAGAACAGGCTTCCTCAGCAGCTGGACGTGAGGCGGCTGGGTGTTGTTGATCTGGAAGCGGGCAGTCAGGGTGCGCTGGGTGAACAGGTGTGGGTGATAGCTCAGGAAAGCGTTATCATTGCTCAGCAGGGTGTAGTTGATGGTATTGCTCGGGTCAGCCATGAGCTGGTCCTGGTGCTGGGATATCACCTAAAGAATATTGTTGTTGTTGTAATAATAATAATAATAATAATAATGGCAGGAATGATGTCTAAGCAAAGCAAAAAAAATAAATAATAAAATAAAAATTTAAAAAAATAATGCCTAAGTGGCCTTTAACAGCACATACAGTTTGGCCCCCCTACCTTTACCACCATGGCTGCATATGTTACGTCCGCCCTCCATGTCTGGGGTTTGGACCAGCCCACCAATGGATCTGCTTCATCATTGTACACGGGTCGGGATCGAAACAGGGGGAATCGCTCCTGGATCTCTTTAACCGTCTCAATCTCCTGTACCATGATGGGAAGGGACCCACCCCCACCCTGAAAAAGAAGAACTCTCTCATTGGTGAATGTCTCCAGGAGCATCAAGGGACATCCCTACATACTGTTGGTGAGCACAACAGGTTAAGTTTTGAAAAATCTTATTGTGAAGGCAAAGCAAAAAGAAACCTTTGTGAATGCCATTCAAATGGCACATACACATGTGTACACATACACATAATACAAGCTGGCACCTTTGGCCATTGAAACACTATAAGCTGGGACAAATGACATACACAGTTCAGTAATCAGAAGAGGTCATGTCTGAATACAATGCCTAGAATGTATATTTCTTGTGATTGTGAGCAGGGTTCTAAGACCTCTCTATGAATGCACACGCCACTTGAATCCCACCTTCTTGTGCAGGGCAATATAGTCCAGTCGCACACCTGTGTCCCCAGTGAAGAAGTTGGTGCCATTGTAACAGTGCTCCAGCATGGCCCAGCAGTAGGGGGAATGGGGAGGACTGTGACAGGAGTCTCCTGGACCCCCGAATCTCAGAGCAGGGCTGGCGTCGTGAAGTCCCTCAGAACACGCATCGTAATAATTCAGGAACCCTGGTGAGAGGGCCAGCAGGATCTTAAACACAATTGCCAATGATCATGCATTCATTCATTCTTCCCCATAGTGCCTAGGGCTTATCACACAGCTGGGATTTCGTAGGAAGAGCCCTGGCAATCGATACAGCATCAGTCATCATTGGGATATGACCCAACTAGTGAAGAACCTATTCATTTTATTTAATTACTGTAAAACCAGGTAGCCCTTTTGAAACTAAAATCATTTAGAAATGTGTTCCAAAATGTCAGATTTTTTAATGGTCTTCTTTTGGGCAAAACATAATTTTATGTCATATGGTAGCATATTTGAGACTACTTTTGAGACTTGTATTCTAAAATGGCAGCCATATTAATTGCCTCCGCATTGTGATAATGGCATGAGAATTATACCTTTTTTTGTTTCAAGCCAAATTAAACTTGAGCTGAGAAAACCAAAGTTTCATTTATTAATTCCATGAATTCTTTATGAATAGGTTTGCATTTATGAATTTCATCTAAATATGATATATTTGTTCTACTGATGTACATATGTCAGTGGCATAGAGAAAAATACAATTATTTGAAGGTAACTGTTCATGGTGCCATTTGGCACTTATTTCAGACTTTACCTTGAATTGACATGGTGACATTGTCGAAATCATGATTGTTTGGCTCATTCCACGTTTCAAAGTTCCAACGAGAGACATAGCCTAGGCCATATTTCTCTACAATCAAGAGTAAATATTGCGTTAGAGAGAGATATAATCACTGGGCAGTAAATACATTAAAGGATCATATAAAAGAGGCTTAAAGTGCAGTTCAAGTGGTCCTTGTCATTTGACAAGAGAAAGTTGTATTCAGACCAAACAACTTTGTTCTGTGCACCCACCAATATATCTCTTTGCAGTGAGATAAACCAGGTTCCTCCACTCCACCACTTGTTGCTTGTCTTCAAAGTTGGTGAAGTAGTTGGACACACTGCCCATTAGCTCAAAACCTGAAATATGCATATAACATGTTTAAAAATGAAGGAACACACACACACAGTGTATAAGACAGAACGTTAGAAAGTCAGGTACAACCATGTCACTGTACTGTGGCATATCTGAAACTGGTACATTCATATTGGCTTGAGTATGTGTCTTTCCAAATGTCATTTTACCTGGTCGAAGTCCATTTTGCCACAGTAGATCTATCAGTTGGTCCAACTTTGTGAAATTGTAATGAGGTACTCCATTTACAACTCTACAAAGACAATCAACAAAGGATTAATACATCTAGCATGAATAATGAAAGTAAATTACAACCAGAAAGAGCATTTCATCAAGGTTGAGTTCAATAAACAAATAGTGAACAATGTTTATAAGGGTGCTAATGGGAAGTGAAGTCATAGAGGCTATGGAGCACTTATACATTAGTTCTGGACTTCACCTCCCATCAGCACCTCTGTGAGACTCCCATTGAGACAATTCACACCTGTTACACGATGGGCACTGGATCTACACATCTGGAAATGGTTGATGGTAAACAGCTGGCAAGTGTGGTGACAATGAGAAAAGCCCTATAAAGACTTAAAGATGCTCACAGATATTGAGAGGCAGATAAGATTAATTGGCAATACCGAGATAGTGGCCACCCATTATAACAATACAATTGAACTGAATCAGAGATGGACTAACAAAATCAATCAACTTGAAAGACATGACTTCCATTTCTGTTACTGAATTTAATTCTGAACCCAAAGCACATAACTTTAGAGTTACCCTCAGCTCTGAAGACCCTGCACTTACTGAGCTGTGACGAGCTCCATCAGCCAGTGGATGCGGACCTGCTCAATTTCCCCGTGGGGGACGGTGCCCACGTAGGCCATGTTAAGCTGCTGATCTCTGCTCAAGTCATACTGGTCTGCCTGGGAGTGAGGAAGAGGAGGGCTGAGGAAGGAGTTGTACAAAATAACATCATGTATTACAGAGGGCTCCATTATGATAAATGAGATAACATACCAGGACAAACCTCTAGATTTTCAAACAAAGCCAATGCACATATGTCAAAAGAATACAGTGAACTTCTCAAACATAACAGTCTTTATGTAGCCCTATGCATGCCAGAAAATGCCAGAAAATACCACAAAAAGCACTTTCAAATTGAGATCTATGCTTTCACCTCCTCTAAGTGTATCCTGAATTCAGGTATGGAAGAGAAGCTTTCAGAAAACAACACTTTTTTGTTTTTCACTACACACACAAAATAGTTACACAAAGTTGGAATGGGCTCACATTAAAATCCTTTCACTCGATCGTTCCGTGCCTGAATATACAAGACCACTGACACCATTCAATCAGGACTCTAGCCTGGTCTCTCCTGGCAAACGACGCACTGTTCGCTAACCAATAGGCCAATACTGCACTATGAAAGAATACAATATTAAACACATTTGTATAATTCGCCATCGATACCCGTGGAAGATCAAAGCTAAAAGAAAAAAACCTTACCCAAAGCATCACACGACTGCCTTCTGATGCATTTGGTAATGGTAAGTTTTATTTTCCCTTTTGTTATCCATTAACAAATGGTTTATACAAATGTGTTAAGAAAACCACGTTTTAATTCATGCAGACCATATAAGACTACGGGTTTAAACGCTGTACACCAAAATACAAGGAACGCCATGTTAAAAATCTTACATTAAATTCCATTGTCACTTTTTTACGTAACTGTAAATGGCCTATTGAACTCACTGTCACAACATGAATAAACGAATATCCACTGAAACAGCAACCCATTACAAAACTATTTGTATTAACAAAATGTTAGACACTTAAAACAAACTTGTCAATACAGCTATAAACTGGACCCACCAGAAACCTGTGCTCTTCCAGAAATGTTTCAGATCCCTCAATGGTGTTTTTACGTCCACTGTAATCTCGAAGAATGTAGCAGAAACATTCGGATGTGTTGCATAAAATACCAAAAATAATTGTAAAAATGGAATGTTATGCTTTAACATTTCCATTCTGGAAAGTGTGCAGGCTAGCTACTGTAGCAGACTAGCGTGCTCTTGTCTCTTGTATCGTGTCTCTTCTGTGCCTATCTTTTTAAATGCATCCATATTATACAAATGTTTAAACAATTTGTGTTCGCTACATTTTCATTTGCACAAACGTAGCTACATTATGGACGAAAAAGTTAGCTACAGCTACAATCACTTCGAAAAAATACACACTGGTGGTGCGCACTTCCTTGATCAGGTGATCCAGTCATGTGACAAAACTCAACTTCAGCAGTTGACTACGGCCGCCAGCTGGTTCCTGGCAGCTGTACTGTAAGTGTACACAATTAATACTGTATTTGAATTGTAATAACGCCGACAATAAGTCGCAGTAGAAATGAATTATTCCATCTACGTGTCAAAATGGCTTATAAGCATAGGCGACTATGTAGGCAGAGGGAGATATACACAATAAATCAGAATCTGGGATTTAAAAAAATATATACTATAAACATATTGCATTTGCTAAAATGGTAATGAAATGAATGGACATGTAATATAATACAGTGAATGTACAAAAATATAAACTTAAATATAATCACTGATCAATTGCTCTGATTAATTGATATTTAAGATCAAATATACCCTTTATTGTTCCAATTAAATGTTATGTAAATCAAATTGATATTGTAGTAGACTTATACATAACATCACAAAACTGGTCTTAAGCAATTATCTCAAACTCCTGGAGGACCCCTGAGGTTTTTGTGGTCCTTAAATATCAGCAGCTAATTTAGGACTTGTTGTTTGTTGTTAACACACAAATAATAATAATATATGCCATTTAGCAGATGCTTTTATCCAAAGCGACTTACAGTAGTGAATGCATACATTTTCAGTATATGTGGCCCCAGTGGGGATTGAACCCACAACCTAAGCGTTGCCAACGCCATGCTCTACCAACTGAGCCACAGAGAACCACGACCACGACGAACCACCACAAATAGTAAAAGCTGTTGATCTCTATATAATTAACAATGTTAACACATAATATCTTGCAGCCATATCTGGCAGCCACCTCTTGCCTGGATGTACCATCACCACCATGTTTTCCATGTACTCCCTCTCTTATTAAACAGTATGGAATATTGGTAGCTCAGTTACCCTGAAAACCCTGTTGTGGTCTAAACACAAGAAATTGGATATGGATTTGTTGGAATCTAATTTGAATTGTATCTGGAGGTAGTCTGGGTCAGATTCCAGGATGCATCCTCCCCTGTCACCAATATTCTATTGACAAATAACATCCCATAATAAGTGTGTGGGAGTTGCAAGACACCCTGTTGTAGAGCTGGTCAGGGGTTGACCATTGAACATTGAGCAGAACACGTAGGAGAAATGTGATATCAGTCTAAATGCATAGAATCTAATATGCAACACATTCAAAACCAAGTGTGAACAAACAACCACATGTATCTGATACAGAAGTCTGATTTGTGAACTGTATCTGATATGAGTGTAAACAGGGCTAAGAAACAGATAAAGAATTATGTATTTAGTAACTGACCAAACTTCATGACTAAAACTATAAAACTCGATCACTTTCTGGTCCTGTTGACTACATGTACAAATGCAGTCTATATACTGCCTAGTGCAGTACCGATTGTGGAGTTACCAGCTGCCAGTACTGCCAGCTGTCTAAATCATATTGTTTTTTGAAGGCCTCCCCTCATCTGGTTTAACAACATTAATCTGCACTCTTTTATTTTGTCCTATTAAGAATTTCCTCTTTTGCATGTCTGAAACATGGAGTTGATTGAATTGTGAATGAAGGACAACAGTAAATAGACCTTGAACTAGATCAAGAATCTCAAACTCCATGGTGTGTTTCAGCACTTTTGTGCTTGATTTAAGTAACTGATTGGCTGGAGTCCACACACCTTGTTTCGAAGGCTTATATTGGATGTTGATTGAAAGGAAACCACAAAAACCTGACACGGTGGCCATCCGGGACTGGAGTTTGGAATACCTTATTTAGTTGTTGCGTTGGCTTTTGATGACGTATACACATGAGTAGATATAACCAAAGAGAATCCTTTTTTATGTAGCCAATCACCTTGCTGTCTACGTGATCCAAAGCAGGCGAACAGTTTGAATTTCAACTAAAGGAAAGTTAATACAAAACTGCAATTTCACAGAAACAACCGTGTATTGTGGATAGGTATTGAGAACACGTACAATTTTACGCCAGGGAGTAAATAGGCAGTCAGTTATCTGTTCTCTGAATACTAGCAGCAGTTTGTTATTCACCGCATAGATTCGTCGGGCTCTTCCTAATAATATGCCGAGTCGAAAGAGGTAAGGACGCTGATTAACTACAAGTTTATTAACTTCCGTAGCCTATTTTGGTTATAAATCGGATTGTCCATATTTTCTTCCACTGGAAATGTGAGATTCTGTTTTTACATTTAATTTCGCGTATGCAGCGGACACTTAAAATCGACAATATGCGTCAAATCAGTCACAAACCACAGCTAAAGAATAAAAGCGAACCGTTCTATAAATAATAAATGGTTCTCTATATCTGTATATATAACTGTATACCCAAAGCCATTTAAATTCTGATTACCGTATGGCAGCAGCGGGTGCCTGCTAAGTAAGTACAACTGCGTAGAAGCTAAGTCGGTAAGTTTGTTGTATAAAAAGTTTGTTTTTAATGGTGTATGCTAATCACTTTGTTTCATCCCTCTGGAGTTCGTTCAAATTACTTCTCTGACCACTGCACCGTTGCAAAGTCGTAAATCCAATACATGTACCTGCAGCGAAGCTCTGGCATTCTCGCTAGTGACGGGCATAAATCTGGCCATGGCGCGTTTAGTGGACATCTGGGACACTATCGGAATCCTGGAGGACCAGAGGGTGGAGCGCATGCAGGCAGTGAAGAAACACATTGAAGTAAGTGGTGTTTTAATTTGGCATTATCAGTATAGTACTCTGGACGTAGGCAGTGACGGGTCTTAGCTTTTCAAGTGTGATTTGTCCAACAGTTAAAATAAGAAGTAAGCAGTCGTCCTGTCATGATTCCGATTTTTTTGTTTTTCTGTATTCAGATCTTTATTCTGTGTTCCTAGCATTGTGCTAGGTATCTCCTGCAACTACAGTTCTCCTACAAATGCATTTTAAACAGGACATGCTCTATGGTCTGTGTCTTACAGAGAAGGACTATTTCTACAGCAAAGTACCTTTACTGCCAATGAGAATCAGTTCCAAAATGTACATTTCTATGTTTTGTCCTCTGTTTGAAGGGTCTTCTGAATGACATGATTTCAGAGGAAGAATTATTGAAACAGCGGATTGGAAACAATATTGTCACTTTCCAGAAGCAGCTGAAGCTCTTGTCTCTGGAGATGGCTTTACAACCTTTTGAAGTAAGTGAGGTGTATATAATACCATAGCCTGAAGTTGAAACTTGTGGAATGATACTCAGTGGAGTTCCGCTTATAAATGGAGCACACTCCATGCGTTAATGGTGCAGGCAGACTGCAGGGGCCTGACCAACCATTCTTGCATCATCAGGAAGGGACAGTGCCCCCCCCATGTGACACTATGGCGAGTTATGCACCACCCAGCAGGGCTGCCGACCACAGTCATGACGAGCTGTCAGGATTCGATACCAAACTGTTGAGCCCATCACCCTGAGAGCCAGTCCTTCAGCAGAACAATACACCTGACAGCCCCTAAGTTCAACTTGATTTCATTAATATTATGCAAAGAGTCGTTTTTTCTAACACCATTTCTCACCTTTCTCTCAGTTGGAGGACGACCTTACAGTTCTGCAGATGGAGAAGAACCTACGTCTGCGGCTGGAGTCCCTGGAGGTTGAGAGGAACGAGCGTCTGAAGGAGCTGCAGAGCCTGCAGCAGGAGGATGAGGATCTGTGCGAGGAGCTGTGCACCACGCCCTACTACATCCCCACCGGCAGCTTTCCCTCTCGAATGCAGCTGCAGGAGCTGCGCCAGCACATCGACAGCCTCAGTGAGGAGAAGGTGCTCATCACAGTATGGACTTGTGTTCAGAGTGCCAAAGCAAGGACAATGACCCCTGCATGAACAGCACTAACAAACCAATTTTCCAAAATTACAGAAATAATTGAAATTCTCCAAGATGCACAAAATGTACAGTCTGTGCCTGAAATTGTGTTGTTAATTAGACCTTTGTTGACTGTTCTCTCCGGTGTGCTTGCAACATAAAATATGGCCTTGCTTTTAAATGTGGTGCAGCCAGTTGGGGGGGGGGGTTGTGACTTACTAATGCTGAGATTAAAGCTCAACTCAACTGGGAGATCAGAGTATCAAGATATGAAAATGTACCATAATTTGTACATTTGGACATGTGAATAATTGTGGAATACAGGACAGCAGGAAACCGCAACATAAATCCTGCCTTGGAGAGTGTGAGTGAGGTCTGTGCATCTCCCCTGCTAGATACATACTTAAATGTAAATCAGAATGGATATAGTATATATTAAGTATATTGCACTTGTGTAGGAAAGTGGCAACTAGACCATTCGTAAAGTTTTATGACAGGGTCACTAACACAAGTAATTTAGAATCTTTATTTATATAATTGTCCAATACGTATTCTGTGATGGAATTAAAGATGGAATACTACTTCATGGCCCTAGCATTGGGATCCCCATTTGATGGTATTTGGTGCAGTTTTAATTGAACTCATCCAATGGCATTCATGAACTTTGTCCCTTGTGTGTGTCTGTAGAGGAGCAGAGTGGCAGTGTTCTCAGGCCTCAGGGAGGACATTGGTTGCGTCATGGCTGAGATTGGACACGAGCCGGAGACGAGCTTGGAGAAGGAAGCCGTGTGTAACGATACTGACATCTTCCTGCTCACGCATGAGAACATCAAAGCCCTCCGGCTGCTGCTTTGCCAGGTAATGCAGCATCTTCCTGGTATCTTATGCTTTTCAGAATGGGCACAAGAACCTGACATGGTAGCTATGTGTAACACTGGCCCAACACTCCTAGTCCCCACAACACCACTCACTTGTACCCCTCTGGTTAACTGGGCACCTGTGATCTGTCTATGACAGCTGTACAATCTTGGCACAGTAGCTGTTGACTGACTGCATGCGTGACATGCATGTTGGTGTGTGGTTATCTCAAATTAACAGAGGATGTTCCAATCATGGGGCAGAACTACATTTGTAATTGGGAATTCCAAACTGGAGTGACATTTATTTTAATTAATTTTGAAATTCCATTTGAAGTATTCTATAAGGCTAGAAAAAATATTAAGCCATGTGCTTGAAAAACACAATAGGCAGATTATAAACAGATTTTATTTTATTAGACTGGGGCTCCATAAGATGGCAACTCGTGAATTAAATTAATATGCACTTTTAAGAATGCAACACTAGTTTTGATTAACCAGACAACACTACAATACCGTAGAAATAAGGTCCTCTAATTTATTTCCAGTGAAATTGAATTGTGAAAATCTGAATTGTCCTTTAGGACATGAACCATTTGAGACAATGCAACATTTTGTTTTGTACAGCTGGAGATGAAGAAAAAATCACTTATCACGATTAGAGATGAACTAAAAGGAAAGGCTGTAAGCTTGTGGGGTCGTCTAGAATGCCCAGAGCAGGAACAGAGAGAGTTTCGAGAGAACCTACGCAGTACTCTGTCCGACGAGATTGCGCAGGTAAGACTTCCGTCTGTGAACGGGTCCAGTAATATACACTTGGATCGCCATGCACATGTGAGATACTGTATTGGACAGCAGTAATGTTGAACTGCTGTGGAAACATAGACTGTAATCCTTTTGATCATGGCACAGTGGCAAAGCGAGGTGGATCACCTGGACGTGCTGCAGAAGGCCAAGCTGGAGGAAGTGGTCAACAAGGTACGGAAGGAGCTGGTTGAGCTCTGGGACAAGTGCATGATTGGTCCCAAGCAGAGGGAGTCCTTCAACACCCACTTGTGTAGTGGTGAGTAGAATAGCCATGGATTCATCTGACCTCTCCTGGCCCCTGCAAATGTGACGTATAGTTGGGCGTGAATGTTTTCAGATGTTTATGAATGTCGTCAAACTTGGAGTCGGATACTGGCAGGCTTCAGCACGACAAGATGTTCCCTTGTCTATATGAGCAGTTGGTCCACTCCAGCAAAGGACCTAGGCCTAAGACGCAAGTAACTGTTGCTGGCAGATTGCAGGAGGTGAACCACACTACAGGTGCCTTCTCATGCCAACCTGTGACCCACAGGTAACTTCACAGAGGAGCTTTTGTCCCGGCACGATGAAGAGCTGCTGCAAGTGAAGGCCTTCTATGAAAAGGCTTGCCCTCTGTTGGAAATTATTGG
This sequence comes from Aldrovandia affinis, assembly GCA_029706075.1. Taxonomy (NCBI): domain Eukaryota; kingdom Metazoa; phylum Chordata; class Actinopteri; order Notacanthiformes; family Halosauridae; genus Aldrovandia; species Aldrovandia affinis. The sequence continues at coordinate 486,531 of JAINUG010000100.1, forward strand.
GAAGTGGGAGAAGAACTGGGTGCTCTTCCAGGATTTTGAGGTGTGACTAGCATGGTTAATGTATGGAGACCTAAAGGTTAAGGCTGGTTGCCACACTTTTACAACCAATGTTGATGTTACTAAAAGGACAGCGACTCTTATGAACGGTTGCACAGGTACAGTATATTGTATGTAGCAAGCTCTGTTTCTTCTCTCTGACAGAAAAAGGCATCTGATCCAAATCGCTTCTCTAACAGAGGGGGTTCTCTGCTCAAAGAGGCTAAGGAGAGGGTCAAAGTTCAAAAGCTGCTACCCAAGGTAACCAAAGGACCCAACAGTTGGCTTTTTCCTATGTGCTATAATTATAAATGTAGTGTAATAATTATATTTAGAATATTATGGAATTGATGGAATATCAAAAATCAACTTTAAACAATACTGTACTTTTGGGAAATATAAGTAATTCCAGTATGACTTTGTTTATGACTCCATTAATATGTACAGGTAATTCCATTATTCCATTTAAACAATAACCATGTTTATTGACAGAGTTGACAGAGTATCAAACTATGTATATTTTATACGTATATATTATATTTTAAACATTTTTTGAGTACTCAATTAAGTTTTTTCTATAAAGTACTTGAAATGCATCTCTACAGTTGTGAACATTGTTGTGCTTGTAATGAAGTCAAATAAGGTTGTGACACATTTTTTTAAATATTCCAGGATTGTCACAAATTCCTGTCAAGCAATTGTTCCTAAATGTGTAACTTGTAATGAAGTTGCTACCTTGATACATTGCTAAAGTAGGTTGAAGCTTTTAAAAACATGCCTGTGAGTTTACTGTTTCTGGCTGTGGTGGACTGAATCACACAATTGTTGTTTTGTTTTGGAAGCTGGAGGAGGAACTAAGGACAGGGGTGGAGGCCTGGGAGAAGGAGCAGGGTTCAATTTTCCTTGTGTGGGGTAAGAGGGCAACGGATCGCATTTCCATGCAGTGGGAGGGGCACCATCTGCAGCGAGGGAAGGATAAGAGCGAGCGTGTGAGTTTGGTCCAACCAAGGCACTTTGTAATAACCACTGTAAAGAATATAAAAAAGTGTGTGTGTGTGGGGGGGTAAATGTTAAATGTATACCACTATAATGCAGTATGAGAATATAGAAAGTTTAAATGAAGCTGTGTGATTGGCTACCTGACATCTAATATACCTAATTGACCTGATTGCGTAGGGATCAGGCCTGGGCATAAATAGTCAAATAATTATTTGAAAACCTTAATCCTTTAGGCACCAGTAAAATTCCTGCAGGTTACTGACAATTTAAAAAGCAAAATCTAGTTCACTATCTATTTTGTTCTACTAATATTCAGAATTCTTTTTTGTATAATTGTAGGTTTTGGTTAGTTAACCTTAGTTGAAATCTGCATGAGTGTTTTCAAATTTAACTGGCATCTAAGGAGTACTTCAAATATGTATTTGACCCAGGTCTAGTAGTTATATCATGCCAATCAACTTGCTAACCAGATTGTTGTTCTGAGAAAAATGCAGCCAAAAACAAACCATACTTTGTTTACTGTAATGTTAAAACATGACATGAATGTATGAAGTCAGAATAATATATATTTTATTTTAAAATGTACATGTAAACAAATAAACCATCAGTCATTCATTAAAACATCAGTTTGTAGTAAGTTTGTATTCAATTTGAACAATTTTATACATATAATACAGTATTTGTTATTTTATAACTTGACTCTCACTGTCATTTGTTCTTTTGTGGAAAAACAAAAGATCTAATTAATACTGTATTAATATCCCCTTGAGTTTTTCTAGATTCCTTAAAAAAATATTTGGGTTTAATTCCAGATGACAAAGAAAGGAGAGACCACTCCATTGAAAACCTCTTCCAAGAGGACTCAAACAGGAGTTAATGGAGGCATGACTCCTGGCATGACTCCCAGCAAGACCAGAAAGGTAATGGGTCTGAGACTTCCATTAAAACTAAATGTAGCTTGTTAAATGTTAACTTTGAGCAATGAATCTAAGCAAATGTACAGTATATTTTCATTTCTCACTCAACATTGAGTTGTGTTATTACTTTGGTGCAGTGGTTCTTAAAGTCTGTTCTGGGGACCCCCTGTGTATGCTGGTTTTTGTTACAGCCAATCTCATGATCAATTAATATTGTTGAAAATGTAATTTCTACCATGAGTTTTTCCTTAAACATTTTTTAACATAATGGGTTTGGCTCGTTGCCAATTGCTCTGTCATTCAACTCTTCATTTTACACATATGGTTTACTTTCAGTGACCTGGTGTCCACACCTTCAACAATTAGGCACCCACTTATTTCACCTCCCAGTCTGTAATTGAATCAATTAAAAAGGGTAAACTCTTTGTAAAGGAAATGTGTCGTATAGCACATTGCAGAAAATGAGAGCATTCATTTGTCTGACTTAACGTCCTGGGATGTGAATATAGGAAATTCTATTGTTCATGGCATGCATAGCTATTTCTGACATGGCCTTAATAGAATAAATTATGCTTTAATGAATTGTCTAATTTAGAACAATTGACAGCTAGTTACAATTAAGGTTGCAATTTTGGTTGGAACAAAAACCAGCATGCACAGTGGGTCCCCAGGACCGAGTTTGAGAACCACTGACTTCATTGAATAAAATGTAAGACCTGAAACTTAAAGGACTTTTTAGTATTCATCTCTCAAAGTTAAGGACAAAGCTCATTGAATATAAATTTAATTGATTGCTTAAGCCCACTCTGCATGAAACGACACCAAACATTGCTGGTGAATCACTGCCTTCAAGAAGGTGGTTACCCTCTGGTCACATTTTACATCCGACTGATTTCTAGTGTCGTGCCATTCACATTGCAGCAGGTAGACGTGCATTTTACCAGCTGTAAAGGGTGTACAAAATTGTTCATTAAAACATTTTAGGACCGTATTTCTCCTGAACGAATGGAGTTTTAGAATGACATACTGCTGACCTCTTCCCCAATCTTTCTGCAGACTCCCAACCAGACGTTGCTGCGTACAAACAGCATCACCTCCTCCAGTTCCCAAAGCACCAGTAGCACCTTCCTCAGTGTGCCAGTTAAGCCAGCACTGCCGGCCCAGAAGGTAAGGGGACCATCTAGCACTTTGTTGTCCTCCATTAACACTCACTCAAAAATGGAAGTCAATTCATCTTTACTTCAGAGTTCAGTTAAACTGCATTTGTTCATTGATGCTGTATTTTCACATAGAATTTTGTCAAATACATTTTTGCTTTGTCAACTCATTTGAATCTTTTCACACAAACGAAGCTTTGTTTTTGGGCCCCAATCAGATAGTTCCGTGTGCGTGCAGTGTTGCTGGTTGTTGGTCTTGTTAACCCTCTTTTTAAACCGATCTCATCAACCCCTCTGTGCAGTGAATTTGAAATGAACAGCAGAATACTGAAACAAAGGATAAACACTGCAGAATCCAGAATCCTCTGGACAAAATAAGCATTGGCTTGTGTTTACAGTTCGATTGATATGACTTCAATCCTGTATCCTATGGATGCAAGCCCAAGAGGGGCTCCCAAAGGAGTTTAGTGTGAATCTCAGCAAGCTGATTCAGTCCTGCACCACCCTGTTTGTTGCCTCCACAGCAGAGGAACAAAACAATGGAAACGAGCCAGCGGGCTCCATTCCAGGAGTTCAACAGCGAAAAGAAGCACGTTCGGATCGGCACCTACTCAGAATTCACTGTGAGTTCCTCCCCTCCAGCTGTCACATCTCTTCTTAGGCTGTTATACTGTGCACTGTTCTGAACAGAACAGAGTTCAGAATGACCTCCATTCCTTTTGCATCCATATCTCTGAGGGTCTACCTTTTCTATTAGATTTTTTCCCCCATTAACCAATTTCTAGTAGCAGTGTGTATTTAACTACCCATCATGCGTGTTAATTCTCCATACTGCAGTATGTACAGTGTTTGTCAGTGGATTGTGGTATAGTTTTTTATGTATTCAAGTGGCTCAGTAAGGTAAGCATGCTCCCCAAGAGTACCAGGAGTGCACACGTCCACTACAGTTCTCCCTGTGTGGGTGTGGGTAGCAGTGACGGTTGGCAATTAAGAATGAAATTAAGTACATATAAATGTAGAGTTGTTTTCAGTGTTGATTTTAATCATGTGTGTTGCCCTATGTTTCAGAATGAACTTTCCAGGAAGACGAACCGTGAAGCTATTCTCAACTCGACAGTAAAGGATATTCACTAATGTCTGCTGCACATTCTTACTTTTTGTTTGGATGAACTTTTTATCAATATAATTAAAATATTGCTTTCTTTTTGTTTAGTTTTTTGCTTGACATTTTAGCTATCACAATTTAAGGGACTGGATTCAGATTTTCCTTTCTTATGTTTGCAATAGACCCCAGGGACTTCTGCATTTGTGTTTGAGTTTCAAGAAAGGTTCCTGCATATTTTGAAAAGTCTATCTAACTATCTTTGTTACTGGTGTGTAATTGGAGAGCGTGTGTATAGAAAGAGGTGAAATGATCAACTGCTTTATTGTGCAATTTCTGTACTTAAGCACTTATGTAAAGCTAAATGGATACATGTCTACAACTTAAGCCCCCCAGGTTTAGTTTTGAAGGCTGTTTTAACCATTCATTTAAAAGGAAGCTGTCTCAACATTCTGTGTTTTTAGATTGCTCCACTGTTATTACTGTCAGTTTGTGTATACTGAACGTTTTGTAATGTACTGAATGTTTTATTGAATTACAAGTTTTTACTGTTTTATTAAACCCAATTTTCAGCAACCGTACCGCATGCTCAAAAGGAATATTTACCTTTTAAACATGATTTTATTGTATCTTCAGAACATATTTAAACATTTAATACGGTACTCACAGGTGTAAATGTCTTGGTAAATATTCTGCCACTAGAAAAGAGGCGTACACTGTTTGAATTTGGTGCAGTTTTTTTATAAACTTTTGACTGGATGTTTTGTCTGTTTGCAGCATTTCTTATATCTTCAAATAAATATGTAAATATTGAATTTGTATGACCCGCTTGTCTTTTGTAAAGTGAATTTTACTTCCCACCCCACCCCACCCCATCACCTCTTTGCTAATTTTATTTTGCTAATGTTACTCTGTCTGTCCAAACCTGACCAGATTTTTAGCTTCTACATTGCTCAGGACAGATCTCACCAAACAGGAGGCACAAAGTAGGCTTTAATAATTCCCATTTATATGGTATGTAATGTTGGTGTAGCTCACATTCAGAACCTAAACCGATTAATGGCAGGGAACTAATATGCAAGCAAACTGGAGCATAAGCACAATATTTGAAATGAATTGAAAGAAAATGGAGCAATTCAAAGGATCATGTACACCTGACTGTTTGGGACCATGGTTGTGTCCTTTAAATAGGCTTGGGTTTGGATTTGGTATTGGATTGGGTTTTTGGATTGCTTAATTAACTCAGGAACCACAACTGTGTGGAAGCACAGCAATTTTTAAGAGCTTTCTTATTTAATAGGAACATACAGGTAGACTGCAGTTGAAAAAAGTCAGCAAACTTGACGATGGTGATGGAGTCGGATGTGGCTGACGACAGCTGTGGTGGGCCTGATCAACAATGACAAGAACTCGTCCCTCTCCATCACCATTTTCAAGTTTGCTGATGACACAGCTGTCGTGGGCCTGATCAGCAACAATGACAAGAAGGCCTACCTGGAGGAGGTGGAGAGCCTGGCACTTTGGTGCCAGGATAACAACCTCTTCCTGAACATCAGCAAAACAAAGTTGATAGTGGACTTTGGAAAGAAGCAGGAAAGGTATTACAACCCTCTCAGGATAAATGGGGACCCAGTGGAGAGGGTGAGCAACTTCAGGTACCTTGGTGTCCACATCACAGAGAACCTGTCATGGTCCCTACACACTGACACCTTCGTGAAGAAGGCGCGGCAACGCCTATATTACCTCAGACATCTGAGGAAATTCAAAATGTATCCCCAGATACTAAGGAACATTTACACATGAGCTATTGAGAGCATTCTGTCAGGGAGCTTCCACGCCTGGTATGGGAGCAGCACCAAACAGGACCGTAAGGCTTGACTGTAAGGCAAGTTTTGCAGCCTTCACTATACATAGAATTAATTCTAACAGTTTCTTGCTTACCTGTCAATCAAATCAAATCAATTATATATCAAGGTAACAACATTTATTGTGTAATGATGCAAGGTATGTGGCCAAGACATGCCCTTTATCAAACTTCTGTTTCTCTTCTGAAAAGTAGCCCAAAGGGAAGCTGGTATACCACTAATGCATGGTTTGTACTGGCAATTATTTCAGTATTCAAGCACAGACAAGCATACACCACCAATTTCAATATCAGCAGTGTTGATGCAGATAAATTGGAACTGAGATATTTTATTGTGAAACTTTTTTGAGTGCCCTTGTTTCAAAAACTATTCAATTCTGGTCTTTAAATATGTTTGTATTAGCATAAAAACATGCAAGACATGAATGGCAATGACAATGTTAAGGTATGCCATATTCTGTATTATGGCTACACTTAAAGTGAAACTAAAACTAAACTGCCACTTTTTTTGCACTAAAACTATTGTGTAAATAAATTGTAAAGAGAAAAATGTCAGGCCATGCTAATGGCAAAATTTTTCAGTATCCTTTTTACTTATGAACATATTCATGTGATTTGTTTGCAGACCACAGAATATATTTTTGTACTGTCTGTACAGTAGACCAATGTGCTGTACCATATACAGCAATAGTCCTAATGGCTACCAGTTGGTTTCAAATTTATTTTCTTTCACATTCAAACAGAGGTGCAATTTGTTTCATTTGGAGCTATGTGAAACTTCTGACAGTAACATAATTGATGTGATACCAGGATGTGAATCATTTCAAGTGAAAATGATTTCAGTTGTGAAGTGATTACACTGATGATAATCTTGCAAATTAGAGTTTTATTTTCCACTTGAGGTGAAAACAAGAAACTTGTTATTTATGGCTCTTTCATCTGCAAGCATACATCAACAGACTATTGACATCACCTAATGTATTGTCATTTCAAATATTGAAACCAGAATAAGACTAAACAACTCTTTATTTAATTGTCAACTGTAGACTGGCCAGGAACATGAACAAACTAAGCCAGGCCAACATGAGTGACCATTGCTTTTATATGTGGTAAATTATTTTTCAGTGAGCAAAACCTTTGACAATGTAAATAATAACATGACTCCAGGATATACATAAAAGCAATTGCCTGGTGATATATTCACCATGTTGAGACTCTAGCATGCACGTCTGGCATGCGGAAGTGCGTTGTACAATTGTTTTAGATTCCGACCTGCATGTCCCAAATTGTGGTTGGGAACCAATGCATGTCCCAACCATTCTTTGTGCAGGGATTGCCTCAGTGCTTTTACAGATCCTACTTTCATCTCTCGCCAAGATGGGAATCTCAGAATCTGCACTGGCATGGTTTGAATCAACGGTCCTACCAGGTGGCTTGGAGAGGATCCACCCAGGTAATTGATCAAATGCAACAAAAAAAATTAAAAACATTTCAAATAAATGAAAAGTGCTCAAATTTGAAACTTACTGTTATTTCCGATTCCCATACATGTTTTCAGAAAAACCAGAAGCATTTGGCTTTTTGACGCCAATGGCGAGACCGTCAAACTATTCAAACTATTGTGATTTATTAGAATTGAATTACTTAAAATCACATACACATATACCAAAATATACCAGAAATGATTTCATTTACTATACACGGAAAATTATTTTTCAAATATCGAATTTGATTTTGATTGGTATTCGAAATTTTTAAAATAATTGTATTATGGTCAGCTCGTCTGAAGTTAAAAATTCTAGAGTTAGAGGAGGCCGTCTTAACTTGCCAAAAAATATAAAAAGTAACTGCACTGTGATCACTTGTCCCTAGTGGTTCTATTACCTCTGTGCTGCAAATTCTGTCAGGATTATTACACAAAACCAGATCCAGTATTGATTTCCCTCTCGTAGGCTGAGTAACAGACTGTACCAAAAAGCAGTCATTAACCACATCTAAAAACTCGCCATTATTAACATCTCTCCTTCTGCACAGGCTTGTTTTATGTTACCATAGATAGACCATAGAGCATAGTATTTATGTTACTGTCTGAAGCTGGAGGTCTATAGCATACTACTATATTAAGGCCCTTCTCATGATCTCGCAGTAATCTAATCCAGATATCCTCACAAGGAATGAATGAGTTCATACCTGGAATTTCCTGCACATTAAGATTGTCTTTCACATAAAGGGAAACTCCCCCTCCTCTTTTATTAGTTATATCCTTCCTGACCAATTTGTACTCATCGATATTATATTCATCCCCATGCACTGCATCCACCAAGCCATGTTTCTATAATCCCAACAATGTCATAACCCCCATTCAACATGACAGCCTCCAGTTCCAAAATATTATTTTTTATACTTCTAGCATTTAAACACAGGAACAGGAACAGAGCCTTACTCACACTTATGTTGTCCTTCTCCTCCACACATAACTGTGCTGAACCACCTTGACATTATGGTCTAATGTCTGTACCTTCTTATCTTTAACTGCTATTCATTTCCCTCCCTAGCAAATTGGGCTTCGAGATCTTTGTATTCAACCTTGTAGCCAATTTAAAAATAACTTAAGTAATTTCTACTGAATTCATTTTGACAATGATCCTCTCATGTGGTACCCTGTCTAATTATTGCTATTATTAGCATTGCTACTTGCATGCAAGAATTATTGAGTGACAGATTCATACACCAGTAAAAGGGGACCACAATCACTTCACTTCCAGTGCTTTCTATTCAGTTGCCACCATTTCAGGGTTTCAATTTTCTCATGGATCCAACATGTATTGTAGCTGTTGGTGTTTCAGGTTCGTTTTTGTAGACCTTTCCACCAACATTAATGTGTCCACTATGATTTGTGCAACTACCATGATAATCTTTACTTTTAGGGAACAAACAAACATAAAATTAAATTATGACCAGAAATACAATGACCTGGGGCCAGTTAAGTATATGTTTGAGAGCTTGTACAATAGTAGTATGGGAGTCCATTTATCACAACACAACCAGTAAGCTCTATTTTCCTTTCAATTCAGTCAGGTCACATACAACTCTATGAACATACTGAACTGTACAAATAGGAACCAGACTGTGTCATCACAAATGGGGCCTCTGGGCATAGCTCGGTAGCCCACTAAGACACAGGGAAGCTGTTCCAAAGCAGTGGCTCTGAGATGCTACACAACACTATCTATTGTTTTCTCCTGTCCTCTTCTCTCACTGGATATTGTGATGTTGAGGACAAAAACACAAACCACAGAGGCTAGCCCTCTGCTCTGTAATATGTTTTCTCAGTCAGTTCTGTTTTATAGGTCACATCTGTTACGGCTACCACTTTTCCTGCTGTCTGTGTATAAAGGCCAATTACAGGGCCATAATTCAATCCTGTGCTCCTAATAAAACGTGTACTAAGCAATGACCTTGTTGTGGAGAGGTCTGATCTATGAATTACAAGGAATCAGACAAACAAACACAAACATTCCAGTTTAAAAAAATTGTGTGAGCAGGTTTGTGAGCAAGGAAGGCAGAAAACAACATTTAAACTATGTTATGAACCTGTTATTGTGTTGCATGCTTCAAAAATGTTATTCTGATCTGGCTGTTCATGATTTAATAGCATCTGAAGTGTCATGGCATTACTATTGTGTTTTTCCCCCTTAAAAAGTCATTTTATATACATATGTATATGTTTAAACCCTGTCCGTATGGGATTAGTATTGCAGGACAATGTCGGTAATGTACATCAGTGATTTCAGTGACTGATCCGCAGGGATGAGACTTTATGCCTCTTACTGTAGGGGGGAACCACGCTTCCAGCACCAGTTTGAGCAATCAATTCACAACCATAAAAATGGGAAGTATTATAAAAATGTACCGCACAAAATAGTTGCAATTCGCATCAAACACTGACATGTCGATCCGGACGATAATATAATTATCAGAGGACCTCGGAGTTTGCTGAGAAACAGTAGGTTTTTCATTCATAATTATTACTCCCTCCAGTAAGGCATTGTCCCTGCAAAATGGAAATTAGTCACTGTGGTCCCCCTACACAAAACCAAACCCCCTCTCCATCAGTGAAATATGCCCCATCTCACTCACCTCTTTGCTAGATAAAGTAGCTGAGAGTTTTATCTCCCAGTGGGCCTTTAAAGACATTCTGCCTCAAATCGACAGCCAGCAGTTTGGGTGCCTTCATGGTCGGTCAACAACCCACAGCCTCATTGACCTGACAAATTATCTTTTCAGGTCTCTGGACAAACCTGGTTTCACCTACTCATTGGTTACCACTGATTATAGCAAAGCCTTTGACTGTGTTGATCATGGCCTGGCTATTACTAGACAAATTAACCTCGGTCTCTGCCCATCCCCAGCCAGGTGAATAGCACATTTTGTGACCAACAGATTTCAGTCAGTAGGTTACCATGAAGCACTCTGAAGGGGTCAACATTACATGTGGACTCCCCCAAGGAACTCTGCTAGGTCCACTGATTTCCATTGCTTACATCAATGGTGCAGCTGAACAGGCATCAGCTAAGCGCTGGAAGTTTGTTGATGACCTCAACCTGCTGGAGGTGAGACAATTGTCTGCCCCATCCACTATCCAGTAGGACCTAGCTGACCTGGAGAGGTGGTCCTCAGAGAGCTCCATGGTGCTGCACCCCAAGAAGTGCAAAGTGCTGCACTTCCACTTCACAAAGGCACCACTAAACCTCCCTAGGTTGGCAATAAACAACATTGAACTTAAAGGCATCCACATTCAGGCCAACCTGCAGTGGTCCGAACAGGTGGACCACCTCTGCAAAAACGCCAGCAAGCGCATATTTCTTCTCCAATGCCTTAAGAATGCTGGCATCCCTCCAGATGATCTGGGTACTATCTACACCACCTACATCTGGCCCACTCTGGAGTATGCCGCCCCGGTGTGGCATCCTGGCCTCACCAGAGCACAATCCAAGGCCATTGAAAAGGTGCAGAGAAGAGCTGTACGAATCATCCTGGGTTGGGAGTTCACTTCTTACAGCGAGGCGTGTAGTCACCTTGAGCTCCCACCCCTCTGCTCACGGTGTGATAACCTCACCAGAGCCTGCGCCAATTCACTCCTCAAATCCGCCCTGTTCCGCAAGTGGCTTCCACCGGAGTGATCCACCATAAGCCACCCACAGACACGGTCCTCTGCAAAACTGGGCTTGGTCCAGTGTAGAACTGAACGCTACTGGCAGAGTGCTAACCCACACATGGCCAGACTTCTTAATAAGTGAACACTTTAATGAGTGGTGTGTGCTGGTATGTTGATTTGTCACGTTGTGTGTTTGTTAGTCTATTTTATGTTAGTATATTTTATGCTTTTAATGTTGCTGTTTATGTTTTAGATTATTATTATTATCATTATTTTATTATTTTATAGATTACACCTATGCTAAATGTATTTTTAATTCAGCTTGGTTGCTGCTACATGTACATGTACATTATCTTATCTTATTTTGTATAAACAAATAAACCATTTACAACTATTCACGTAAAATTACTGAATTATGATGGTGAAAATTACATTACCTGACCTCCCCTTGTGAATCTAATCCATCCAGACAGAGCTTTTGTCGTAAATGGCTTCTCTTTGCAATGTATGGTGTGACCACTAGGTGGTAATATATCCATCCTTGTGTACATGCTACTGTTTGTCTTTATCTCAAAGCACAATTAAAGATATCACAATTGATTAGTGCAACATCTGCATTTTAGACAGTGGTGGATACTAACAAAGTACATTTACTTTACTTTTACTTGTTACTGTACTTAAGTACATTTCTCAAGTATCTGTGCTTAAGTATTTCCATTTTTACTTTTATTTTTATTGCCTGAATAAAAAAAAAAAATTCCCCTTTTGTCAAAGGCAAATGGGTTTAAATGCAATCGTCAACAAGGGGTTAAATGTTTTACTTTTACTGGAGTAATATTTTATCAGGGTATCTGTACTTTTACTCATGTAAAGGCTTTGTGGAATTCGTTCAACACTGATTTTAGATTCCTGAAAAATAGCGCAGAGGTAAACAAAAAACAAAATGCTAGTAGCACTGGTGTTTCTGTATTCTGTGTCCCTTTTGCAAGTGACTGGGTATGACAACGCATTACAACATAGAGCAATGTTATCATATTTTTTAACTGCAACCCCTACATAATAAAACATTATGCTCTAATATATATTTTTGTCTGAAATATATAATTGTGGGATGAAATATTTAATACTTCAAGTATTCAATCATTTTAAATCCCTTAAATAAGGAAAGAGTTTTTGAATAAAAAGGTATATTAGTTTAAATGTGGAAGCAGGTGGGCATGTTAAAAATGAATGGGTTTTAGGTCACATTTATAATAGGCTACAAATAAATACATTTAGCAAAGGGATTAATAATGGAATCTTTAGAAAATTCCACAGGCAGGATTCTGCAAATGATAAGTTAAAATACACCCGATATGCAATACATCACATAAAAATACCTTTAATGCAGTTCATGCAAGATGTGTGCTTCTTCTTGCAATAATGATAGCCAATCCTTCGGTGCAAGATTTATTTTACTGACCATCGTTTCAGTGCACACACTTTTGCAACCAAACTACTCTTATTGTACGAGTTTGTTTATTCGTCATATTTGTAAAAATTAATTTTGATTTAAGGACAAACAGCACTGCGACAAGGCTATTTCCAATCCTTAGTGTAGGCCTATTTAAGTGTGCTGCAAATTTAAGTGATCACCTGCCATCTAGCTTTAATAATCACCCAGAGCTACAATTTGAAGTGATTTAGTATATGATGGGTATGATCTTATTTCAGCATTGTACAAATGATTAACATTCTGGCCCACAGTGTCACACTAAATCAGCAGCGACCATTTTACCCCTATTATATCATCACATTTGTTTTTCCTCGGCCCCTGGTGGCCAATGCCTATTGATCTGTTTTCCTCTTAACTTCCTGTTGGGCACACAGGAAGCTCAGGCTGCTAGTGGAAGCTGGATCTGTTCTTCATTGTCTCAGATGGCATGTGTGCCGATTACCCTTGAGTGACGGCACACATTTGCTGTGACCTCAGCCTCCTTTATGCAACAGCTCATCAGGGTGATTGATTGCTCTCTGGCTGATTGATCTCTGACTGAAGGCAGTGCTCGTTGAAGTGATGACATCAGTCGCTGTTTCTGTTGTTCTGAGTGCTTTGTGGGAGGCTATATTGAGTATTATCTGGGGAATACAATTAATACATTAAGAGGTTTGAGGATGCTGAACTTCTCATATAGATTTGATAAATATTCTGTCTGTAGCCACAGCTGTTTGTAGCCACATTAAAAACCTTATTTTGTTTTTTGGAAAATAAATATGGACAAATATTTGTCGGTGGGACAAATTGTCCAGCACCTCAGAGAACGCAATACAGAAGGCGGATTGTGAAATGGCAAAATACTTTCAGGGGTTCTTAAAATTCTCACGCAAAGAGGAGAGTCTTTTAAGGCGTGCTTTAGTAAATCATACGGAATACTTAATCGGCCTAATTTACAAAGGTTTTAGTGCATCCACCCCAGGTCTACATATACACAAACAGAATTAACTAAGAAAAATAATTGGGTCAGTAACAATAAGATTGACAAAAGATATAAATAATTATCAGATTTTCAAAGAAAGACTGAGTGAGGTTAGGGAAAGGGTTACCAGTACTGACTAAATTCAGATACAAATGAAGGGACTGTGTGCCATAATCCATAAAATCATCAATAGTCAATAGAAGTATAAAAATAGTGGTTGCCATAACATTTTTATTTATGTGACATTCATATTTTATGACATCTTGCATTAGTTTAAATGCATGTAAATTTTAACCTCAAATTTTTACAAATATGATATGGAAAAATGTATATAAATATATTTTTCATGCAAAAATATCCACATTTCTATGCTATCCCATCATATATTGTAGATTTAGATACAGTAAACTCCCAAATTATTCAGACCCTTGATAAAGATGAGCAAAAATGGCTGTATAAAATAAACAACGCAGGTAATTAGCTATATTGTATGCTCAAAAAATTGGGAAATTATATTATTTTATACTAATACAATTGGTCAGACAAAAGTTTTTTGTTTAACAAGGAATATTCTTTCCCCAAAAGGATATGTGTATTATTCAAACCCCTGTTTTCAGTACTTTGTGCACACTCCCCTCGCAAGGATGACATTACTGAGTCATCTTCTATAGTGATTTATGAGATCGATGAACTTATTGGGGAGGATCTTTGACCATTCCTCTTTCAGATTCTTCAGTCTGTGTTTGTATGCTGCCCTCTTCAATTCAAACCAAAAATGTGTGATCGGGTTCAAATCTGGAGATTGAGATGGCCATTGTAAAGCGGTCATTTTGTGGTCAGTTAACCATTTCTTAGTTGATTTTGAGGTATGCTTGAGATTATTGCCTTGCTGAAAGATCCATTTGCGCTCAAGTTTCAGCTTCCTGGCGAAGATTTGGGCCAAAATGTCTTAATGAAGTTTATGATTCCATTAACCTTAAGAAGAGCCCCAGGACCAGTAGATGTAAAACAACCCAATAATGGTAATAACGGTGAGACTAAACAGTAGCAGGTAGAGGTAGTAGTAGAAATCTAGAGGTAGATTTCGAGACGTAGTGATTTGGCTTATTTGTGTATTTTATATGATGAGATATTCAGACTGGTAAGAGGTGGCTGTGGGAGTAGTATATGTTTTTACACATGTACAAAGTGCACAGGTGGGAGTTTGTGCAGCAAGCATGGGGGAAAAAATGCAATTACAAGTGTTGCAATTAGTCCGGCTGAAACAGGTGAGAATTGACTCATACTTTATAACAACTGCCTATAAATATTAATAGATCCCACAGAGTGAGCTGTCAATGTGAGGATGTCCAGGTGGAGGTAGGCACAGATGTTATTTCCAGAGCTTAGGTTTGCTTTGGGGTGCGACATGGTTCAAGTGGACATTTATTTATTTTATTTACTTATTTCATTATTTTATTTTTTTAATTAGATTTTTCTCTTCGTAAAATGGCATGGGTTGTTCACAAGAAGAGTGATATATAAGAGCTCTTTGTATTGTATTGTATTGTATTTAGATTTGCAGCTATAAAAATGAGTCACATACTGATATGCATGAAGTATGAAAATTATTAGAATTATGTTCAACATAAGGAATGTTTGGGGAAGGAATGTTTTAGGACATTTTGTGAGCTTTACAGGTAAAGGCTGACATCTCAACTCTATATAGTTCTTGATTGATTTCACATAGTGGCGTGAGTTTATGTTTCAGATTAAGGTTTTGAATGACTTGCACAGCAGGCCAGACACAAAGTTTGCAATATTTATTGAATCACTTAAGGCCAAATAAATGTTAGTTTGATCCATGTGTTAACGCACAAGGTTTATTCAGATGAATGATGGGCCACTTGGAACTTTGATTGCTGACCCCTCTGCAATGTATATGCTTTGAATAAATCATCAATCAGCACATAGTTTTTCTTCTTCTCAGACCATGAAGGCCAGGATCTATTGTTGAAATAGGCATACAAAATTTGCAACACACAGGGTGAGTGGTGGAAAGTGAAGTAAGGAAAATGGGGACAGAAAGTATTTTTTAATAAATGGCCCAGGGCCCAAATATTTTAACACAACAACACAATACTGGTGCAACATAACAATGGCCCACTGTAACTTGATGTTTGATGTTTTTATGTTTGTGCTGTTGACCCTAGAGGCAGAACATTCTGCCATTACTGCCATTGCAACTAATAAAGTTTGCTGATGGTAAGCACTGAAGTGATAGTTTTTTTCCTCACACATTTTCCCCACAACATGTCAGAGAATAGAGGGCCCATAGCAGTATACTGTACACTGCAGATATCCCCATGTGACAATTTGTACAAATAATGTTATGACCGGAGAGTCAGGAGTAAGGGCATGGCAAAGTATTCTGTTTTTGTGGCTTCAGAGGTTGTGGGGGGGGGGGGGCGGAAGTGTGTCATTTCCCCTATAGTAAACAATCCACAAGGTTACAGGTTGTGATCAAAAATTGATTGCTACATTAGTAAAGCTGTCACAGCTTCTGAAGCAAGGGTGCATCGAGATTCGTCATCGGAAGTGAATCAATCCCATCATCAGTGAACTGTGAGCCTGGCCTGGTCCTCTGCCACTTCAGCCTGGTAAAATCACACAAGACATTTTGGGAGGGGAAAAAAACACAAACAACAAAGCACGGAAGTGAGGTCCGTTTTGGACTTAGCCTCGCATCATTAGGATTCCCCATCCGATGGAAAAACACAAGTAGCCTGCCAAGTGGAACGGAACGTGTGCCGAAGTAATTTCAGCATCCAGTTTAGCACTTCTGAGGTGGAGGATTAACTCTGAGCTCAAGAGAGTGACGCTTTTTTCCATTATGTGCAATGGTAAGTTTCCACAATCATTGAATTCCGGTGTTTTGTTTTTCAGCAAGTCACAAGCACATATTTCCATACTACCTGCCTCAACTGAACATCAGTGTGTTCTGAAAATTCTTGTTAACTGATACCAAAATACCTTTGAATAAATATTACCACATGCCCAGAGTATGAGAGCAAATTTAGCATCCGCTCCCAAAATAAATTCAGTGAGGTACGCAGTTCTGAACCCACGCAAATAACTAGTCATTCTGTCAGTCTATAGGTCATATTTAAATATTTTGGGTAAAGAATGTTGCACTACTTAAACAAAACAAACCAATACAGTTGATTAAAAACAGTAACAGATACAGTAATAAGCCCGCTTAAAAAGATTATGACAACAAACCTTACGGTACAGACATACTGTATATTTTATTTGTGCGTATACAAGCATGAGGGTGGTCCTGCCATGTCATGTTGCAGTTGGGAGGTCCTCCACACTGAAATTTTGCTACAGAAGCCCTGAATGTGGTTTGAAATGAAGAGGAAATGCATATTTAAACCACAGTAAGGGCCTGCATCTGCTTTCTCTGTCATTGGCTCCCTGTTTGTTTGTTTTTGTAAGGACCTGAAGCACAGATCCAAGCCTAGACCATATGCCGGTTTCCTAATGGGGGTAATACATAAAACATTAACATCTGCCATTCTCGGAGGCAGGGAAGGAAGTGGCTGTCACTGTAAATAAGGCTTAATCCCTATGAGCTGCTCGATGAGGCCTTGAGTCTGGTGTTGAGATTTAAACATGGAGGCTAACTTCCCCAAGACAGTCTTTAGAGTGGCCGTGAATTCCAGAAATGAGCTAACTAGACAGAAGGACAGATTTATAGGAGCAGTTTTGGTCAAAACAACATTCATTCTTCCTTTGTCATTTGCATTCATTTTGTATAATACTGTTACACACAAGCATTCATAAGCACAATATTTATTGGTCATACGTTGTTGTTTTTTACCTTTCACTGCATATTAGGGTTTAGATAAGTTTTTACTTTGATTATTTCTTTAATTTATTTATTTGGTGGAAACCAATCCAAGATGGCTTAGAGAATGATTTTCTTTGTTTGCTTTAACTTGAAATAATTGTCACTCTGTAAAGGTTCTTGTGGAATGTCTAAGTTAATGTTCCCCACAGGTGGTTACCAGATTCAGTTATTTGGTGTACCCATTGTAAGTAAGTCCATGAGAGAGTGTGAAAATTATTTGACCTGTGACAAGCCTCTTGTTGGTAAACAGGAAGCAGCACCTGAGTGACGCATCCAAGCAGCCTCAGTTGTAGCTACTGCTGCAGCAGAGAGAGAGAAAAAATCCTTTAGACTTTATTTGATCACAGGGACTCATCATGCCATACGGGAACAACATGTGACTCCATTTAGAATGAATCACATTTTTTTTGGACCAAACAACACTGGAGGGCTAATAACATCATGTTCCCGTGATAGGCCATTTCTGGTCATGAGGAGTGATGGGTGGGACTGGATGCAGGTGATGAGTGCAGAGAGTCAGAGACTGCTGGTTCATCCTGTTAAAGCACTGTTCTAGTGTGTGGATGGGCCCCATTGTCCGGTATTGAATCTGGACCATGCCAGTGTTACATGGTGCCACATACAATATTTGGGGAGGATGGGATTTCAGTCAGAATTAAATCTGTGTCTCATTGCACACTAGTGGCCCCCTCTGGCCAATTTCGCACCCACAATCTGCTTACACAGGCTGCACATGAAGTGTCCTCCTCCAACTCAAAATCTGTGCAAGCTTAACTGGTGAAATACAGAGTGAAACGAAGCAGGGGCAGACATTGTGTTTTGGAGCAGAGCGCAAAAAGCAAGTCTAAGGCAACAGTTGCAAGGAAAAACTCCCTTGATAGGGAAAAACCTTGGGAGGAACCAAACTAAAGTGGGGGAGCCCATCCTCTTCTGGCCGGCACAGGCTGTGTCCAAAAAAGACTATATCATGGTCAGTCAAAGTTGACGCAGGGCTGGCTGACGGGGCAGCTCACACTTCTCGCAGAATCTAAGACTCGGAGGCGGGTGCCCCCAAGTCAGAGGCAGAGGCAGAGAAGAGAACATGGAATCAGAAAAAGCAGTGCTATATCCAATAGTATTTGTAGCATTATTTGAGAGCAGGGGAGCACAAGCATAGGGAATATACAGATATCCCAGACAGAAGTAAGCTATGGCAGCATACCTATTAGGAGAGGGACAGAGAACAAACACAGGTATGAGGGAGTTCCACACCATCCAAACCCAATCAAGGATAACCAGCCTAACAGTGGTGGTGACACATTGAGGAGGCGACAGTATGGAAAGTTTCTCACTCCATAAGACACTAGGGCACAGTCTTCTCCATCTCTACACCTAGACTATGTTTGGCAGTAGGCCAGGCTGAAAATATATGTTTTTAATCTAGACGTAAAAATTGAAAATTTCCCCAAATCCCTAACATGTTTTGGTAAACCATTCCACAACAAAGGAGCTCTATAAGAGAAGGCCCTACCACTAGCTATGGGAATAGGGAATAGATGGCTGGCTTTTTGTGAACGAAGCGGTCGTGTTGGCTTATAAGGAACAATCATTTCAGTCAGATATATAGGTGCAAGTCCATGCATTGCTTTAAAAGTTAGTTGCAGTACGTATAATCAGTCCGATATTTAACAGGAAGCCAATGTAGTGATGCTACCACAGGAGTAATGGGCTCGTATTTCTTAGGTCTAGTCAAAATACATTCCGCTGTATTCTGTACTAGTTGAAGACTCTTAAGAGAGCTACTAAAGCAGCCAGATAGTAAGGCATTATAATAGTCTAGCCTCGATGCGACAAAAACATGCATCAACATTTCTGCATCCTTTAATGACAGAAAGTGCTTAATTTTAGCTATGTTTCTTAGGTGAAAGAAAGACACTCTGGAGGTGTTTTTAATATGAGCATCATATGTAAGATCCTGATCAATAATAAAACCAAGGTTCTTGACCATCAGATTTGATGCAACCAGGCAATCATCTGCATTTAACTGCAGAATCAACTTATTCCTTATTTTTTGGGGGCCCAAGACCATCATCTCTGTTTTATCTGAATTCAAAAGCAAGAAGTTTACTGTCATCCAATTCTTTATATCAGAGATACAAGCCTCTAACTGAGTGAGTTTAAGTATTTCACCTGGTTTCTTTGATGTGTACAGCTGTATATCATCTGCATAGCAATGGACATTCACACATTCACACCTTGTTTACGAATAACATTACCAAGTGGTAGCAAGTATAATGAGAACAGTAACTGAGCCAGCACTGAGCCTTGTGGAATACCATATTTATCCTGAGAGTAGTCAGAGAACTCTTGATCTAATTGCACAAACCTGTCTGATAGGTATGATTTAAACCACGAGAGTGCCTGTCCACAAAAACCAACCAGGTTTTCTATCCTGTAAAGGAGAATTTGGTGGTCAATAGTATCAAAAGCAGCACTTATGTCAAGGAGCACTAGAATAAAAACACAACCAGAATCAGATGCTAAGTCATTCACAACTTTAACAAGTGCCGTCTCAATGCTATGGTTGGGTCTAAAACCTAATTTTAGTGTATCATAGAGATCATTTGTTTTTAGGAAATGTTTAGCTTTAGCTAATTTTTGAGCTTTTCTATAAAGGGATGATTTAAAACATTTAAAACAGATTCTTTTTATTGCATTATTTACTCTCTTACATATTAGCATTATTTAACCAGGAAGGTCAACTGACAACGTGGTTCTTATTTACAGTGACCACCTGGGGAAACAAGTCAGAGGAAAGCAAATGATTGTGCAGTCAATCAACTGTAAGAATGCTTCTGTTCACATCTGTTTTCATGTGTCATCAAATCCAGGCATCTAATATTTAATAGTGCTTTGGTGTCCTCTGAATCCAATAATGGCACAGGTATGGTAAATGCAAACATTAAATAAAATGATAAATAGGGAGAACATTTTCAAAAGAGTACAGGTTTGGATAGTTCATTTCATTTTCGTCAAGTCTATTTCAGGATTTTCCTGAGAGAAATTACAGTCTGGGCAAAGTGATCTAATTTCAGGCTTGAGGTTTTCTCTCAATTATATCTGAAGTATTTAACTTAATTCTCACAACCTATTTCTCTCGGAACCAAATTTAACACAGGCCTGTATCTGTAGGGTTTCCCCTGAAATATGATTGAACATGTAGGTAAATAATTACTAATAAGAGATGGGCATGAGGCATTGCAGTTTTCCCAATTTGTGTTGGTCAAGTGGGGATCTCAGTTCAGAAGTTCAGGGAACACCCCTTTTTGAAATTATGTATTTTGTACACCTTGTTAACAAATAAAGATAAACAAGATAAAATATACAACACAAATGCGTTCTAGTGACAGCCTTGCGCTGGCATTTAAAGAGGTCCTTCTCTCCATGAAGGGTATGTGGGATGGGTGGGGCGTGCAATTGAATGTAGATAACCCAGCCTGCCTGACATCCTGGTTCACTAGCTAAAAACACTGGCTTGTTCCTTGAGGCATGCAGTTAAGTATAACATTCTTGGCATTGGATGTTACTGTACATGCATCTACGTTTGTTACAGATTTGTTACACAACTTCATTTTATTATTATTTATTGAGTGTGGTGACAGACATCCAATTTATCCAGCAAGATTGGTGCTTGAGCATCTTGTGTAAAATATAATGTCAGGAAAACGGATGGGCACAGACTATGCTTAAACAGCACCCGCGGTTCCCA
This sequence comes from Aldrovandia affinis, assembly GCA_029706075.1. Classification (NCBI taxonomy): domain Eukaryota; kingdom Metazoa; phylum Chordata; class Actinopteri; order Notacanthiformes; family Halosauridae; genus Aldrovandia; species Aldrovandia affinis. Next base: position 507,863 of record JAINUG010000100.1, read on the forward strand.
TCTCCTTAACAAGTGCAGAGTCCCATGGAAGACAAAGCTAAGCAGAGGACAGGAGTCAAGGGTCAGCGAGGAACAGATCTGTGCGGAACAGTGTCTGAGTCACCGCCCAACACATCATGCTTCAATCAAGTTCATTGGTCCCCTCCTTGTTCGTGAAAGCTCAGCAGAACAATCTGCCCCTGTTTGGCATATTTTAACTACTTTCTATCCCCTCATCTTTTCCCCAAATCCATCTCATCTTGGCAACATCCTCTGTCTGTTTATAAGGGTGCCATAGTGTCATATCTTATGTGTATCTCTGTGGCATGGCTGCAGAGACACCCAGGCTGTCTGCCACTCTCCTGTGAGAAGCTGATGTGTCAGTGACAAAAATAACAGTGTCTCATTGAAGTTGGCAGGGGGGAGCTTAGGGAAGAACTCTCTCATCCTCTCTCAGCCCAAAGGAAAGGGGGGTAACATTGACCTAAATGGCAAGAGTCTCTGTTCAGAGTAGGACATGCACACAGCTGCATATATCCCTGTGTCAATCATGAAGCAGCACTGTGTTGTGTCTCCAAACCAGTGACCCTGGCTGTTTCCCATTTTTGTGGAAGGAAAGCAGAAACCTCTTTATCAATGGCAGCTCTCTTTTGCTCAAACTGCTCAACTGGCTCCAAACCAATCATCATTGCCCACAAGACTCAGTCTAGCAATAGATGTTATACAAAAATGTTGGGCTGCACATGTTAGTGGGGTCACTTCTATCTGAGTAAATGTCTTAATAATTATGAGCATGTTGGTTACTTATGTCATTTATAAAGTAATTTTACAAAAATATACAAAATTGAGTATTGTTAATTTTTCATTTGACATAACATATCCTTGTCTGCTCACACCTGACTAAGTTTCCTTATGGTATGTTGCTAAAATGTTTTATTATTTTCGATTAATTTCAAAGGGAAACAGAGTGGCCAGTGGATTTCACAACATGTTTTTAACAGATCCATTTTTTGACATTCCACGTCACCCAGGGAATCTGTACATTAACCTGTGTGATGGGGAATCTATACATTCCCCACGGAGAATCTGTACATTTCCCAGTAAATGTGTAGAAAGCTTGAGGAAGCATTAAGGCCATAAAGCAAGCAGAGATCTACCAGCTCTCTGCGCTGTGGTCAGTTGCACATACCCACCTGTAGGCCAGACCAAACATCAAGTAATAAACAAAAAAGATTTCAACTTATTTCAAGACCATTAAACCTAATTATAACAACATCCAATATCAATTTAACAGGTAAACGAGCCTGATATCTTTCAACATAAACATAATATCACGAGGAGCTTCTCCAAATGGAAAATTTGTTCACAGAACACAGGCTAATGGATAGGCATGATTCAAAAATACATGACTATTCTAATAATAGGATAGCACATCCAATGTCTTTGAAAATAAAACATCCCCAAACATTTGTGTCATCCCTAGGCACTGCAGAATATGTGAGACATAGGGTAGGCTAAACAAAGGTTAGCATCAGTCATGACCCTGACCACAAAACTTTCCTGCCAAATTCAGAAGGACAAAAAGGAAAAAGGTCAATTCAGTTTCAAGTGCTGTACTCTGTAAGTCTGCTTAATAATCAGTGTTGGGGATGCTACTCTGAAATGAAAGTTTTACAAACAACCAATTACTTCACACTGGAAGAAGTTGAGCTAGTTTGTTTAACTAGTTACTGAGAAACAATAGTACTGTTTCTACTACTGAGCTACTTTGAAAAAATGATCATATCTATATCTGAAATGTCATATAATACATCGGGGCTCGAAACCCTAACAATTAAGTCACATGACTGCAAAAATACCATTCTGATTAAGATGTTAACAACAACTGTAGTTTATTACTTTCATCAGCATCAAGCCCTCTGGAACAAGCAGAGCCGTAGCACGCAAGCATCAGACATCATCCAAGAAGTACTTGGAAGCCAGCTGATCATTCCTAATGCAGCACGTTTTAGTTCTTTAGTTTTAAGTTCTACTTAATTCTATCTACAATAATTAAGAAATAAAATTAATGGATAGTGGGGCAAGTAGGCTTATCGATATTGTAAGTACAACTATAAGCTAGTGGCTGTCAGGTCAAAGGGTTGTTGAACAGTTCTGAAGGAGAACCTTTCCTGGCCTTGGTATTATGTGCAGGTGTATGGCATAGTAAATATCCACATTACAGAAATGTTGACACTTCTGTAGGATTTATCATGCCTGTCCTGGAGCAAAGAAACTGATATGCTGAAATGAGTGGGTGGATATTTTTAAACTGCACAAACTTATAAAAACAATTGAAAGCAAAAGGAAAATGTTTTTTGACAGCCTAAAGGCAAAATAAAGATATAAAGAACAAAATTGTTATTGATGGTATGCCTTAATTTTTTAAATTCAGTTGAGGGAGCACAATAATTTATTCTAATTTTAATATTTTGGTGTTGAATTTAATCATTGTTAGATCATTTGTTGTTTCCTTTTTCATGACTTGTAGTAGAGGTGTAAAAACTTGTCCATTAGAGGAAACTCCCCTCTCTGAAACAACGCCAATTTGTAGACTTTTGCCATTGCACCAACACTCAGATTGGCACTTAATTGTATAATTGGCCATGTTCATATGAGTAATTGCCACTAATTATTGAAAATAGAGTGCTTACAGTGAGGATCAGAAAGGAACTGCAGCTTCAGGGAGGTGGTGAAAGCACATCTGGATACTTTAAATGTGTTATGCAATTCTCATTTCTAAATGTATGATCACAATTGCAATCATGTCCCATTGTCACAAAATTATTCAGTCCCTTGATAAAGATGAGCAAAAAGGCTGCATGAAATAAATAATACCGGTAATGAGTTATGTTGATAATAATTACAGTATATTACTTTATACTAATACAATTGCTCAGAGAAAAAAATAGTATAACAAGTCATATTTTTCCACAAAAATATATTATTCACACCCTGTATGTCCTCTGAAAAACATGCCAACTGCTGATTATTTTCACATTGCTATCCACCAGCTGCTAAAGGAGCTATTTCACTGGAAGACTGCACAGCTGTTGCACCTAGTACAGATAAACTGCAGACCGCCGATTGGCCAGAGGAGTCACTATTTTGTGACTAATTCACTGTCAACTGAAACCCTTCCTCTCTGGACAGTGCTATGAGCAATTATGTGTTGCCTCATAGGACTCCTGGCCACAGTTAGTACTGGCACATTCAGGATTTAATACCAGACAGTGGGGGCATCACTGCTTGGAGAAACAGAGCTGTAAGCTAGATATTCTACCCGAGAGCACCATCTATCTAATGCAAACATGAATTACTGTGAAGGCCACCTGGTATAGCCCATAAACATCATGTTATAGCTACGTGGTAGATTAGCAACAAATTGTGTAGAGTTGTAATAGCATCAGATAGTCTATTGGTATGCTGTGTGTGTGTGTGTGTGTGTGTGTGTGTGTGTGTGTGCCTGTGTTTGTTTGTGGGGTTGAGTGAGAGGGAGAGAGATTCATGAATTGTGCATTATGCTGACAGGTTGACGGGGCGGGGTGGGGTATCAGTGCTCCTGGCCTCTATTGAAGGACAAGGGGGGGGAGGGCAGGGCAGACTGCTAATAGCAGGGGTGCAACAACCGAGAAATAGGTTGTTGCACCCCTTATATATGCAAAATGTGACTTGGCAGCTCCCCACCCCCAAAAACAACAAAAAAACAACAACAACGAGCGTGCGGACACCCATGTCACTTCATGCCTCTTAATGGCAATTAAATGGCAAGGAAAAAAATGCAGTCTAACACTCATGTCAATATAGCTTTTCATAGTGCCTTCTCTGCTGTGTTAGCATTTTACAGATACTGTCAATGCATTTTCCCAGTCGTAATCGTGATTCTAATTCCTTCCAGGCAAGGTAAGCATCTATATGATCAGTCCCTGTCTCATGGAGTTTTAATATATTTGACAGACATTGCCAGTTGCAATATCCTACAACTAAGCGGCTATCATGTTGTTTGGCTCCACTACAACATTTGCATTAATTAATTACAGAACATTAGCCAGTCTCGTCTCTTCTCTGTCCTTCTCTGGACCGCGGAATCACTTGCGATCTTCTGCAAGAGACTCAAAACCCACCTTTTCAGACTCCACTACCACTGAATTCTGAACATCTAGCTAATTGTCACCACCACTGCCTATTTGTCCAACACTATATACCCCTGCTTACTCCATAACAAAAAATAAAAAAAATTACTAACCTTTTCCTTCCCAGTGTTACAGGTATGGAACGCAGCTGCCTGCAATGATGTCTATCGCTATATTACTGCACTAATCTCTTGCGCTAACTATGATTGTTCCTACCATGTATTTATGCACATCTTGTAAGTCTGGATAAGAGAGTCTGCTAAATGCCTAAAATTTAAAATTTAAATGTACTAATGACACAAATGAATGCACCTGCCTAACGAAACACATCTGTGAGGCCAATTCAACAAATACTTGGGGGGATCATGTTCAAAAGGTGCTGTCATTTCTAAGCGGTTCCTCCGATATGGATGAAAATACCTTCAAATTAAAGCTGACAGTCTGCACTTCATTTGTATCATTTCAAACTCAAGGTGCTAGAGTACAGAACCAAAATAACAAAAAATGTGGAGCATGCCCATTGTCTGTCGTGTGCACAACTCCACTAACCATGGGAGGACTGCCATGTTTTTTGGCCCATTGGACCACCCAAAAACCAGTTCCCACCCGAAAACACCTGCTTCGAAGTTTGGTTCCAGTGACCCATTACAGGTAGAACACAGACGTTTATTTAACCAATGTGTACACACAGGGAGAGCCGTCTGAGGTCAAACCACAAGACATACCTTCACACTCATTGTTATAGAAACAGTGGAGAATCTTCCCTCACCCTTTCCTTGCTATGCCCTCCCACCTGTGTATGGCATGATGAATACATTTGCATACATTTCATTAATATGCTCATGGTCACCCCCGCCTCTGGGCTGCGATCATCTCAGTTCAACTAATGTGGTACACCCAGGCCAGATAAAACCCCGCCCTTAAGGGTTAGAGGAAACCTGGGACAGGCCATGCCCGAGATTATGACTGACCTGTCTTCAACCCCCAGGGTGAAAGTGACCCGGAGCACCCTGTGAAATAGATTACATTTAACATCCGTGTTCTTTTGTCTTTATAATACACATAACAAAGGTACTTACCAGGCCCATGCCACCCGCTCTGGTACCTCTCTCTCTCTCTCTCTCTCTCTCTCTCTCTCTCTCTCTCTCTCTCTCTCTCTCTCTCTCTGCGGCCTAATCAGACTGCAGAGAAGACAGAGTGTGATATATTATGTGCGTTCTTTAATATGTGTGTGTGTGTGTGTGTGTGTGTGTGTGATTCATTTGGAATGTGCTAGTGTGCAGGAATCATATAAGTGTATAGATCAGTGGAAACAAACAGAACAGAACAAAGACCAAAATCAACTTTTGGTTTCTCATAATATATATATTTGTGACCTTCAGTTTCACCACTTCAATCTGAAACCTCATATCGATTCAAACAGATTTTTTGTAAAGAGTGTGAATTTACTTTCTGAAATTATTTGAGGAGGTTAATACTGAGCACTTTTGTCTAAAATGGTGATGAGTAACTGAGATCAGAGAACACATTTCAGAAATATAGGTCAGGCCTGTCACTAAGTCTCTATGGCTCGAGACTTCACACCGACAAAAGCGTTTATTCAAGAGTTACAGTAGCTGAGCAGACTGGACTGTGATTGATAAAGGTTTACATTTTTGGCTTTCAGATATCCCCACCTGGGAATTTGTGCAGATTCATCATGTTCACTTCCTGCAGGAGTCAGGTGCCCTATCGAGTAGGTTGCTGGATTGGGGGCTCTTAGCTGTTCTGACCTTACCTAGCCAGTGCAAAATATGTAAGTAATTATAGGGCTGCTAGCAACCTCTGCTCTTTCAATGTAAAGCTAAATGCATGATGGAGAGCCCCCATCTTGTGATTGTGTCAAGATACTCTTTGTGAGCCTCCCGCGTGGTCCAGTGGTTACAACGTCCAACGCTGGCCATGGAGACTGGGGTTCAATTCCCCATCTCGCCAGAGTCGGCTCTGGTCGGGAGTGCCACCAGGGGCGGTGATTGGCTGTCCGCCCCAGGGAGGGGGAGGAAGCCGCGACATGACGTACCGGGTTACGGTCGATGGCTTGGCTGCGGACATAAGAGTGGCCCTGTAGCAAACTCACATTACTAGGGGAGGATTGACATAAAAATAGCGGGTCTAATTGGCTACCAAATTGGGAGAAAATGGGATCAAATCTGAAACAAAATTTAGAAGAAGATACTTGTGCCGTCTCGGAGGAGGCTTTGGAGCAGGTAGACTTTCGGGGCAGGTTTGGCACTCTCACAGGGTGTGAATTGGTTTCCAAAGGCCATAATTATTTTATTTAATTATTTTATTGTGTCAATCAGTCAATTGATATGGAAGTCAATTGGCTGATTGGGTGTCTGCACTCTTAGTGAATGATTGTGAAGTTCCTCCCACCAAATGTTCCTATTTAAAAAATCAGTCTTGTCCTTTTTCAAAGTCACTGGTGTGTTTGTTTTGAGATCTCTTCTACTAGCCATTGAAGTTCCTGCCAAATGTTCCCCAAAAAATAATGGATCTCTTCTACTAGCCATTGTAACAAAATAATGGGCAGCATTTTTATACATGACCTAAAGCATGATGCAATGTTAAATGCTAAATTAACTCAGGAACCACACCTATGTGGAAGCATCTGCTTTCAATATGCTTTGTAGTCCTCTAACTAAAGTAATAAACGAAGTCACACACTTACAAACACACACACTTGCTCTGTGATTTTTCAGTTGCTGTTGCTTTTGGGTTGGAGGTTGGAGGTTTGGGTCTCACTATTCTCTCTCTCAGCCTCTCGGCTCCCGTGTTCCAGCCACCTACTAAAAGAGCAGAGCAGTCTTAAGCACACGCGTACAATTAGATAATGCCGCACAGCTGTGTGCCCTAGCTGCCCTGCCAGTAGGCATGGCCATTAATCATCCTGATTCCCCTGCCTAAACCGACGCCTTCCACAGGATCATTTTGAATTTAATCATTAAACCAAATTAAGCTTAATTCATGAGGCACTAGATGTGACATGCTGTACCTCTAATGAACAATGGATGTTTCAAGTACTAGTAGTGATGAATGGAGCTTAATTTCTATAGAACCCAGCCTTTAGAGAATCTCTCCACTAACACTGTGATGACGATACTCTTTTGTTAGAATGATAAGAGCTAAGCCCATTTTTCTTGTGTCTTCATTCAAGGAAAATATGAGGGGTTCACTACTGATTTAACTATAGATGGAAAAATATGAATAATTATGCATTTATAACACTTCTATTGCCCACTGGGTGCCTCTCCACAGTCTCAGTGTACAATGAGAAGCCAAATCACATGCTGCCCAGTAGAAACATTCACAAGACATCTGCAATGACTATTTCTCAAACATTTCTTTTATGAATTCTTGAGAATAGAAAGAAACAAGATTGTGCTGTGGAAATGTTTTTTAATATTATGTTATTTTATTGGGATATACGTTTTGGGGCTAACTGGACATGCTCTAGATGTAAATGTTCTGTTTTAAAATGTTTTAATATTATGTTGTTAAATCCTGTGTAAGTCTTATTATAGTGTGTGTGTGTGTGTGTGTGTGTGTGTGTGTGTGTGTGTGTGTGTGTGTGTGTGTGTGTGTGTGTGTGTGTGTGTGTGTCTGTTTATATGTGTGCATGTATGTGCAGGCAATCATTGGGTGATGTCATGTGTCATGTGCCTAACCAAAGTCATATCTGAAAGAAATTAGTATAGAAGAGTATCAATATTATGATAAAGTGATCAATAATGGAGGCAGCTTCATGTGAAGATGCAGGCCTTATTGTGGGAGAGAGAGGTTTTGGGAACCCTGTAACGTGTGAAGCTACAATGCACTGTCAATCACTGACTTGTTTGAACATATGAAAAGGTTTTTCTCTCCACAGAAAGACATGATGATTGGTTTAGCGAGCCACCGATAGTGAATGGTAGCCTTGCCTATTTTCTGGTGTCATGACTCATGACTTTATGCAGCCACATCAAAAACATTTAATGTGAAAGTGTCATTTCACCACCAACATTGCAAAACTACGTCCAACCTTAACACACTCAGATGCAGAAAATCTCCTAAAGGCTTGACTACTGCAATGCACTCTTCATCAGGATCCCTGGTAAGAACCTTCAGTACAGGGGGATGGCACTCCTGTCCTACTTTTAGGTGACTTCAACCTGCTGCTGGACACCCCTCTGTCGTCCTCATTTCTCCCCCTGCTTCAATCCTTCGACTTCACCATAGCTGAATCCCCATCCACCCACAAGGCCGGCAACCAACCTGACCTGGTCTTCACTAGGAACTGCACCATTTTTTTTTTTTTTTACATTTTAAGCATTTATCAGATGCTCTTATCCAGAGCGACTTACAAGATATGCATAAATACATGGTATGAACAATCATAGTTCACGCAAGAGATCAGTGCACCTCACCCAACATTGTGGTATCTCCTCTGCATGTGTCTGATCACTGCTTTGTCTTTTTCCCTTCCCCTCCCATCTGTGCCTAAACCTTCTTCACCTGCCCCCACTGTCTCTGTCCATCGCAACCTCTGCTCTCTCTCCCCCATAGTCCTGTCAGCTACTGTTCTATCATCCCTTCCCCCTACTGATGCCTTCTCTCAGTTACCTGCTGAGGAAGCCTCATCCACCCTACTCTCTCCTCTTCCTCCTTTGATTCACTCTGTCCTCTCTCCACTAAACCTGCTCGTCTCCGACCCCCAACCCCCTGGATAACTGACTCCATTTGGACCGACCGCCCGACTATGAGTGGTAGAAAGGAAATGGAGAAAATCCAAATCCCCTGTGGCCCTGACTGACTTCCACACACTCCTGGCTACCTTTTCCTCTAACCTCTCCTCTGATAAATCTGCATTTTTATTTTCCAAGATTCAATCTCCTGCTTCAAATCCTCGCAAACTGTACTCTATGTTTGCCTCTCTCCTTACCCCTCCTCCTCCCCCACCGCCCCTTCTCTCTAACCACGGATTACTTTCCATCCTTCTTTCTCAAGAAGGTTGTTGACATTCGAAACTCCTCCGACCTCCTTTTCCTCGACCTGTCAGCTGCATTCGTCACCGTGGACCACCAGAGCCTGCTCTCATCTCTCGTCGGGATGGAAATCTCTGGATCTGCACTAACATGGTTCAAGTCATACCTGGCTGACCGGTCCTACCAGGTGGTAGCAAACTAACTGACTCCTCGCCTCGCCTCTTCTCTGTCTTGACCCCTCGGTGGTGGAATGATCTTCCTCACTCGGCCAGGACCATGGAATCACTTGTGATCTTCTGTAGGAGACTCAAGACCCACCTTTTCAGACTCCACTGAATTCTGTACATCTAGCCAATTGTCATCACCACTGCCTACATGTTTATTACTGTTTTTTGTATATGTATACTTGTTTAAAAATTTCCTCTAAAAAACATAATAATAATTACTAACCTGGTATGGTATGCAGCTGCCAACAACAATGTCTATCGCTGTATTACTGCACTGATCTCTTACGCAAACAATGATTAATCATACCATGTATTAATGCACATCTTGTAAGTCGCTCTGGATAAGACCGTCTGCTAAATGCTTAAAATGTAAATGTAAAAAAAATGTAGTACATTTAGAACAGTGCTGCCAGGATTCTGATGAGAGCAAGCAATAACATATTAACCATGTCTTAGCTTCTCTGCACAGGGTCCCTGTCAGCTACAGAATTGATTTTAAAATCTTGCTGCCTTCAAGTGTGTCCATGGTAATGCCTCCTCAGGTCTGGGGTCACCATAGAGTTGCATGTGCAACTCCACTCTATGGGATATCATGCTATCTGTTCTGTCACCCCACGCCTTTGGAATGCACTTCCGAACCACCTCAAGATAACCCATACCCTGTCCTCATTTAAATTGGGCCTGAAGACCCACTGCTTTTGAGGTACCTTTCCATAGGTATTTTGTTACATGTTTTCTCAGTTTTTATGTTTTGTGTTTATTCTGTTTTTAATGCACACTATTCTACAGCACTTTGATATTGTAACATGAAAAGCACTTTATTAATAAAATGTATTATTATTATTATTATGCAGTGCTTTTGCTTTTGAACTGCCTGTTGACAGTGTGCAGGGTCCAAGCAGCACGAATGACAAATCAGTTATATTGTTGTTATTAATAATAGCTGTTCAGTCACTTCTATTAACTGGTGAGCTAATGTATCCACTCAATCATTAATTGCTGTAATTAATACTGACCACAGGTAATTATCCGGTAATCAGATTCAAATGGCATTCTGATAAATAGAGAAGCAATAATTAATTGTGGTAATCACAACATTGGAAATGAAGGAACACAGCAATAGGCCCACCATGTCCACTTTAAACAGTTCATTGTCATCGTTTGCGATGTTAGTGTTTGTATACCTGGCAGATTTCATTGGTGTAGCTAATCACACAGCTGTTTGCAATGTAATAAGCCATAGTTTAAAATCAAGTGTGCAGGGAAGGCTAGGATTCATTTTGAGAAAAGCAGAGGCTTGGTGGTCCTCTTTAATATTGGAACCTGTTTTTTTTATATCACACCTCAACAAACAATTAACACTATTTGTGAGGATCCTGGCATATTAAATGGAGCAGAAATTATTCACTAAGTACATCATATAAATTCTAATGGACTGAATTAATATGAAGACTGCTATTCCTTGGAATTGGTGTTAAATACAGAATCATCTATCTGGTTAAGTCTATTCATTGAGGTACATTCATACTGTATGAACACAGAATCGATTTAAGTTCAAACTCAATTGTAGCACCCCCTGATCTAGGCATAAAAAAATACATCTTAAAATTCAGGACTGCAGTGAGGAGTACCCAGATCTACTTTTACTTGCAATTGCTTAGCAACTGCCATTGCTTAGCAACAGCAAAAACCACAGCCACAGTGAAATGCATTATGTTAGTTGTTAACACTCACACTGTCAACCAGTGATGTTGACTCACACAGGTATTTGTATGTGAGCGGTGTAGTTAAATAAAGGTCACTCATAGTTTTACATAATATAATGCTATTCTATCAATTATGTATTTTGCATTTAAGTACCTGGGATTTGTTACCAGAAGAAATTATGTTGTTGGTCCACAAGTAAAAAAAATATTTTCATAGTATCCTGTCATTTGAAAATATATTTTCATCCAAAGGACAAAATAGGAGTAACATTTATTTCCCTCAAATCTCATGTCCTAAAGGTGCTGTTCTTTCCTGATGTGCAAATGCTCAAAGTTTATGAAGTAATACATTCCACAGCTAAAGGTACATAGAGAAGTGTACCTCTATGTACAGTCTATGCCCACAGCCAACAGAATGTGCCAATGGGCATTTCGTTTCAGTCGATTTATTCAAAGCCATTATTTCATGTCTCACTTCAAAGCTGACAAGAGGTATTCTGACTCATTCAACCATGACCAAACTAGAAAGATGTCATCTGTCATGTGAAGAGCTGTCCTTGTGCCATACAAAGGCATGACTCACCCTGTGAGAAGAAGCCATGGAACATCAGGAGTTCTGGTACAGTAGATTTGTTTTCACTTGTTATGATTTATAGTTCTTAGAGCACAGTTACAATTTTGTTGATTCATTTCGACATTGACTTTAATTCATCTTGTGAGAATTATGCAACCATATTTCAAAACAAAGTGTTAATTTGTTGTATCAAATACCACAACTGTGTTTGATATTTCATTTCCACAATGTGGTGCAAACACAAGACCACGATGATAGTCCTAAAGCATTCATATTTGCCCATATTTGGGACAGAAGGATGTTGAATCAGGTATTAAAAGGTAGAGAAAACAAAGCCCTTTCATATGGCATGCTTTACATAGGTATAGAATTACATAGACATAGCATATCTATCCCACATGCCAATAAAGACCCCCAGGAATAAAATTGTAACTTCCAGATTTTTAGGTACATTTTCATAGAACAAATAGCACAAACATATTCGTGTGAATTTGTTTGTTGATCTAGGTTCTTAAAATATGTCAATTTGTTTGTTGATTTAACATTTTGGTTTGAAAAGAAAGGTCAATTCAAAATTAAAATTATTGTCAATTTGAATGACCATTTTCAATATGACAGGATTATACCAGGAAATCAAGAGCAATGTCTAATGGATTTTACATTTACATTTACATTGTATCACATTTAACAATGGACAGTCCAAATAACTATCATTAAGTGGTCGGCCTTCCAGAACACAGCCTACAACATCCATATTTGACTGGTCATGCTGAGGGAGCTGGAACAGAGGGACAAGGCTTGAGAACTCTCGCTCAGACCTTCTCAAGTTCACCAACCAGTTCGGACAGAGCTGCACTTCCAAGGAAACAATGAGGCAAAATAATTCTACTCTGACTGGACAGTGAAAGGTCAGGCAAGCATGAAGCATGCCAGTGTTGTGCCCAGGGGGCTGGGTCAATCCCATTATCAATTATTTAATGCACTTCCTGCGCAGCTATAAAAGCATAATAATATGTACATACACACTGCTCCAGGTCAGTTGATGACCTTAGCCAGAGAGTGGGGTGGGAGAACGGGGCAAAATAACTTAAAGGTTTAGGTTAAGGATTCAATATACAGGTAATCGCAATGTGCTTCCTTTTTACCTCTGTGTAATAAATGTAAGTAATTGTTGTGATTTGTGCTTCAGTACTTAAATCATAATTCTGTGTAATAAAAAAGCAATACTTCCTCAAATTCATTGCTCAAATGTAAGTACAAAATACATTGCAATTATTGAACTTTTAAACAAGGATTAGGGAGATAAGTTACACCATTGAAAGGCCTCACCAAAAAAAATGCTTCTACTTTCTGAAGAAATTCATTTTATGGGTAAAACAGAAAAAATCGGAAAACCTGTTAGAAGTAACTTAAATCACCGTTTGGTATTATGATTTTTAACAGACAGAAAGAGTGCAATTTTGACACTCACTCCTGCAGCCACTCATTGACAAATGGGTCGGAATCACCATTGAATGGCCTCAGAACCCTCTGTGTGCTGCGTTGGGTACCACATAGGACCATATGAATGGGTTGATTAACAAAACAAAGTGATCCATTTAATGGAGTGATTGTGGTCAAATCGGGTGGCACAGTGTGACAATGATTTTTAAATACATCACTCGCTGCGTCTGGATACAGCTCCGACACCCCCACCAAACTGGAACAACAATCCCTGTGAGGTTGTTGCGAAATGGTGCACAACGTTGAGAGCAGACAAGGCGTTCAATAGCAATTGTAGGAAAGCATAGACAAATATTTTGCTTGTTGAACTCATCCTGGCTTTTCCAACAGGTAACATTCCCATATAACTTCCAGGGGTAATTCCAGGGATTTGTTTTTGCTGCATTTTGGTAAATAAAATCTCCTTAATCGCAATAGGCAATAGCAGTGGTAGGGTAAAGCAATTCTTATATCTGTACAATAACTCAGGCCTACCTTCAGTGTAAGTTGGTTAATGTAACACTTGAAAGATCAATCCATAGTTCTTTTTTCAAAATTTTTAATGTATAGTTTCTCATTTTCCCCAGTTTTTTATCCCAATTTGGTTGCCAATAATACCCTCTATTTATCTAAATTCACCCTCCCCCTCGAGTCCGCCACCCGTCCTCCGGGTAACGAGACAATTTTTTCCGGGTCGGCAGATCTGTCTCCTCTGAGACGGAACCCGACCATGGACGCCCTTCCTGTTCCTGGACGAACCCTCCCCCCTTCCCCTGGGGCAAACAGCCAAATGCTGCCCCCAATCAGGGCTTAGGGCCAGAGCCTGTCTGGCAGAGACGGGTTTCGAACCGCATCCCTGATAGGCAGCCACACTCGTATCGGACCAGCTAAGATACCGTGCGTTAGCCCGCTACGCTATCCGCCGCCCCGTCCAAGATCATTTAAACAATCAGCCATTTCAAGAGGAGTGCCGTCACTAGCATTCATGGTACATTTTGTGGTAGTGGATTGAATCCTTTGCCTTGTTCCAAAACGCATGATATAAGACTTTACCCAGACAAACGTAAGCTTCACTTGAAGCATGGATAGGCTGTAACCGTGTTTAATCAGCGTCATTTCAAATCCAAGTGGCATATGCTGGTCCGCCAACATCACAATCACGTCCTCTGTTCCACCCTATTCAGGACTAACATTTAATCTACACAAATTCACCATTCATTACCTACTTACATGCCCATCTTCATATAAAAATGTTGAACTATCAAAGAAGCTTACAAAGCGTACACTAATTTGTACACACACAATATCAGACATGCCCATACATCACGTTAACAAAACAAATAGGTCACCACCTCATCCTAATGGCCAGGTCAGTAAACGTAACCTCCTTGTCTTAATGGAAAGGCAGGTTTTTCCTCGTCCTAATGGCCAGGTGTGATCCTACCTCCAGACTCCAAGCCTGAGATTAAATACATCCTTCCGAATGTCTTAGTAAAACCATAGGCGGAGGGTAAACCAACTGCAGGTTAAAGCAATGAAGTCTAGGTGCATTCGCATTCTCAGTGCATGCACTATATTTTGACCAGTAGATGGCACTGTGAAGCAATTATGACGCAAGTCATGTATCATATCTTTGAAAACTGCTTAAGAAGACTTTCTGGTGTATTGAAGAGAGCAAGAAGGTTGATTTGGACTTGTGGAGTTTGCATGTTCTCCCCGTGTCCGCGTGGGCTGTTGCATTCCTCCCAACAATATCTTTGAAAGACTGCTTAATGAAGGAAATGTAAATACTAAAAGTGAGTTTAATATGGATACATGGATGGACGTTTAACATTTGCCTCGCACTGCCGAACCCCACTGGTTGAAGTAAGTTAAGTCGATCAAGTTGTCAGAGTTTTGGATCAATTATATAATATGTGTGATATATTTAGCAGACGCTTTTATCCAAAGCGACTTACAGTAGTGAATGCATACATTGTTCAGTGTATGTGGTCCCAATGGGAATCGAACCCACAACCTAAGCGTTGTCAGCGCCATGCTCTACCTACTGAGCCACATAACTGAAACATAATATTTCATAATATTGCATGGAGGATAGTTGCTGCTATGTGTTTTTATAGTCATTGCATTACAGAGGATGTCATTAAACAGAACCATTAGGACTCAGAAAGAGTTAAAGGTATTGTTCTCTTACTGTCGCCACTTGCATTAATCATGTCCTGTGTTTGTTCTCCATTTAGATCACTGGCAGAGTAAATGTTGTACAGTTCTTGGGAAGGGAGGAGGGAAGGGAGGAGAAACTAAGAAAGGGTTATAGTTAACCCTCATGAGAGCAACAGTTTAGCTGATTTCTTAGTCCAACTTTCAATTATCAGCACCCTCAGACCTATTGCAGAGAGTTCATTGTTTGATTTAGCAAAGACTGTAATTAATCAAATAAGCCACATCTAAATAACCACCTGATAAAGCCAGCTGGTTATGACCCCAAGAGAATAAAAGTAACAAACCGTGCTAATCAAACCATTCAATCATGATAGCCACATCAATCTTTTTTTAAATGACTTGAACAGAAATAAATCCTATCAATATTGGACAAACTACATTCAATTAGTGAACTATTTCACCATTAACAAATCAAAGGAAAGACAAGCCCTTGCAACATACAAGACTTGACTGTGACCTGGAAAAGGGTTGCTAAGGAAGATTGCTAATGGTCCCTACGTGCTTTAGCAGAGGTTAAATGATCAATTAATTCCAGCACATCCGTCTTAAAATGCAAAGAAATCAGAGACAAAATTTGGGATGTGATATAAACCGTGATAGTTAAATGTACAGTTTATTAGAGTTTATGAAGCCTGGACAGGAATACTCACCCTACTCTATAAGAAAAGAGCCAGCATTAAGTGTATGGACATTCCTAAGAGTTAAATCATAGCAGTTTTTGTACAAACGTAACAGATTTAGCTTGATAGAACGTTCCTTCTAAGGATGATGTCAAAGTGAATTTGAGCATATCGTCTGTATGGAGGTCTTTCATAGTATCCATTTTCTATGCTTCCACATCTGCTTCCCCTGGCATCCAGTTTTCCTCTGATCCTAGTCGATGCCATGGTTTACTACACATTACATACTGAGGAGCTGTGGATGATTCTATAATGACATTATCTTTTATCCCACGGGTTTCTGCTCTCTCTCTCCCTGTCATTCGTCCCTCTTGTCAACGGCAGCCATTAATTTACGCACCTCAGAGGTCCACTGCTTTTGTGCTGTTTTCTGACCCCAACCAGCCTATTCACATCAGTTTGCTTTATATTTGAGTACCATTTCTTTACAAATAGATTTTGGAGAAAAGAGGCAAATTATGATTTTCTCTCCTTTCTTTTTTTTTGCAGAAAGTCGCTGATGGAACCATTGTTATTTTCGAATCCTTTTCAAGTTTTGCAGTCATTTGTGGAGCGGTATTCAAGCACATCCCCTGGCTGCTCACCCATCGCTCACCGCTCGAGTGCCACACCGATACAATTACCCTTCCCCTGATTTTTATTCGCTTACCTAAGATCCCACAGCAGTGGTGTACCTGGGAGGGATTTGCTCTGTTCACGATCAATTTGTGTGTGAGACAGGCCTCAGACCATTTTCTTTTCATCATAGAGAATTTATTCATGTTTTTTGATTGCAGGAGAGGAGTGAAGTGGAAACTCATTTCTAAAATATTGTAGGAAAAAACATCTCTGTTTTATGCACACGACTAAAATTGTCGATTCAATTTCGGTGGTTGATACTGAGAAAACATAACACATAAACTATATGTGATGTGCAGCCAGATAAGCTATTGGGTAAGAAATGTCTTGGCTTTATTATTTTTATCTTCTCTCGATATCCCAGATGATGGGTCTCCTGAACAGAATAAAGAATAGAGATACTGTGAGATAACATAATCGGAGAAAGGTAAACTACAGACTTCTCTGTAAAGATATGTAGATTATCATTGTTATGCATGTTGTGATGAAGAAGAAGAAAGAAGGGAAATAAATAAAAACTGAAGAAAAGACTGCTATTCTATAACATAGATCACATATTTGTGTTAGTCCATGACAAAAATTGAACAAACAAAGGTTTAGCAATATAATATTAAAATATGAGCAATTACATTTACATTTTACATTTTAGGCATTTAGCAGACGCTCTTATCCAGAGCGGCTTACAAAATGTGCATTAATACATGGTAAGATTAATGATAGTCCACGCCGGAGATCAGTGTCGTGATACAATAATAAACATTATCGTTGGCAGCTGCAAACCGTACCTGTAACACAAGGATGAGTATGTTACAATTTGGTACAGCCCAAAAATGTATAATCCAACAAACTATGTCATTCTAAACAAGCCGAGAATTAATTTTCACACACAAGAAGTTCACACATTCAAATGTTCGCATACAGACACATATACACACACACACACACACACACACACACACACACACACAAACACACCGATATTGTTAAGACATGATCACACCTCTTTGGATAGTGCTGAATTATTTAGGTGCATCTCCATGGAAATCATTGTGAGCATACACATTCACTCACCATCGCCCCCTCACCGGAAATACCTTTGGGAGACAGGCTGTTGATTAAATTAGAAGAGCATTAAGATATATGTGCATGTTTCCACAGGAAACATCGGATGCACGCACTCTCACTCACGCCCCTTCATTGGAAACACCTTTGGGATGCAGGATGTGGAATACTCAAAAGAGCTGCGAGGTCCAGGTTCGATCACACATAGCATGTGAACAGTGGGCGAAGATGCAATCTCTTTCAGGATCTGCCTCTTCTACACCAGCTCTGCTGCCAAACGTGCTGTCACTGGCAGAGGAACTTGTGTAGCCCACAAAAAACATGTTTGTGCTTGTCTTGTGTTTTTGTTTTTTAACTTTAAATTCTTCACAATCACTAAGGAAGGGTAAGGGGGGGCGTGGGGGAGTGGGGGTGGTGGTAGTTGAAGAAAATGGAAGAACCCCTTTGCTGGACTCTGGTTATAGAGACTCAGAGGTGTATTTGTAAGAGTTATACTCAGGTAATTGAGTATCGCAAAATGTGATTTTGCGAATATGGAAACATGGGACTGTTGATGTTGATTTGCATATTGTATCTATGCCATAAAGAGGTGGTTCCCAAACTGTGGGTTGGGATCCACTGGTGGGTTGTGGAAGGGATTATGGTGTGTCGTTGCAAGATGACGTATGTTTTTTTGAGGGGATTTTTGTTATATATGTTACATTTGCATTGACATTCACACCAGTCAAATTAAACTACAGCTGTTACATTAACTGCACTAGTTACGACGTGCCTGCAATGCATGACGTCAATGCATATTTTAATATATCTCAGGATACATTTCAATAAGGGGTGGGTCACAATAAATGTATCAATCCATAAATTGGATCGTGGGTTCAGAAAGTGATATAAAGGCTCCTTAGGAATTTCATGCTACTGTACATGTATACAATTTGTATAATAAAGCAAGGGAAATTCATATATTAATATTGTAATGAAATGAAAATGGAAATGAAACAGACACATTGTCCAAGGGCAGATCTCATCCAAGTCTCTAAACCTCAGCAGTGCAACACAATTTCTGGGGCCTGGAAGTGGCAATGAACCTACTCTCTCTGGAGAATACTTTATATTGGGAATCAGAAGGGAAATTCAAACTCACTCTCTCAAATTCAAATTCAAATTGGCTTTATTGGCATAATAGGTGCACACTTATGTTGCCAAATGCATCATTTGAGATGATACCTTTGTGTGCTTCTCTTCTGATTTCTATCTTCATGTTCTGCTCTACATCTACCTGCCCAGAGGTCACAGAATAAGAAGCTCTTATAGGCCTAGACTCGACACATTATCCTCTGGAGTTCACAGTGCAGCACAGGCTTGAAAACAACTAACTAAGGAAATCATGGAGAGCAGTTGTCACCCTCTCCACTGCATAGTACTGGGGCAGCAGCACCTTCAGTTAGCACTTCTTTCCCTCGAGGTGCTCTACCCAGAGGTTTAGGTGACATACTTGTCAGCTGCTATTCACAGTTTAAATGAATCCAGACAATCCAGTGAGTGTATGCTTTAGCAAGTACTTCAGTGTGGTCGTAATACGGAACTTTATCACTACACTGAACAATGTTCTTGATTATTCCATTATGTGTCCATGTATTACTGTATCTGTGGTATTCATTGTTGCCTGTTGTCTATTTTTATGGTCTCAGCGTATTGTATTTTTTGTTGCTATTTCACAAATCAATTTCTCTGTGAGGATTAATGACTTAAGTATTTATCTATGTATCCATCCATCTTTCTGTCTCTATCTCCCTCTCTCTCTGCAGCAGCTCCTTTCATGGTCATGCTGTGTGTATGATGCATGTGGAATGGTCAGAGCCTGTCTGTGCCTGTACAAATGTGTGGGAGTCAGTGTTCAAGTGGGCCACAAGCAGGCTTGTGAATACAATTATTCACTTCAATCCCTTTTTTAACAGGTGTATAATGCTATACTATAACAACACAGCTATGTTAAGCATTCACTTTTAAAGTTTAACTTACTGAGTGTCTCTGTGCAATGTTTCATTGTGGTATTTTATTAACAAACTCAAATCAAACATCCATCTGCTTTTCAGCCAAAGGGATTCATGTCTATGGTTCAGCATGAAAGGGGGAGGGTTAATATACACCCCCTCAAATACGGTATTAAACATTTGAAATTGAATTCAACTGCATTTAAAATTGAATGTAACACAGGCCTGACCCAAAATTAAGGCTTACTTTATGCCCAAAATAGTTTATGCCCAAAATACAGTATAACAATCAAAACATGAATGCCAAGATACATTTAAACTTATTACAAAAGGGTGTAAAGGAGAATTTCTCCAGAATTCTGCAGATGTGTTGCATGGGCGGGTCTTTCCTAGGAAACACATTTCTCGGGAAACAGGGCTAAATAGATATTACCAGGAAGGTGACATGACTACTTTTAATTGAGTGTTTTGCAATACGCAGCCACAGATTATTGCTGATATCCTCCTTATCCTAAACAACAACAATACATACAGTATATGTAGCCTACATGTAATTTTTGCATTATTCCAATAAGTTGACACCCGCATTACCACTCGTAATGCATTTGCTATATTGCCCCACAGTCATTTTTTGTTTATAGTTCATATTTTTCTAGCACAATCACATAATTTAATTGTTATATAATATGTTATCGGGTTAGTTGAATAATGTTCATCAGGATAGTTGACTAGATACATTTAAACTTATTACAAAAGGGTGAAAGCATATGGCATTTTTATACTTACACTACCGTTCAAAAGTTTGGGGTCACCTTCCATCTGGACTATGGCTAATTGGGCACTCCTTCATTCTTCAGCAAGATAACGACCCAAAACACACCTTGAAGTTGTACAAGAACTATCTGGTGAAGGAGGAATGTGAACAACAACTCAAACTAAAGACCTGGCCTGCCCAGTGTCCAGACCTCAATCCCATAGAACTTGTATGGGACAAACTGGAAAGGAAGAGTCAAAGCAAAGCAACCCACACGTTTCTCTGGGAATTGCTGCAGGATAGCTGGGAAAACATGTCGGGTGATTTCCTGCTAAAACTTATTAACCGAATGGTCACTGTTTGTGAGGCTATTCTCACGCCAAAGGGTGACTATTTTGAGGAATCCAAGATTCAATTTTCAATATAATTTTCTTGAACATTTATTTGATGTTCATTTTGTTCATTGTTACATGTGTTTTTTGTCATTTTAAAGTATTTACAGAAATGTATACGGTGTAAAGCATTGTCAATTATGAGATAAAAATAGTTTCCAGCAGGTGACCCCAAACTTTTGAATGGTAGTGTATATATACAGTATATATATATATACATTTCTAGAAAAAAAATTCTAGAAATGTATTCTGGAAAATTCTGTAATGCTCATTCACAGTTAGACATGCCTCAAAAACTATCTTGTTCCTGTTTCTGTTTCTATGTTGTGGGGTTTCAGAGAATTTCTCCAGAATTCTGCAGATGTGCTGCATGGGCGGGTCTTTCCTTGGAAACACATTTCTCGGGAAACAGGGCTAAATGTATATTGCCAGGAAGGTGATATGACTACTTTTAATTTAATGTTTTGCAATACGCAGCCACAGATTATTGCTGATATCCTCCTTATCCTAAACAACAACAATACATACAGCATAGGTAGCCTACATGTAATTTGTGCATTATTCCAATAAATTGACACCCGCATTACCACTCATAATGCATTTGCTATATTGCCCCACAGTCATTTTTTGTTTATAGTTCATATTTTTCTAGCACAATCACAAAATTGAATTGTTATATAATATGTTATCAGGTTAGTTGAATAATGTTCATCAGGATAGTTGACTAGTACAGATGGTTCAAGCACTTGAATCTTTATACTGTTGTTGAGTTTTTATCTTTTCTGTATCACTGCTGCTCATATGAACCTATTTTAATGCACTTTGGTTTATAAGTCACTCTGGATAAGAGCCTCTGCTAAATTAATGCAACATAATGTAGTCTCTAGATCATTGTTTCTATTGGAGCTTATGCCACCCACTGCTTTCCTCCAGCCCACCTCATTCTGGGCCATCTCATCTCATCCCCTTTTCTTATATTGCCAAAAGGAAGAGCTACATGACTTGTGTAATGGTTTTGTGTGAGCATTATGCATACCAGTAATCTCAAATGCGTAACCAAAGTAACCACACTCTAGTTATAGTGGGCAAAGTCCTGCACACCACACATACACCAGAAGCAAATGTTGAGCAGACTTGAAGTGTTGAAGCCTTGCTTCAAAGTTTTAAGTTTTGAAGTTATGCTTCTTTGTCCCTTCTTCCATTTTTTAGTTGTTTGTTGGCTTCCTGTGGGCATGGCATAACCATATCATTTTCCTTCACAGAACCTCTGCCTACCATTGGCCTGTGTTACACGCTTTACATGGAGGATCCTGGGCAAGCATTTCTTGTTGAAGGTCTGAAGTTTCTTAATTTGCTTGGATCGTGATCATGATTACATCAGAAATGATGATACATTTGCTCTGAGATGTCAATTGTCAGGAGAATAGTTTCAGATATGACAAAAAGAGAATACCATGTTGGGGTTGGATGATGAATGTGGCAGCTGCATACGTGTGGGAAGTGGGGGTGCTGCAGCACCCGCTGCCATGAACAGTTTTCTTATATAGTATATCACTATATAAGTAAGTATATCACATTTACAATAAGGCAAAAAAGAGTGTGCGTCTGTGTCTGTGTGTCATAATGGGCGTGAAACGGCACCTGACAGGCACACAAAAAAGAAATTTGTATCAACGTAGCTAGCAATGCAAGCGAGCGAGTTAGCTAGCTATTGTGTTTTTACATTTTTATTCAAAATGTCTCAAAAACGAATTAGCAAATTCTTCCAAAAGCCTGCAACAAAAAAAAAAACACCACTGATGGCAGCACCAGCATGTCCTAATCGCTGCTACCTCTATACTGAACCTCAGCGGCACAGACACCTGCAATTTTAAAGAACATTGTAGCTATTGTAGCGAACAATGGTAGCTAGCTCTTTCTATGCATGCCTCCCTGTTTGTTTATGTGTCGCTCTTTGCCTTGATAACCTAGCCAGGTTCAAGGCTGAACCACAGCTCTGTGGGAGCCAACGTACTGTTAGTGTTTTATCTTGTTTTCATGTTCTGGCCATGTCCTTCTACTTGTCACTACAATTTAAATATGTATTTAATAACTTGAAACACTAAATACATTACAAATGGCTTGTCAGGGAACTGAATTGTGCATCAAAATTATACAAAACAATACTATTCAATCCCTGTTGCATTATTATAATGTTATATTTTTGTTTCAGATTTCAGCACCTCTAAATCATAACATCTTCCTGCGCCACTGGTCAGCCGCTGTCTTAATTAGAGAGGCTACACAGCACAAGTGAGGCATGGAAATTACAACTAAGAACTAAACTATCCCCTTTCAATCAGTGCAGGACAGACAATAATGGATTGCTGAGAGAGAGAGAGAGAGAGAGAGATCAAAACAGAAAATAACCTTTAAGTGATCTATCCATACTGAAAATATGATCATTGTTTGCAAACATTATCCGAGAAATATGAGATGCAAATTGTTATATTGTATCAAAAGACTATAAGAGCCTTCTATGTCTTCTGTGCAGGTGAATGAAGAGCAGAACTGAATAACAGAAGGCAGAAGAGCAGCACAAGCACACTCACACACACAGACACACACACACACACACACACACACACACATAGGAGCTCTCATACAGGATAATGTGTGTGGTTATGTGATATTTTGTCTGACACCCAGTTCCTTTCATAATGGCTATGGATTTGGTTTTCAAACGTCCCTTGTGACCTCCAGCCAGTAAGGGGGAGGGGAGGGGGCGTGGCTGCAGAGACGCAGGTCAGGCTGTCTCCCTACATCAGCAGCAGCGGCACTCAGACCGCTGCCGGTCACATGACATAGAGAGAGAGATGAGATGACGCACTGATCTATATATCAGTAAGCTGACAGCCTTGTTCCTGTTTAATCCTTTCCACAGGAAGTAAAGGCTTGTAAATAGACCACATGTGGATTCACGGACAAATGGCTAATGACTGATTAGAAAAGTGTCATTACCTCACAACTGGAATAGGGGAGACCAAATGTGACCTCGATCAAATCAGGCCATCACAACACAGTAATTTCATTTGACTGAATGTTTTTATCTAAAAGCAAAGCCATTGGGTGCAGATCACAGCTGGCCTGTTGCTGAAGAGTAAAAAAACACAATGTGATCGAAGTATTAAGCAAAATACTTTTTTTGTTGCATTTTTTATAAATTACATTTTAATCTTCTGTCAAGACAAATTAAAATATGCATTTTTTATCAATTACATTTTAACCTTCTGTCAAGATAAATTAAAATATGCATTTTTTATCACTTACATTTTAATCCTAAAAGGTACAGTTACCCCTGTGTTTCAATCATTGTTCTTTGCAAAAAATGTCTACAACCTTTGTAGCTTGCAAGAATAGAGCATGCACTTTAACTCAATACAAGATATTCAGTGTATATACAATTATTGTGTAAGTGGAAAAGCTCAAACACATTTTAATATCAATGGTTTCATAGACTATATGCTTCATTGATCAGCTTTTAAAAAATATATTTTTCAAGCTTTGTGTATTTCAGGCCAGATCCTTTGACTGTCTGTCGAAAAAGCGCCAGCCAGTGGTTTCCATAGCAACTCACAAATTATGGCTGCCGAGAGTAAAGACAGGGGAAAGAACACCTAATTGTGAAATATTTCTGAACGTAAAAAGGAATATCTTATAGTAGTAATAGCAGAATGAGGGTAATGGGTGGAGCTACTATTTACCCTCACGGCGTGTGCACAAGACTTGTCTCTCCATTGCAGAACAGTGATACTGAGTCACTAAAGACACATCAAAGCTCTACCCATTCTTGAGGTCATGTAGCCTCACTCTCTCTCCTAGCTTACAATATAAAGGAAGAGCCACAACCAAGTCTCATAAGATACAACCAACCTTAGTGGTCAAGGCACTGGACTAATTAAGTGTGTCTGAGCACACAGTCTACCATTTATTATGAGACCATATGTGCTGTTAATTTTGTGAGTGCCGTCTGTGACTCATGCATAGATTAGAACCACAACCCCCCACCAAGCACAAAACATTTATGTTTATGCAGTATTAGCCCTGAAGACCAGGGGTGTCCCAAGTCAGATCTTTTCACTGGTTAGTCCAGTCCGGAAGTTGTTCTCAAGCTCTCCAATTAACTGTCAGGAAATGGACAGGGGCTCTGAATCACCACAGAAAAACATCATGTGAGAACATCTGGTCTATAAATAATGCATAAACCGATAAGCCTTCCACACACAGAGAACGGATACCTTGTTGCTTGGTAACAAAATGATGCTAGGTAGTGTTTTAATGTAAAGAAATTACACAGAATTATTGGAAAAGGTGAACTGAAATAAGACTATCATAGTTAACATTCTTTGCTGAAATGCATACATAACGCTCCTTATGGCCTTGCCTGTTCTCTGCCCTTGTCCTCTGGTGGGAGACAGGGTGGCAGAATCACTAGCCATCTTCTGCAAAAGACTGAAAACTCACCTTTTACTACACCTCAATTAAAAGCATGGGCTTCTGGTTTCATGCACTTCATGGGCCACATTTTCTGGTTCCCAGTTTTGTGAATTCATTAATGTGGTGACTTGTCCTATGTGTATTATTTGAAGAAGCACACAAGCTGGAAACATATTATCAAACATATAAAGTGAGGAAAAAATATGCATAGTATGAATACAGTGTATAAATATGAAGTTTATATCAATATCTAATACAGAACTTCCTTCTTACAATAATTATTTCATTCACAAAACAAACAGAGCATGATGGCCAATGATTATAGTGACTATAGTATAGTAAATGTATTGAATTTTGGCATGTATGCTAGTTTTTCTCTCTACTATTAGCATGTATGAAATGTATAGATGTTAAATATGTTAAACATTTCAAGAAAATGATTACCATCTCTTTAAAACGTAATTCTTATTTTCATAAGTATATAATAAAATAAGGCTGGTACACCTAGCCCTATCTAAAGATATTCTGGAACCAAATGCAGGACTCCACTACAGAGTGGACACGATACAACCATCTCTTGGATCTTCCACTGCATGGCCATATAATTCTCTCCCTTAATTGAAGCTTGTCTTAAAAATGCCTACTACTGGCTATAACACTGTTCACAGCAATAAAATATCCTCCTTCCCCAATCTTTATGTATGCCCCCCCTTTTCTCCCTAATTTGAAATGCTGAATTGTAACTGTAGGTACGTAAATGTATATCCCATGGCTTCAGAAAGACTCATCCATCACCATGTGAGGCACTTCCTTTATGTGCCAGACCGCCGCTTATTACATGTCAACTGAGATTGAGAGGCAGGGAATTATTAAGCCAATTTAACAAGGGCATGATTAGATGGGCAGATGGAGAGAGACATATTGGGAATTTAGCCAGGATAAGTGTCATTGGATTTTCAATGACCACAGGGAGTCGTGACCTCGGTTTCACGTCTCAGAAAGAAAGCATCTCCTTCGGTACAGCGTCAACGTCAGTGCACTGGGGCATTGCTTGATACAGAGGGAAGACTGCCCCTTACTGGCACACCAACATACCACTTCCAGTAGTAACCTGGGTCTCCCATCCACATACTAACCAAGCCAAACATCATTACATTCAGCCTGTAAGAGGAGAAAGTCGCAATTGTTTTCCTTGGATTGATGTTTGCAGTAGCGTAACATTAATGGCAAGATCATGAGTTTATGCCCCCTTCCAGACATTCCGAGAAAGCAACACTAAATGTAACTGAATTCTTCTGGAAACCACATTTGGCACCCCCAGTACTTAACTAAAAAATGTGGTCATTTTACACAACAGGGGTCATAATGTTAAATAATGTGAGCGTACGAACAAATTAAAAATCTTTTCGACTGAAAAATCATTTTCACTGAGAAATCATTTTAACTGAAAAACTTTATTCTGGGAGTAAGGGCAAGGCCAATGTGGATTTAACAACTGTTGAGAATTAACCGACTCCTTACCCATACACTCAATGATGTATACACCTGTCATGGTAACTTAAATAGTAAAGCCAACCCCATAAATAAAGAAACACAAACCATGTTCTAAAATAGACATGTAGCCATCAAATGAATGTAGATTTAAGTTGGGTAATATTGTATGGAAATAGCCTATAACTAAAATGCATGGAAGTACTATACAGTATTTTAGCTGATGATGGAAATATAGCCTCAACCCTGAAGTCATTCAGAATGGTTGACATTGCCATTTTCTGACCCAAGAGCCTTAATTTGACATTGACTTTATGAATGAAACGAGGGGCAATGAATGGTACTGTTAGATGACGTCACCTTGTTTATGACGTCGATCTCCTTTTATGGAACTGGCGGCTGAAGCCCATTCATAAAAAAGGAGAGGAGGTGACTGCTAGCGATAGTAATCCTCTCGAGAATAACACAGTTGAAGGATAGCGGGAGAGAACGGCTATGTGAAATACTGCATGGGCAGCTTTCTACAATTTTAACGCAAAAAAATAGTATTTTGTGCTGTTAATACTGGGCAAAATGGTCACAATGGATGAACTCTGCGAAATGGAATGTAACGTTTTGAAAAGGTTACTGAAGGAAGGCGGTGAGAAATGCCTTGTTCTGGACTGCAGATCCTTTTTAGCCTTCAGCGGCGGACACATCCGAGGCTCTGTGAATATCCGATGCAACACAATCGTTCGAAGGAGAGCGAAAGGCTCAGTCAATTTAGACCAGATTCTTTCGGGTGACGACGAGGTCAAAGCCCGACTGAAATCCGGACTTTACTCTGCAGTTATTCTGTACGACGAGAGGACACAGCATGCGGACACAATGAAAGACGACAGCACGATTACATTGGCTCTTAATGCATTGTGTAGAGGTTCTTTTGAGAGTGACATCTATCTACTGAAAGGTAAACACCCTGACAATAGTCTAATTCTGCTCTCCTGGTCAAATCAAGGAGGTATATAATTATTGATTTAACGATTACTACTACATCACATTATATGGCTACTGTGTTTTGAGTCTGCAATGTAAAAAAGAACAAAGGCCATCATTCAAGCTTTGAAATCTCATTTTAATTCCTAAAATAACACATGGGTAAACAGACCTAGCATACCATTGCACCAATATAAGTACTTGCTGTGCAAAAACGTACATATTTATTAATTCCCTAATTTAATTTGTTCGTTTGTGATGTGAAATACGCCAGTCACCAAACCAATGCGCACAGTAACGATGATGTAATGTAGAAGCGAGTCCCACAAGCCAACATCAAATCTGATCTGCAGAAGCCTGTCTTCGGTTTAGCTGCAAAGTCACATTTATTTTACAGTATAAATATTGTCTAAAATGTATAGTTTTCACACGATCTGGGTAGGCTATTGTCAGTGTTATAAGTCCTCCGAAATGTGACAGCAAAACACACATTCTGCAAGGCTAAAAAGAGGTCTTAAATGACTGAATATGTTCAAGAATATAGTGGCTATTACAGAAAACGAATATTTCATAATTCTTAATCTGATATTTAATTCTTATTCAAAATTGAACATGCTAATTTGCGGATAGACAGGTAGCCCACCTAATGTGACGATATATCTGTAAATTGTGTCTTTAAATAATAAATGATCAAATAAAATAAATATATAAAACATGTTGACCTTAGTTGGTTCCGTTATGATAGTCTTACACGAATTTGGATCAGCCGCATGGAGACATCTTTATATTTAATTTGAGATGTGCTAGACCCACCGGTAAAAAATAATAATAAAAGACCACCCCTGGTATATTAAGTAATTAACTGGACTACGACTAGGTTACTTGTTTTAATAAATAAACAATAGATAGCCGACACACGTCAACAGTAGCTTCACAAATAGTCTGATTACATTTTTTTGTACAACTTTTTGTTTCTGGAAGGGCGTGGAAACGTGTCGTGATTTTGTTCGGCAGCAAACCCGTCTTTAAAACGTTTTCCTGTGGAAAAATGTAGGGTATAAGCGTGATCTGGACCCATTTAAACCATAGCTGGAAAATGTATGTTTGGCTGTGATAAAAACATAACAAAGAAACTTGTTATTCACCACAAACGTATAGCCCACAGCGTTTGTGCAAGCTGGGTACAGAAAACATTAATTAAATAACACGGATATTTTAGATTTTCAAGGTTTCAGATCAATTATAACAAAAACTGGACTCAAGTCTTAGTGGCATATTTGTATTGGAAAGCCATAGACATACAAAACACACTGAGGCTACTTTGACATGTAACAACTTTACTGTAAACCACAGGCTTTTGATATTCTTCTTTGTGTGTTTGTGTTTTCTGTGACAGGAGGATACGACAGATTTTTCTCCGAGTACCCTGAATTCTGCCTAAAAACCAAAATGTTATCAATTCCTTCGTCCGAATCCAGTTTCGATGTCTCCGAATCCAGCTGCTTATCCTGTGGCACACCATACCATGACCAGGTAACCTGTCTCTGAGGAGTCACACGCATGACATTTTGGACACGCTCTCGGGAAAACACCATATTGGAGAATTGCACTTCATTTGAGTAATCCGTTTTTCCCCCTGTTCCAAAGGTTGAATCACTCTAGTCCGCAATTGACCACCGACTGTGCTGTTTGTAGGCTATTCATATTTGTTTCCAAGGTTTTACGCATCGACTGTTTCCTGCCATTAAACCCTGGGGTGACCTGGTACATAAAAAAGATCAAATCAATAAAATGATTTTAGCTGTTGACATTTACTCATACTATATCCGGGCGATTTTTTCAACACACTATTACTTTGAGGGACATTTTCACTAAACCTTTCAGTTTAGAGAAGTAGGCCTACATTTGTGCTTAAAAAAATGTAATGAAAAAACATGAAACTTCACAGTAATAGCTGTTCATTCACGAGGAAGAGAACGTTGCAATGATTGTAATGTTGCCAGTTATCTGAAATGCGTTTGTGAACATTGCTCCAATTGGAAACTGATGGTTTGTGAAAAAAATGTTGATAGGGAAAGTTGATGTGGGTTTGGGACATCATTTAATATTTATACATTTAAAAAAATATATATATGATGGGTTACTACAGATTTGGATTGCATGGACATGGATGATAATATTTTAATTAAGTAGTTCTGGTATTAATAATTTTGTTATTTATATATACTGTATATATGTGTCAAATCACACGTGGATTGTCTCTCAAATCACATTATACACACATCCCTGGAATTTTCCCCTGCAACCTCCTGGTGACACATTCTGTTTGTGTGTTTCCCTAGGGGGGTCCAGTGGAGATCTTGCCCTTCTTGTTCCTTGGGAGCGCCTATCACGCCTCAAGAAAAGACATGCTGGATGCCATGGGGATTTCCGCCCTACTGAACGTGTCCTCAAACTGTCCCAACCACTTCGAGGGAGTGTACCAGTACAAGTGTATCCCTGTGGAGGACAACCACAAAGCGGACATCAGTTCCTGGTTTGCCGAGGCCATTGAGTACATCGGTAGGCAGCCGCGTGTCTGTGTCAATATATGTTTAATTTAAAGAGCACCTAGAAAAATGATCAGAATAACACACAGCAATGAAAATGAACCAAACATTTAATACATGCATGTAAAAACATAGTTTTGCCTTTTGGTGTGCTTGGTAAATCCAGCAAAGCCATTCTCATGGATAAAAAAATGAAATGCTTATTTTGTGTACAGGAAACTGCCACAGATATATCTATGTTAAGTAATAATACTAAGAGCAGTTATTGATAGCTTTTTCCACTCAGGTACTGTACCCTTCCGACACATGAATTTTCATTATCATGACAAGAGAGGTGGGTTGTACTGTATGAGTCATTCATAGGGAGTTGGAATTATAATGTTCGTGATAATGTATGAATAGGGACATGGGTTTGCTCAAGCAAAATGCCCAGTGTTTGAATTGCTCTCAGTGCTGTGTGCTGGAAATGAGGCACAGATGGCCCAGACATTATTATTATTAATTATAAGACACACTTGTGTGACCCACTTTTCTTATGGCATCTCCATATAGACCATACACACCCATGCCACAAATGCATATATGGAGACAATTGTTTTATGTGGATGTTCAGAATATACACAGTCAAATTACTTTCATTACTTTAATCCAAGTAGTTAGCAATTGCAAGATCAGAGTAAGGGAATGTGTATTAAGTAGCACTTTCTATGAGACAAAATGCAATTGAATCATAATGTTAGCCAATTATATTGTATCATGCACAATTCACGTTTCATTATGAACAAAAAATTAATAGGTCTTGTGAGCGGCTTGTTTGTGGAACCAACCCGGTGCAATTCAGAGATGATACATTTTTGATAGACATTTTTTATAGATAGCCTCTGAATGCTTCAGACTCTGAATGGCAATTCAGGGAATTTGGTGAGATTCCACCTCAGTAGATGACAATGTTCTTTTAAGCCATTATGCCGTGGCATCCAAAGGACTCAAGGCTTGACATTATACGTGTGTGTGTGTGTGTGTGTGCTTGTGCATGCATTTACACGGGCGTGTGGCACCAATGACCGAGCCTAATTCTCCCAACTTGCTCTGCACATGGAGGAAGCTGTGAAGTCAGTCCTACATGTATCAATATATAACTTGCTCTGTAAATGGATTATGTGCCAAAAATGTGGTCAACCTACCACATCCCATGGCAAACACCATCACATTTTTATATTTACATTTAGTCATGTAGTAGATGCTCTAGTTCAAATAAGTTCATAGTGTCTATATTTACTTAGATCATAGTTTTCTTCTATATCAGACACAAGTTATATTTTCTAGTAGATGCTCTTTTTAAAAGCAACTTACGAAAACGCATACCAAATGTTTAGGCAAAGAGCAGAAACGATACCAAGTTATCACCGTCATAACCAAATAGCAGTAATCATTACATGAACCTGCAACGTAATGTTACGTGCCATAGTAGGCGCAAGAGGGAGATTGAGGATGTAGTGCTTAATTAGATTCGAATGGCTCCTGTGTTCACGTCGACGTGATTCTATTCTTCCAGCTGGCTGTCCCAGTGAGTCACAGCCCAGTTTTCACTTCCTATTTAATTAGCAGCCTCCCACGCAGAGCAGGGTCCTACCAGGCCCAGAGTCTGCGTGTGCTAATGGGACTCAGGGCGTGAAACGGGGGAACACCAGGGCCATCTGTGCCCTCTCGTCTGGAAGGGGGTCATATTTAATATACTGCTTATGCAGAACTGAATTATCTGCAATAATTCATGAGGAAGTTTCAGTGAGATCACTTAGGGGGTACTTTTTTGTGAAATTGTAAATATTGCTGTGATATGTTCAATCCTTAAGTTAAATAAATAAATGTTCCCATTTTAGACACTATGATAACAACACAAATGTTGCCGATGCTGAAAGTTTAAAAGAATGTTGTGTAAGATACTTGCATGAAAGGGAAAACACATTGTGGTTCAATCAGGGGAGGCCCCAGTCCCAGATTAGGATCTGTGAAATAAAATACTCCCTATCATCTCAGTGTGCAGTAGTTGTAATTTCCATTGAAAAAGAGACCTTTCCTGTGACAATATTTCTCCTTAGGGGTCATCCTGGGAATAATTTAATTAAATGGGGATTGATGATTGTAGTCCCAGGGGCCAAAGGGTGTTCCTGTTTTGCTCAAACTGAGGATACAATGACTTTATTAGCCTACTGTAATTATAAGGATAGTATTAGTCTGTCCTATTTGTACATGTCCAAAGCCACTGTTCAATGAGAAGTAACTGCATACATCCCTGGTGTGGAATAGTTGCCACATTTTTGCACCAGAATCCTAAGTGTGTCTAGAAAATGTGATTCAATGTGTTCAACACGCACAAATGATGTGTGCGAGTGGAGAGTCAATGAAATGAGAAACTACAGACACCAGTAAGGGATTGAAAAATCTTTCCCAGCGGCAGAGATGTGGCGCTCTGTTCACATGCCTCTCTCTCTCTCTCTCTGTCCAGACTCAGTGAAGGACTCGAGCGGCCGTGTGCTTGTCCACTGCCAGGCGGGAATCTCGCGCTCTGCCACCATCTGCCTGGCGTACCTGATGAAGAGGAAGCGGGTGCGCCTGGAGGAGGCCTTCGAATTCGTCAAGCAGCGGCGTAGTGTCATCTCGCCCAACTTCAGCTTCATGGGCCAGCTGCTGCAGTTTGAGTCCCAGGTGCTGGCCACCACCTGCTCGGCAGAAGCCGCCAGCCCCTCGGCCACCCGTGGAACCCGCCCCGAAGCCTCACCCTTTGTCTTCAGCTTCCCGGTCTCCGTGGCGACCCTGCCCAGCTGCTGATGCCCCACGCCACTTGGGGGTGTGGGGGGAGGGGGGGACAGGGCATAAGGAGGGTAGCGTTGCCGAAAACAGAGCTTACTGCCCTGAGGGAAATGTCCGGGACGGTACAAGGTTTCCGAGGAAATGTTTGTTGTGTTTCGAGAGAAGCAGGCCGAGGGGTCGAAAGGCAAAGAGATGAGGAAAGCTTGTTCCTGTTGCTGGATGAGAAAACCAATGATCCTCTCTGAAATATGGCTCTTGTTAGAGATTCCAGGCCAAACGACTATTTTATGAATAGATGAAGGGACAGATATGGAGTTTGAAGAAGAATTTGAGGGGAACAGCCTTCCAGATGCCAGTGACCGATCTTCCTCTAAACAATTACAGTTCACATATTCAAAGACTTTGGAAAAGTATTCTGGACCCTGAGGTACATTAGAATAATTACATCCCCATCATGGGGATGTACTTACTCTAATGTACCAGAGAAAGTATTCAGGGTGGTTTCAGATCCTTGATTTAATTTGTCCTGGACGCTTCATAAATGCCAAAGACATGTTCTGGCCAATCGGAGACTGTGTTGAGGAGCTAGAAGTGGTGAGTGTGTGTGTATATTAATTCCCTGTGGTTCTGCCACTGTAAACTGCTTCCTGAGCGAAGGCAAAACGCACTCCTGGCATTGAGCTTCCTCTTCCTGATCCGGACCCAAGTCCGGCCAGCATCTCTCAGAAACTCTCAGTTCCACTGCTTCCACTGCTGGACTGAAATGAACTAAATTAATGAAATGGGGTACTTTCTGGAGATTGTCCGGGTGGGACAATAAACCCTTATTCTGTCTGAAGGTGCCAAATAGTGTGCCAATCCATTGCAGCGAGGCTGAGCCCACAAGCCTGTGCTTGTACATGGGTAGGTTTGGTTACTTGACCTTTATTTTTGTCAGTGCCTTGTCACGCTTAAGGTACATGAACTTCCAGATGGCCTGCCCTCAAACAGACAGATTGACAGCACAGCATTTCAAACACTTTTTGCAGACTTTTACCAAGCATCAACATGAACTGATATTTTGTACTGTGTGTTGGACTTCTCAAAGCTGAGCAATAATATTATCTTTGCTTTCTCTTACATTACAGTGCCACCAAAACGCTACATATTTCTTGTATGATTGTGCATTTTTAATACTTGTCAATATTTATTACCCCATTCATAGAAATAAGCTTGCAGAGTTCTTATGGTCTTTGCTTCATGCCTTGCTCAGAACTACCTAGTAAATGAAAAACAAAATGGCAGAAGATTATGAATGTTCTCTATTTGTACCTCTATCTCCATCATTCAGTTTTCCAGACACATCTCTGTCTACTTCCCAATAGAAGGTGAATTCACAAGCATGCTGATTTGTCTTGTGTTTGCGGGTTAGGGGTTTAAATTTACATTTGTTTAATCTACAAAATCCAAGGGAGATTGCCAAGATCAGCAGAGACAGGATGGATCCAATTAGTCTGCTTAAAAAATGCACCTGTTGTCTGTGAGTAGACACAATAGAATTACAGAGATAACACGCACGAGTGCAATGCCGCACAAACGTCCCAGAGAATAATGTGCTGCCTGGGCATGTGAAATCATACAAGTGTAGTGGGATTTAAAGATTATGGACCCCCCAGTGGATCAGATTATCATATGACCCAATTTCTGGAGGTCAATCTGCAGGAAGTATGTAAAGAACGAATCGCCCGTACGTAGAGAAAATAACTATTCATAACACGAAGCAACACCAGCATGAGGTATTTCAAGCTGCGTAGCTAAGTAAAACAGTTCAGAACCACTGTGATTGGTGGAGTGATGTCACAAGTGTAAAAACTCTTCCCTCTGGTTAGAGTCCTGGAACTAGGTGACTTGATAATCAGACCAGAGAAAATGCATCTTTAAACACAGTACACTGATTCACTTCATGTGATAAAAAAAAAAGTTTAAAAAGTACACATTTCACATTTCTCAATTAAATTTGTGTACATATAAATGTATGATTCTTCTCACGCGTATCAATACACAGCTCTGTAAAACAAACTATTCAGAATTAACACCACAACCCAAAGCAGTCTTTGGCAATAGTGAATGATTATTTGCCTTAGAACCGAGGAAGCTAAAGATGGAGGAGCTTTTTGTCACCATTTGTTGGAAACTTATTGAGCACTTTGATGTGATGCAATACCATAGTACAACTGTATGTTGATTTGCACAGAGTACACAATGCTATGAGAATAGCGACTGGTGACTTTTTTTTACACCCATTTGTTAAGTGTTGTTAGTCTTAAATGAGAGTAATATATATGAAAACAATTGTGCAATTGTGTCATTAATAATTTTACAATGCAATACTTTAAACCTGAGTGGACTAAGATGTTTTTGTCCCAACAGCTAAGATACAATTTGTGGCCCGATGCTTTTTGTCTTGTCTATTATTTATTTCTTACGATTCCCATTTAAATAAAATACCTTTCTTAAGCAAAATGCTTTTGAGTGTTTTATTGTCGATACCATCATAATGAAGACTATGCCATCAGTATGGGGTTTAAAATATACATTTCATGTAACATTAATAAATGGCACAGTGGTCAACGATTGACTTAAATAAGTTGTGTACAAAACATGCATGAAAAAGCTTCCTTGCAGGATTCAGTAGGCTATGAGAACAGATCTGAATTGTGTGGATCTCAATGTATTCAAAGTGCATTTCTGTCAGTATATATATATATAGCCATATAATGTCCAGTCTGCTACTTTTTAATCAAATCATATATAAAAATGACAGACATATAATGCACATTTGTAATACATGTGAAGAAATATATTTTCTAGTTCAAAACAGTCTATTAGAAGGTCTTGTAACTTTGTTTTCTAATAAACATTAGATTTTTCAGAGCCCTCTTGTGGCTAGTTATGGAGTGACATACCGGGTATTGTTTGGTTCCAAAAACCTAAAGCACAACTAATACCATTTATTTTATTTATTTTTTAAATCAATGTGCTTAACACTGTGATAAATGATTAATGTAATAATGGACAATTTGATTTCATTTTGAGATACAAGTGACTACATTTTGGTGGAACTGCAAAAGCCATTAATCTGACGACCTCTGCTGGTAACCTATGAAAAATACAAGTGGATGACACTCAAATGCTCAGACGTGTAGAAATACCAAGTACATAGAAAACATATGTA
The DNA here is from genome assembly GCA_029706075.1 of Aldrovandia affinis. Lineage (NCBI taxonomy): Eukaryota > Metazoa > Chordata > Actinopteri > Notacanthiformes > Halosauridae > Aldrovandia > Aldrovandia affinis. The sequence continues at coordinate 544,242 of JAINUG010000100.1, forward strand.
GTTAAAAACAATGACGAAGCTTTAATAAAGACATCAGACAAAGATGACGTGCCATTTTCACTTTATTAAGACTGGTTTACAGTGTTGAGTGTTTTAGTGGTCTTCCGACTAAAATGTTAAACAGGTCAGTGCAGGGCTTGGATTAGGTTTAAAAATAATAGTAATAATAAAAAATAATAATAATGATGTGTAAAAGACAAGCAGTTGACCAAGTAACTGGGTTTTTCAGGCAGAGGGCAGTTAATTTATTGGGAAAGCTGGGGGTTTTGTACAAGAAGGGTGGCTGGAGAGAGGACAGCCAGCCAGTTGTAAACAGTACTGTTCGACAGTACAGCTGGGAATTTCTGAATTTGCTGCAGCCATGCCACCAATGAGAACAATGATAATATATTGGTACTTGATGCCACACAAGCCTGATTCCTAGCCTCTAGATGTTATTTCCTGTTGACCTTGTTTCTTAGAGTTCACACCCTCACATTACCACTAACTTTTGCCAGCACTGACCTTGGGAATTGTGTCTCAGAAGGGACCAAGAGCGTGTTCTTACAGCTATGGTTCTCTGCGAGTGCTCAGTCAGGGGAGAGCTTATTTCACAGCAGTAGTGTTATTAATAGGTCACAGGTATAGGTATTTGACCATAACCATCATGAAGATAACATTTTTTTTAAAGACAAGCAAATAAATGTGGTAACTGGATCCAGGGAGGCACATCTTCCTACAGTAAATGTTTATTCAGAAAGCAAAGAGAATCAAACAGGACCGCTCAATCGATTGGACGATCATGTCGCTCCTCCAAAAACAACAAAGAGAGAGGAAAAATACCCCAAATAATCCAACTTCATTTACAATACAAGTAAAAGCCAAACTTCATCATTAAACAACATCAAAAGCTTTACAGTGTCCTTTACACAACCTGTACATTTATCAACGTCTTTTTTCCTACAATGTCATTTTTAATTCATTGCAAATAACTTAAATGTTTCTTGCTTAAAAGTGCAATTCCTTTAAAATGTGGGAGTCATGTGGACCAGACAAGGGAAATAGGGGCCGGAGGGGTTGACATCTGCCCTTGTGCAAAACCCACCAGGCAGCTGGAGGGAGTAAAACACCTTTCCCTACAGGAGCTTTTCCATCGGTTCCCCAGGTTCTGCCCCAATTCCGGGGCCTTCCTGAAGTACTCTTAAAAAACTATGTTTAAAAAAAAAAAAAAGAAAAAAAAAAAAAGAAAGAAAATTTAATTCGCTACATTGAACTGCGTTTACTAGAGCAGACTGTGCAACTCATAGAAAAGTAAAAAGTTAAAAATAGAAAAGTTTTGACTCAAGAAAAATCCACTGTGTTATATGGTCCATTTGTGTTCATTCTAAAAACAAATGAGAGAGAAAAAAACAAAAAAACACTACTCATTAATCCTAATAAATACTACTCCTTAAATGTAAGGAGGGTGAGAAAGAAAGCTTTCCCACGGGAGGCTATTTAACGGAGACTAAAGGCTGGGGGATGGAAAGTAGTTGTTTCGTTGTATTGTATCCATCTATCATGCAGAGGAGTATGTCTAGGCTAGTGCTCTCAAACCCTGGTCCTGAAGAGCCACAGGGTGTGCTGGTTTTTGTTGTCACTCAGCATTTATTTGATCGACTGAAGCCGTTGATTACATAATTCACTAACCTTGCGTGGTTTCTTGGGTGTAAACTGGTTTCAAACAGACCCTATGGCTTTTCAGGACCAGGGTTGGCCACCACCATTTTTCTACAGCCTTTTAAATGCAGAAAGCAGCACCCACTCCTTTGATTCCTGGCTCTATCCTGCCATTAGCTAACCCTTTATGAAAACTGAAAGAGGCAAAGACAGTCTGACCACCAAGGGGCGAGAAGGCGACATTTTCACATGAAGGCAAACTTGTAAACACCAACAGGAGAGAAGAAAAAAATGATAATATTGGCAGTCTATAACCAAAAAGTTTTTTTTAATAAAAAAAAAAATTCTTGTCACACAACAAAAGGTTTTATGTGTGTGTGTGTGTGCGTGCGTGCGTGCGGGCCCAGAATGTGTTAAGTGTTAGGTAACAGTCTGCGGTTCTGTTGGATGGGGCTGCTCTGGACTAGGACTTCTGTTCAGCGCCGGTTGTGGTCTGGGGCGTGCTCTCAGGCTTCACTATCTGGTACGTGATGAGGTACTCGGGGAAGGCCTGGAAATGCAGGGAAGGGCCACACAGCACACATGAAATATCTACCTGCCCCACACACATTTAATCACCATTTTCACCTATGGGTTTTTACTGAAGTGATTTGCATTAAGTCTACGAATGTTGTGTTGACTGGATGTAGCAAGCAGTAATAAATCTGCCTTCAAAAAGACACATTCTACATAATACGTGCAACTAAACACTTTCTTTTAGTTAAGTGCCAACTATAAAGTCATCAAAGTAGCATCAAAGGTCATCAATAATATTAATAATAATAATAATAATAATAATAATAATAACAACAATAAAATCGCTTGTGTTGAAGCAGTGTCCCACCTGGAGAGTGCCAACTCCAGGGCGCTCAAAAATGCAGACGTTCTCACTAACCTGCTCCCCTCTGTAGATGACGTACTCCGCGTAGGCCAGGCCGTTGACGCTGGGCCGCCCGATGACAGAGTGGTGTCCAGGTGGGGCGTGGGCCATCTTCATGGCACTAAACTGCAGAAAGGACTTACCCAGGGTCACCCGACAGAACAGCATCTGCCTACAGCCCAGGGAAACACAGCAGTATTAAATATCTCCCAACACACACGCTCTCAGATTGCAGTGTGCCTCGCACACACCTTTTTAGCTTTCTACGGGCATCCTCCATTCCAAAAATGGTCCAGGTGCACCGTTGCTGGAGTCGACGCTGGTAAACACCGTCAGGGTGATAAATGGGCCAGCCCTTTGGGCAATGAGGCAGGCCAATGAATTATAGATCCCAACAACAAAAATGCCATATGCTTGGGATTCCCGCGGGACCTGAACTTGGTGTTCGCCATTCTCTTTTTGGGCCTTGTTTTGAGACTGCGTTCGAATGGAGACGGCCATACTGCAAACTAGGACGGCATTACTGTCAAAGGGTGATGGTTGAGTACATTTTGGGTTCAGTCATATCACACCAACAAACTTGGACCATCTGAGGGCAGCGATGTGGAAGTGAACGGTCCCCTGTATTTTAATTCAGGTTTCTCTGCAGAAAGGAGGTTTCTTTGGTCCATTTTCCAATCAGATACATTAAAAAATGAAAGATATTTTCCTCACACTCTGTCATGTACCTTTTCTTTAGTATTAGTAGGAGCCAACACAAGCCCTTTTGAAGCAGAGTGCGAGGTAAATAACTTTCATTTTCCAGTCTCTTTGGTTGAGCAAAGCAAGATGTTAAATCATTAAGAATCTTTTCATTCTTTTTCTGTCGTGGCCACGGCCAACGCGGTGTTCAGCACCACTAGATTTACAGAAAACTGTTCCTGGTAAAGAACATCAGCTGACTATACAAGCACACCCCTGGTAATTGACCTTTGGGAAGCACAACAACATTAAGCAATTTCTATGTATTCTGCATTCGTCCTTGTAGCTCCGGCCATTTTCCGTATCTCACCTGTGGCAGATGTAACAGGACCGGTCCTTGTGTGTGGGGCAGCCGGTCCCGCCACCGATGCCATACACGTACTGGTTGCTCTTGGATGAGTTCTCGGCAAAATAGATGCCGGCTCCGAACATCCCGCCTATATAGGCGTGCCGCTCGTCGAAGCCCTTGTGGATGATGGCGTTGATGAACGGAGACCCTGAGTGGCGAGATGAACAACTTAGATCGAAAAACAGCGTTCAACGCTTGATCAAACGGGTCAAAGTAATTAACCGGACCTAATTAACCTTATCATGATTAATTGACGATTAGTTAAACAGAGAACTACGCAGACTTTGTAAGAACAGGGTGATGAACGTGTTCGGGGTGGGGGGGAAGAAGCCGGTTACCGTGGAAGAGCATGCGCTCGTTGTGGTGGTTGTGGTTCTCGTCTGAAATCTCTTTTTGCCGGTGGGCGTACCGCTCTCTTAGCTTCTTGTTTACCACCTTCTGGATCTGCAGGGACACCACAGACAAACACAAACGGGCATCAGAACGAGTCCAGGATCTGAACACATGCATGTGTGGGGTAACTTTCCATTGGGGTAACTTTCCATTGAGTGGGTCGGCAATGTCAACAGCACTGCTAGAGGAATGCGGTATGATTGAAGTTGTAGGTTCCATTAGAATTAGAATGATCTAATTGTACCCGTGTGCTTAAAACTGCTCTGCTCTCTTAGCAGGTGGCTGGAAGATGGAAGCTGAATGCTGGCGAGAGAGAGAACGGTGTCCGAAATTCCCTACTGAAAAGTGTGTGTGTTTGAATGTATAGTGTTTTGCCGAAAGGTTTAGTTTGTTATTTTGATTTGTTGTCTTTAGCCGGAACTCATGAGGGGGACAGCCAAAGTTTATGTTGTTATAGTTTCAGTTCTCCCTTTCTTGCTCTCCCTCTCTCCCGTGGGAGGGATAATAAAATCCGGTCCGCAAACTGGTAATTCCATTCCCTGCGTCCTGCTGTTGTGTTCAAATCCTGGTTGTGTTGCGCCGCGTGTGACAGTAAGCTAAGCAAGTTACCCAGGATAAGGGGGCATGCTATTTTAATACCCAATGTAATTGAATTACATCATGTACTGTATACATTACACTCAAATACATTTAATTTCATTCTAGATTATATTTACTGTAGTAATATCCAACACAAGACAACCCGTATTCTAGAACCAAGAAATCAACGGCTGAGTAACTCATAGCTTATGTGGAACTCAACCAGAACAATGTGCAAACAGAGGTCAATGGGAACAGTGTATGAGAATCCTGTTGCAGAGCAGTGTTTATCAAGGTTGCGTTCACCTTCAGGATGTTGTACTTGATGAACACGCCCCCGGCGTTGCCTCCATCCCTGTGCTCCCGGATTGTGCTCTGCATCTGTCACAGGGAGAATGATCTGGGATCAGTTGGGTGCACGACTCAGCCCTGATACTTCACTCCATCTTATAGATCTACAGACTGAAGGGGGCTCATTAGTGTGGACCTGCCAACCCTCCGTGACCCCGGCTCTTTGAGGGCTGGAGTCAAGAGTCCAGTTCCCCAAGGGCACGGGAACCGGGCCTGATGTAGGGCATCATTAATGAGGCGGCGCTCCAGACAGCACACTCTCAAAAGCGCAGCGCCGGAGAGACTCCACAATCACACAGGCGGAACCACAGGACGCACCTCCTCCTCCACGGACTGGAACTCCTTATCGTCGGGGGCCAGGTCGATGAGCACGGTGCCCTGGCTGGCGCAGTGGAAGGTCAGGTACGGGTTGCCGCCTGAATGAGTGAGCAAAGCGCCGGGAACGTTACGGAGCTGTGGAGCTCGTGATTCGGGGATGGTCAGATTCACAAGGGACTTTCTGCCTGGACTTTTTAAACAAGTCATGTGTGTGAATGTTTAGAGGAAGTGTTGGCAAGAAAGGAGGTTCGAAATAGCCCATGTGAACATGTGATATGAACATTCACTCTCGTAATGTGCACAAACCAAATGAGTTGCGATTGTGATGAGTAAGATTATTGCCTATTATACATAGTCAAGATTATGGATTATTTAGTGTTGATTATTGTTATGTGACGTATAAGCAAAACATGATGATGAAAAGTAGAAAAGAATGATGGATAACTGTGTAAGTGTTGGACCTATAGGATGCCTCCCTACAGAATACATTTTGCCCCTGATGAAATCGCAAGCTCAAACATTGGGCACTTGTCAGCTAATGCTGTTGGAATAAAGAATTCAAAGCATATAATCTGTGCGCGGTCCTCCTCTATTTTACTCATTACTATACACCGCAAGCAGCGCGAAGACCTAGTACTATTGCAGCCATTTATAGCACATATAAACACGTTGCAAGATCTGTTATGGTAATGAGTCTGCAGCACAGGGCAAATCACAGATGCATATTAAAATTTTGGTTTTAATGAGGTAACTAAATACCGGAAGAGATTCCGATTTTTTAAGGAAATGTATAAGGAAAGGGTCATTATTTTGATTGAACATAACTGAAAATTGATTGATTTTCATGAGCCACCAATTTTAATTATATAGGTATTCCTCGCCTGTGTAAAAAACCATCTTGCATCATAACTGTCATGCAGTGATGTTTTTCACATGAGCTTTAAGGGGATCTGACTTCACTGAGGGCCTCTCTTCTGGAGTAGTTGTACTCTTGTTTTGGGCGTCTCGGTGGGTCGTCTCACCTTGCTGACCCCCCAGGAGCCTCTCAATGCCCTTGATGAGCTTGTGTCGGTGGCCGTAGGCATTGATGCCGATCTCCTTCAGCTCCTCGTGCCCCATGTCCGCCAAAACGTCCAGCGTGATCTGCGACAGGAAGACAGCACATCCAGTTAGGGCAAGGCAGTCTTTAACGCAGCCAATCAAGGGGGCAAAACAGAACCCCAGAACACATTGGCCAATAGGAGAAGTGTGAAGACAGACAACACATTTAACAAATAAAGAGGAAATAAAAAAACACAAACTAACTAGCATAACATGCAAAAAGAAATATCAGGAGAGGAAAATTTAATTGCATTAACAAAGACAGCCATTTTGATTTGGATAAGGGAATTGGGAATCAAATTGCTGGAATGAAATTCTCAGACAAACAATGCTCTCTCTGACACACTCCCACACCTATTTAGCGGAGCACAGCTTCCAGGAGCAATGCTCTTACATGAGTATTCCTATGCACTGAAGGAACCTGTTAGCTCAGCACATGACCAACTTCCGTAAAGAAAATGCAGTGAAAAACCTGCAGGATAGTGGGGAACCAGGAGCTGAAACCCAGTATTCTCCATTGCCACCATTCCCTGTACACATTCGGCTGTCAGCCCACATCATCCCTGCATACACATTCTGAAAGTCTGAAAGGGCTGGTTATGGGAAATATATCATGCAAATGATGGGCCTGATGCTGACTGTTATCTTGGCGATATCTGGTCCCGTCTGGCCTGGCTTCTCCTCCCGGTTTAGCTCACAGCAACACAAAACTAGTGATAACAACAGAGCTTTCAGAATGGAGTTCACTCGTTTACATACGCGTGCTGTCTTCACAAACACTCAACAACGGTAGTCTCGAAAGGACAGCGAGCTGTATGACGATGGTTCGTAGGACCTTGGCTGGAGATCGCAAATCACCGGCACGGTGTCGATGGGCGATGTACCATGGGGACAGGAAGCAACACGCCGTGGTGACAAATTGGGGAGCCCTATGACCTGCTACTCAGCATGCAGAGTGCACAGAGCAGTTCTGTTCTGACTAACTGCTTCAGATGAATGATTAAAGCTGGAGGACGATGACTCCGATGAGGGTGGGGATCGCTTTATGACACTCTACGGACGCCAGCGCTTGACCTCGGCGTAGCTCTCCGCCAAGGCTTCATTACGCCGACTCGCTCCAAAAGCGCTCTCCTTACCAGCTTCAGGCCGAGGGGCCCTGTACCGTCTTACTACACGCAAAGGAGCAGCCGCTTTCTCTCCACGTGACAATCGTGTGCATCTATAAAACGCCAAAGACCCTGAAAAAACGAATCATCTGTGACCTCGCCTCTCCTGACTCTCATCAACACTCAATAGCGAGTCTTACATTACTGTCGGCGAGTGCTGAGTCTCAATACCGTGTGTAATGTCTTTCCTGCCTCCCGAGAAACTGTGGGTGTAAAAGTAATTTGGCTCTGGCAGTGAAGAATGAAGTCAATCTGAGAGGATCACAGAGAGAAGGGCCATGGCTAATATTGAGAAGTAAGGATAGCAGGGGAGGGAGGGGGGGGGTTGTGTGAGAAGATTTCATTCCCAGCAAAGGCATTAAAGTATATTGAGAAACATGGACAGGATGGAAGCGATAGTGAAATGTATTGAGGAGCGCACACAGGTGGGATGGCGACATTACTGAAATACATGGAGAAGAACGGGGTGGGTTCTGGGCAATATTAAAACGTGCTTACGAAAAGCACAGGTGGTAGGTTTGGTCGATTCTGAAATATATTGAGAAGCGCACAGGTGGGGTTGAGGCAATATTGAAGTATAGTGAGAAGCGCGCGGATGGGGTGGAGGCGATGCGGAGCTCGCTCACCTGCTCCCTCTCGAAGATGTCCCGCAGGTGCTCCAAGCCCAGGCTCTTCAGAAACTGACTGATGTTCATGTCTAGAACTGTCACTGCACAAAACACAACAAACAATCAGACGCGTGGAGAAAAAACAACACACAAACAGACACACAAATTCCACATCTGTCTTAAGTTTCCCGTTCATCTCCTTCTGACATATACAAACAATGGCTTTCTTCGGCGGTGCTCTGTAAAAAGAAACATCATTCTCCCTATGAACCTTGCTGCTGACATTGATAGAATGGAGTGTCAAAGATTTCAGCTTTCTAGCTTATCGAAGAACATGAGACAAATCACCGCAATAGCTTTCCCAAAAGATGAAACAAAACAAATGTTTGAACTGAACTGAAACTTCTGTAACGGACAGAACTGAAACTGAAAATTTTGAATTCCTTTTCTTCTAAATCGATCTTATCGGAGTTCATACTACTCCATACTTAGATGGTTAAATCTAACCGACTTGTAGCAGTAAGGAGACTGATGAAATGATTCAATGTGGCCAAAAATTTAATCATATTTGATTGGCTACAGGATTAAATGATCCTGAAAATGGTCAAATACCACTGAAAATAAACTAAAAAATGTAGATAAAATGTGTGTGGGTGGCCAGATGCCTTGGTTTCATTCATCATAAAATCTAAATAAACGTTCTAATTCATGTGCCAATGTTCCTGTCCCCTGAAGATCCATGGAACTATAAAAATGAAATGGCTAGCTATCGATATCTGGGAACAGGCCAGAAAACTGCCAAGCTAACTAAATACATCTGTGTGCGAGGTACAGTCAGTATGCCTTCAAAAAGCCTTTATAAAATGCCACCAAGCAGCACAATCATACTTGATAAGCAGTAAGAAATTCATAACCAAGAGCAGTACTTTATGAGAGCATGAGGCTTCTCTTTCCTTTGCATTTGATTCATACAGTTTCCCATAAGTCAACCAGAAGGGTAGGATAGTGTATAGTAAATTATATACAGCTAAATAGCTAGGGTAGAACTTGAAGGGGTAGGTACTTATTGATGGACTCCAACGGCCACGCAAAACTAAGTTATAGACGGCATTTGTTTCTTGGCAGTAAATTACCCCTAACAACTTCCCAAACTCTGCTTTAGATAGGAAATAATAACCTTGACTGAGCAAAAATAAGATATTTACATGGTGTGGTCCCCCAGATAGTAGCAATGGAAAATGTAAAGATAATGTTGTACTACATGCCATTTTCCATATTGGTCTCTTGAATATGATGGGTATTTTACCTTATTTAAAGCGGATTTGGCCTGTTGCGTTTAGTTGAACTCTGCCCAGTTTGCGAAATGTCAATGGGATTACCTCACAGCCACGTGACGTCTAACTTTAATTAGCATTTGGGAAATCAACACTGAGATCCTACTTAAGGTAAACGGAGTGTTATACTCACTCTCTCCTTCTTTCCTCTCGGAGCCCGTGGCCCCGTCGGCAGGCCCCGAGGAACCGGAGACGGGCATCTCAGCCAGGGGCCCTGCCAAGTTGTCAATGCTGCTGGCGGCAGACAGGCAGGACGGTGTGGAGGCTGGGGAGATGACGGAGGCGCTCACCACCGTGGCCTGGGGCTTGAGGCAGGTGGGCAGTGCCTCCGGGGGCATTGCGTCGATCAGAAGGGCTCTGATGTCATCAGCCTGAGACAGGATGAACAAGGCATTGCAACATCTTCAAGAGGGTGCCTATGAACCCTCCTGTTAAACCAAGAAACTCCCTCTTTCCCATACTCCCCCCTTAAAAGGTTTTGGCCTGAAGGTAACTATGTATCACCGCATATTTGAGTCTGGGACACTCAACTCAGACTACACTGGATGGTAGTGAAGCACGATGGCAAACAATATGTGAAAATAGGTTAAATATTGTGAAACCTCTCCAGGGTGCATCTCTCCCCGTAGTCCGGTTTTTGTTAACTTAGGGACATAGTTGCTTAGTATTACACATGTCTACTTGTTTATGTATTGTATTGGGCTTAGGCATTATTTTCTGCATTGATTGCTTTATTGCTACCTTTGAATTGTGGCTACAGATTTACCTACAGGGTCCTAGTTTAACTATGTGGTTGCTCCTAGCACCTAGGAACTGTACTTCCCACTAGGGTGGCTTTCAGCTAAAGGTGGCTTTATCGCTCTGGATAAGAGCGTCTGCCAAATGCCTGTAATGTAATGTAATGTGAAGGGTACACTACTATTCAGCAAAACATGCACTTGTAAAAGTGACAGCCATCACTGGGAATATCCTAGCGGTAACTAAAAAATGCATTTATCAATCTATAAATGTTGAAAAAGCTATTTGTTCCCCCGCAAGATTTAATTACTTTACCATTATATTATCCATGAACCATTTCTTGATATTGGATTTAAAATGAATCTGGCTTGAGAGTACTTTCATTTGAACTAGCAATTTTTTCCATTCTATGGCTCCTGAATATAAAACATGCTCTTCCCGAGGCCTCTGATAGCGTCGCGGTCTAACAAACAGGCTTACAACACGTGTGAGCTGCCTATCATGGTGGTGGTTCAAAACCCCGACTGTGTCAGACTGGCCCTGGCAGGGAGCCTCATTCGGGGGCGGCGTTTGGCTATCCGCCCCAGGCAGAGAGGGGAGGGTGAGCCGGCATGAACTAGTTCGTAAGGAGGAAACGGAGTTCGCTGCCCTTGGAGAATTAGCTTGCCTCGAAGAGACGGGCGGCAAGCTTGTGTGGGGAAGGCAAATCAACATCATAGGGGGTATAACTGTCCAATAAATTGGAAGAAAAACAAGAAAAAATCTTCCCTGTCAAATTATACCACTGTTTAAAATTGATACGACTGAAATTGGCAACACTTGTATAAGGTAAATAACTGAGCAAATATTTGTGGGCTGCATTATGGATTATTTTTTGTAGCAGGTTTATAAAATAAAAATTAAAAAAAGGTGTAATTGTAATTGATTCCATAAGTATTCGCCCCTTTTTCTAAGACACACCTAAATAAACTCTGGTGCAATCAATTGTCTTCAGAGGTCACAATTATTTGATTGGAGCCAACCTGTGTACAATTAAGGCGTTTCAAACGATTTCAAATTAAATACACCGGTCTGAGAGAGGTCCCACAGTTCATTAGTGCATTTCCAAATAAGAGCTTCATCATGAAGACAAAAGAACATTTAAAGCAAATCCGAGAAAAGGTCCTTCAAAAGAATCAATCAGTGGAAGGATATAATAAGAATTCAAAGACTTTGAATATCCCCCGGAGCACCGTTGTCTCCATCATAAAGAAATGGAGAGAATATGGCTAGAACAGCCCGTACTCCAAAACTGTTATTTAGGATAACTTTGTCCTGGCATGGCCCAGTCAAATCCCATTGAGAAACTGTGGACAGTTCTGAAAATTGCTGTTTACCAATGGTCCCCATCCAACCTGATAGAGCTTGAGTAATTTTGTAAAGAATGACTCAATTACCCAAGAATTGAGTAATTTTTGTAAAGGGCAACAATTACAGTGCCCAGATCTGCAAAGCTGGTTGAGACTCAAAGCTGTAAATTCAGCTAAAGGTGCTTCTACCAACTATTAAGTCAAGGGGGGTGAATACCTAGAAATCCCAATTAAATTATTTTTGATTCCATGAAGAAAGAAAATAAAATGTGAGCAATGCCAAAGGGGGTGAATGCTTTTTACACCCACTGTAATATTGTGGGTGTTGTGTGAGAATGAGAGTACGTACGTGGAGTCTGGCTGCCAGCTGAATGTAAGTGTAATTGTGTGAGTGTTGTATGAGAGTGAGAGTACTTATATGGAGTCTAGCTGTCAGCTGACCACAAGTGTAATTGTGTGATTGTTGTGTGAGAGTGAGAGTACGCACGGTGGCCAGGTCAAGTGGGGTCTGCCCCTCCTGGTTCTTCATGGTGGGGTCGGCTCCGTGAGCCAGGAGCAGGGCACACAGCTGGGTGCGGCCCTTCTGTGCCGCCTCATGGAGTGGTGTGAAGGCCCACTTGTCGGTGGCATTGACGCAGGTGTTGTACTTTATCAGGAGAGCCGCGATGTCCACATGCTGGAGGGTAGAGAGGAACGGGCCTCGTTAATGTCTGTTCATACAGGAAACCATTTTCTTTTAACAGCACAGAATCCCTGATGCACAGGGGAGCTCTGCGACAGGTTGCACATTCTTAAAGGAGGAGATATTATCTAAACTCTCATGCTGAAGATAACCATTCTTAATTTTGTTCACATTTTAATTATTATTATAATCATTTTCAGTCATTATTATGTCACCATTATAAGATAAAATGATATTACTATAAATGTGGGCAGGCACGCGTAAATAAATCTCTCTTACAAACTATTTTCAAAACGCCTAAATGGTTTTAAGCAAATTGATTACTTAAATAAACTTTAAGTTGATAAATATCATGTTCCTTGACATGACTCATATAGAATATGTAGATATACGGCACCAGTACCTCACGTGAGAACGTGTATGTAATGTTATGATTATGTACAGCTATAAGATTTTTCTAATGGTACACAAGCCAACAAGCTAAAACCTCAACAATTTACTGTATTTGAACAGAAAAACAAGTTATGGTCAATAGAAAATGATCAGTGGTAGAGCAACAGTTTATAAATAGCTTGCAAGAACGAAATGCACTTGCATGCCCCTGTCATGATTAATACCCCATGTGGTCAGCAGTCCTTGGTTAACCTCCAGCTCACCACAACCATGGCTTAATCTGCATTGCCCCTTCTGGATTGCTAAAAAAAGTGGTAGTCTTTAAACAACCTTGTAACAGCAGACAATGTAATAACACCAGATAATGTAATAACTAATATACATATTACATGTTCGTTACGTAATAATGTTTTCCAGATAATGTAACGTCATTACATTGTCCAGTGGTTATGATGTTATCAGGTCAGTAACAACTTTTTTGATGAATGTCAACTTTAACAATCTACCAAACAAACATACCAAAATCATTGTCTTTATGTTTTATTTAATTCATTTTCAAGTGTATCCCTTATTAAGTTATGACATTATTAATCAAAAAAGTCATTACTCACCTGATAACGTAATAAACACAGGATAATGAAATGTTATTACATTATCCAAAAAGGTTATTACGCTATCATTTCAGCATGTTTATTATGTTATCTGGCAAGTTATTACATTATGACAAATGATTACATTGTCTGATGATATTACATCCGTTATTACAAACCTGCTGGCCTCAGAAACAGTGGACTGGGCAGTCTGGGTCAACCAAGACTGTAGTTGATCAGGGAAGCCCAATGTGCCCAGGGCAGCCTTTGACTGGTCTGGGTTGGCCTCAACACATCCTGTTTGAAGGGTTCTGTGCCATTGCAACACAGAACCCAAACAGTGCCAGGCCTATAGAAGTGTAGCCAGTAGCCATAGGACTGAGACTGATTCACTGCTCTTACGTAACTGGATGTGCTCTTTCCCCCGTTTGTCCTGAGAGTGAGCCCGAAGAGAAAGAGTCACAGAAGTGTAAAATAAGGCTACAACTGAAACAGGCCTCCAGGATGTAAATTAGCCATGCGGTTTTCGGTAAAATAAAAAAGCGAACTCTTTGTATTTACCTTAAACTGTAAAGAAACCTGCCCCTCTTGGATGTGGGTTAAGAACTCAATGAAGGCGAAATGTTTTCCCAGTTTTACTGTCCACATCCATTGGTTTCAAAGCTGATGGAAGCATTTGCTTAACCCTATCTCATTAGAGTACCTACTATTAGTGCCCAGCAGAAGGAGTCTAGAAATCACAGAGGAAGAACCTTATGTTGATTTGGTTGTTGAATTCCACATGGTTCCATGGTTGTACCCCTGGGGTACACCCCCATTGTATTCACCCACTTGATATTCAACCCCAAAACTCACCCCATAGGAGGCCGCGTTGTGGAGCGGGATGAGTCCCCCTTTGTCTTGTGCATTAACATCTGCCCCATGTTCCAGGAGGTACTCTGCCACCTCTAGGTTGTTGTAGCCAGCTGTGGAGAAACAACAAAACAAGGTCAGGTTGAAGTACATGTAATGCTTTAATGCTCTGCTGTGTAATAGCATTATCAGGCAGGTTACTCAATTTCCAGGCCCAGACCAACTAAAAAGGGATCCACAATCACCAGGCTTTCCCACCTTTTCCTTAGCTGAAGGTATACCAAGTGATTTGACATTACTGGACAAGAGGTAGTGCTCATAAACACATGGCAACGGTGCCTGTAGTTTTTTGGACCATAGCCTCATGTTGCCGTTGTTCCATTCTTAACTGATTATCGCAACAATCACCCGGACCTGCCAATTCTCCCTCCATAATATCGGGAGGATCCGATCGTTCTTCACCCAAGAGGCTACACAACTCCTGGTCCAGGCCCTGGTGATCTCACGTCTGGACTACTGCAATTCCTTGCTGGCAGGCCTACCAGCCTGTGCCATCAAGCCACTGCAACTAGTCCAGAATGTTGCCGCACGTCTGGTGTCCAATCAACCAAACCTCACCCATGTCACCCCTCTACTCTCTGCACTGGCTCCCTATCGCAGGACTCATCAGATTCAATCACTGGTGCTGGCTTGTTTTTTCTTTTAGGTTCCATAGCTAGCTAGTATTATTCTTTTCTTCTTCTTCACCGAACATAAATTAGTGTTAGACAGGAACAAGTAGTGCCAGAGTGGCAATAGCTGGATTGCCGTTTGTATGCATTCCACTGGATTTGACGAGGAAGTCGACCAGCCACTGAGCGATGATGCCAAATCGCTTAGTATACCTTTCAGCACTAAAAATGTTTAATATGCCTTGTCACTGATCTAGACAACCACGATAATTATTTCATCCTTGGAGGAGAACTGGTCCGTCAGGTTTAAAGGTCAAACCAGCAACAGTCCCTCTTAAACACCAAACAATGCTGGTCACCATCACTGAAATGTCTTATGGCAAGAGCACTATGATTTATATTTTTATATCTTTGTTATTTATATAGATTACTTTATAGAGGCAATTCCGGTTATGTGCCTTGCTCAAGGGCAGGACCTCAGTAAGACATTCAATATATGAACATGCAATCTGTTCACTTTATGATGAATAATTTGAGTGAGGGAGAAGCAAAGTCAAAAAGCTCATTTACCAAGTTAAATAGATTCTGCCAAATGGTTTTTTACAACAAGGGCTTATAATTGGACTCACTAACTGAGTTTATATGATATGCCTGTGCATATTTTACATACATCGGATAACATGTAAAACAATGGATTAAATCACATTTCACAGCAATTCCTATATATGCAGGATATACAGAGTAATAACAAACCATTAATTTACCCAAATCTAAACTGTATGCATTATTGTGCCTTTCAAGGACATAAATAAAAAAAGTTAAAATAAAATAAATATGCACCATTAATAGTATGGTATTTTCATTGCTCTAGTTTGGTTAGTAGGACAATGGCAATAACTTGTTTGAGAGGGATGAAGGAGACCCACACACTGTTGTGGAAAATGGATAAAAATCCAAAACCGAGGTTTAAAAAATATGTTTGCTCAATTTATTACATAAAGTGTATCAGTGCAAAAAGTGCAAGAGTAAGAAGAACATTTCGGTCACAAAACCACGTTAGCATCTGGTGCCACTAACAGGAGGTGTTTCTTATGCACAAAATGTCCAACAAGTAGGTGGATATTTCAATTAAAATATGAAGTATAAATACAAATACAGTATAAATGCAGAACTAATAACTCAATTGAACAATGCTGGTCTGCAACGCTGCTCACAAAAGCATGCTAGAACTGCATGAAAGAATCATGTGCAATGTTCTCGTATAATCTCAAAGGACAGGGCATCAAGGACATCGAGTATATGTCCAAAACTGTTAGAAGAGAGAAGAAATGGTGGCTACAAACAGCCTAGACCAGCAGGCACGTATACAATGAATGTGGCGGTGGGTCAAAAAAGGCATCAGGCTTGCAGACCACGTTAATGTTTAATGACGGGGCTGTACAAAACAGTGCCCCCTGCCTCTTGCAGCAACACTGATCTCTGATCAATTCAGTGAGAGAGCGAGCTGTGGAGAAGGGCCCAGGCTTAATGGCGGTCTGATCAGTGTTGCTGATTGGTAAGCACTTTAGAGGGCAACCTCTGTACTGACAAGTCCCCGTGCTCTGTAGGCAATGGAGTCTGCAGCCCATCTTTATGATTGATCGAGATTTACAACATACACATAAAGAAGGTACTGTTTTTAATTTCTTCATCTACTATTTAGGTCATTATTGTAGTTCTATTGGTTAATTGTGAACAATTGGTTATTTGTTGTTTGTTTGGTATTCCAGAATATGCTCTCTCAACATAAGTGTGTACTTGTCATGCCAATAATGCCAAATGAGGGGAAAAAAGTAGGATGTACACATGTCCAAAATAATTACAGGTGCAAGATAAAGACAAAGTAAACAAAAAGCATAAATAGTACCCGCACATTGCTGTTGCTCCCGAATGTGTGTTGTAGGATTAAGAACTGCTGCCTAGCAATATATATTGAGTTTGATCACATACTGCAGTAGAGAGGCAGAGAGTAAATAGCAAGGGCCAAAAGGCAAAGACAAGGTTCTAACTCAGAAACTAACTCTGATATCAAAGTGTCCAGTCTATGAATTCAGCAGCATTCACTCCTCATGAGCAAAATGTCAGTGCCTCCAATGTTAAAGCCAAATTTAAGAGAAATCAACTTAGCTGGTTTACACTCCCAAGTATGGGTCGGAGTTCAGCGAATCAGGCGAGAGACTGCAGCATCAGAGAGCAACCATGCCATGGATGTCATGCGGCATCATAAATGCTGACTGATACATCATGGGCTTTGTATAAAAAGTTTTTCCAGGAACTAAAGTAGAACCTGATCGTTCAGGGTAAGACCAGGGGAACTTGGAGATGGAGTTTTAAAAATTTAATTTAGTCGAAATCGTGGGCAATTAAGAACACGCTGACAATTTGACTGCACGCACTAACCCACTGCTGGTGTTGTGCATTAGTCATTCAGACAGCGCTCTGATGCTGCGTTCATCTGACCAGAACTGATCTCCCTCGGAGGGGGTATCCAGGGAGCTCTCGCTCTGCGGTCTGCGTTGGCGCTTTGGCAAGTGTGCGGATGATGAGATGGAGCAACCAGACGAACTCAGAGGGCCGCATTGCGTCTCTTGTCTGTTATGTTAAGAATGGGTTTTTAAACTGAATGCCATGATAAAGAAACTACATGGAGACCCTTATTGATGTCCCCAGACAGGTGTGATATGTCCACGGATAGACCAACATGTTGGAATACAATGACAGATCATGGAGCAGCATTAAGGGTCAGCAGAAGGGGATTACGGGAAGGGAAGCTGGTACGGGTGATCCAAAGCTTCAGGAGAACAGCAGCATGGCTAAGCAAATAACCGGGAGACCAAATCAGGAAACCAAGTCAAATCAGGAAGGATGGACATATTAAGATTATGCTTCAAAACAAACCCCAGAGACAGTTGGACAGTTGGAGCTCAGTTGGACATACCACGGTCACACAAAGTAAATGGCCTAGAAAGCAGATTTATTAAAGCCATGTTTTATTTTCTCACTGAACTTTAGGTTCCTCTTAAATATTTGTCAAATTCTCCACAGATGTGATTGACTAATGTCCATGGCATGCATCTGAGCAAACAGCAGCACTCTCTCTCCACTTCCTTGGACCACCCGTTCTCAAACACTACCGCTCTGATCTAAAAGCTACAGAATCCCTTTTTAACATTCTGAAATGGTTGCTCCTGGTAACCACGGATGTCTAGAGGCGGCTGAGGAAAACAGCAAAAGGGGGGGTGGGGAGTTAAACCAGCATGCGCACATGGTGAGCTTTAATCGCCACTAGACTGTTGGATGCTAAACGTCCTTGATGTGAGAGATTAGTTTCCTATCACCTGCTTCCATTGCAGGTAAGAACAACAGGATTTGTGGCGGCATCACGTCCCCCCGTAGTTGTAAATCTGAAACAATCGCTTTAATGCTCGCCAGTACTCTTTGTGCTGTTATGCTTTTGCTAAACTTTTCCTCTTGGAACTGCCAAGTCATCAAAGACGCATTTAATGTAATTATTTAATGTCAATTTAATTAAGAGTGTGTTGTATTCCATAATGAGCGGAGTCCTTTGCTGTTTAATTAAAAGATTATAACGTCATGACACAGCTTTGCACCGGAGGAAACCGCAGCATCAAGCCCTGCTAATTAACAAGACTGATATCACTGCATACATTAGCATAAAGATAATGGGAAGTGTCAACATTCTTCAAAATAAGCAGAGTCTCATCGCGCCATCTAAATGGAAGCTGTTGCTTTAGCGGCGCGTTTTCAGAACAGGAAACTGATTCTGCCTTTTGTCGTGAATCGGGGCCTGGGCACGTTCCTTTGCTGGGGACGGACGGATTTGCTGAGTCTGGAACGGTTGCTAGGCAGCGAAGAGCCTGTTGCCGGGTGACGGTGTCATCAAACATAAAGATCCTTTTGATGGAGTTCGGTGAGGACAGCCGAGGTTAGACGGATCCGTACTTGGAGGCCGTTTTCTTGAACCCCTTTACAGGGTGCAGAGAGGTAATGGCAGGACAGTCAGACCAGATACGGGTGCACATTGTCAGCAGCCGTTTGTATGGTCTTGATTTAATCCCGAGACAAAGGAATTTCCTTCCGCCCGATCTACTGTTATGATAACTAAGATCGACGGTCTCAGTCTAACATAGCAAGTGTTAATTTGAAACAAATCTGGACTAATGGAATTACTATGGTGCACCCAGATATAACATTGTAATATGGACATTTTAATTCTGGAGAAATTAGGATACGCATAATTAAGGACTTTAGCTGGCTCTTTAATTAGCCAGGATTAGCTGAGTAGGGCCAGAATGCTTTGCCTGGGTGGACTGGGTCCTGACACTAGGCCAGGAAATGGACTGCAGATGTGAGAATGTGTGTGGGGGGGGGCTGCGGTGGTTTTGAGAGGGGGGGGTGCGCGTACCTGCCAGGTGCAGGGGGGTGGAGTTGCGCCCCTGCGTGTCCCTGCAGTTGATGTTCTCGGGGCTGCAGAGCTTCTGCACGCGCGCCAGGCAGCCCTTCTTTGCGGCGTCCAGCAGGGCGGCGTCGCCCCTCAGCAGGTCCTGGATGTCCGTGTCACCCTCCTTCACCATGTCCAGGGGCGTGTTCCCGTCCCGGTTCTTCTTCGTGGGGTCCGCGCCGTGCTGGGGGAGTAGACAAACACCACGTCAGGGCCGGCGGGACGATTCATCTCTGCCACTGGCAGCCGTCGCGTGTCACAGCGCGACTCATACCCTCGGACGTTTTGATACGTCAGGGGTGGACAAGGCAACATCAAAACAAAACAATTGCATGTAACAATTGTAATAAGGTTACAGAAAATAATAATCACGATTCACTCTGTCTGGCCTGGCTTGGCCAAACCACAGCTGCATTAGGACATATGTGCACACATCAGTATTTCGCATGTATATGAAAAGCAATTTCAAACTGTCGAGCCTGAACTGAGTCAATACAGGAGTCCTTATTTGACGGACATGAACTGCGAGTCACACCTTGAGCAGCAGCTTGCAGATCTCGTATTTGCCCTTGGCCGCAGCCTCGTGCAGGGGGGTGAACTTCCACAAGTCCGCCACGTTGACCGACGCCCCGTGCCTGACCAGCAGCTCTGCCACCTCATAGTGACCGTAGGAGCAGGCGTTGTGTAGGGGGACCAGGCCACTGCAGGATAACGAAGGAGTCACAGAATACAGATAATTATAAGACACTTCGTTATTTACGCACTGCGACTACAGCGTCATAACTTGGCTTCACTGCAGGACAGGAACGACGGGGATGAGAAGATAAGGAGGAAGACAGGAGAAGTTTGGATGCAGTGATGACACAGCGATGTCACCCTAAAATGTGTGGGGCTATTGCTGTATGTGTCATCAGTGACTTGAACAATCATAGCGTATCGGAGGGCCAAGCCCATTGGGCGCTGGATAGCTCTACTGGGCTTTGTGAAGCCTTGTCTCCCATTGGGCGCTGGATGCTGGGCCCCATGGTGGTCAGCCCCATGGTGGAGCAGGTACTCCACCACGGCCACGCGGTTGTAGCCGGCGGCAAAGTGCAGCGGGGTGGAGTGACGCCCCTCCAGGTCTCGGCAGTTCACATTCTGGGGGGAGCACAGTTGCTGTGGAATGGAGAGGAAAGCAAAAAGGTCAGAGCGCTGCCCTGCCAGAATAAAACTAGGGCTGTCAACCGATTGGAGAATAAATCACCTGATGAATTATTTCCCCATTAGTGGAATTAATCAGTCTACTAATGCTTTCAAAATGTTTTTTCAATCAGGCTTTAAAAAAGGTTTTAGTCTGGCATTCCTTTTTTTTAATGCATTTATGCATTTCTACATCAAAGGGGCTGCAGCATGTGGCTAAACTTGTATCAAACACATATAGCGCTCACACCTTCTTCACTTCAGTAACACCAGCTGAGTGAGTATTTTAGCCGAGTATGGCAGACATTTGGGGCTAAAAAAAAAAAGAATCTGGCATTAATAAAAGAATAAATAAAAGAATGGCATATCTGCACAGGCACTGTCCTCAGTGAGGACCCCTGTCCTTCAGGTATGCAGTGAGGGTAAAGATAGTGGTTTCCATGACAGGTGACAGGCAAAAGACACCACTCACCTTCACAGTGTCCAGGTCTCCGGCTTTGGCTGCTTCCAGAAGCCGGTAATCTACATCAGAGTTGTGGACTGGAATGTTTTCTGAAAGGGAAGGAGGAAATATTCAAGTCCGAGCCTCGCTGCCACCCGACTACTACTGGAATATCAGTCTTTGGATCAGCATAATTATGTTCTTTATTATGTCCTGGGCCCTTTTCAAAGAGCATCAAGGGCCAGTCTCTTATTATCCATAGTTTCCATAACAATTTTCATTAAGGTGAATGACAAGAATGGAAACTGAAATCATGTTTGTTGGGGAACAGTATAAAAAAAGTATAAAATAAACCCCACAGTGAGTGTTTAATAAACCCCACAGCATGTGTCTAACACATGCATATTGAAAGGCTGTTAGTTTTATAAATGCTTGGCATGTTCAACCATTTTTCCTGGATGGCGTTTAAACAATGACTGACAGACAGACACGGGCGCAGACGCATGCTCACCCACATGCGCGGATGCACTGACACATACAGACGCAGACAGACAGACACACACAGACATACAGACAGACAGAGACACACACACACACCCCGGCAGGTTGTACCGTTGAGGATCTGCTGCACGGCCTCGTTGCCCATCTGCGCGGCGGTGAAGCCCTGCAGGGAGACGATGGTGGGGTCGGCTCCGTAGTTCAGCAGCAGCCTGCAGGTCTGGAGGTGCCCTGCCAGGGCAGCCCGGTGCAGCGCCGTCTGACCTAGGGTGTCCAGGGCGTTCATCTGCAACCACACAGGGAGGACAAGGGTGAGAGGTCCATCTGTAATTCACCCATCCCCCTTAGGGGCCCTCTCTGTGCCCAATCAGGCTCCAGTCCCTGCCTGCTTCCTTCTCTTC
This sequence comes from Aldrovandia affinis, assembly GCA_029706075.1. Classification (NCBI taxonomy): domain Eukaryota; kingdom Metazoa; phylum Chordata; class Actinopteri; order Notacanthiformes; family Halosauridae; genus Aldrovandia; species Aldrovandia affinis. Next base: position 566,035 of record JAINUG010000100.1, read on the forward strand.
TTCATGCTCGGACAGCAGTGGGTGGACGGGTTGAAACCACAGCTGGCAGTGACCTGCTCTCCCAGGGAGTGAGCTGGTTACAAGCAAACCGGAAGTAATGAGCTTGGGGAGGGCAGGGCTGCCTGCTCTCCCAGGGAGTGCAATATTGCTGGAGAAGGTGAAGCTGTTACAATGCAAACAGGAAGTAATGAGCTTGGGACTGTATCTCTAGGTTATGGGTCTACAAACCTGGTCCAGGAGAGGCATAAGGTCTGCAGGTTTTTGTTTTCACCTTAATCCACAGCAAATTCAGACCAAAGAAACCAGGTGAGGTGAACTTCCCGAGTAATCGACCGCAAGCAAACACCCAGCATTATTAGGGTTGTGGACCCAAAATTTAGGTATATACAAAGACTTTCTGGAGTTAAAGGATGCTTACTGTCAAAGATATGACCCCATTTATGGCAATGGGTTGAGCGGAAATGAGTGGGAGTGGGTTAATTGAGGAGGGGAGCAGAGAGAGGGGTCGAAGGGTGAGGCTGGCGTTCCGTTCCCGGAACATCACCCCATAAAACACCCATCGCCAAACTTAAATCAGATCGTGCATGGATGACGCACCTCAAATCAACTCCCGCATGAAACAAGGGCCCATAAATCTCTCCCACCCGCTCCTGCGTCCCTGTCGCTAGGCTGTTGGGAGAGAGGCTTGAGGCTGCATCTGATAGGAGACGCGCCTTATCGCACCCCCTTCCCCCACACACTGCAGAGCTGAAGCTCTCAGCAGCCATTATTCTAACGGATGACACACTGGACAAGGGCATCGAGAGCTACGTGTTACCCAGGGTGAATTGGCAGGATATCTAGGTCCTGGCCTCTCAATCTGGTGCCCGCACCCCCGGATGCCTTGGGAACGAGAGCCCTCTTAGGTAACTAATGATCCGGGAGACAACGGGATGGGGTGCCGTCTCCTCTGAGCAACGGACGCCAAATCGATCGGCGTTCTTAATAAACGGGGCTCGTTGTTGGTCTGACATGGGAATCGGTGACTCCCTTGTCTCCCATCACGACTGCTCGCCGCAAAGGGCCCGCGGTTGGCCCAGGAGGCGTCGGAGAGGCTGCCTTTCTTCATCAAAGGGTGCGCAGTGACAAGCTTTTTCCACTTAAAGCAGAGACTGGATCAAAGGAGGTGAGGGCCTGCATGTGTTATAAAAGCTGTGAGAAATAGGCTCCAACTTTACAAAACAATTCAAGGACAGTGGAAAATGAAGTCCATCTGTTGCTGGAAGTATGAGGCGAACCAAAACTGCTAACTTTTGAGTGGCAATATTTTGGTTCTCTATAATACTTTAAAATACATTATTCATCTACAGTGCCCTCCAGAATTATTGGAACCCTTGGTGAAGATGTGCAAAAAAGGCTATAAAAAATGTCTTCGTTTTTCATCACCTTGATCTTACACTCAAAATATGACACATCTAACCTTTAATTGAAGTAAAATTCAAAGAAAGAAAAAATCCTTATCAAGAAATAAACATTTTTCTCAAAAACGTGTCACAATTATTGGCACCCCTGCATTAAGTACTTTGTGAACCCTCCCCTTGCCAAGATAACAGCACTGAGTCTTCTCCTATAATACTTGATGAGGTGGGAGAACACATAGCAGAATCTCTCAAGATCCATCCATCCATCCATCCATTATCTAAGCCGCTTATTCCTACGTTTTTTCCCCTTTATAAAACCTAAATAAAACCCTGAAAAGTGTGGGGCTGAATTGGAGATACCGAAACGGTCCTTTGCCTAATTCCAATAAATGAAACCGAAACACCTCAGGGTCGCGGGAAGTCTCGCGCGGCAGGTGCTGGAGCCTATCCCAGCATGCGTTCCGGGCGAGAGGCAGGAATACACCCTGGACAGGTCGCCAATCCATCGCAGGGCACACACACCATTCACTCACACACTCATACCTACGGGCAATTTAGACTCTCCAATTAGCCTAACGTGCATGTCTTTGGACTGTGGGAGGAAACCGGAGTACCCGGAGGAAACCCACGCGGACACGGGGAGAACATGCAAACTCCGCACAGAAAGGCCCCGGGCCTGGATTCGAACCCGAGACCTTGCTGTGAGGCGACAGCGCTACCCACTGCACCACCGTGCCGCCTCTCTCAAGACCCTTCAGAGTTATTGTTGTATCTACATGTACAAATACACATACAGATGGCATAAATTGGGTGAGTATTTTAACAACAACAAAAAAAAGCCTTTGTGAAAAATGTGGCTCAGTAGGTAGAGCATGGCGCTAACAACACTTAGGTTGTGGGTTTGATTCCCATTGGGACCACACATAGGCGTCTGCTAAATGGCGTATAAGATAAAGGAATGGTTGTGCATTCGCAGGGCGGCAGAGAGGAGGAATGGTCGCAGTGGAGACGGCAGGGAAAATGGTCGCACATTGATGATGTCAGCACGGTGGAGAAGGCACGCACCTTGGCCCCATGTTTCTGCAGGACTTCCATGACGTCGTTGTGGGCTCTCTCCGCGGCGACGTGCAGGGGGATCATGAAGCTGTAGACATAAACGGAGAGAGAGGTATCAGCTCTGATTGTGGCGGCGCGTGTGGGGGTGGCGGTGACCGACGCCTCAGGCGGGGACTCACTCTTTGTTCTTCTCGTTGACGTTGGCTCCCTTGCGGAGCAGCAGCTCCGTGACCTGCTTCCGTTTGGGGTGTGGTGACGCCACGGCGCAGTGCTGCAAAATTAAAATCAATTTTAATACTAAATTCTAAACCAAAATACAAGGAGCCAATCATTCAGTTAAGATCTGTACCAAGCCTGTAAGAATCACACATTAACCTAGAAATAGCAGTAAACATCTTGAGTGCTTTCCACCTCATGAAGCAAAATTAATCAACGCAGCACTTCTAAGTGGTATGAGTCACAGGGTATGTGAGCGGTCACGTAAATTAGACCCTTGCCCATAAAGGTCTCTAAATCTTACCAGCGCAGTCTCGTGTGACTGGGGGTGTTTGAAGTTGATGATCTCCAGAGCGAGTGTCTTCTTCACCTTTGCCATGTCCGCCTCGCGCGCCGCTTGGAGCAGAGAGTGACCTTTGAACTCGTCTGCATGTTGAAAAAGGTGGGAAAGTTGAGTCAGGATGCACAAACATACCTCAGAATTTGCAGTTCTCATCCTGAATGTCTGGACTGCAGACATTTCAGACTTGCCTTAATTACATCAGAAGGTGGTTGGGTGTTGTACAGCAGTGTGATATACTGTGAGTTATGTTCATCCTCACACTAGGGATTATATGCACACTCCCAATTATATGCACATTTAATAACATTCCTGTAGTATATCTTACATCTGAGGAAGTCTTGCTTCCTCAAAACGACAGCTTCACCTCCAAATTACAACTGAGACGTTCCGGTAGTTTTAAGACCAAAGCATATGCCAATCGTGCTCACGACTACCTTAAAAGAGAATTGTCCTTGAATCCACCTGAATTACACATCAGCCAATTCAATGAGTGTTCGGCCCCGCTACCACGGCAACACAGCCGTGGGAAGAGGCAGTGAAATTATTACAATCAAGAGATGACATTAAAGAACAATACTGATCCATCTTTATATAGAAATTTTACCTTGCAGCAAGAAACACTTCCCCGCACAGAAAACGACTTTCGCAGTAACTCTACTTTCCTTGGTGGGTATCGATCGATGGTGTACGTGTGCGTGCCTGTGTGGTCGGTGGCGCACATCTCAAAGTATGGACGTGAACATTGCTTGGCAGGCGAATCGTAGGTCTGCATTTGCATCCTTGGGTTTGCAAGCCCACCGCTGGCATCTGCACCTTTGTCCTGTGTCTGCCTCTGCACACCTGTTTATCTGCAAGCGTTTGCATTTTCACCACCTGCACCTGTTTCCTCCTGTGTATGTCCATGCACTTGTTGGCGTGCACGTGTGTGTGTGTGTGTGTGCGTGTGTGTGTGTTCATAAGCATTTGTAGATTTATGGCTGCACTAACAGGTGGGGCTGGGTAACATTAAAGATGTGTTGGTATCTGTATCGGTGACAGTAAAGATGACAGTAAAGGTGACAGAAGTAAAGATCAAGAAGTGAAAATATCCACCGTTTTGTTTTGTTTTACTATGGGTGTGCTCTATGCAAACTGAACTGTCTTTGAGAGCTGTGAGATAAAGGCTCTATAATAGGCTGGCATGTCACGTATAATACTGATGCGGCAAGTTTCTTAGTGCATTTCTCAGTTCTCGGTAGGATATTATAATCAGTTCTCCTTTTTTGTGTGACACTTCAGCACTGATAAAAGGTATGGAAAACGGGTAGAAAATGAATCCGGGGGTTTAACCTCTTCCTGTCAGCCCCCTAGCGGCATGGCATACCATGAGAAGAATTAACATCACTCACAATTCATAAATATTTATTAACTGTAATCGTTTTTGAACACTTTTTCCTCAATGCCATTGCCTTAAAAAGTGTTGAAGTCTGGAAAAGTCATTGTTAGGCCAATCCATCATTTGTGTGTTCATAAAAATGCAGGGCCTTACCCCCCCCCGCCTATTACACACAAACGCACACACGCTAAACTTTACTCTCATATAATAGACTTCACCACAAGCCCTCAACCATGTCTGCGCAATGTGCAGTTTTGGAAACATTGGACTTAGTGAAGCAGTACTGAAAAACTAGAAGGAACTGTGGCAGAAATATCCATTTTTATAGCCAAGGGGTAACATTTTTGGTTTGCATATTCATTCTGAGACAAAACTACTGAACTAATGCCTTTCAATGACTTGACCGGTCTGGTGCGGTCGCTGGTTCTACTCACAGGTCAGCCTCTCCTTCAGCTCGGGCGTGGGCGCCATGTCGACGGCGCTCTTGCCGTGGCAGTTGACCAGGGTGGGGTCGGCGCCGTGGCTGAGCAGCAGGGAGCACACCTCCACGCGGTTCTTGGACGCCGCCTCGTGCAGCGGCGTGAACTGCCACAGGTCCATGGCGTTGACGCAGGCCCCGTGCTGAGGGTACGGCAGAGCGGGATCAGAACGCTGCCCTTGCTCTCTAATTGTGGCCTAATTTACAGCTGCTCTCAGCAGTCTAATTAAACCGCTGCCATCACTGTGGCCTAATTAAAAATCTGCTCTCTCAACATTTGTATTTTATGTTATTTTATGTTTTATTTTACCGGGTAAAATTCTCTGAGATTAAATATTAAATATCTCTTTTCCAAGGGTGACCTGGCCAAGAGCCAGCTATACACCAGTCGCAACAGGTACGATACAAATAAAATAACGCCAAAACACAACCGAGATGTAAAACCACTGGTCTCACTGTGGCCTTGCTCTGGCTCTTTAAAGCCACTGTTCCTGAGACAGCCTAATTAAAACACTGCTCTTACTACAGCCTAATTAAAACACTGCTCTCACACTGGCCTAATTAAAACACTGCTCTCACTCCAGCCTAATTAAAACACTGCTCTCACACTGGCCTACCTAAACGTGGCTATAAACACATCTGTGATTATAATCCACAATGTTGTAAGGAGCCCAAAATACCCCAGCTGAAATAATACTTCAAACAGCAGTAGCTGTGTAAAGCAGACACGCACCCAAGCATGGCAATTAGAGGGTGGATTTAAAAATAAATAAGTAAATACAAAATGTATACTTGACTCAAAGCTTGCAGCAATAAAGACCAGATTCGGCTAAAGTAGCTGAACATTGTGAAACGGAAAATACTACTTCCTCAGTGTCTCAGCTGAAGTTTAAATGAAACAGTTTCTTAGGTGCTTTGACACACTTATTAATGTGCACTTTTTATGCAACTGAACATTTTGCATTCTGTTCTGCCTAATTAGGAACATGGCAATGGACACTATTGTATATAGAGCTATACAAAACTTTCACTTCTAACCATTACTCTAACCAAACACCTCTAGTACATCATGCATGCATATTTAGTCCTGCAATATGCGCCGCTCGTCAGAAACGACACCGACGCTTTCAGAAATGTTTTTAATTGCGAGTTTGACGCTTCATCGAATGGCTAGTTTGACGGACTGGCGCGAGGATGAGCCCCAAAATCACAAGAGACACCTGGAGACGTGGGGTGCTATCGTCGGCATTAATATTTATGAGTCGCGGCGGAGCGTCTCATCCCAAGTCACGGCGCGCCGCTGTGATGGACAGTGAGCCGCGGGAAGGGCCACTCTCTGATCTGGCCGGGGTGAGGAATCAACTGCTATTTAATCCTCAGTCAATAACAAACGAGCTGGATATCAGAGGCTGGCCTGGCCAGGAGTGACTGCTGGCATTAGGGAGGGGAGGGGTAGGAGGGGGAGAGAGAGGGAGAGAGAGAGAGAGAGAGAGAGAGAGAGAGAGAGAGAGAGAGAGAGAGAGAGAGAGAGAGAGAGAGAGAGAGGGGAGCAACAGTCGGCAGCTCTTCTGAAAACAGAGCTAAGCCTTCACCTAGGTTTTTTTCCCCCCTTCGTTTTGGTGGGAATCGCAGTGACCTTAGCTGAGGGAGGCTGATGCTTCTCTTTGACGCTTTGTGCAGCGCCACTGCAGAGCGGTGACAGTGGTGTTTATATTCTCAAGGACACAGAGGCGAGCATTCATCATCACATGCATCAAGGTTTCTTATTCTCCTTCACAAAACCATGCATTCAACCTTTGCTGCCACAAATGACGGCACTTTCAATTATTTCCTGCAAGTAAAATTTCTTAAATTCTTCCTTCTTCAAAAGCTGCTCTCCACACACACACACACACACACACACACACACACACACACACACACACACACACACACACACACACACACACACACACACACACACACACACACACACACAAACAAACAAACAAACACACACACACACACACAAACACAAACAAACAAACAAACAAACAAACAAACAAACAAACAAATAAATTCAGGCCATCAGATGTCCAACCCCACTTCTTCAGTTCAAATACCCCCTGCTCTTAATCATCAATGCTGAAGAACAGAGAACAACAAAAAAATGTGGTTCAAGGGTTTGTCTTAAACACTTGTTTGTACAGCTGCGCCCAGCTGTGGCCTTACCTTGAGTAGCAGCTCGGTGACCTCATAGTGGCCGTAAGAACAGGCGTTGTGCAGGGGGACCAGGCCTCTGTGGGAGAGGGGGCCAGGATTATACTATTAAAGACTTAGACCACATGCGCTGTGCCTTCTTATCTGGTGTCTGCTTGGGGTAGCAATACCTTGTTCAAGGGCACAAACACAGTGCCCCAAGCAAGGATTCAACATGTGCCCGTGCCCACAGACACCAAGCCTCGAGAGGAAAGCTATGCCAAGCCCTCACACTTGACGACAGCAGCCGCAGCGATCAAATATCCCGCTAATTTATTCGCTGATAAGTTAGGCGTGCGACACGCTTCTGAGATGTGGTGGTGAGTCACATTAATTAATTGATAATGGGCCGATGAGTCAGGCATCTGGAGTTATTCCTTATCGTTATCTCGGCAACAGCGATAAGAGATAGATATGTGGGGGGGACTGAAAATTATACAGAACGAGCATATTGCGCTATCTGCAATTTCAAAACACTTATCGTTTAATGTGATGAGATTACATTTCCACATTTGCAGTTGACTGATTTTTTTATGAACATCGACATCACAGCACAAATGTTACAGTGCACGAAAAAACAGAAAGAATTTTCCACTAAACTACATGATCCAAAAAGTTCCAATATGTGAGCACTGTTAAAGGGGGTGGCTCATGAAAATCAGTTCTCAGTTATGTTCAATCAAAATACAGAATAATGACCCTTTTCTTACAAATGGCACTAAAGAGGAAATACTTCAATTGTCACGCCGAACATTTCATCTCAAACGCCTCTGAGAAAAATGGTTGCAAATGTCCTAATCTTGTGTCGATTTGCGTCATTACAAATTAAATTTGAACACACATCTGTGATTTGTCCTGTGCTGCAGACTCATCCCGCTCACATCCCCGGTAGCTGTTATATGAAGAGCTTGCGATGCCTTGAAAATGTAATATAAATGTGGTATATGCGCAAACAGTCTTTGCACTGCTTACAATGTATAGTATACTATGATAATTATATACAATATTTTCGTTGTACTGTAAATTGCTCTTATTGCAACAAAACTACACTGAGCTGCATGTGGCGTCATTGCTGCACGTGATTTGAAAAAGAAACAAGCATAGCAATCACTGCACGTCAGTGAAAGCAGATGGTAAACTTTATCAAACTTGAATTGGCCAGAGTGAAATAAACTCCTTGGTATATCCAAACCAAATGCAAATGTTCAAATTCATGGACTTTTCACAAGATAACTTAATATCAAGCTTTATCTAATTAGACGCAGACTAAATGTTAAAAGGCCATAGCAAGTTAACTGTTTCATTATTTACCCAAGATATGCCTGAACTAAAATAAAATTCTGGAAATATGCATCTATATATCAGGAGTCTAAATGTGCATGTAACAAAGTTAAATGAGAGCCCGCCATATGCATTAGGCACAAGTGGCAGAAATAAATATGGGGGAAAAAAAAAAAAAAAACTCAGACACCCACACCTTGCTGTGGCAACTTACCCTTTGTCCTTGGCGTGTACGTCTGCTCCGTGCTGTAACAGGAGCTGAACGATTCGGACCCGGTTGTACCCGGCCGCCAGGTGCAGGGGGGTGGACTGGAAGAGAGAGGGGAGAGAAGAGCGTGCTCATTGGCCCCCCCGCGAAAGAACGACCTGCACCACACCCAGTGACCTCTAAGGGGGCTGACCCATGCTGAGAATGATCAGCTGACCTTGCAACATGAAGCGGCTTGCTGTGTTATGGCGGCTAAAATCGGTCATGGATCAAAGCGTCCGTGCCTTTCCTTCTCTTCGCGTCAGAGTCGTACACTGGCTGTTTCTGAGTGGCAGGAGCAGACTCCGCCCCTTCCACAGGGTTAGAACTTGTAATCTCAAGCAGCCGTCTGTTCCGATTTCAAAGACACGAGTCCCTTCCCAAGTGTACATCAGTAGCAGTTACAGCTTCAGTGTCACCTTCTCTTTAAAACTACTGACGGAATCATGAATTTACTCACAGGAGAGTGAACTCCTGTGAGTAAATCTGGTCGAAAGTGAATACGAAAAAACATAAAACATTTTTTGAAAGCTGAGGCACAGCAGGTAGGCCAAATATGATCTTTTAAAAATATATTTGTCTATAGTGTCAAATAAGCCAATAAACTCCAATTTGTAATGCATCTGTTCGTGAAATGAGTTTAATCAAAATAATACACCTCAATTATAACAAAAAATAGTACTGATTGGAAACCTAAACTGTATCTCAAATTAAGCACTGTGACACCAAATTTTCCTTCTAAAACTATCTACTCCAAGTCTGTGGAGCTTCAAAATTGGGATTGCATTCTCAAACTGGGACCTAGACCGAAGACATGACAGGAATTTCAATATTGATATAAAGGAAATGGTTAGGGAATCAAGGTTTTCCAATAACATTAGATAGGAATGAATGTAGTGTGTGTGTGTGTGTGTGCATGTGTGTGTGTGTGTGTGTGTGTGTGTGCGTGTGTGTGTGTTTGTGTGCGAGTGCATGCAGGCCTGCCTGTGTTTTGAGTTTAATTATAAAGAAGAACAGCTGCAGGTTTGGCTAGTTAAGACAACCCTCTCAGAAAAACAAAACTTAACTAAAGCCTAGAACACACAGTACCTTTTCTACTACGTTTCAGCATAAATGTTTTTAGCGTTCAGATTAGAATGGCAATTAGACATTGACGTTTGTCAGGTCTTGTGAGCAGCCTCTTCCAAGTCTGTAATATTCCGACTGTTGTATCTAAGAAGCTGTTAAATTCTAGAACCATAACAAAATTCTGCAGCAAAACAGCCGTGAAGAAAGGCATAATGGCAAAAAGACGCAAACGCCAGAAAACATGTCGAATAGAAACAGGAGACTAATAAACTGTGGCGAGAACGTGCGTGTGTTTATTTGATGCACTGTTTGTTTGGCGGCACCACGGCGCTCAGAAACGTTAGCCACCTCCTGAGGTTGTGATGCGTACAACAGCAACACGGTTTTAAAGCTTGTGTGGTACATCAGCTACGACTCCTCGGATTCCACAAACAAAATTGTAGTCAACTTGTACAACTTAACAGGTACTGTACAGTTTTGGTATGCTTGCCACGATTTTCAAAAATCGTCCTGTGTATTCTAGGCTTCAAAGCAAAAAAGAAAGTAGAAGAAGCACACAAGACCCTGCGATTGTCTCATTAAAAGACAAGACGAGCAGCTTTAGCAAAAAAAGAAAGAAACCAAAAAAAACCCAATGTGCACACACAAGGGAAGTTAGCATTCGTGCACTAGAGATCAGAGGGGCAATATAGGAGGGAGCACGGCATGGTGATCAGACAATAATAAACAAGCTCAGTGTGGCTGCAGAAGAGGGAGAAACACAAAAACGACAAGGTGCAAATCCTAGAAATTATACTCCGATCATCCTGTGCTGGATGAAATGGGGTTGTGGGGGGGGGAAAGGGTCAGTGATCAGCCGAAATGGCCTGATGACAGCACGGCATATTCTACAGATGATCTCGTGTCTTGTTTTGTGTTTCCTGTTCTGTAATTACTAGGATCGCCCAGGAATAGATCTCAGCCCACAGGAAAAACCGCAATACAAACCGCAAACATTTCATCTGACACTCAACTCAACAAGATGCAGAAACAGGCTTTTGGTGCATGCATCTCATAAAAAGTCAGAAAAGAAGAAATAATCAATAAAAAGGAGCGGCTCAAGCTTTAGAGTAAGGGGGGCGGGGCTGGAGGGGGAGGGGCTACATAAGGGTTAAAGGGGGCACAGCAGAGGAGCAAGAGGGGTAGTATTAACAGCAGGCAATGTGGAATTTAGAACTCCTCTGGGGAGGGAAGGCCCTTCAGCAGCACCTTCCTGCCCCCACCCAATGCAAACAGGAGGGTTTGGCTGATAGATGAAAACGTGACCAGCAAAAAGACCCAGGTCCGTAAATGTGCATTGAAAAAAATAAAAATAAAAATAAACAAACAAATAAACCAAAAAAATTATCAGAGCCAGCTTTGGTAAATAAAAGATGAAAATTAATTAAAAAATTAAATGAAAGAAAAAGAAAAAGAAAATCACAATAGTGCATAAATCTAAGAGCTGTTATTAAAACAAACTTACCAGCATTTTTTGGGATGTCGACTGATAGACAATGTTGCCAGAAAAAAACAAAAAAAACAACACAACAAAACAAAACAAAAAATGATAAAATGATAGCATCATGTTATTATCTCAGAGACAGCATCTTTCTACAGATTTAAATTCAGCTAATGCAGACACATTATTGCACCAGAATGTAAAAAAATCATTTCATATATGCCTTTATAACAGTGTTGGAAAATGACAAACTAAAATGGAAGAAGTCTAGTGAGGGGGGGATCTTTAACAATACTCACCCTCACACAGCTTTGTTTTTATATATGGAGCTGTCCACCAAAGTGGCCAAGATACAGTATTTCATCATCATTTGTAATGGGGGGGGGTCGTGAAACACGAACACGAGTCTTTCACTGATGATATAGTGAGGCAGTCAGGGACCCTCAGCTCATTAGTCATCTCTGTCACCGGTCAAAACGACAGCCCCTCTGACCAATGACCACTCTCCCTCTTCCAGCACTTTTCCTTAATTGGTCATCACTGTCACCGGTCAAAACTGTTGCCCCTCTTGACCAATGATCACTCTAACCCTCTTCCAACACTTTTCCTTAATTGGTCATCACTGTCACTGGTTAAAACCGTAGCCCCTCTTGACCAATGACCACTCCTCCTTCCGGCATTTTCTTATCAATCACACACAATCACAAACAAACTTTCACATGCATTTCTTAATCATATTGCTGAAAGAAAGGTGCTTATTTCTAGAACACGAAGGGCATGCTGTGTGACTACCAAGCAGAGGTAATTGAAAATCCTGTACAGTACAGCTGGTGTCATTTCACCTGTGCACACCAAGCGGCGATCTCTAATCCCTCTTTTCAACAGCAAATATCATCCATCAATAACACTATTTACTATCAGGGGAAAGCCTGCCTGAGCTGGTCTGTGACTAGGCCATAGTGGTTAACTACTATATGTTCATTTGCAGATGAAATAGCTTTTTCTTAGTTTACTTGGAAGGTCCATGCCTGTTTTTTAGTCTTTTTTTTTACATACAAGATTAGCCTAAAAAGTTTTTTTTTTTGTTTTGTTTGTTCCTGCGACTTGGTCTCGTCAACTTTTAAATCTTTCCTGGGGAGAGTTGGGCCAGCTTTCCCGATGGCCCAGGAGCACACTATTCAGTATTCAATTTCATGTTTTGTTTACTTCCCCAAGAGCAACAGAACTAATCAATCTGCTGCTTATAAGGTGAGGGGTAAACAAAAGCCTCATGCATTAAGCACAATGTCCCCTAATCAGTAATACTGAGAAATGGGGTGACAGGGGAAGGGCAACACCGAAAGACTCCCTAAAGAGTGTTTTTTTACAAGCCAACTCCGCTGGCTTCAACCCTACATCCACCTTTTCCTCTTTCTTCATTACCATCCATTCCTTTTCTTCTTCTTTAGAATCATAACTGTAACCAGTAACCATGCCAACAGAGTGATCACTGGCTGTCCGTTGTTGCCATGGCGGCAGAGCGTGTTATAACCGTCACAGAATCTCTGCAGTAAGAACCCTGCATTCTGCAGTTATCCAAATCAGTGTAGACGCTCACTTGGGTATGCCATTGAACACATCCGAAATGTGGCTGCCTCAAGGCCAAGGAGACTTGAATACAGTGCCCTCCAAAATGATTCACGACCTTGATAAAGATGAGCAAAGATGTGTATAGAATAAACAATACAGGTGATGAGCTATATTGTATGCCAAAAAATGGGTAAATTAAATTATGTTATACTAATAAAATTTCAATAAATATATATTTTTTTAATGTAATACATTTGAGACTATATATATTTGTATTTGCTTAAATTAATTTGGACTAATGTATGTTACCTCCCACATTAAAGCAATACATTTTTATGTTACGAGAGTGGGTCAGCAATACAACAAACCACTCTTTGCCTTTCATCAGTTGCGTGACTTTCCCATTTCTCTGCTCATTGTACAGCATGGGCTATTTACGGCATACCCCCCTACAGTGTAAAAAGCAGCCCAATCAGGATGTGTTTACTGTACATATCATTGACCCATAGCATGTTTATAATGAATCCCATACGTGATGTAACCAGCATCAGTACCCACTGTACGCCTGGTCTGTTTTACACCCTTACGGCCCGCCCTGTCCAACAGTGCAATGCTTCAAGTACCCAGAGCAGTTGCATCATTACACATACTGTAATGTAACAAAGCTGCTCTGTCCTGTCTACATCAATGCATGCATGTTTACAATAAATATATATTTTTTAACTTTCATAGAGCCAAAGCCATGGTAGCAAATATCACTCATTCTGTTGATAACTCTACAGAATTAATCTCTAAAGTTCAACAACAAAAAAGAAAAGACTGCCTTTCCTACTACACTGCATGAACATAAAGGAAAATGTTTATTTTTAGAATACAAACATCAAATGCGTCATTCACGCACTTCAATCAATAAAAATAGGCACTTTTGACTTGTTGAATGGGAACAAGTGTGATTTTCAGACGTTAATAATAGGGATGCACCGATATGAAAATTCTGGGCTGATACTGATACCGATAATTCAAATAATCAGCTGGTACCGATGGCGATAATTTTTAAATTTATTGTCCTATTTGTGCCCTGGCAAAAAAATTATATATGCCCTTCATTATACTTTTCAATGAGCACAAATTAAATCATACAAATGTATGGAACAGCTTTTATTGTAGCATTCTTTCACATACTCGTTGTACTGTCTTGTAAATGGCTGATCAGATTTCATGTACTTGCTTGAGTTGCCCTCTTGAAATCGCACTGGAGCATTTGTTACAAATAGCAAATCAGTTGTCCTAGTCCGACACCTTGTAATGCGCCCACACAGCCAACATTTTCTCCGCTTGACAGTGTCAAGAAAAACAACACGTCTTAAAGCATCGAGAACTGTGTGCATTAGAGCTGGGCGATAACCACATTTTACACCGTTATCATAATTTCAATGATCAACTGGGGCAAAATTACAAATGTCGACGATTTTGTTCAGTCAGTAAACCCACTAACTAGGGTAGGCCCAGACTAAACGTGACAACGAGACTGAAGGCCAACCGAGTTTAGTCCCAAAGAAAGGCTGAACATCAGTCTTCAGAACATTTAGACCAGATTGACAACACAAATTGACAGATAATTATCGGCCACTGCCATCGGTAAATGTGATCTTATCGGCCAATAAGCCGATTGCAGCCAACAAGGCAAATATCGTCTGATACCGATGGTCCACCAATATATCGGTGCACCCCTAGTTAACAGTGATCCTTTCAGGATGACAGCATGCAAAGTTGACCTATATTTGGACCATGCCCACCCAAACTGGTATGGAACATCTTTCATCCCTGACTGGAATAGAAAGGAGATTCTAATATTGTTTAGAAAACTCATAAACGCAGCCTGTAATCTGCTTTGAAAAATTGACAGTTTTATACCCATCGAACTGAATTTGACCTGAAATATTTGATGGATTTTTCTTCATTTTCTGTTATGCCATAAACTAGACCCATTTATACTTTTCTTGCAAATGCCAGTGTTTCCACTGCAGTCTGAGGTATAGGGCTTGAACATTGTTTCTGGTGAGTCCTACCAGTAAACTAATGACTTGATATTACATACCATGTGTGAGAACATCAAATATTCAGATTAGACATATCAGCTGCCTCATGAGCACAGCTTTACAGATATCCTCGATAAAATATATGTTATAAATGTAAAACAAATGTTTGACAATGTTATGGCTGAAATAAATATCTTATATTAAAACATGTCAAATGCATTTGCAATATGCAACGCATGCATGTTTGTACATATGTATATAGAGGCCGTCTGGAGAACATCGCATGAGTGTGAAACGATGATGCAATCAAACTTCAGGCAGAGGGTGATATACCTGTATAGTATCACTGAGAGGAGAAGGCGGCTCAGAAAGCCTTCAGATAACATTCCGCACTACTGCGTCTAAGGGTGAGGTTAAAGGTCGCTCTCTAATCTCACTGGATGAAAGAAGCTGGTAAAGGAACAGATCCCCTGCGATCAGTGTGAAATCTTTGTCGACTGCGGTGATGGAAATGAATGAGCTGCTCTGCGTTTTCATCCCCGATCACGACAGATTAAAAAGCCAGACGAATAACAGTGTAAACTCTCTTTGTATTTTCACTGATGAGGACCATCCTGGAATGGCAGTTGTGTAACTGGTTGCAAGCACAAAAGAAGGAATTAATTAAACAAGTCTAGTTATTTTGCATGTAAGACCAGTAAAAAGGGGGACAACCTATGCAATTTTAGGCCAATTTACCTCTTAATTACTGAGTCTTGCCATAGCTCTTTGTAAAGCTAGGTGCTTGCATGCTGAAATCACGCCCTGGGTTAAAACCTTATCTCGTGTAGTATGTCAGGCCCTAGCAACGCTGATAAGCACTCAGGCTAGCATCTTCCGGGACACTCAGATATATTAAACATGTCTGAATTCCTGAGGAGTCTTCGCCGAGTAACATCTGGAGGTGGGATAAACTATCAAACTTTCAATGGAAAATAACAATGCAAAATCAAATTCGCCTTTCCTATTACTGATGCAGGGCCCGTGTGCTCATCTCCCCTGCAGAGATATTCCTGGGGTGGGCGGTTTTAACCTCCGCTAAAAGGCCCAATCAGAGACTATGGTGGTGAAAGCCATAGCAGACTGAAGAAGAGTAGTCAGCACTAAACCAATCTCACAGGCAATATTCCGCCATGGATGAATGAACCCTCACTGCGGGATTGAATTGTACACTGTGGCTACATTTTAGAAGTCACCGGTTCACTTAAAAAATGCAACACTTGCCAATCAAATTAATATGCAGTGGGCCGGTTGTGCCACTGAGACAAAAGGCAGAGATGGGAGAAAATAAATTAAATTAAATTAAATGTAAAAAAAAATGCAATCGTGGATATGCTACACTCATCTGCATAACTGAGTGGGAAAAGACACTGAAGACAAAAGGGAAAAGGAGGAGAAAGGAAAGCACTTGCTTTGAGTTTTAATGAAACAATGGATTTGATATGAACAAGCCCTGTGAGAATATTGACTCACATTTCTGGCACAGGCTTACCACACGGACGCAATGCGATTTGCCTATGTCTATGTTGCTAGGCGGCCGAATTTGGGGTCGACTCTGAACAATGGGAAGGCAAGCCGCATAGTGCACATCAGATAACACTGTGTGGAGGAGGAGCTGACATCATAAGCCGCAAACTTCCACAATGTTTGTCTGGACTAAGTCACACTGTAAATCCAGATAAACACTGAGTTGGCGTAAAGTGCAAAAACGACTGTGGAAAAGGCAATCAATTCACAGGGGTATGAAAATAATATATGTTAGTAAATGTAATCTCAAGGAAAGCTTTGGCTGCATTGTAATATGCCACATTGTAAAGATTAAGACTACTTATACTCTCACTAAAGTCAATGTGAAGTTAAAAAATAACTTGCGGATAATGATGATGCAAAGATGATGCATTAAATAATGTAGGCAGATGATTAAAACATATAATAATATATAAATAATAATATAATACATATAAATAATATACTTGATTTATATATTTTTTATTATCTTTCAGTTTTTTTTTTTTCAATTACACCCTCTATTTTTATTTCGATTTACCCCACCCACATGAGTCCCCTGCACTTCTCTATGAGGCAAGCTAATTCTCAGAGGGCAGTGAACTTCGCTTCCTTCGAGACGGAATTCGCCCACCCACGTTCTGGAGACTCCTTACATGGAGTTCACAGCGGACTTGAGCTGGCACACCCTCCCCCCTCCCCCTGGGGAGGACAGCCAAATGCCCGATCAGGGCTGACGACCAGGGCCGGTCTGGTAGAGACACAGGTTTTGAACCGCATCCCTGACAGGCAGCGCATACCGTATCGGACCAGCCAAAATACGATGCGTCAAAGTAAAATAATTTAAATAGAATACCGTTAACGCTACTGAAAGGTATCTCACTGCTGCAGAAGTCAGGGTTGGGAGAACAGTGTGCTATCGAGGCATGCCACTGCTGGCGCCTCCCACTGACTCATTTCTAAGCTCTCCTGAAACATTCACAGCCGTATCAAGCTGTATTCACAATTAGTTCCACCGACACTAAGCTTCTGATTAAGACGCATCTGTTTTGTTAAAGTTTCAAAGCAAACTAGTTCCTCGTATGGAAAGACTGAGGGATCCACTGCTACCATTTTCAAGCACGCTTGTCAAGGAAAATGACAGCTGTACCAGAAAATACTTCCACTCTTACGTATACAACAGAAGTTTAGCTAACTACTTTGACATTTTGTGCATCTTGGTTCGTATATATTATGTCTGGTGGGTGTAGAGGAAAATAGTGAACGAACAATAACAATAACACTCGATGAATCCAAGACCAAAAGCCTGAAAAAGGCAACAAGCTGCATTTTAGTAGCACACTAATGTTATTGCCATAAAGTGGCACTGGCTGTTCATAAAGTCTTACATTAACTGGCCAATGGGGAATCAAAGCTGAACAGGTTTGCACAAATAAACCAAGTTACAGAGCTGTACAATTGACCCCTCATTGGAGGGAGAAGATTCAAATCCCCTAAAGATTATAGCCTATTTATAATATGTTTAAGTAAAAGTAGGAGACTCTCCCTAAAAGTGTTGCGGCTCCGCGTGGTTTGGGAAAATAAATAATAAGTATCCAATTGAACAAGATTGGGCGCTCCCTCGTAGCACCCCCCGTCGACAGAAAAGCTCCCAGTGTTTTCTTTTCCGTGGAAACCGGGTCCAAATGGCTCATTACCCTGCCCTATACATTATATACATTACATATATAAGCTAAAAATATTTGTCTCAGCAGCCTTCTTCAGCCTTCAAGGCTTTTGAGAAGGTTGACGTCTTTGTATTTATCATAATATAATGAAGCACTTGTTTTATAGTGTCTTGACTTTACTGAATTATTTTTTGAACCTCAGGTCATCACCTCCTCTTAGTTGTTTGAGCACAAACCTACTTTTGTTTGTAGATTCCAATATGGCTACCAAGCTGCAGTAAGTGACCGAGGTTCATAACTATTTTTTCATCACAATTTTTCAGGAAAGCATGGACCAAATAAATTTTGAGAATAATAATAGCCTACATACGAGATGGCGACATAGCTCACAGACTCATGCCCAGCTTCATTGCGCACTGTACAACTGCTTGCAAAACGTCCTTTTCATGAGTGTTGCGACAAAGCCTTTTATCTTGGTCTTTTGAACTCTGCCTGAGGAAATGCAGACTCTGCCTGAGAGTTACTGGCAGACATCTTCGATGACGGAGAACATTGTCTTCTTGTTTTTATATGTCTTGTTACTTATATTTCTTATATAAATGAAAATGCAGAAAGGTCAAATTAAATAGAAGACACTGTGTCCTGTCCATCGGCACATTGAAGGCCAACAATCCTCACAAAAATAAACATGGCACCGGTGCTATTGAAGGCATTGTATTGGGGCTTGACATTAACAAAATAATAACAGGAACACCACAGGCAGCGGTACCAGTAACTGAGCTTTACAGTGGTGTATGGCGTTGGGTGGTCAGTGTAAAGGTTGCGGCGGTGGGATCTTACCTTGCGCCCATCGCTTGCGTGACAGTTGACATTTAACGGAGTGAGCAGTGCCATGAGCTTCTCTTCATTCCCACTCCTGAAGCAAGATAGCATTTTATAAGCAACAGGACAGAACAAAGTATGCCACTCAGTGCATTAGTCACAGGAGAGAGGGAGAGGGGGAGAGAGAGAGAGAGAGAGGAGAGAAGAGAGAGAGAGAGAGACATGGCCTGCAGAGCACAGAAACAGCCTGTTTGAGGTCTATTTCCAAAGTCACAGCCAGGCCGACAATGAGAATAGCCAACCTCCCCAAAGACAGAGAAACAAATGTCCATCTTTACTCAGGCGAGGGCGACCACACAATGTCATGTTCCATCTCATTATGAAACATCTTCATCCTTCCTAGAAATCCTGAATGAGCCTCACCAGAAACACAAGCACTGACATTGGGAATAAGTATAAAAACATATTGCTGTGAGGGCTGGAGACATTCTCTCTGATAGCTGAAGCTCAAAGGAGTGCCGTTCCTTGTTAAGAACAGAGAATCGCTCTGAGGGTGCTCAGCAGCAGAGCCAGGAGAGTGAGCTGACTTCTACACCATCTCCAGCCAGCAGAGTGAGCTGACTTCTACACCATCTCCAGCCAGCAGAGTGAGCTGACTTCTACACCATCTCCAGCCAGCAGAGTGAGCTGACTTCTACACCATCTCCAGCCAGCAGAGTGAGCTGACTTCTACACCATCTCCAGCCAGCAGTGAGCTGACTTCTACACCATCTCCAGCCAGCAGAGTGAGCTTACTTCTACACCATCTCCAGCCAGCAGAGTGAGCTGACTTCTACACCATCTCCAGCCAGCAGAGTGAGCTGACTTCTACACCATCTCCAGGCCTCCAGCAAGGTTTCAAACATGGCATCCTCTGGTGATCTGCGTCAGCAGCACCCCTCAGAGTGGCCTGTGTACCTGCATGGTCTGACCTGCTGACAACAGGAGGTCCTGGCTGAGGAGGTCAATAGTTGCCTCCCACTTCTAAGAAGTTGCACTCTCATTGGTCCAGGATCCAGCCTGCTGAGGTTCAAAGCCACAGCTCCTGAGGGGGAGCACGGTTCTTCCTGGCCCTGAAGGGCCTTGGCATGGACGAGTTGGATCAAACAAGGGGATGACGTGAAAAAGCCAGCAGGGTCAGGGGAGCACCTGGCCTTGGACCTTAATGGCCTCCATTAACGTGTACTCGAACATATGCTCAACAGACAAACCCGACAAAGAGCTTTACACTTTGTCCTGCTGCTCTCATCTTACCCTTTCAGCAATGCAAGATCGGCTGCTTCAGAAAAAATCTATTCTACTTAGCCTTACAGCCACCGTCCTCTGGATGCAGTCACAGTTGCCCAGAGTCCTCAGTCACTTTGCCCCCAGAAAGACTACATGACCAGTCTCAGTATTTTGGCACGTCCCCAAGTCCATTCATTAGGGGCGCCGTTTCCGAGTTGGCCGCATATAATGTTCTTTTTCCTTATGTTTGGTGCCAGAGCCCAGAGAGAAATTTAATTACGAACTGAGAGCCCTGATACACGAGAACAATAGAGACTTTGGTCAATACATTACAGAGATGTAGGAGGCCATCGATTATTCGATTAGGGTACTATATGTCCGTCCCCCGCAAAAAAGAAATATGGTGCTCCAATTTCATTCCGATGTACTGAATAAGTACAAACACAGTGGCCTCCTCCGGTTTCTCTAGTAGGTACCGTTGATGAACCTTAATGAAACAAGGTTCTTCATCAATAAGAAAGTGGCACCAACTGGGTTAGGCGGACAGTGCAGGGTTTGCGTGCAAACCCGGTTTGTCATCCTCATGACTCAACGGGAGGCTGAATAACACCATATGCGTTTTCAAATCAACCTTTCGGTTGTTCGAGGGAGCTGCTGAACTCCTTCCAAACTAGTAGGTTTCTCAGAAGGACTTCCTTAACAACCAGGACCCAGTTGGTTGGTTGGATGGATGGTTGGTTGAAAAATACACACAGAGTTATTTAATAACCAATGTGAACAGCGGAACACTAGCACTCGTATGGGCATATGCCCGCCTGCCTGCCAGGGTGTCAAAGAATCTCTGTTTCACGGGAGGGCGTCCTCCACCGCAGTCGGGGCGGAGAAAGCGTGGAGCGTGAGTTCGAGTGAACTCTTGCCTGGCCGCCCACGTGATCACGCTGATGGTAAACAGTCCCCCCGCGGTGCCCTGACAAGCACCTACATGCGGAGTGCAATCATGTAACCAGTCAATGAGCACGGAGGAGGGAGGGAAGAGAGGGAAGGAAGGAGGGATGAGGAAGAGTGTGTGTACTCACCGCGCTGCTTCCAGGAGTTCGTCCTTCTTGTATTCACCTAAGTGGTTGCAAAAAATCATGGTGTCAGAGCGAGGAAGGAGAGGGGGAGACGTACAGCAGCAACAAGAAGCCAGTATCACAGGGTTGGTGCTGGAACAACAGCAGCACGACTACAGAGATGGGGTTTCAGCCACACACACACACACACACACACAGACATGCACGCACCCACACACACATACGAGCACACAGAAGACCCAGTACACCCCCACACACAGGAGCCTGCCTCCCTGCTTTCCTCTCCCCCTCCCTCCCTCTCTCTCTCCCTCCTCTCTCTCCCTCCTTCCCTCCTCTCTCTCTCTCTTTCGCTCTTTCGCTCACTAGGCAGGCTGCTAGCTCACGCCCCTATGGGTGATGAAGCTGTGACGCGAAGCAGCCTGTGGCGGCAGAAGGCCGGCACGGTTCTTATTCGAGCAAATCAAACGGCTCATCTGATGCATACGATTAATATAACAGCCCCCTCCGTTTTCCTCTTTTCGGGTACATGTGTGTGCCTGTGTGGGTGTGTGCATGACAGAAATGGTTGCTATGACAACTGCAAAATGAAAATAAATATGTCAGACCGCCCTCCTTCGGTCCCCCTCATCTCTAAGCACAGTCGTTCTGCACACTGGAGAAGCACAAGAAATTCTGTAATGAAATTTTGTAACTTAAATCCCTGCCCTACAGAGAACGGCAGGGGGTCATGTGACACAACAATGAGGGGCCGAGGGTGGGTGGAGGAAAGAAAGAGATGGGACAGAATTAAAGTACTAATGAGAGTGGCACCTAAGAAGAGTGCAAGCCTCCAACTCCCTAAACGGTTGTCATCACAGGCAGTCCTAAGATCGAATCCATTTTTGCCTTGTCCTAAAGCCGACCACTTAACCAAAATCAGTCCATCCGTCCTTGACATTTTCCAGCTGTCCACAGACATACAGACAGGGGCTGTCACACACAGCATTGATTTACCCTGCCCCCTGCTGTAGGTTGCTATGAGTAACCTTTCAATTTCCCATCGATTTGCCCAGGCAACAACAGGTGACCTGACTTCTAATGTCAATATGTCAGTGAAACTATTAAGAGCCAAGGCATGATGGAAACATCCAGAACTAAGAACATCAAAGCTGAAAATATCCTTGTGTAAATTATGGTTCAGACACACAAATATGCAAATTAATTTTAATGAGGTGAAAGTCAAAAGGATAATGTAATACTCTGATTTCAGAAATATGTAAAATGCAAATATTAACAATTAAATCAAATCCTGACCATGTCAGTGCTGATGTGGCCAGAAGTAGTGCTTAAAATAGAAACAAGAAAAGCACTATATGTAAGGAAATTATGAAAAGGTTTTTTTTGTTGTTGCTTTGATAAGCCATCTTTGGATGCCATTGTGAGGAAATACATGTACAGATTTAATGGGGCTATTCACATACACAAAGCTATGTTGCATCTTACAGGTCCAGTACAGGGAACAGTCTAGTTATTAACTTAATCGAGATAATGAAATTCCCCTTTAAAGCAGAAAAGAGGTTAATGAACAGCCCGCTCGACATGCAATGTCATACACAGTACCATGAGACGTGCACCAGCACATGCTCACGGTCTTCCCACAAAATCAAATTAAGAGCGTGAGTATAAAAGTAGTGTGTGTTTGTGCATTGGTGGGCATTCAAGTTTTGCAACCCACGTTTTAAGATGCAAGGCTTAGAGATTAAGTGAGAGACGAGTGTCACAATAAGAATGGCAGGGGCCCTGAAAGATCGCTGACTACGAAACAAGGAGAAGGACGGAACAGAATTATGGACGAATGCTGCCATTTCCTTCAGCTGCTCTGCATGCGAATATCATCAAGTTCTCATTGAAGTTAACTTGAATAATTTGCAAAGCAAGAGTATCGGAGAAGAGAAAAATAAAGAGTGCCAAGGGCATGGCGAAAATGCAATGGAAATCCGTGTGGCTGCAGCACTGAAAAGGCTTCTTTCCAGAGGTGGACTGAAATTCTTCCCAGAGCGCGCGCAGTGTTTAGCCTAATGGTTTTATGTTTTTTTCCCCCAACCTCGGTAATGTCTAGGCAGACGCTTCCAATAACTCTGTCTCATTCGCCCTCCGCGGCAGTGATTTTCCGTGTGTTAAGACAGTCAAGGTAAAGCCGAGAGAAGCGAGGCAAACACCGTACACCACACATCATCGGTTTCAGGGAGAATTACGCGAGAGCTGCGGCTTAGGGAAAAGCAAGGAAGAGCTCAGAATGGAATGTTAACGGACTTAATTCAGATTTAATTTACTGTAATGAGGAAAAAAAAGGACGCTGGCGCTCAGTTCAAGTTGACCCCTTACCATCCAAACTCCTGTACCCTTTGTGCATGGAGGCTGAAGTGCGGACTCCCCTCTTGACTCAACTAAACTGATGCAAAACAGGAAGGACTACCTCATATGCTTCTATGTCACCATACATATAGTATGGGATTTTTCATATCACTCTGTGGTTTGCACATATTTGAAAAAAACATCCTGAATGAAATACACTCTGTAAAAAGTTACGTTTAAAAAAGAAAAGAAAACTGCCAACAGTGGCCTTTAATGAATCAATTTAACCAACTGTTGCACATACACTCACGCAAATATAACAGGAGAAAAACAAGAAATGTACCTCATGTTCAAATCACTTTGTGACAAACAGTGTTAGCCATGATAAATATACCTATGGTACTGAAACAAAATCACCTTAGCTATAGTATATGCATTTTTACACTTGTTCAGACACTTTATGCCTTTTTGGACAAAGATGAATGGGCACATGTACATGTCTCTAGGTCCTGGCCCAATCGACAGACTTGTCGGAGGATGTCAGCACATTAAATTCCAGATCCGTATAAGATCTCGGTTTGATTCAGCCTTCAACAAGCACAGACATTCAATGAGAGGAATATTCATTAATATTTTGTGGGCATATCACAGCAGATGGCTTGGCCTGACCACAATTTTTGCTCAAACTATTTTTTAACAATGGATTCCTCCCAAACCAGTCAAATGCAAACCCTGCTGGGCTAATGAGCTCTGTAGGTAAGCCACAAAGTGTCTTTTTTAATAACAGCACGGAGAGTGACTAAGACAGGAAAGACTTTGGGGGCAGGAGTAAATTAATTCCATACCTGATTATTGCAAGTCCACTGGGTTTTTTTTTCCTTCCGAGTCCTTAAGAGATTGTCATTGACTTGCTAAGAGCTACCAAACTTAGATGCATACTGAGTGGCTTACTCATTTTCATTTCTGGTCAGTACAGAACCAAGACTGCACAATATGGGTGAGACGCTTCACCCAGTCAATGCAAAACAATTGTAACAGAATTACAAGTGCAATTCTCCAATAGAAATACACAATAAAGTATTACGTGCATAACGGGTGTGCCTTCCTTGTTCAGAGCATCCCAGAATAATTGCTACCTAATGCACTTTGAATGGTCTGCACGTCTGAATGAAAGAATATCAAGTCAAGGTGCAGATTAGGTGCTGCAGACAAAACAGGAGGTGCTGTGTGAGCCA
The DNA here is from genome assembly GCA_029706075.1 of Aldrovandia affinis. Lineage (NCBI taxonomy): Eukaryota > Metazoa > Chordata > Actinopteri > Notacanthiformes > Halosauridae > Aldrovandia > Aldrovandia affinis. The sequence goes on from JAINUG010000100.1 coordinate 590,767, forward strand.
GACATTCTAATACATGTCCTAAGACATTCTAATGCATGTTCTATTCTGGACATATTCATTAATCTCTACCATTTGGCAAATCAGCAATCACCAAATCGGGAAGATCCTCTTTAATCTACCATCTGGAATTTAACCATGGCTTCAGCTACCGCTCATTACTCCACCCTTTGTTTCCGTCTACTTCCCTAACTCTGGGAAGGTATAATTTTCTGCCTGTTAAAACACAGAGGGGAGTTGTGGTGATGTTTGTGAATGCTGATCATCCCGCTCTCAAAGACACCGTCTCCAGTGGCATTGACAGAGGAGCCATGTGAAGGGAGCTGGCTTTGAGAAGCCTCAGGGCAACACAAAGAGTTCAGGGGCTCAAAACTACAATTCCCACAACCCCCCACACTCTTTCTTCCTTCTTTCAAAGCCCCGGTGTGCCGGCCAGCACCTGCTTGGAGGCAGACAGGTCCCCTGGGAGGGCCAGGAATGTGCCCATATCATGCAGACGGGAGCTCATTTGTATAGGTGGATATTGGCAGGAGCAACTGAGGTGAAGTGCCACACTAAAGGACAGTGAAGGCCTCTGCTCCTCTACCTAGGATCTCTACCCATTACTTAACAGAAAACTCCCTGAGAACACATTCTCAATACTGAAGTTTGAAATTAAATTAAGGTTAGATATTTTTGTTTTATGACGTAGCATCACCCGACGAAAGATGCAAAATGAATCATATTTAAAATTTTGGAAAACAGTTAAAATGCAGAGAGAGATCCAGAGGAGGGCCAAAAAATGCCATGAACACCATAGGGTTCTGCACATTACTGGCTCGTTCTTACGTTTTAAAACATTAGATTAAATACATTTCTTTCCATATTTATACAGTTTGCAAACCATCACATTATATGCATCATATAATAAAACAATTGAATAATTAGCCATTTGTTAAGCCTGAATACCAATTTGTTAATTTGTGGTCCATAACAAATTACCATACGGAGAGATGATTACAGAAATACCTCTGCTTGCAATTCTGTTGGCATAAACATTCCTCAGACTGCACTTTTCCCCCTCAAATCACTAATAGCAAATCTCTTTCCATCAAACTTATTAAGAGCTTGGCTGCAATTAAAGCCACCATACACAGTGTGCTTGCAGGGCCAGGGTTGGGAAACACTGCTGTCAACTGCCACATATCTGTGTGTGAAGATGGCTCCACTCTGCCTCCCCCTGGTAGAGGCTGGGGCTCCCATTTTGTTAGGGACTGTCCCACAAGGGGGCGCTGTGACTCGAGAGACTCCAGCTTCAGGACACACCGATCAGAGAGATTAGCAGCATAATTCCATCCCAAACCCACGCCTTGAACCATGAAATAACACCTGTTAAACAAACTGCAGTAATCCCGGTGTACCACCTGTATATTGTGGGGGGGGCAGACTGTTGGGTGTTCTGCTGAATAAAATGAAACAAATGACAAGTGGATTGGCACGCTGAGGATTCCTGCACTGGGGAAACCAATTGTATATTTTTTTTTCAAAGACGGCTGAGATACAGATCAGAATTGTACCAGCAGCTGAGCAGAGCTGATAGCATTGACCCAGCAGCTTACAATCTATTGTGAATGACGTTCGTGCAAATTCTGTTTGATTCAAGGCTAGCACTCTGGTCCAACTCATCTGAGAACATCCTTTGTAACATTCTATAAAAATACTTAATGTGAAGCAGTTGGGGCTGTCGTTATGGGCAGCAGAATTAGGTTGGGCGGAAGATAACGCGTTCTTGTCCTGGGGCAAACCCGCTGCATTCATATTTGCAAAGTGCAGTGGAATTCAAAGTTGGATCTCAAAGTTTCTGAGGTAACTTGACCTCAAAAAGTGTGCTAATGGTGCCATTACATGGAACGAATTGGTTGTTTACTTTTACCTTTACTTTTTCTTAATGAAAAATAGAAACACATACATTGGCATGTGAGACATTTAACTATTGAAAGTTCAGCTACAAATATGACTGTGTAAATAGGACAAGGTGAGGGGGTGGGGATCATTTAGGACCCATCTGTGTATTTCAGAGGACAGCAATATGCAATCTGGCACACCAAACTCTTTTTTATATTTTTTAAGATTTTATTTCCGATTTATCCCCATTTTCTCCAAATATATCAACAAATTATACCTTCTTTTCATCTCAACTACCCCCCCTCGTATTGTGAGCTTGCTGCCATAGTCCTGAGACCGGCAGTGACAAAGGCAATGTACCGAGCCGGAACTCACCAAGCCGTCGACTAACTCCAGTACGCATAGAGCCACTTACACACAGCAAGCTGATATCGGCTTTCCTCCCCCTTCCCTGGGGCGGAAAGCCAATTGCCGTCCCCTAGTGGCACTCCCGGCCAGAGCCGAGCTGGCGTAGCTGGTGGAATCGAACCCCAGTCGCAGTGGGCAGCATGCCATTAATCGGGATGTCGCTTTTCAAGCTGTGACAACACAGTCAGCTACAATCCTCTCCTCCGTCATGTGGCGTAGTGTAATGACTCCTATTGGCTGCAGAGGGTGTGATCTTGGTTGACCTTCCTTCCAAGTTTAATGAAACATTAATGAAGCAGGGAGTGAATGAGAGGGAACACACGCAGAGCTCATTACGCACAGGTTCGCGCTGCGCAGTGTGAGCGGAGGCATAATTACAGCTCCTTGTCAGACCTCAGTCCAGCACAAATATTAATGTGACCACCCCACCGCCCTCTCCTATACACATACAAGCAGTTCCTGGATGACAATAACCAAGCTAATTAATCAGAGTTAACAGCTTACGTGATCGCTCCTCTCTGCGTTGATAACGTAAAACTCCCATTATTTTGCGTCAGCAAAAAATAGACTAGCTTTGTCAAGAAACATGGTGTCATCTGGGGAAATGTTAACTCGGGGACACTGTAAATGAAGGCACCTGCAACAGCAATGAGGAGACTTTGCGGGATCGTTAGCCTCTACGTTGCTGGAGTGTTTCTGGGTCGACGATGATCTGACAACAAGACAAATGGAATGCAAGCAGCTGTCTTTATGCAGTTGGGCCACTTCAGGCATGGCTGACCAATCAAAAAAAGAAAAAAAGGTCTCTTAATGAAAACATTCTGGTTTGGATTCGTTCCTGGGATTTATTTATTTTTAATCGAAAGAAAAGCTGTGTGCTCCGTTTCTATCAATGTTTGTGGGAAGATAAAGAGTGCCTGGGGACAGAAGGATTTAAATGATTTTAATATATCACCTAAAAGGATCTCAATAAATGATGAGTAGGGCTTAGCTTATGGGGTGCCAATAACCTGCAACAGAACAGGGTATTATTCTTTCATGAATACACACCTCTCCCTGAGCAATTTAAATTGAAGGTAAATATATTCTTCAAATTCCCTTTTCAAATATGCCTCTCCTAACAAAAAACACAAGAAAGCAAAAAACTAAAAACACGATCAAAACGACTTCAAAGTCCAATGCCACCAAAACTCAGATCTGATGACGTGTATAGAACAATTAGCCTAACATTCAGCAGATTTAACTGCATTTAGGCATGCACAAGAGGGAAATGAAAGCTACACTGATGTAAAAGAGAGAGTTTTTTTATTAGGCTAATATAGAACATGCTATTCACTCTTGATACCGGCTGAGCAAGATAAAACTTTAGCCGGGAACAAAAGTGGGGGAAAAACTCAAACACGATTCATCGATTCATCATTTAGAACCACTGTGTTAAAACAGCAGCGACGTAATTTTTCAAAAGAGTAAGACTGCAGGAGAAGTCTCTTCAGCCTTTCCTTACATTAATTAGCTAAATGGAAACGCCTCTGATCCCATGCCCGATGACTGCGTCTAAATTACAGCTAAACTCCTCATATTTCTCATTAGAGGCTGGTTTTGGGCAATCCTGCACTCAGACTAAAAGGCAACTGGTGTGCATTTATCCGCTATAGCTCAAACACAAGAGGCTTCAGACATTTTTCTAAATTGCTAGGTCTGGAATGAATAACTGTTATGCATGACATTCATGTAGCTGTGGGGGCAAAATTGCTGAATGCACATCCACGATCAGACATGGAGTTTCCTTTGGGCAAAAGGCTCTCATCATCGGACATTTTGACACACAGACGTGTCGGTGAGATAACATCTTGCCCTTTCTAATGTGATCATGGGTTTCCCATGAACAGGGCCTTTCTCCTGAGGCTCTCTCCTCTGGGAGCACATGATCGATGAGAAAGAGAAGAGAACAACAAGTAGGCGGAGTACTGGGGACCTCCATCAATGGGTTTACTTTGTTCCGACCTGCGTGAGAGACCGTAATGCCCAACGTTGATAAATATAAATCTATCAAATGTAGGCAACCGTGACTTTTTAATACTTGTATATCAGGAGTATCATTAATGGGGGCTGAAAAAAAAAAAGGTAAGTTATTATAATTGTTATTATTAAGTTAAGGACAAAGATTGCTACGGTTAGACACCATATGGGACTCGCTGTCTGAAGGGATTACTGTCTGTCAGGGACTACGATCCACATATAGGCTAATGGAAATCAAAGCTGAAATGAGGGTCTGCTAAACGCCTAAAATGTGAAATGTAAATGACATCTGAGCAGAAGAGGAACCTCTACGGCATTCCGTTCTCCACTTTCGGCAGATCTGGCAGACCCGGTCTTCCCTTTGGCCACCTCGCGTGCCTGCTGAGTCTGCTGGAATCGGAGTCTGCAGATGTTTGGAGTGGAAAAATCTGATCGATACCAGTGAAAAGGCAAGGTGGAAACAACTGTGTGAAAAGACCCTCGTGCAGACGCAATCCAGCTGTAATTGTCCGGGAAGACGACGTCTCGATGGAAAAACATATCGTCTTTTTTTGTCCACCTCATGTGGGAAGTGGAATGATAGCAAAAACTATTAGGGCAAATTTTGTCCACCCATTCAGACCTAAAATGCCTGGGAAGTGGAATGATAGCTTAAAAACTATTAGGGCAAATGTGGTGAGGGCTGTCCCTTAAGAACTGACCCTTTGCGGTGCTTGTTGTTCCTGATCAAAATCCTCACTGTGTGTTCCATTGACCCTGGAGCTATTTCTAGCAGGGTGTCCATGGGAGAAAGACCGCTTCACTGCATTTCCTGAGAGTCTTCCAGTTTGGTTTAACTCAAGGACTGTGGTACTCCGAGTCCCTTTCAGCCATTTTGTTCGTATTATTTAAAAATTGATCGTAATTCAGGGAAAACAATACATCTACCATCAATGTTTAATGGGAGTGTGATTGTTGTCTCATGGTCTCTCCCTTTGACTACCTCAGACTTCAGAAAAGCATGAAAACATAAAATATCTCTGCTGGATCCTCACTAATTTTCATTACATTTTCTTTGTCACTGCCGGTCTCAGTGCCTATCCACCAATCGATGATGTTAAAAAGGGTTCCTCGATGGACGTGCGTGCTGGTCTGCGTTCTTCTGAAATTATGGTGGATGTTGCAGTGGAGGGAAAGGCCTGCAATTGTGCGATTCAAAATTGGGACATAAAAAGAAAACTATGGAATGATGAAATGTGATAAATATAAATACATTTTAAAAAATGTTTTAAAAAAATGTCATGCATATGATTGGGTGAGGGTGAGCCAAACTACACCATATGAAATTTGCTGGCAATAAACATTGCTTACATAAACTTTCCCTGCAGATTCGAAATGAAGCATTTATTACATGGAATAACTGTGCCATTTAATGGATATAAATATGGATAAAAATATGCAAGTACATAAATAAAATACAAATCTGAAGGTGTTTCTCTTCCAAAGCAGGCTTCCCACTTGAACACAGAGACAACAGCCTCTGCCCTTGAATAAAGGTACGAACTTGCATTCTGAGAAAAAAACCCCTCACCTTCCAGAGCTCTGGAGTCACTGCCCGCATGCAGCGGCTTATCTTGTGAGCCACTGAATGATGGCAAAACATCAAAGCCGCAGTAAATATTCACTATAACGTACCCTCAAACAATTCAATAAAATAAAACTGATTGAAGGTCAGATTGAGATTGAATGTCTCTCAGCCACCTGGCGTCTGCAGTAACCTTGTCTCTAAATATAAAAGATGCAGAGGGAGGTTCCACGAGAAAATAGAAACACAGGGCAAATTGCACGAATAAAACAACCTTGTCGGTAAGTGTCCAACTAAACACTTTCACAGGGTTCCATTTTGAAACTGGTAGCTGGCTTGGGTGCCTTAAGTAGAGCAAGGGGATTTGGTAGCAGACAGGTCTTCATCACTATGTACAATAACCTATTCCTTACTCATCTAGATTACTGTGGAACAGTCTGGTCCCAGCACTGCTTCAGTGTAACAAAACAGGGCTAGACCAGATGCAACGTGTGGTCAAAAGAGCTGCACGTCTCATGACAGGCCATACTTGAAAAGACCACCTCAAAACTGCCAAACTTCTGCAAATGGCTGGAATTGATGCAATCGTGGACAGAATCAAAGTAACTGTACTGATAATGGTCTTTACATATGTGCGTCATATTGCCCCACCAATACTCAGTAAAACTCTTTAGGTGGACCCCACCACCTGCCTTTAACAGTCGCACAAGGTCAGCAACTAAGGCTTATGAGAAGTGGGATCAACATCTCCTGAAAATCCCTATGGCCAGAACTGCTGCATTTAAAGGCAGGCCACAGTCCTATGGAGCCACTATATCAGCTAGACATGTCTACATGGGAACAAACAAATCTGCAGGCTTTCAAATATAAACTCAAAGCTGGAATTTAGCACACAGGATTGGATGGATAGAATGTCATGCAGGACTCCCTGAAAAACAGTATTATTACTGAGTGGACTATCCTGGTGAAATAAAGTTAAACTGAACTGAACTGAACTGAAATAGCTATAAAAGAAACGTGATCACATGCATATTAAATATACGGTAACTGTTTGGCAAAACCATAGATTTATTTTTATAGACGTGTTGATGTACGCATTAAATATGTGGTAACCGCATGGTAAAACTATAGATTTATTTTTTTATAGACGTGTCGATGCACGTATTAAATATGTGGGAACCGTGGGTAAAATGATTGATTTTGTTTTTAAAGGCATCCTTTAAACGGTCTCCAGTGGCGGTTGCAGAAGCCCTGGAGTTGCTGGAGACGGTGGGATAAAAGTGCTTCGCAGTGACACCCAGCACCCCCGAGACTCGACGCCGTGCCGTTTGAACGCCAGACTGCAACGGAACACAAAGCAGTCTTGAAGTAAGACTTCACAGTGAAGCGGGTCTATGAAACCTTCGCTGTGCTGGGTCTCTTTAAAACGCATATTGAAACAAATGCGTACAAGCTAGGCTCTAATCTTTCTTTGAATAGGCTAGATTGCGCTTCGTCTTAATCGCAATGAAAATGAAAAATTCTACATGAAGTCAGCGGAGCGCAGAGAAGCTGTAATCAATATTCCGCTTCATTATTGTCTGCGGGCACCGCGGTGCAATTATTAGGCCGCACCGCGATTTATCTTTCTTTTCTAAATATGCTAAATGTCACCAGACGCAATCCATTCGTTTTCAAGCTTCCTCACTAAAATGACCTGAATGTGCCTTTCTACCTCTTAACCGGGCAACCTGTTAATAAACGTATGGGCCTGGGCATTGAAGTAGCAGTACTCACTAATGAGGGCTGCCCACAGTCGTTTCCAGGACATAACGATCCAAAGGAACTGTATTCACTGCTGATTATCCGTTTAGATTTTATACTTCTCTTGGGCCGCACTAATGCCTTTTCAATACCCGCTTCATAATTTCACCCACGACTGATGGCAGCTTGATTCACTCACTGCAAATGCATGGATTTCATTCATTTTAACAGCTGTTGATCGGGGGTCCCCTTAATTCAACCAAAATAAACATGCACTCAGAAGCATGCTGCTCTCAAGCCAAGCACGCGTTAAAGTAGGGGATGCAAGTTCGTATTGAAAACCACGATAGAGTATAGTGTAGGACAGAGCAGAAACCAAAAGCAGAAAAACTAGGTTGAGCTGCTTAACAATACACTTTTTGTTTACCGAAATGCACATAAACAACAGCATGGCCACGGATTCAGAACAAGGTAAGATTAATATGGGGGAAGACCTGTGCAAATTGGTGATTGAGGGATGGGAATTTGGTTCTCCCCGACAGAGTGTTCTGGGTGCAAATTGAATTATTGTTGCACAGCTATCAAAGGTTGCAACATCAACACTAGCTTAGCGTATGCAAAATGATGTTGAGTTACAATGACTACATAAATGTTAAAAAGTGTTCTCATCAGGTACCCTGACAAAAACAATAAAGCATAAATGTATGACAAATACCTGAGAAAGGGAGCGAGGTATACGAATTCATCAGCTGCTCATCTGGAGACCGGCAGACACTGCAATATCGCCAGTTTATACAGCTGAGCTTTTACTGGCTGAATTTAAATTAACTACTTTACTGATCAAGGGTAAAAAAAAAAATGCCTCACTAAAGATTTGAACCTGCAACTCCAGTCAAAACACTCAAATAAATGCCTTGTGTGGGTTCCCAAAGTCATTTAAAAATCTGTTTGCAAAGCCGTTTCAACTGGACGCACACTGCAGAGATTCAGGTTGCATACAGCACCATGCTCGAAGACACGACAGCTGTTCCCCGCTCAAGATTCGTATGCGTAAACCGCCGCCATTGTTATAGAGTATGCGCTGAGACAACATATTTTGACTCGTTCAGTATGATATAGCCTGCTTAACACATCATAAAGAACAACATCTCACAAAGTTTATATTACAATACCACTTCGTTGTATTGCTGTGCCACAGACTCTTGCTATATGAAAGCTTAATCTTAGCAAATTCACAAGAGAACAGCCAACACATTCACAGAAATGAAGGGCATGTTGAGAAATGCAGTGTTATGTTTGAGAGAGATGCATTTCTAGTGATTTCAGTGGAATTGCATTATCGAACAATTGTTAATAAAAAAATAAAAACAATGCCTCTAATAATGTGGCAGAAAGAAACAGAACAGATGAGAATGATTTATGAATATATACAGGTAACTGTCAAAATAAAGGAAACACTTTAGTAAATGAGGGATACAAAGTATATCAAAAGCAGGTGCATCCACACAGGTGTGGTTCCTCAGTTAATTAAGCAATTACCATCCCATCATGCTTAGGGTCATGTATAAAAATTATGGGTAGGCCCATTATTTTGGCTATCATGGCTAGGAGAAGAGATCTCAGTGACTTAGAAATTATGGCAGAAGCTTCAGTGACAAAGACTGCTCGCTCAATATGCAGATTTTTGTATGCATATTCCCGGCATGGTTTAGGTCCACTCAGCCCCTTGTAGGGAAATGTAAACAGTATTATTATTGTTCGTTTATTTGTAAGGGACAAGCACAGAGAACATTGACAGCCGTAGAAGCAGTGCCCGATGCACTGTACATATGTATATAGCCGAAGCTAATTTCCACAACCAGTCCCTTGATGACTCAGCCATATGGTAGCCTAAGCCATATGCCATGCCTGCCTCAATCACCAGATCTCAACCCAATTGAACATTTATGGGAGATTCTGGAGCGGCGCCTGAGACATGCGTTTTCCACCACCACCATCAAAAACAAAACACTAAATTTCTCATGGAAGAATGGTATTGCATCCTTCTATAGAGTTCCAGACATCTATGCCAAGGAGCATTGAAGCTGTTCTGGCAACCCAACACCCTAATAAGACACTTCATGTTGGTGTATCCTTTATTTTGGCAGGTAACCATATAGATATATGCATGTATAAATACAGTACTGTGCAAAATAAAAGAAAATAAAATGTATTTGTATAGCGCTTTTCACAAATGCATTGTCACAAAATGCTAAACAAAAGGGAACCCTAAGGTGATAGTGGCAAGGAAAAACTAGGGAGAAACCTCGGGAGGAACCAGATTAAAAGGGGGGGAGCCCATCCTCTTCTGGCCGGCACAGGGTGTGTCCAAAAAACACTATCATAGTCATCATAAAGGTGGCTCAGGGCTGGCTGACTTTGCGCCTCCGAGTTAGGTAGTGGGGGGGAGGCGGGGAGGCTAAACCACATGAAGGGGGTCCAGGCACTGGTGTAGGCATGGGGGTGAGGGTTGATGGGGGCAGCTCACACTTCTCGCAGGATCTAGGGCTCAGAGGCCGAGGCAAAAGTCTTAGGACACCCGAGAAAATGATGTTTAAAGCTATTTATCTGGGCAGTAGGGGTTTATTTGTTTGGAATATATATAGTTTCCAAGCTCCGTTGCTGCCTCAGGTTTCCTGCACATGCTCATTGAAGAAATGTAAATGTTTTGGGGCGTTTCAGTGTGGACAGCCAACTTTTCGAAAACGTTGTGAAAACGCTAGTGTGGACGGAAAACATTTAGACACAAAAACGGCGTTTTAAAATGCATCCGCATTAGTGTGGACATGGCTTCAGTTTGACAGGCAATTCTCTGCGAATAATAGCCCATCTAACCGGATTTTCGGGAAATTTGAAGAAACTGGGCAAGTTGAAAACAGAAAACGCAGTGGAAGACCCAAAAAGCTGTCTGCATATGATCAACAGCACTTGAGGGACATAAGGAAATCCAGTGAAGTGCTTCCTCAGCATCTGGCAGAGTCATCTGGCACCAAAGTACACGCTTCGATCATGAGAAGTCTTACAAGGAATTGTTTTGTAGGACGGGTGGCAGCTAAGAAACCATTCTTGCAGAAAGGCAACGAGCAGAAGAGATTGCAATACGCGAAAGACCATGAGGCATGGTGCGACAACCAGTGGCAGAAAATCTTATGGAGCGATGAGTTTAAATTTGACATTTTTGGTTCACAAACACAGCAGTATGTCAGAAGAATAGTTGGCGAGAAGTACATTGATGCCTGTCTGCAGCCTTCTGTGAAGCACGGTGGTGGCTTTGTCATGGTCTGAGGGTGCATTTCAGCCAACGGTGTAGGGCAGGGGTGTCCAAACTGCGGCCCGCGTTCCATTTTTAATTGGCCCGCGGCCGCATTCCAATATAATGGAATATGGCCCGCGCATGAAATTTGCACTTGACTGAGTTGTAATTCTTAGTTTCACCACTAGTGGAGCCACCCGTATTCATTGAACACTCCGCGAAATAAACGAACTGGTCTCAGCTTTTTCGCGTAGCACCCCCCCCGTCGACAGAAAATTAGTGGCCCAGCCTTTCGTATATTTTTCTGTATTTGGCCCTCAGTGGAAAAAGTTTGGACACCCCTGGTGTAGGGGATCTGGTCAAAATCGATGGAATTATGAATGCTGAGAAATATAAACAGATCTCGATGTATCATGCTGTACCTTTGGGAAAACGACTGATTGGTAAAACTTTATCTTTCAGCACGATAACGACCCCAAACACACTGCAAACATGATTAAGACCTACTTGGAGCAGAAGTGTGCAGATGGAACACTCACAGTATTCGATTGGCCACCTCAGAGCCCCGACCTCAACATAATTGAAGCTGTGAGGGATCACTTCGACAGGGACAAGAACAAAAAGCTGCCAAAGTCAAAAGAAGAGTTATGGCAAATCCTGCAAGAAGCTTGGAATAATTTACCACAGGATTATTTGAAGTGACAGTCTCCCAAAGTGAATTGCTTCAGTTTTGCATTCTGAGGGAGGCCACAAAAAATATTTACTTGTTTTAAAAACACAATACGTTTTTGTTACTTTTCATTATATGTTTCTTTGTGTTTACTTCAATGTTTTATAGTGTTTTTATGACCAAAAACAGTTACTGTACAGATAAATGGCTTTAATTAGAAATTTTCAGAGTGGCCTAAGACTTTTGCACAGTATTATATATACTTTTTTAAATTATATTCTTATATACCATATTATATGAATTAAAATCAGAAACACATATACAGACAGAACAACTAAATTATGATTATGGATGAATTAAAATGTCTAAGGAGATTTATATAAAAAAATTAATTTTTTTTTTTTTTTTTAAACACACAAACACATAATATGGCTTTTTATATATTAAAAGCTGTAAATATTCAAAATGGTCTTCCCCTTTTGGGCCTAAATACACACGGTAGCCGGTGGGTGAGAGCCGAACCAGAGGAACCATAACGAAAGGCCAAGTGCTAAACCTGCGGTGCATCCAAGGGAAGCAGAGCTGCGGTTCACTGCCCGTGTTTGACTAACGCTCACTGGTTTGCATCACTGACGCTTCATATGGAGCAGAGCCAGTCTGTATGATGAAACGATCACGCTGGAGCACATTTCAAATGAACAGGATTTATGCAGTCATTCAATTGCTCATTTGGGACAATGGAGGTGATTTTTGCCTTCTCTTTACACTACCTTTTGTGAAATGGTTGTGACCCAACTTTAAAACAATGTTTAAAACTATGAGAATAAGTAGCTAGTTATATTAACTATTAGGTATAGCTTGCTAACTGACCTAGCAATTACAACTAGCTAGCAAACAATTAGCTCTATATATTTTATTGTACAATTTTAATTCAGTACTGTATTATACTCATTACTTATTATACTTAAATCACATGAAATATATGGTATATTAAAAATAATTTTGAATAATTCTAAATATTCATATATTTAAGTTTGATTGGGCTATTAATTGAATGATCTGGATAGTAATTGCCTGTACACTGGCTTTTTGCAACCAGTGTTGTAAAATAAATGTGATCATGCTCATAAAAGACTCAAGCAAAAGTCAACTGATTTGGCAAATATTCAAAATGTAATTGTATTAGTGTCCTCAGTAACCTTGAAGAGAAAATAACTGTGATGAGAATCGAATCAAACAGAATTAAACTTAATGAAGAGAACTACAGTTACAAAAGCAGCAGGGAGCATATTGACAACCAGCACTGAGAAACGCATGCACACCATAAGGGCCAAAATGAAATGCAAGCTGCTCAGCGTTGCTGTGTTGGCAAATGCATGCCAATGAGGCAATAAAATGGAGGACCTTACAAGACCTTTGACCTCTGGTCTAAATGCCAACATGTAGTCAGTTTCAGAGAAACTACATGGAGACCCCCTATTTATGTACCGGGACAGACGTCTAATGCTACACCCCAATGTATAAATACAGTATAAAGGGCCTTGAAAGCAGCAGTGAAGCTGCAATGTGATCCTATAACCGGGGAACACTCTGCATCTGCTACAGAAGCCAGCTCTACTGCAACGTAACCCGACATTCATGAGTCAGTCAGGAAGGACGACATGTAATTACGGCGATTATCATCTTTATATTTCAAAAACAACCCCCAGGGAAATGGTTGGGTGGGATCTACCACACTCACGCAAAGTAAACGGCCCGAAGAAAGAAGATTCATAATGGCTTGGTCGAAGCAAAACACCTTCCGTGAGATTTATTTTCCTCACAGAATCCTAAGCGCTTGTTCAACATATGTTGACACTGCCTACTTGCTCAACACTTCATGTATATGTATCCCTGCCTACTAATTTAATACATATATATATATATATATAAATATTTACTAACCTTTTCCTTCCCAGTGTTACAGGTATGGTATGCAGCTGCCTACAACGATGTCTATCGCTGTATTACTGCACTGATCTCATGCGCAAACTATGATTGTTCTTACCATGTATTAATGCACATCTAGTAAGTCGCTCTGGATAAGAGCATCTGCTAAATGGTTCAAATGAAATATGTTGAAATGTACACAGACAACACTAGGCTAATGCTTATGGCTATCTGGGCAACAGTGGCCCGGTCTCTCGGTCTCTCGGCCCCCTGGGCCCCAGGGGTAAAATGCTCTACCTCTCGCCTGCAGGCCATGGGCTCTGCCTGACTGTCTTAGAATCCCTCATCGCCTGCTGTAAAACCTGAACACCGCGGTGATAAGCCCCTGATGAAACCCCAGTCATGTATAAGCTGCGGTAAGACCCAATAAATCGCCCGCCGGCTGGATATTTCCCTCACAATGGGAGCCTGTGGTTAGGATCTTAATCATGTACTGTAGGTTGAGTTGGAAGTTGGAAACTGCCCCAATTACACTGGTAAATTAATAATCCACAGGAGTCTGTAAACTTATGAGGTGTTATTCCTTACACACAAACGCACACGCACGGAGGTTGTTTGGATCTCTGAAAAATATTTTAAGAATTTCCTTGGGCACATAACTCTTAACTCTGAGGTTCTATACAAACACTTATAATTAAAAATAATACAAACACATTCTATATTTCTACATTAATTTTTAAAATAAGTATTATTATAAAAATTCTAATCATTTCTTTGTTTAGTTTTTGCCACTGCAATACAATAGCTATACACAGTCTTAGGGACATTTGACAGGTCTGCTGTCCTTTGTTTTAAAAAGATCACTTCTGTTATATTAACTGTCATCTTAGAACAGAGAAACATTTTGGTTCCCAACAGCCTTTGGTGAATAGCTGCAGGAGAGAGTGCCAGGACAACATCCAGTGATATGCACTGGTTTCAATCAGAATTTTGCCATGAGCCATATCCAGTATTCACTGATGAGAGGAAGGTCATTCATCCCAAGGAGTGAGGAGCTGATCTCACGTCACACCACCAGCTAGAGGATCATGGGAAGCCTGCCTGGAAGAGATTACTCATCATCTGAGAGCTCAGGTCTTCTGTTCATTTCAGCTCATCGATGGTTTATAGAAACTGCTGTTACTGTTAAGTATACAAGCTGAATTGGATGACAATAAAATTGGATGTCTATGCACATTAAAATATCAAATTTTGCAGCTTATTTTGCTTCTTTTTTAACTTTTTAACATTTTACACTATACTAAACATGGGTCATCCATTTTTAAAAGAAAATCCTTCATTTTGTATATTTAAAGGTAACCAATTTGAATGCCACTGTCAAGTGACAAGCGATAATTTACTCAAAAATACACCATGAGCAAAACATGAACCAAAAAATCAATATAGCCAAGGTGCATCCTTACTAAATAAAATGTGTCAAGAACAATTTACCAATGGAAATGCATTCTGCAGGAACAACCAATTAAAAGAGATTGAATCAATCTAGCTAGCCTGTAAAGCAGTGAGCAGCATGGCTTGCAAGAATCTTGATTGGTTTTGAAGCCGCCTGCTTTGGTGATCAAAGGAAGAAACTGCCAGCAAGGAAAAGGAGGGGGAAAAATTACTCCACTCACCATCATTGTCCAGACAGCTTTTTTAAACAGGTGAACAAGCCTGAGATGCATATTGGTTCTGAAAAGGAGCAAGTGACCGTAGCATTAACTGTGATTTACGACAGTGATCCTCTCTCCCTGCTTTTCAAAGAGTAATTACGAAAAACTTTAAAATGTGCAAGTCGAGCAAGGTCTGGTGAGCAATTACTATTCTTTTTGTTTGTTCGTTTTGGCTGACGCTTTCATCCAAACTCAGGGGGAGATTCAGGCGGAAGACTTTTTGAAAGTTAAAGGTAGTCCACTTCATCCACGGGTGTTTAAGTCTGTATCCAATTCTCTTCGCCGATAAGCAAATATTGAGCTACTATAATGTCTCTGTGATTCAGGAGAACATTACCTGCTTCCAATTATTTCTATTGAGATGAATATGAATGGAGATCAGTTGGAGTGTTTAAAAAAAAAAAAATATATATATATATATTCCATTAAAAATGGGAAGCATAACCTCATCATTTGCAAAGGAGGAATATAATCTGGAGTTCTGTTTAGTCTTTAGGACTCAAGACCATAAACCTAATTACTGCAAAAAATAAAATAATAATGCATGACTTTGTTGCCCTTCTTAGACAGCAACGGGAAAGTGCAACTGATATCTTGCTTGTAAACTGTCAGAAGACATTGTCATAAAGTCATAAAAAAATGTTAGCATGCATAGTAACAGCAAAGGTTTGTACGTGGTCAGAATCATAGAAAAGGGTAAATACTTGATAAGCTGAGGCTGCAGGAGACCTCACAGGCATCAAAGCCTGGTGAGATGGAACAGGACAAGGACATCTTGACACCAAAGAGGGGCTGCCTTTTATGGACATTCCCTGCCCTGTTTTTTTTTTTTTTTTTTTTTTAAACATTAAAAAAAAAAAAAAATCTGAATAGCAGTGAACGCGGATGTTGAACGACATCTTCAACCCACTGAAAAGTAAACAAAGTAAATGGCTTCAGATTAAATGTTCTGAGAGTTGGAAGCATATACTTTCATGGCTTGGGGGCAGGATGCATATGCTGCATCCAGCCCCCAAGTTCATTTGGACATTCTCACTAACCACAGTCAAGCGTACCTGGTCCCATTCCATTCTGGCTCAGAACTCATTAAAATGGTCATTGGTGCTTTCAATGAATTTTCACAAGGGTACCTGATGTCCAATGCCTTCCAGAGAGGTTGACTGTCCCTCACCCTGCTTCCAATACAGCATGACGATTATCTTCACACAGCACTATACATTTAAATCTTGTGCGCTTGTTTTGCGCCATTTACAATTGATGCAGAAGCTAGCTTGTAAATAGGCCAAACAATAACATGACAAACCGACAAAACTAAAAGAGACGAAATGATAATTAGGGCTGGGTATTGGCAAGAACCTCACGACACGATTCGATTTTCATACAATTCAATATTTCACATAATATTGATATATCGGTATTATATACACTGTATGACTGAAATTCACAAAGAATGAATACATATTATACAGTGCATCTTCTGAGTATTGAGATTACAGTCATGTGCATGATATGGTTTCAGGGACAAAAACTGATTTTAACATTCCAATTTTTTGGGGGCAAGTTAAACAATCTGAACAATACACACTTATGTGTGCTGCAGTGCATTGGAATTAATGTTAACACATACAAAAACAAATGCACAACCGGTTCAGTTATTTTGGGCATTGAATTATAAAATGTGACTCTCTCTATATGCTTTTGAAAATAGTACGAATGAAACACAAACAGTGTGCCTTGGAAAATAGTGCAAATGATTACGTTAAAAAATATATATATTTAAATAAAAATTTGTTTCAGATTTTTCCTGTTTTCCTCCCAATTTGGTAGCTAATTACACTCTATTTATTTCGATTCACCCTCCTCTACGAGGCAAGCTAATTATGCTTCCTTCGAGACGGAACTCGCCCACCCATGTTCTGGAATCCGCCTTACATGCTTCACGGCGGACCTGAGCCAGCTCACCCTCCTCCGTCCCCCTGCGGCGGAGAGCCAAATGCCGCCCCCAATCGGGGCTGACGACCAGGGCCGGTCTGGTAGAGACGTATGGCGTAGCGTACCATGTTCCGAAAACCCTTGTTTTCCACAACACTAAGGGCGTATGGCCTTACAGATGAAAACTGCCACAGACACTGTAGATGCAGGCCTTGTCCAGTTTTGGCTGCTTGAGATCCACGAATTTAGCTACTGGCTGTCGGAAAACATCTGTGTGGTGCCTAGTCAGGTGAGCACTAAGTTTGTCATGTTACCAGAGTATTTCAATACTGAATGGCAAAGCTTACAGACAGCATTATTTTGATCCGCTTTGGTTTTAACCCAAAATGCGCCCAAACATCTGCCTTGAGACTAGCAGGCATACGCGTGGGAAGTGGGGGTGCTGCAGCATCCGCTGTCATGAACAGTTTTTATATAGTACAAGTATATATCACATTTACAATAAAGAAAAAAATGAATGTGCGTCTGTGTGTCATAATTGAAACTGTGAGAGGTGCTGAATGGAGCTACGGGAGGTGCAGAACGGAGGTTAAAAAAAGGTAATAAGAAAAAAACATTTGATCGACCAATCACCTGATAGGCAGAAAAAAAAATTTGATCGAGTTAGCTAATCACCTGATTGAGCTGTTGTGTTTTACATTTATATTCAAAATGCCTCAAAAACTAATTATTCAAAAACTGTAAAAAATTTCTATTTTAGCAAGTTAATGCAATTTTAGGGTAGCTAGCAGTGGTAGCGCCATGAAGCAACTGTTTCAATGCGTGCCTTGATGTTTGTTTATGTATCAGTCTTCGCCGCTGCAGCTCTGTGGCAGCCAACACTAACGTGCTGTTAGTGTGTAATCTTGTTTTCATGTTCTGGCCATGTCAATCTACTTGTCACTACAATTTAAATATGTATTTAATAACTTGAAACACTAAACACATTACAAATGGCATGCCAGGGAACTGAATTCTGCATCAAAATGATACAAAACAATACTATTCAATCCCCGCTGGGTTATATTTGTTAGTTTTGGATTTCAACACCCCTAAGTCAAAACATCTGCTAGCAGGGGCTGGCTTTATGGCGTCCACCATTGCTAATGCCTGGATGGTTCAATGGGCTTTCCGTCCTATTTGAAGTAGCTGTGAAAAGATTGCTGAGTGAAACCTACAGGCACGAGTTCTTGATAAAATAAAAACGAAATCTGCTCTTGTTTTATAACGTATAGATCAATATCTGAATTTAAAGAATCGATACTGAATTGGAAAAAATAAAATTGATATGTATTGGTGTATCCATTTTTTTTTTACCCACCACTAATGATAATCTGACTACTTTTCAATTTCTATCAAATACTGCTGCCTTAATGGAATCATAGGTCATTTTGGTTAAGTTAGCAGCAAGGTCATGATTAGCATTCAAGTGGAGTTTAAAATAACATATCACTTGGAATAGATTATTTAAGGAGTAGATATATTCATTAGGAAATCAAGCGCTCACTATATGGTAATTTGTTAGCTACATTGAGGGTTTAATAAGTGACCATTGTCCGACAGCATCAAATTATACTCCGCCCCTGCACGGAATTGAAATAGCACAATCTGTACACAATTGTCCCTCTGCAAACCAAGTAGCACACCCATAGAAGAGATCATTTTATCATTTTATATTACACTGAATGCAGCTACAAACCTATTAATTTGACTGCCTTTAATCTCTGTCCAATTTTCTAACTCGTTCATTCCTGAACCTAGAAACGTTATGCATAAAAATGGCAGCTATCCAATGAGTTTGTCTTTTCCTCAATTTTGTAAATCGTTTGGCACAATACAACAAAGGCAAAATATTTATGTTCTACATTTCCTGACTCCTCATTCAAAGTAAAAGGAAAAATGTAGCCTTACACTTCAAGATAACCATTAATTAATACATCAATATAACATTATTAACAAGCATTGCAGTGCCTGTTAGAAATCACTCGCAGCTTGCAGACACTGCACAACATGCCAAAGAAGGCTTTAGTCTGTTGGATAAGCATTCACAAGACATTCAATAATAAAAAAGATTTTTCTGCTCTGAGCCCTGATTAAGCTATTCCCGGAGTGTAAAGTCAACAGTAGAACAAAAGAAACCCAGTGCAGCTGAAGTGTAAACAACGGCAAACGTACCACGCGGCAGGTACAGTAAGAGAGCAGTTGGCTGGGCAACCAATAAAGGAAATACCAACAAAGTGTCTTAATAGGGCGCTGGGCCACCACGGGCCACCAAAACAGCGTGTCTGGAACAAGTGTCATTCTTCTAGAGGGATACAACACCATTAATCCACAAGAAATTCCATCATTTGGTGTTTTGTTGATGGTGGTGGAAAACACTGTCTGAAGTATTTTCCACCAGAGTTGCCCCCCTAGTTGATGCTGTCTTTCCCTCAGACTGCCATGCCAACATCACCTTAGCCACTGTTCCTCGTGAAACATCAGCAAGTTGAGCAGTCACGGAAGCTCCTGCCAAACGTGTCAGCGCATACACCTCGATGTGTAAAGATTTGTACAAGAGGCAGGTTTATGTTTGAAGGGAGAATTTGAGGAGATGATGTAACCAGAGGCTGGCAATATCACATCGTGGTTTGTTGCTTTCCTATATTTCAAAGCAGAAAATATGTCATCTTGCTTTCAAAGGGGTGCCGAAAAAGTGGAAGGTCCCGAGGCTACGATTCGTTGCAAATTTCAGTTTAGTATTGCATGTATTTGGTTGAACATTCCATGTATTTGAAACACGGGGTTTCGGTACTTTATCGTCATAGCCTTTGATCTCCGAAATTGAAATCATTCCCAAAGGGATTTAACACTTTGTTGTCTTCGAATATAATATATCTACACGGATGCACCTTTAAGTAAGAATCAGTCATTCTGTAAAAAAATACATATATATATATATTCTTGGTTAGAATCTGTGCGATCCTGTGAACTCACAAAATAATGTACTGTGTGAGTGATCTCAGTTATACAGCCTGTTAAATCACTGCTATAACCTCCTCAGTAGTGATGGGACAGTGTACCCATAATGGGTGGACAATGGGTGGAGTTACCGTGTACTGTCAATCACTGGTCCATATGAGCCAAATCAAAATGCTTTGTTCTCTACAACAAAACACAATGATAGGTGAAAATCATTACGGGGGGTTGTGAATCTTCATGCACCCACCATTAATATACAATGACACAAAATGTGTAAGTCCATGTGACTGACAGCCAGGACAAACAAGAACACCGATGGTAAAAACGGGTGCAGTGGAGAATCACTAACAAGTGACCAGGGACTAGGATTTTATCATCAACGCAGACTCCGGTAACATTCTGAAGGCCAAACCATTCGCTCCGTCTCGGGTCCATGTGGTAAATCTTTCACGTGAGACCCTTTCTGTTTTCCGCGCCGGTCTCATCCTATGCTTTACCAGAAACCCATTTGTTAGAAACCCATTATCTCTTCACTGATGGTAAGGCATGTGCACTCGCTTACCCATAAATTGACCAAAATGCACAAACACCCCAAATACGACTCTCTCCCCCACTATCAGCGTTTACTCTCACGGACATGAAACACAGGTTGAAAAATCTATTACCATCAAATGAGCTGATAAGACGGTGCTGTTCTGGTCTCCAACAAAAGTCTCTTTATCCATAATTAATTACTCTGTTTAATACTTTAACAGTGGTTAAACACTCTTTGAAATTAAGTGGTGAAAAACTGTCTTCAAAAAGGACAGAATTGTTTAAATTGCTAAAACAGAAAATGACTTTGTTACAATTATCACATTATAATATTTAACTGAGGAAGAGTGACTCATAGTTACATGTTGTGTTATATTATGAGCAAATTATGTGCCTTTAAAAGAGTCATAAACCCAACAGTCAAATAAATGTGCTAATTAATGTTTTATGTCGCGTGAGTGAGATATATAAATATCTAAGCCCTAGACACAGGTGTTCGTATCCTGTTGTCGTTACCTTGGTGATTGCCATAAAAGGGTTTACTGTCCATTTCCTACCATGTTCAAATCAAATCACCTCCAAACAAATAATCCAAATACATGAGTGTAAAGGACTTGTGCTGCTCAGTTTTGGCTAGATGGCTCCGTTCAATTAGAAAAACTCAAATTTGCTTGTGGCTGTGTGCCTTATCACACCCCGAAGGTGTGCGGTTATTCCCTGATAACCCATGGCCTGTGGTCCATTAATGCCAGCTTAGACGATGCAACTTCAGGACAATATGTCATAAAAGTGCCTATTTCACTATGATCGCTGGACACACATGCCACAACTGTCAAATTGAGGAAATGATGCGGGTCTATAAGCAGTTATGCCAGCTAAAACATGTGTTGCAGTCATCCTCTGCATGAATGATAATGTTCACAAACAAACATAATGTTACCATGTACCAGCTTGCCAGCTAGTTAGCTAATGCTATCTATGCAGATTAATGTTAATTTTATTAAGCAACCTCAAATCAGTTGATTTGTTCAAAGTAGCCCTTGTATGTTTAAGATGTGTAACATGCATTCTTTATTTTTTTAATGTTTTATTTGTTTCAGATTTTTCCCCGTTTTGGTAGCCAATTATACCCTATATTTATTTTGATTTACCCTCCCCACACAAGTCCGCTGCTCGTCTGTACGAGGCAAGCCAATTCTCAGAGGGCACTGAACTCTGCTTCCTTTGAGACAGAATTTGTCCAACCACGTTCTGGAGACTCCTTATGTGCGTCACATCGGACTCAAGCCGGCTCACCCTCCCCCTCCCCCCTCCTCCGGGGGCAGACAACCAAATGTCGCAAACGATTGGTGCTGACGACCAGGGCCGGTGTGGTAGAGACGCAGGTTTCGAACATCATCCCTGACAGGCAGCGCACACCATATCGGACCAGTCAAAATACGGTGCGTTAGACCGCTACATTATCCACCGCCCCACCACATTAATTTTAAGTGCGTTTCAAAGAAGTCAAAAACAAAATAACAATTTATTCAATTAATTACACACTCGTTACTTGTTTGCATTATCAGTGTCTTAAATTTGAAATGCGTATATGAATATTCAAGTAATCATTTATATCCCTAGTCATTTATACGTTAACACGCTTCTCAGTTTAGACTTGCTTAAATTGGCTGAACAAAATTAATCTGAATACAGGAGAAAATGTGTCCAAAACAAAATTGAGCCAAGTTATTTGGATTAGGCAATGGAAATTTCTGTGAGGAATATTTTGTATGAATAGCTTCCAACTAAAATACATGCCTTGAATGGATATCAGTGGAGAACGAATGTTCTTTGGCTTTTGATGATTGCGCCCCATACTTATAAATATTGTCCACTGCTAATGTGATTTTGCATAGATAATTGATGTTAATTACTGCTGATCTGTATATAATGCCTAATGGCAAATGGTGTTAATTTGCGGATTTGTCTACTGATTCTAATTAAAGTGAACAAAGAATGACAAAATGACGTAGTGTTCCTCTTTTCTGTGTATTTTATACAATGGCCACAACAATTTCAAAATAAGAGGCTTCTTGTCCGGCAATTTTGAAAACCGTACTGGGAGTGCTGGTTCGTGTAGGGGGTTACTCTCCTTAACGGAGCTACATGGGACTGATCAAAATCATCTTTAATATTGAAATCAATTAAGAGTCGGTACATAAATCTGTGGCTATCCTTTCCATTAAATCTGCTGTAAGTTATTTCCAAGGGAATGGGCCCACTGAAATAAACAAGCCCTTACTCAGCCAGCTTAACAAAGAAAAACCCTCTCTCCATCTCACACCGTACTTCATCTACGCAGAATTCCCGAGCTAGATGTTGTATACTTGGTCTGCATCCTCTATGTCCATCCTAAATTGATATCTGTAAAAATGGTTGGACTGTTTTCAGCTTTTGCTTATTTCAGTTATAATATGCTCTTCAAAAGTGAGCTGGCTTCTTAACAGACATCAGAAATTATCAATTTAAGCATGAAAGAATAAACAGCGCAGGGAAGCACTGCAGTCTTACATTCTTGTTTGCCCGGAGACTGAACTCGCCGGGGAACATCCAATTAACTCTATAAACCTAGAAAGTCAAGCACTTTCTTCAGATTTGCCTTGAGATCCTAAGTCAATGTGGTCATATTCCTCAGCCACAGCACTTTGCCTCACTTGCTTTCTTTGTGGTCTGCATATTGAGAAAGAAATGAATGTGTTGCCTTCTTTACAACAACCTAGAGAATGTAATGATGAAGTCATGCATTACTTTGACCATACTGTCAGTCTGGATGAATAACAAGTGGGTGCGCGACTGGAAATGAAGAGTTTTTTCCCCTCACAAATTAACGCAATCATTTTAATACTGTGATGCAAAATGGAGGAGATTTCTTTCCTTTAGCCCATAGAGCCTGCTCTGCTACTGCATAATGATGCAGACACAGTGGCTGGGCCCAGAACCCCACTTCACTTTCAAAATCGTACCCACCGCCTCAACTGGCCTGGCTGTCATTCAGACAGAGAGCCACAAACAAAGAGTCACGCACGCAGACACACACACATTTAGAACCCTAACAGGAAACACCTCATTTTCTAAGCCTTTGGAAACAAAAAAGGGGGTATGGATGAAAATGTGTAGGTTGCAATTTTCAGCACAATCATTTTTTACCTTATCATTGGTGCTCAGAATGCGATTACGGGGCCTAACGTGAAAGCAGAACGAATCGGTGGCATTGGAATTCTAGCTCTCTCCCACAGACGTGGATGAGGAGAAGTGCTGTAGGAATGCTCCGTGGGCAGGTAGCAAGTTGTATTGTAATTTCAGAGGAAACATTTTCACACATATTTTCATATAGAAACATTTATTAACCTGAATAATTACCGAGCATCTTAAGGCAGTTTCAAACAGCATTGCGCTGCTGTTTTGGGACTTGGACTTTCACTTGCCACGATGCGCTAGCGGAAGGAGAAGTTCAACCAAAGGTGCTTTAGAGTTTAGGCGGCCCCCGGTTCATATGGAGGTTGATGAATGCTTACTGAAGCAAACTACCACCAGTAATTAAGTATTCTTTAAGATGGCGTTTTATATGACAATGTATATCAAACAGTACTATTGTTTTACTCCTTCCTTGTTGTAAATCCTTCACATATGTGTTCATCTTGACCAGATATGTTGAGCATGTTTGTTTGATTCAACATTGCCACCAATATTTTTTCATTTTTATCCCCTGATGACAGAAAATAGTTTAAGAGGGTTCAGGGTGTTACAGAATAATTCCAGCATGCAGTCATTTGCTGCTGGAGATTATAGCTCTTAATTGGTCCAAATTGGCCAAACCTGAGCTGAAACATACAGTATCTGAACATAATTCACTGTAGTAACATTCTAAAGTTAAAAACAAAGATTATCAAGTCATTATATGTGCCATTGAGAATGTAAAACTGTGAGAGAGGAAAAAAAAGTGCTTCTCAATACATTCATCTCTGGATTTGTAATCTCCTTAAATGTCCCCTGTAAATGCAGTTATAGCTGAGTTCAGGCACATTTCTGCATTTTATTGACGTATCAATATTTTGCAGTGGGTGAGAAAAATGAGCCTTTCAAGAAGCTAAGCGTTTGGAGAAACTCTGCACTTCTACTTTCGAAGTTTAAGGGTTCAAACGAGTTTAAATGAAATCAGCTTCACAGTATTTGATAACTTCTTCCTTGTTGGTAAATGGTGCATGTTTCTTTTTGATATCCCCATTTGTTCAGAAACACGTCCCCCAGGTGAGGCGCATCTAAAATTTGGCATGCCTCTCAGATATGTGTTCCAAGCTACGGAGTTGTTTATGTGTACATAGAAGTTATTTATGTCTACATAATCAAATATCAAGCAGGTTTTTTGGATGAGATAGGAGGATCACATGACTGCTATAACTATATTAAAACAATTCAGCAAAGGCATATGGAGTCATCTTTACATGACAATGTGACACAACCTGTTTTAGAGACCTTTTAACATCTGTTCTAGGTCTCGTGACAGTGAAATATTTTTCATTCTTGCAGGAGTTTCACTGAAGTAAAGCTGTTGGCACTTTGCACACACCCTTATATTGGGATTATCAATAGATGAGCAATAGTACATTTACAGATTGGAGAACTTGACTTTCCCGTTTGGCCATCATTACAGAATTTACACTGGCGTGCCAAACGAAATCACGAGCCTTGATTTCTGAGAAACCAGACAAAACTATGGGGAATACGGCTCTGCTGTTAAAGTGGAAAGGAACTCAACTTTGAAAAGAAAAGGTTGCTGTGATCATAAAAAATATGTGAGCTAATAATAGCTAAATGGCAGCACATAAGAGTGGTTGAGAGTCTGTGACAGCTTGAGCTGCCATGCCAGGTAACTAAAATGTATGTCTTATTTTGTCTCCGGCTCCTGGGGAAGAGTGGTTAGGTAATGATATACAAACTTCTACATTTGAGAAATTCAGATAACATACAAAATCATTTCATGCAGACTTAGAAATGGAAGAAAAGAAAACTCAGTGTTATAATCAACTTATAATCTTATAGGTAGTTATTGATGATTTTCACCACATTTGGCCAATATTCTGCAATATTTGTTTACACAGCTATGGGGTAAGTAGCTATGTGGAGCTTTCTAGAACAGGAAGCGGAGTTGAAATTGAGCCTATAACGCTTCCTGAGGCTCCTCAAAGTCTCACGAGTTCTCACGTTACAGCTATGTAGATGACTCAATTCTTGCTTTCATTACCCCCCCATCTGACAAACAGTCCCCCTCCAGTAATAGGCTGGCTGGGCTAATATGTCCTCCTGAATGCCAACACAAACACAGCTTTAGTAAGGAAGCTGCATTTCCCAATGACTGATTCACCAGCCCGAGACCTGAACATCTCCCTGGAAAACATAGACCGCCAGGAAACTCCTGGTAAACCAGTGCTAGGACACTCACTTTCTCCCAGAACATCACTGCCCTGCACTTCCCGCATCCTTATATCTAATCAGTGGGAGCGGGACTCAAACCATCATTGTGGTCTGAACGATGCATCGATACATTGGCATAGCTAGATAACACTTCAAGCAAGATGCATCCAACTGGCCACCTACATGTCCAGGAGATTAATGTTTAGTAATTATGCTAGAACTTACTAATTTCCTAATGCTAATGTACCAACTATGGTTGTATTTTCTCTAAGGTGTCCCTACTACAAGGAACACAATCAAGTTATAATTGTAGTTCGAGGGAGAAATGTATGTACACCAACAGAGTAATTTCAAGAAACACAACAGATAACTGCATATTCATTTAATTGGTAAAACTCAAAACCTGTGCATTATTTTTAAAGGTATTTTCATGGAGCTAGCCATTTCAGTGAGTACACATTCTAAGGCTGTTAAAAAAAAAAACATTTTCTAATATCTCATTTGTATCAATCCAATTTTAAAATGTAGATCTTGTATTTACATTTAGTCCATTATTTTGGTGCATCGTCAGACTCATACCAGCCCTATAGTCAACATCCAACCGTTTCACACGATCGAAGCAGCTTCTGGTCCTGTGCAACATGTCGTACGGTATATATGATACGATGCTTTCTAACATTAACCCTGCTTAGTCTTTCAGCACAGCTGAGTTTCTCGCCAGCAGCCAGGTCACCACTAGTTGAGTGAACAAATGTGTAACTGTCCATGCCAATCAGCTTCACTCACTGAAGATGAACAACTGACTGAGGAAACCAAGCTCCCTACACTGTACACTGGGGAGAAGAGATGTGCACTGCACCTACATTTCAATACTCATACATTTCATATGAAGTTACATTTAAGATTCCTTGTGATTTCAGAATTAATACATCTCTATGAAAGACAAAAGTGGAGTAGTGTTCCCTTGTCTGTGCGTTTCTCTAACCAGATACTCCACACCGAAGCATGAGGTGCAACACTGACACGCAGTTGCTTTTAATATGCACGAGGCAGAAATGGCTGAACGTGCTTAATTAGTGGATCAACACTGCATAAAATCGCTATCAGCCCGGCTTTCCGGTCTGCGCGAGTTTGGCACTATCAAAATAACCATCGACACAGCAGTGCATTTATGTGGTAAAATTAATTTAAAAATGAAAAAAGAACCTTAATTCTCAAGATGTTTACCTTTCCCGGTCACGTTTCCTAACCCACAAATCGAACGTGTGCAGCTGAAATTGGTGTAAAAACATGGGGGTAAGCTGGACGCCGGTCGGAATGTTCGCCGACACTTTGTGGACGGAGATAAGGCGGATGAGTGTGCCCTCATTAAATATATACGTTTCTCTGATAGCTGCCCAAAAACAGGGAGAGGGGGAAAACAACAGTACCGAAAGCAACACAAAGACAGCAGCAGACCCGCAATTAATGATACAGTAAGACAGAGGCGTCTCTCACACTCACACAGACACACACACAGAGAGGAAGAGAGAAAATAATTACACCCTTTCAAAGCGACAACAGAGAACAAGAGCCAGAGGGCACAGGGAGGGGATGGAGAGGAAAGAGGAGGAAGAAATATAAACTATTTTGAGACTGGGAAATTGTGAGAGATGAGGAGAGAGCAAAAAATAAAGAACGAGTGCGTGAGAGAGTAAAGAGTGACGATGAGACACACACACACACACACACACACACACACACACACACAGAGAGAGAGAGAGAGAGAGAGAGAAAGAGAGAGAGAGTTGAATTTGAACGGGGGGGGGACTTACCGGTGAGGACAGCCTTGGCGGAGGGGTCGGCCAGGTCCAGGGCAGATTTGCCGTCCGTGTTGCGGATGGTGGGGTCAGCCCCATGCTGGAGCAGCACTGTGCAGGGGAGACAGAAGCAGTCCCTTAACTCGGGCAGGCACAGGCTGCCGATGCCGCTCGCAGGTAGCGATCTCCTCGGCATGGCGCGGACATAAACAGTCATCGCACGCCAGTGTGTCAGAGAGGGAAGGGGAAGAGAAAAAAAGAAGAAAAAAAAAGAAAAAGAGCAGCAGGGAGAGGGAGGAAAAATAAAAAAAGGAAAAGACAAAAAAATATGTACACTGCAGTGAGGCAGAGGATGGGGTGAGGGGGAGAAAAATCCTATGTTATTACGGGAGTCAGACTCCAGGCAGGACCATGTGACTGGATCACAGGTATGAGCGTGGAATATCAAATCATTTTTTATTCCAGTCTCTAACTCCCGCTGTCTTTCTCACTCGCTCCCCATTTTCCCAACCTCTCTCTTGGAAACCGATTTTCGGCATGCCAGTGCTTTTTAACCACACAACCCCCCTTTCCCTGTCAGCATGCGGCTCTCAGGCAGCACACCTACAACAGACACTGTCCCCGAACTGTCCCTCTGCCCCTTTCCCCCCTTCCCCTTCCCCAGTCTCTATCACTCTCCCTCGCTGTCACTCTCAGATTCTCTTTCACTCTTTCCCCATCTTACTCTGACCCAACTCGCTCCTACCCCAGCCTGCTTAATGACAGGAGCTCTGACTGAGCTGCGCAGCGTCAACTGCGGCCGGAAGCGTTTCGGAAAGCTGGAACTGGGAAACCAACCCTCTCTGCATCCTTTAACTGTGTCGAGATGCAGGATAAGCTGATCAACAAAATACAGAGGGAGACACTGCCCCCAGTAGTGAGGAGTAGTGAGGAGAGAGAAGGGTGGAGGGAGGGCACCATGCAAAAACAAGAAAAAATCACCTATACAGAACAGAATATAATACAATACAATATACTATACTGATCCCCAGACGGGAAATTTGCCTTACCACCAGCTTCAGAGATAAAAACCATTAAAACAGATATTATATATACGATTAAGAGAGATATAAGACATATAATATCTGACTCAATGACAAACACATTGTAGGAGGATTCTGATGAGGGAAATAAAAATATGGGAATATAATTGTCTAGCCTCTGGTAAAGGCATGACAAAAAAAATATTAACATTTTTTGCTAGCCATCTAGAGCTGAGCACACACATCACCTTTTTTCTTTGGAGAATGTGCCACACAGTGCTACAGTACAACCTCCAAGATACGAATGCATTGAGGTCGTTCGTTTGCAACTTTGAAATTGATGCCAAAATATACCTGTTTTAATTTGACTCATTTATTGATTGGAATCGTGTATTTGGCTCACTGTGGTCTTATTTTTGATACTCTGAGAGGACACTCTCATTGTGTAGCTAGAAGCCTTAGTTTAATTTAACAACCAATTATCAAACCTACAGTAATCAGGATCTCAATGACATCAATAAAAGAAAATCTATGTCAATTTTCCAAACAATCAATCTAATTTTCAGTGCCCCATGTTGCCTTTCCCACATTGTATTCAAATGTTTTTTCAAGTTTTTTTTTTTTTTTCAACTTTTTTAAATCAATGGGAAGTGTGTTTTCCTTTAATGCATTTTTGCATCTGTGATAATGAGCTTATGCTACTTCCGGTTCCATGTCCCATTTGGTTGACCGGTCAGCCCATAACTCTGATAGTTTGGATTTCCACTGACTAAAACAACAGCGTTATATAATATAGTTCCACAGAATGGAACATGAGTTGTCCTAGCTGCTCATCCATCGAACACATTGAACACATCTGTCCTGCGTTTTTGTATACAATCTGCATGACCTCACCATAAAGCCCTGTGCAAGCAGTGCAACAAAGAACATGGCAGTTGCTGACCTTCACTTTTCAGTATTCCAGAATGTAGCTATTCATAAAATGATGAAACATCTTTGAACACGTTTTGACCATTGCACCCTCAAGATCAGGGTTCACTCTTCATTGCAGTGCTGCTACAGAGGCTTTCTTAACCCCGTTCTTTTAATACGTGTGTCTTTCTAATCGCTATACTGCAAGCTAGCCTAACACCCACAAGAGACAGTCCCCATTGCACTTTCAGAAAAGCAAACACCAATGAGACATTAACACAAGCATAATTTCAGTGGGCAACCTGTACTTTCATTCTATTGATGGGAATTCGTTTTTTGGTCTGCTGGGGAATATTTGTTAAATAAGGCTAGTCCACAACAACAAAAAGTCTTATTAAAAACCCCCCCAAAAAAACACTTTCCACAGACTTTTATTCTCGCCATGGAACAGATTGCAAAACGTTTTGCAATGTCTCTAGCCGATTTGGTTGTAACGAACTTGTATAGAATGTCAAAAAGGCTCGGTGCCTCAGCTCAAACTGGAAATGACAGTTTTTTATCAGCTGTCACTTTTTACAGATTGCTAGTATAAATCTGTAGCAACATCATCATGAGTGTATTACATGACCGTACCGGCTTCCTATTGGCACACGCCTACACATTTGTTTCAGTCCAGAATGCCATTACACTGAGATCTAAGTCACAATAAACTTGACCTACAGCAAAAACAAGCATACTTTCCCATGGTAGCCATATAAAAAGCACAGCATCACGAGGATACAATTCACAGAGGGACGCCTGAAACAGCCTGCCTATCTATAACATGTCACGCAACAGGCCAGGCTTCACTCAACCCAGTTACCCCCTGATAAGTTCCTTCCATCCACAATACTCTCCCTGTTACCCTGGCTTTAAAAATACATTACAATAGTAGCCATTCAAAAATAAATTGATTCAGACTGCAAACTCGGAAAAGAGGTTGGACACTGTAGGTTTGAAACAAAATTGGACTCCCTTGTTTTGGGTACACGGGCGCTTAGAATTCAAAATCTTGTTACGGTTCTTCTTGCAAACAAAAGGATGTACCCAGATTTGGAAAGTTCCATGTTGAAAATGATAGTGCAGGGTACTTTAATCATTATCTCATTGTAAAAGGGATGGATTAAGAGAGTGGCTCAGAGTTCGGGCCGGTCCAGGCGCCTGAAATAAATCAATCCTCAAACAGACAGCCGATACAATTCCCCAGCAATAAGAGGCTGAAATGGCAGGTGACTGGGAACGGACACCGAAACCGTCCGCCTCGACAAAAAACATAGCCGAAGGAAACACCTTTCCCCCCCTTCCAAGGAAACCTAACACAGCCCTTAAAACACTGGAGAAGAGCCACAAATTCAACGAATTATCTGGAACTGACAAAAATTGAACTTCTTGTTAGCTACAATGTCGTGAAATGTCTGCAGTCTGCACGAGATCCAACACTCATTTGTGCAGCAATCTGTTAAGGCCCTCGGAGGTGCAGCGGTCTTTACACCCACACTACAAAACCCAGGGTCCTTCAAACCATTATACACCATTCCTTCCACCTACAGTATAACCCCAGAAAGCATTTAATGCATTGCAGGATTTCGACAATGAACCATAACTCTTAAGACTTTCTCATGTACTTACATTTTCTTAAGTTTAAGTTTTGTTTCTTTTTTAAAGGTTTTTTTCCTCTCCCTATTTTTTTCTAAATGCATTTATTTTTTACATCGGGAGTTGATATAAAATGACTTCTCCCGAAACCACTCGATTCAGTCCACAGACCCTGGGTCTAACCAGCAATGCGTCGGTAGCAGAGGGGAACAGACAGGATTGGGGATTATGATTCAGCTCAGTGGGCAGAGAGGACTGCTTCACGCAGGAGCTGACACCGGAGGGGAGGAAGTGGCGAGAGCCCGCTGTCTTCAGCCCTGCTCCCCTACCTCCCAATGCCCCCATGACTCAGTCACCGCGAAACAAATGAACACACGGCCCCGTCTCGGGACTGATGAAGTGTGATGGCAACAACGCCCACTGCAGGGATGAAAAATACCTTTTAATAGAAAAAGCCCAAAATATACGTTTCAATATTTAATTCCATACCACCTTTACGGGGCTGTACTTGGTGCTTCTTAAATAATCCTTTTTCGTTTCTCTTAAAAAGAGTCTGCATTTTTCCCTTTTTTTTAAATCGGTTGGTCTGTTATTTGAGGTCTTTGTGACATTTGGTCAAACCACCTTCACTTTGATTACAAACCCTTTGGTAGCTAGATTCGCCCCTTCCAAAGACACGTCTTCGCTGTGGGTTAGCTTTACCTGAGGCGAGGTGGAGGTGTCCACAGCAAACTGACCCGCAGATAGGTTGAGCAGGTTAGCCTCAAGTCTCGGAGAGTCAAGAGCGAGTAGGCATTTTTTATCCTGTGCAAACTGCTACGGCTAAAAAGGTGCAGTTTTTAATGCTTAGCCTCCTTCTAGCTAGGTAGCACGGTCTGGTTCATATATCAGACAGGCCATGGCACGGATTTTTAACAGTCTAATACCGCAGCCTACATGATTACGAATCTGTAAATGCCTTTTCCCCAAAACATTTAAATTGTTCATATCCCCAAATTCACTCACTTGACATCATGTATTTTAATTTACAGTGATAGTGCACTCAAAACCTTATTTAAGTTTCTACTGAACAGAACTAGATCTTATTTATAAAACAAATGATTATACTTATGAAATATATGCTATCCACTGAAAAGCAGAAGCACAGAAAGTCTGCAACCAATTATGATTCATTCAAAAACAAATTCATTTTCATTTTGTTTGCGCGCAGCTTAGCTAATGTATTAGCTCGTGGTAGTTTTGATATTTTGATTTTTTAAATTATTTGTTTCTGATTTTCTCCCACTTTTCTCCCAGTTTAGTAGCCAATTACAGCCTCTCTTTTTCATGTCAATCTCCTCCTCGTATTGCGAGTTCGCTGCCGTAGCCCTGAGACCGGCAGTGACAAAAGCGAAGCACCGTCTCCTCCGAGCTAGCACTCGCCAAGCCGTCGACCGTAACTCCGGTACTCCAGAGACACTCCTATATGCAGCAAACTCATGTCGGCTTCCCTCCCCCTCCCTGGGGTGGACAGCCAATTGCCACACTCTAGTAGCACTCCTGGCCAGAGCCGACACTCGCGCAGCTGATGTGGTCGAACCTCGGTCACAGTGGGCAGCTTCGAACGCTGTAACCGCTTATTTTAATTAAAGTAAAGTTCTGAAATCCCAATATGATTTGAAGGTTTTGCTGGGGGATGCATAATCTGTAATACTTTAATTAGTTAGGTAAGCTACATTAACATGAACAACTGTTTGTTTTTAAATGTATTTATATTGAATTATTCTTACTGTGAATATTTAAATTATGTTTAAAATTGCCGGTAAAAACCTCGTGATTTGTATGGGTTTTTAAACATCCCCAGGTTACATTAGAAGATAAACTAATATTTTACCTCCCCTACTGTACTGTATGCTCAACATTATCTGCTATAATCTTTTTGTTATGATCCCTTCAAAACAGAAACAACAAAGGCACAAGGATCAGGATTTTTCCTGTGCCATAAGCTCTGAAATCTCAAACCTTGAGTGTTTTGCCAACAAATAGCTATGTTATACTTGGGTGTAGGCAGGTTAGGTTACTAAATGACTTAATGTGCTGATTACATTTTAATTTCAAGATTTTCCTCTTTTTTTTCTCCTTTTTAATGTTACTTATGTTATTCGAGTTATATCATTTGATGGAGTCTTAAGGCCACTGACATTCCAAGCATGACTTTTATGTCCCACTCTCTCACCACCGAATATCGTCAGGACGCGACACTTTCGGTGTCTGTGACTCCTGCAGTGACAGACGAAACATGACACTTGCACAGCCTGAAAAAAGCCTGCATCTAACAATGTGGGAAAATAATGCAAGCGTCTTCATTTTGAAGTCTTTCAAATTAACTATCAAAATTTCACGATTCTCAGTGAAAAACCTTCCCATTAAAACAGAAACAACAACAGAAACAACAATAAAAAAGCCCTAAGTACTGTTGTCAAGAGGTGGTGTTTTTTTGCTTTATTTCATTCTGAATGAGCCAGCACAAGTGTGAATGAAAGGTGTCTGGCCACTTTTTATTCCCCTCATCTCTAGTTCTTACTGAATTGGCCTGGACGTAATGAACAATAGCACTTCACAGCAGCTGACGGCAGAAAGTAGTTTTCCCACCACTGAAAAGAGCAATTTGTTTAGGTAAATTGGAGTGATAACACATTTTAGAGCAGCAGAAGCACTACCCAATTTTTCTATGGTCTGGAAAAGAGAATGAGTCAAACAAAGTGCAACAGAACTGGAAAAGGTTAAGGATTGTTGTTCATAACGTGGGATGCTGTGCATCTTCTTGTCATCGTATCCTGGTTTCCACTGACCCCTCCACTGGCTACACACAGCACGGAGTCCCTCCGTCTAACTTCGGCGAACTGCATCTGAACCGGAACCACTGTGTAAACCGGAATCAAACCACCTCTGGGAGGCATTGAAACCGGGCAGCCCTCCCAGCAAGCTAGTCAGGCAATGTGGAGGGAAACTGCCGAGTCATCCGCCCACAAGCATAGGAGGTTTAAGATGCCCTCTTTGTGCCCTTGGCAATGCTGTACACCTCAACTTCATCTCATGATTCAAACACTTTGCTGCATGAGTCCTCATCATCAGACAAATCCTGGTCTGATACCATCCTCAGGGAGTGGATAAATGGGACTGAAGCAGGGCTATTAAAATGTGATTACAACTGCCTCAGATGCATCTACACATTGAAGCGAAATGAGAACTACTTGTAACTGCTTTGTACTTTCATATTCTAACCATTTGTGGTGCGCAGACCCAATTCAGGACCCAATTCTCATCAATGTAGTGACATTTGAGTGCAGTCTGTTTGAGTTGACCAGAGATTGCGATGTAATTTTCTCTGCAAAAAAGGCCACATTGACAAGTTGGAACGATCAAAAATCTGATCAATGTGCTGCCAGAGACCCAAGTCATCGCCAACATCTCCGCTCACTTCATTCAACCGTGTACGCTGCTCCAATGACACCAGTACTTGAAACCTGTCCAAAGACTGAGCGGGAGACAGGAAGAGCAATCTACAGTCGACAAAGGTTTCCAAGGGTGAAGGTCTTACCGATGCACACATCGATCTTCCCCTTGATGGCTGCCTCGTGAAGCGGAGTGTAGTTCCAGTTGTCGCGGGCGTTGGGGTCGGCGCCCTGGCACAGCAGCAGGCTGACCACCTCGGCGTGGCCGAAGGAGCAGGCGTTGTGCAACGGGATCAGACCGCCGTCGTCTCGAGCGTGCACATTGGCGCCGGTCTGCAGGAGGTGCTCCACTACGTCCTTCCTGCCAAACCCTGTGGAGGAAAGACATGCAACTCAGCTTATATTAAGAGGCACTGAACGGCGACAACAGGAATACTATAAATGACTGATCTCATGATAATATGCTTTAATTGGTCATTTGACAGCATGATCTCAACACTTTGAAGGGAAAGTGTACAACGTATTCACGGTTGAGATTATTCACATTTTCAGGTTAAGCACATTGTATTGTGGGCTGCTGGGTGGCTTATCCTTATACTGGCACTGTTCTAGTGTGTGAAATATACTTTTATTAACAGTAAATTGAACCAGTCAACATTCACTAATATTTTGAATAAAAAGTATTCCCAAAAGTGTAATTCAAACCACTGTTCATGTATAGGCAAGATATTAATCAAAAGAGAACAAGCCTATTCCAAACCGACCAAAAAGCATGTCAATTAAGTGTCAAAAGTACATTCCCCAAAATATTAACATACCTACAGCATTGGTCGGATTGTGGAAAGCTGATGTACCAAATGAACACAAATAGCCCTTTTAACTCCTAATACAGTTATTCTATTACTTTAATTTAGACTAATCCTTTAGTCCTATATACAAAAATATTCCATACCGAGTAAAGGTATCTCCAGATGTGTATTTTAACTTGATATTTTTCACGTCTTTTTCACCCAATATCCATCTTAGCCTTTGTCTTCATTTTAAACCATCGATCTGTGAAGCATAACATCTGCCTAGGTGCTGTATACCTGCCAGCCTCCCTTCCCTCTAATGGCAACATTCCAGCATCTCCCAGAGATCCAGAAGCTTGGCCTGAGAGCAAAGGGAATATTAGGCTGCATGGCCTTTATAATACTGCTGGTATGATTTATATGTGGATCAAAGAGAGATAATGTGTTTTGAGTCTAACTAAAACTTTTGCGTAACTCACCTATCCCCCCATCTTATAAGTGCCACACCATCCAATTGTTTTTTTATTCCCATAAAACGGTTTACCTTAAACCTAACTTGTTGTTACGAGCTTACAAGATGTTTGCCTAGATTCCTGTTGAAATCCATGTCCACAGTGAAATTGTTACATTTGCCATAATTTACAACCATACATAATGAGTGCCAGGTGACTACAAGTAAGAATATTACTCAAACAAGCACCTTATGGGCTTATAAGGTGGGTGGATAACAAGTGGAATTGAAACATTTCTGTTCAATGTCTGGTAGTGTTGTCATGATACCACAATACCAGTAAAAGTATTTGTAATTATATAAATTTAAAATAAACTTTTGACCATTTAAAAAAAAAAGATAACCGTATCTCAATAAAAGCCAACACATTAAGTATTGCATGTGGTGCATATTTCTTCATTAACATCACTGTGATAAGTTTAAGTTATGATATGACTATTTGCTGCATTGTTCTAAGTCTCAAATACACAACCAAGACAGTAAAATGAATTATTAGACTAATTTGTCTAATATGTATTACATTGTGACAGTAAGATAAATGAAACAGGTGGAGCAAATGTTTTCTGTTAACATTTCAGCAACTCTACCCTGTAGCCACGACTGACTTATTAAAAATTTAAATACAAATTCTCACTATGGCCATTTCAAAGGATCTTACTGACCTTTTAACCAAATTACTGGCCATTTATAACCAATTCCTTTTGCCTCGGCATCTGCCATATTTTATGAAAATTAATTTGGAAATTAATGATGAATTATACAAATGTATAAATTATTCAAAACTATTAAGTACTCTGAAATTATTCAAATTGTACAGTACGCCATAGTTTTTATCTAACTTTTTTCTTCTGTTATAATTCGTTCCCTAGTTAAATGGTATCCAGAAGAAAAAAGGAAGCAACAGGGAATTTGCTTCGGTTTATTCAAATAATGCATTCATGTATGGAGAATAGATCTATGGAAAAGCGAACAACCGGCCTATGTGGCAAACATTGTTATCGTTAGCGAACGACCATTTGTACAAAAATGTAAGTGCAGTGACCACAAAACTACCACTAACTAGTTAGTTATGCCACTTTTCCACCGCACAATACGGCACAGTACGGTACGACAATCATCCGAATCTGTAACTATCCCCTTCCCGGATCGAGTCCCTGTGTTGTTTTTGCATCGCGCAACAGAACTGTGAAGATAGGAGGAGTTAGATAGGAAGAGTTATCTGAAGTCAGAAAAAAGAATGCGATCTTCTCCCGGTATTGTGATATTTAAAAATGGCGGTTGTGTCTGAGCCGGTCTGAGATGTAGCGTGACGATTACGCTTGACCAATGGTCTGCAGTATTGCTAGCTCCACCCTTAACTCCTTGTTAGATAGGCTATATGAACAGAGACAAGGCACTCCATGGTTCACAGGCACTCCAAGCTAACCGTATCACCCGTAATTTTGTGTTTTAAAGCATACCTCCTTAAGGCACATGAGTGTACCATCAAAAACATTTCAAAATGCTCAACAACTGCACTTTATTGTTTATTAAACTCTTTTCACATGAATCATTGATAGTGTATTTTTGTCTCATAATGTGAAATGGCAGTATAGTAAGCTACTAGTAGGTTACTATATAGAGAACACCATTGTCCTCTAGCGGTCATGCACAATAGGACCATTTGCAAAAAGACACAATAACCAAGTCGAAAAAGTTAGGCAGAAGATGAGGACTTTATTGAGCTGCACTGAGGGCATGAGGAGTTATTTACTCCATCAGCAGGCACCTACTACAATAAATAACCGAAGCACAATAAGCAGAGAGAAATAGCCATAGTGCTTTGTAAAAACAGTATGTGAATTTGTGTGCCCTAGAGCTATGTTCAGTGCTTTATAACCTTACAGGGCAGCAGCACAGACCTGTGTGTTACACTGAATCGAAGCTGAATCCTTATGGGGTGGCACACGTTAGTATTCTCCAATTTATCATGTGTGTGCGAATCCAGACTCCACCGATTCTGCAGTAGCCCAACTATATGGGGTGTCAGGTTAATTTAAAGCACACTCGTATTTCCAAGAATCATGATATAGGTACTATAGTTATGGGGCCAAAAACCAATTAGGCAAGCTCAAACAATTGCAGCAGTTTAACCTCAACTTGACTTACAGAAAGAGAGAAGCGTTAAGAATTCAGTGGCTCAATACAATAACATCAATTAAAGGAGCTGGTTTTCAAACTAAAAGAAAAAGTATTGCCTGTCGGAACAGCCCAAATGAACATAATCACGTCACACATAATGACAAAAACACACACGCATACGCGCACGCACGCACACACGCACACGCAAGCACTCGCACGCACGCGCACATCTCTCTGGACTTCTTTAGACAGAATGATTGAGGCACCTGACAGGTGGTGTTTGATAGGGCCTCCGGAGGCACACAGGACTGGAGTGAACAATGAGACTGGAATCCATCAAGCTGGAGGAGCCAGTCTCTCGACTTGATCGAGGCAAAAGCTGATCAGAATACTGATGCGAATCCTAAACGTCTCCTTTGTGGCATCACTCACAGCATTTTTTCCGGCCAAATAGGCTCAGAGTGCATTAAATAGTTGCTCCAATATCAGGAGGAGCAGTGAGAGGCCATGTCTCCAATAAGCTGAGGCGTTCTAAAGGGTGGCGCCCACAGCGGAATGGAGTGACCTCATATTTAAGCCGCGGTCCTGCCCAAATTCCCAATAATAATATATTTCCATTTCATCACTGCACTTGCAAAGAAAGCTTCAGTGGTTTTGCTGCATCAAGGGACTTCACAAGTTGGCCTGTATAAACATTACAGGGGTGCAACTAATGCTGTCCAAGTCTATGCGGTTACATGCACCTTCAAATTCTGAAGGCAAATAGGAGGGCTCAATCATTGCAGACAAGTTATCATCAACTTAATGCTCTGACATTAGCTGTGTTATATGACACAGGCATTCAGAGATAATCTTTGCTGGTGATTTAGCATGGAAAATGTGTAATAATAATAATAATACACTAATTTGCAGTGATACCAATCTGAAACAGTAGCAGTATAAGACCAAATATATTTTCACAGCAGGGTATGAACACAGGCTACGTATTGTGTCTGTGTCACTTGGCTTTGGTGAACAAAGCCTCTCTGTTCATGTGAAACATGACACTAAACAGTCTGACTTTCAGGGATTTAAATCGTTTTGCCATTTTTCACTGATAGATCATGCATCATCAACTGTCATATGTGTCATCAGCAATCGTAATTCACAATTTAAGTTAGCTGCTCTGTTCATTCTGAATTGAGCTTTTCCGTTACAGGCTACTGTAGGTGGATTATAGGCTACTTTTGCTATCAGGACCCTATAAATCAACAGTGGGTTAATAACCTACACTTTAACAGTGTTTAAAAGTGACCTCACTCAAAAGAAGTAGCCTCTCTTCTTCAGAGATTCCTTCCAAAATTCCATAGCTTGGTTGGAGAATGGATGGAGACCACACTGGATACATGTTGTCTTTTTCATGATAATCAAATCAGGCCTCCAACTAACATTTTCAGTTGTTGGCACCAGCACATGATTTGGTCGCACCAAACATTTGCCGCGGGGCAACGCGGAATAATGAGTAATCATTTTTTTTATTACTCTGCCATTGTTATCAGACATATTTTATAGATTTGCTGTGACATACTTTAAAAATCTAACGATGAACACCCTATCACCAGTTTCAAATGTTAAATATCAAATGTCGCACACCATTTCTAAATGTGAACTGTAACAACTATTTCAGCTGTAATGAGATTAAGCATCTGAATTTCTTCCTTAGTGTGGTAGTTCATATTTATAATACAATAAAAACTTTCTTCTGACCTACTTAAAACACTTCTATAATACTTATTTACCAAAATAAATAACAGAAAAACAGAAATGCAGCCTTTTGCCTGAAACTTTACTGTGACACATTTAATGGGACCAGAACCAGATTATGGCTGCTTGCAGGTCTTGCTTTATAAACAGATGCTCTCTGTTTTTTGTATTGTGGCCTACTTAAAGAGCAGGCCCGCTCATATTTGTGGGGAAACGGTTACAATATAATAGCGTGGTCTGCACACAGAATTGCCTGCCTCCGAATTCCAAATAGCCCTTACTAAACGGTCTACGAACAATATAGTTTTTCTCTTGAGGTTCTGCTTTTCACACATTTCTGACGCAGGATTGTCACTTCCTTTTGTTTAGAATTTCACAATGTTCCTTCGCATACAAAAGAGCAAATATGAACATTGACCTACAATTATTCCACTGAAAGTATATTATAGCTAGCTGTAGTAGCTAACGTTACACGTTTTGCAGACTTCACTGGGGAGAACTACGGGAATAAGATGAGAGGGTGGAGGGGCGGTACACACTTTTCACTGCTAGGCAATACAGCTGACAAGCTAGATAAACAGTCTGTTCCGTTGGTAACATTGACAAAAATGGATGGCATTACAAGACGAGCACCCGAATATAACCCCTCCATGCCGCTGATGTCTCTCCAAGCTTTATTCTTTTTGTTTAGATCACGAAAATTTAGTGAACTTAGGTTGTATATCTCTGGTAACGTTAGTTTGTACACA
Organism: Aldrovandia affinis; assembly: GCA_029706075.1. Lineage (NCBI taxonomy): Eukaryota > Metazoa > Chordata > Actinopteri > Notacanthiformes > Halosauridae > Aldrovandia > Aldrovandia affinis. The sequence goes on from JAINUG010000100.1 coordinate 631,622, forward strand.
GCTAACACAGCAAAGTTCCCTGAGCGCTCCGCATGAAAAACACGAGGCATGTCACAAGGGTAGAGGAGCACGGCTAGTGCCCACTAGTGAAGGGCATTATGAATCACTTTGCTGATTCAAATCGTTTCGTTCAGTTCAATACGGGTCAGTGACTCCGTTAATCGTTCAGTTCAACTTCCGATTAGTAGGCTACCAAACGCTGTAAAACGGAAGTTGAACTGTAAGTTTGCACTCTATATTATACCCACAGAATTACGATAATATTGCATGTTATAATCTTAGAAATACAGCTGATTTTATTTTTTTATTTTACTTTGCAGTTTCAGGGAATCTCGCGTCTGAGTGTCAATGCTTGCATTTGTCTTTAGAGAGCATTTAAGAAAGCAGTACAATATAGTCACGGATTCGTTCTTGGTACCGTGTCAGTGTACTGTATCAGCTTACTGACTCTGAGAACATTTCTTCAGTTCGTTCAGTCAGCGCAGTTCAGTTTATTAGAGTAATCCAGTATGTGGATCTAGTATGGATGTCCAGTATCGTTTCTAATAGAATGCTTAGTGGTAAGCCTGTCCACAAACATTTTTGGGGGATTTCAACAGGCAATATAAGTATCGCAAGCACAGAATTTGGCGCAGCCCACTGCCTGCCTGGTGAATCAAAGGAACGAATCATGTAAGATCAGCGATTCAGTACACCCAGTTCACTTCACTGATTCGTTAGTAATATTTGTGAACTGCGCATCACCAGTGCCCACATACCACTGAAAACAACCAGGAAAAGGGCACTGCCACTTTGGAAAACGCTTTTGTGATCCCAGCCTTCTCGTTTCATGAAAACACTACAAAATGATGATGGACAATTATCCAAGTTCTTATATGGTTGATCTTTTTTAGTTTTTTGCGACATTGTTCAGACGCAATATTATATTGATATTGATATTTTCTTACAGTAGTGACTGACAGTATCAGGGTTTTCCCAGTATCGGGGGTCACTACTGTAAGTAGTGGTGGTATATAGAGGTAAAATAAGTTGATAATGTATCACTTGCTCTGTTTGCGGAATGAAGGAATAAACCTGTCACTGGCGAATGTGTATAACGTAACCCCAGACAGACGAGAGCAGAGATGTTGCGTGACACAAAAACTTTACCAACCTTGTTCAATACATTTACGCCTACTAGTGTACAGAAGTGTAAGGACACCATGTCACATAGGCTGCGCAGAAGTATAAATTGCAGAGTGCTCTGCGACGTGTTGCAGAGGATGTCGCGTCGCAGTCGCGTTGCTTACACAGTAGCATGTAGAGGCCTTTATGCGCAGCCTATGCGACATGGTGTCCTTACCCTTCTATACACTAGTAGGCGTCAATGTATTGAACAAGGTCGATAGTTTTAATGAAAGCAGGGAAACTCCTGTACCTTCAAACATCTTCAGCCAATCTTTACTGAAGCTGGTTCATTTTATACCGCGTCGAACAAATGATGCTAGCTATCTATATTATTAGCTACTGTTAGCAAGCTTTATTTGGCCGTGATACCATGTTGCTAGCTAGCTAGCGTCATCAATAGTTTTACTTAGCTGATGTTAACATAGATATACAGTGGGGAAAATAAGTATTTCACCCCCTGCTGATTTTGTGAGTTTGCCCCCTTACAAAGAAAGGAACGGTCTATAATTTTCATGGTAGGTTCATCTTAACAGTGAGAGACAGAATATTTAAAAAAATCCCAGAAAATCACATGGGCAAGACCAAAGAATTGTCTAAGGACATCAGGGACAAAATTGTAGACCTGCACAAGACTGGAATGGGCTACAAGACCATTGGCAAGCAGCTTGGTGAGAAGGAGTCAACTGTTGGTGCGATAATTAGAAAATTGAAGAAACACCAATTGACCATCAATCTCCCTCGGTCTGGGGCTCCACACAAGATCTCACCTCGTGGAGTGAACCTGATCATGAGAAAGGTGAGGGAACAACCCAGAACTACACGGCTGGAGCTTGTTGATGATCTCAAGGCAGCTGGGACCACAGTCACCAAGATGACCATTGGTAACACACTACGCCGTAATGGATTCAAATCCTGTAGTGCCCGCAGGGTCCCCCTGCTCAAGAAGGCACATGTACAGGCCCGTCTGAAGTTTGCCAATGAGCACCTGGATGATTCAGAGGAAGCTTGGGAGAAAGTGCTGTGGTCAGATGAGACTAAAATCGAGCTCTTTGGCATCAACTCGACTCGCCGTGTTTGGAGGAAGAAAAAAGCTGCCTTGGACCCCAAGAACACCATCCCCACCGTCAAGCATGGCGGTGGAAACATTATGCTTTGGGGCTGTTTCTCTGCTAAGGGGACAGGACAACTTCACCGGATCGAGAGGAGGATGAATGGGGTCATGTACCGGGAAATCTTGGGTGAGAACCTCCTTCCCTCAGCCAGGACACTGAAAATGGGTCGTGGATGGGTGTTCCAGCATGACAATGACCCAAAGCATACGGCTAAGGCAACAAAGGAGTGGCTCAAGAAGAAGCACATTAAGGTCATGGAGTGGCCTAGTCAGTCTCCGGACCTTAATCCTATAGAGAATCTGTGGAGGGAGCTGAAGCTTCGAGTTGCCAAGCGACAACCTACAAACCCTAAGGATTTGGAGAGGATCTGCAAAGAGGAGTGGGCCAAAATCCCTCCTGGGATCTGCACAAACTTGGTGACCAACTACAAGAAACGTCTGACCGCTGTGCTTGCCAACAAGGGTTTCTCCACCAAGTACTGAGTCATGTTTTGCTAGGGGGTGAAATACTTATTTTCCTCAATAAAACACAAATAAATGTTTAAAATTCATATAATGTGATTTCCTGGGATTTTTTTAAAATATTCTGTCTCTCACTGTTAAAATGAACCTACCATGAAAATTATAGACCGTTCCTTTCTTTGTAAGGGGGCAAACTCACAAAATCAGCAGGGGGTGAAATACTTATTTTCCCCACTGTATACAGGTATGGTATTACATATGTCTATCGCTGCATTACTGCACTGATCTCTTGCGCAAACTATATAACTTACCATGTATTACTGCACATCTGGTAAGTCGCTCTGGATAAGAGCGTCTGCTAAATGCTTAAAATGTTAAATGTTAAAAATGATGTACTAGCTCGATGAACAATGACTATGACACCTCCGCCTCCATTCGCTAACTAACCAATCAATGGCGCGTTTGATTTTTGTGCTAGGGACGCGACATCCTCTGCAACATCCTCTGCGTAGGTCTTAGAGGTTGCGTTGATGTTGCAGAGCCCTGGTTGTGTTACTGTCGCTCGAGCATGTAGAGAGAGGCCATTAGCCAGAAACAGCCAGGATAGCCAGCTACAGAAGCTACAATGAGGCCCTACTACCAGATCTAAGCGTCAAGTGTAGCCTATACAATTACAATTTTATGTGATAATATTGTAGTGAATTCGGAGGGCAGCAGTCTTTTACGGATATAAAATGTGGATATGTGTCCAGTAAATCCGTCCAATTATATACTCATTTTTATTGTAGTGAAAGCAAGTCTCAACTTGCTCTTCATCAGACATGGCAAAATAGCCAGTTTGCTATTGGCAATGGTATTAAGGGGGAAAGCTGATGATCTGATTGGCTATACTGAACCAAACCCTCAACACACCCACAGATTATTTATTCCTCTTAAACCAACCTCTTTTACAACTGTGCCACAGGTGTGCTACCGCCTTTTGTCACCAAACTACTGGAATAGTCTAGGACAGTGTTTCTCAATCCATTCCTACAGGGAACACTGCCCTGGAAATTTTCATTCCAACCTCCAGTCCCAACCTATCATCTGCATCGGTCATTTGTTAATGATCACTTGAGCACGATTAAGTGGTGGTTGGAATGAAAACATGCAGGGCAGTGCGCCCTGTAGGAATGGATTGAGAAACACTGGTCTAGGACACGCCATACTGCGCCTCCATCCAGAATTAACGCTACTGTTTGCGCATTGCGCTTTGACAACAAAACTAGAGCCCTATGTATGTTTTTGGAGCATCGTTCCACATATTATCACAAGCTAATCTAGCGGCTGCAACATAGCCACTTATGAAAAGGCTCCATCAGCCAAACAGCAGCAGTTCAGCTCAGGCTATCAGCTAAGTGGTTTGTTTTTCTTTGATTCAGAGGAAAATGCAGTAGTGAAAACATTCAAATGATTATAAGGATTAGTTTAGGTGAATTTGTTGACAATTAATCAATTACACTAACTCACCATGTAATGTATTGTAAACTGAATTTCTTTCCCCCATCCCTGCAGTACATCATAGTATTTTACTAAACTATGATCGATAAAGGCCAATATGTTGCATCAAACTTAGTCACCCTACATCAGATATCACTTTGAGGTTGCAATGATCGGGGCAAAGCAGAGGCTATGTCCATGTTCCAGGGACCAAGGTGAAGTCACGAGTTAAAGGGTATATTATATTATATTATATTGGCTGAAGTGCCAAATGGCCTTTCTGTCCTCTAATAAACTTGGAAATGCATGGCCCTCCGGACCTTGAAGTCTGGTGCAAGTGGTCAATAAGTATACTGGCCTATTGAAATAAAATACATACTGTATGATGCTTTTATTTTCTATGATGCTTTTATTTTTCTGTAAGGTGACCTTGAGTGTCCTGAAAGGCACCAACAAATAAAGTGTATTATTAAAAGTTAATATGGCTACATACTGTATCATAACAGAGGGGCACTGTTGAATCAATAATACATCCTATCCTCAATGCTGCCACTTATCACCATTTCATTGTAATATATTGCTTTAGACTGCTGACAGAGTTATTTTAACTGCCAGAGGATCAAAATAGCTACCTAACTATCCTCTCTAAGTGCCTTGCAAGAATTAGAGGCTCTTGATGTCAATACGTGGCATTAAATGCAACCGTACCACCCAGACATGGATATATCCTGCAATTTCAACAATTTTCTTACAGGGGAAACTCCCTAAATATTCCATATTTGGTCATTTTCCCCAATCCACTCGAGAGTGGGAAACTACTCCTGCAACAAGATAGATATCATCTCATATGATTAGTATTATAGCCTATAATATATAATTATTTTAATCATCACTGTATCAAAGCAAACATATCAGCATGTCTTAAATAAAAGTATACTAGTAATTTGACTTAAAAATGTGAGCCCTGAATATAAATGATTTTAAATCTAAAAATAATGAATTGCGGTAACAACTGCCAAAATAGGTATGTGCAAATAAGTAGTCTGATTTTTTTTACAGGAGCAAACCAAGTTTGGTGCAGACAAAATCTTGGTTGCAAGTTATCTTAAGTTATGAAAAAGTATATCGAGTCTGACTTTTGTTCTTGCAATGTTTTACTCTGTCAGACATTTACACAAAGACCAGCTACTGCAATAAATCTGTTTTTATGCTGGTGGGAGGAGGATGAGGAAAAAGGAAAGAGAACTGATTTTTTCCCACAAGCTTCCAAATTCTTGACTTTTCAGGCCATCCCTCCAGAGACTACAATATTAAAGCCTAAATCCTCCATGGACTCTTGCTGACTGGGAGTCTGTTTGATGGAAAACAGCAACATGATGCTGCTTTGAGAAAGGCAGTTCTGTTTCTGGCTTCTATTGACAAATTAGCTAGCCTAGGTTTTGTTACAGGAAAACAAGTAAGTATATCCGAGATTTCTTCCTGTGAATTAATACCCATAAGCCAAGCACAACATACAAAGTTATACTGTTCTTTACAAGGAAGATGTTAAATATCTGGTTTCTGACATTCAAACATATCGGTTCTTTTCTTAACAAATAAAAACTAAATGAACATTTATTACTCTTAAGCTGTTTATTATCCTGTTATTTCTACATCAAATGGCACTATATTGAGCACAGAATTGTTTTATCTTAATATGTCCTAATAAAGGATGTGTATCATTACAACTTTGATTTAGTCCAAAGTAAAACAAATCTTTGATATTGGAATACATTTTCAGCTGGGCCATGTTTTTGTCTACAGCATTTGAGTGTTTATAGTTTCATGACATAAGCACCATAACTGTGTAAAAACCTGAGTGTTCATGTAAAAGGAAATGTTGATATTAAAAAAGATTGTGTCCCAGTTTGAACCAAAAAGTTCAGTATTGCCCAACACTGGAAAAACATAATATCGATAGCTAGTAAGCTGATACATTTAGACAAGCTCTTGCCCTCTAGTGACCTGCGAGCACACTCTGTTAAGACAGTATCCAAAGTTACATGTAGCAAGCTGAAGAAACAGTAGTTTTGTACAAGTAAATGTGTACAGGAACCATTCTACTCATTTGTCCATGAGAGGATCAAAGAGGTAGTATAATCTCACACAATCTCTCATAATGTCATACTATGCCTTCAAGTATACAAGGGACAGCTCTGCTCTTAAGAAAATAAAGAGTGAAGTCAAGTGATGCAGTCATATTTTTTAGTAATTCATCTGAGAAAACGATATAGTGAAGCCTTGGATTATAGCTTCATTAGTCAAGAGGCAATATATACAGAGATTTCTGAATGTGTATAGCTAATTCTACCGGCGCTTCTTCAATCTGAGCCATCAGAATGTGTTTGTTACAGCGTAAAACTGCGTTGCCACAAAGCACTGACATATGATCCATTCCCATTCTTATTACAACCCCAATTAATCACATTTCGATTTAATTGACATTCAAGGAAGTGACCAAATACCAACAAATGACAAATACAATTAGATGTGGTGTTATTTAAAGTATCCTAGATGTTTTCATACAAAATAAATGTTCATAAATGAAGATCTAATGATCCTCTCAAATGCATCACTTCAAAATTGGTGGAACAGAAACAGAATTGCTAAATAAACATTTTTTTAAACAATACGTTATTTCAATTCCGCACGTCTGGATATCATTCAATCCAGCAATGGGCCGAAAAAATCCAGAGCCATTCGATCTGACATCAATGGTCTTTTGTACCGTTAATTAGTGGTCTGTCCTCCCTCCAATTGAATAATTAGCGAAGTCAATTAATCGCTTGATGCAGAAAACTTAAATGGCCAATTTATGGAACTAACAAAACGTAAGCAGCTAACGTTAAATAAAAAGTTGCATTTTGTTGTTAATTCCGCAGTACGGCATTACACATTTTCGTTGTACTATCAAACTAAATCTAAATAGAAACACCAGTTAGCTAACAATTACATCCATGTGTAGCAAACTAATTCACTTGTTTATGTCTCAAGAACGAACCGATCCATCAAACTACTAAGATTATCGTTAACGTTAGCTGGCTACTGTTTGCAATAAAGTTGTTATCAGCTAGCTAGTTAGCTTGCGTGGCCTTGCCTCCCCATTCCTTTCAAAACAACTTCTGTAACGTTACAGCTGTTGATAGCTTGCTAGCTAGCTACTCACGCCCCGTAAACACACTAGCACTACTTAGCTAGCTATTCACAAGTTAAACGCGTTTCGAAAAAACAAAACAACGAACTAACCTGCAGCGAAGTGCAGAGGGGTTGATTTGCGCCCAGCCATGTCCTTGGCGTTCACATTCACCGAGTCCACAAGTCTCTTAACTCGGGATACGTCTCCATTGCGACAGGCCTCAAAAAGCTCCCGAAAAGCCCCACTGGTTCCGCAGACGCCGCCCCCCGGGCTGGTGTTGCCTGAGTCGGGGCTCGAGCCTCCGCTGCTGCCCCCCCCGCCGGTTGTTGTCGTAGTTGAGCTAGTGCTGCTGCTGCTGCTACTCAGGGCCAGAGCGGGGAGATCTGGGGAGGCCAGTGTTATATCAGGATCCCCGTTGTGGTCCTGTTCGGCGCCCGCCGGAGCCGAACTCGCTGCCCCCACCGGCACCGATGGCGAACCTGGAGGAGTCAAAGAGAGAGAAGTGTTCCGAGGAGGAGATGGCAGACTCTGCTGCTGCTGCGAAGAGCGACGAGACGCCGCCATTTTCACAACACAAGTCCCTCCAGCAACAAAAACAGCTCTGCTCAACTTCCGGGAAATGGACAATTCCCATTTCCGGTTCAATATCAAGGAAGGTTGGACATTGGAGGGGAGAGAGAGACCCATACATTTCGATTGGGTGACTAATAACTCCTTTAATTTGATTTATTTGGGGACTCAACACATACCCTTCCTAGTCTTTTGTTCATATTGCTAGGGGGACCAAACACATCTGCTTTCTATTCAGATTATCAGGGGGCCAAGCAGTTTTAAGCCTTGGTAACACCAAGAAGGATAACCAAGTTCAAATGAATAACACTAATATGACTATAACTTATACATTTAGGTTGTCAGTAGCTATTTCTCTTATTAATTTAACATAATTAAATACATTTAGTGTGTATACCTTTGAAATTATGCAAATGTCAAATAATGAAAATACAACTTCCAAGTGCAGTGGTTCAAAGTTGTCTCTGCAGGAGCTATACTTACAACATACTCAACAAGCTCAACATAGTCAAGGTAAGCAAAATAATACCTGCTCATCTGAAGAAGGTACTACTGTACTTATTAAAGGAGCTCTCTGACCAAAGTCCATCATTTCATGATGTACTAATATATGTATTGTCGATTCATCCACATGGCGCTGTTGATACTTTTGCATTCATGCCCATTTCTGTGTGAGCCGTGAGTGACCAAATGGCAAAGACAATGGGAGTCGATTATCAAATAATTCACAAGGACAAACTACACAGCTAGTGCTAGAGCTAACCCAGTCTACGATTGCTATTTTTTTATTTGATTCACAGTCATTATATATAAATTATTATATAAACTTAGCTAGTTAGACAGCTTGTTATATATGATACGTGTTAATAGGTTTGGTGCTGAACTGTAGGTGACAAATCAAAACGTCAAAATCTCACTATCAAAACGTTTGTTGTTGTCTGCTGTACTGCTTCACTAGTATTGCATAAAAAAGGTAAGGATAATAGTCACTCAGGACTACCATGACCTACCATGTCAATGTTCACCTTTATTTAATTCTCATAATTATAATGTGTGGTCAGAAAAGACCAAAAAAAAAGTTAGTCTGGGTGATTTTGGTGTACAGTTTGATTTTGTTAATTATTTGCCATTGACTCCCATTATATTTGCCATTTGAACGCACACAGCTCACATGAAAATGGACATAAACGCAAAAGTATCAACAACACCATGTGAATGGATCAACAAGACATCTAGTAAGCACTACATCATGAAATTATGGATTTTGGTCATAGTGCTCCTTTAAGATAGTTAATAGTGTCTCCTTGTGTTATCATGAACCTTCCTACCTCATGTCAAGAATACTCTCTCCGTGGGGCGGCAGATAGCGTAGCCGTCTAACGCACTGTATTTTGGCTGGTCCGATACGGCATGCGCTGCCTGTTCGGAACAGGTCTCTACCAGACAGCGCCGATCAGGGGCGGCATTTGGCTGTCCGCCCCAGGGGAGGGTGGAGGGTGGAGGGTGAGCCGGCTTGGGTCTGTTGTGAAGCACGTAAGGGAGTCTCCAGAACGTGGATGTGAGAATTCCGTTTCGAAGGAAGCAGAGTTTGCTGCCATCTGAGAATTAGCTTACCTCGTAGAGACGAGCGGCGGACTTGTGTGGGGAGGGTAAATCGAAAATAAATAGAGGGTGTAATTGGCTACCAAACAAATCAGAAACCTTTTTTTTTAATTTTTTTGAAAGAATATCCTCTCCGTATGTGACCTGCAAGTTATATTAAGAGATCAGTCCAATTAAATTTTCTTACAGATACAAAAGCTCATTATACAGTATTCAAGTTTTTCTACTGGTGAAGTTTGTATGGCCTTGTCACTGTTATCCTCTGTACTCTACCTTGAAGTAAGTAACAGACAACATCATGAGGCTTTAAAAAAATAATGTGAATAAGTACAGGTTTATGATGCCCTTTTTTGGGATGGAAGACTTCTTACTGGCCCCCACAATACAATTTAAAAAAACATAGAAACTCACTGTGGAAACTTAGACGGCAGAAAAGCAGCTCAATATTATTGAGGTGTGTTCTACTACAATCACCTATCTCCTCGATATGATGGCTGCAGGAGCCATATTTCTGAGGCATCTGACTATGCAGAATACAGAAACAGGATGGTGAATAAAATGAAATGGAGGCCCTTTTTTATCTTTCCCTACATGCTGACTTACAAATATCAATCTCTGTGACTCTGGCAATATCCGTGCCTAATGAGATTCTGGAAATGTGTATTAATGACGCTCTTGCCACGCCAGAAGCTGCAGTCGAGTTCATGATGGATAGCTGAGATGGAGTTAATATACTTGGAGGAAATATACTGGCATTTGAGAATAAAATTGCATCCAAACAACACAGACAAGCAGCACGTCTAAGAAAATAAGGACCTGCATGATGGATGGGTTTGGAAAATACATTTAAGATTCAGCTCCACGTTCAGCATATTTTCAGGTTCAAATCTTACAACCTTAATAAAAACTCCAGAAGATGGAGTCATTCGGTGCTGGCATTCTGTTATCAGAGCCCAGATTGTAGAGCTATACCTCTCATTTGTAATTTATGTATACGTGAACATGTTGCCTGTGACAAACAGCCATTATAGGCATTTCATTTCCCATTTGATTCTGAGTAAAATAAATGTAAAAAATAAATACAATAAAGAGAGGTTAAAAGACATGACTGCCAGCTTTCACCAACCCAAGAAATATTACATTTGAAAGGTGTTTCTGTTTAATGCAAAATTTTCATCTAGTTTCTTAACAGGGTCTGAGATTTCCCATTATAGTATATTATCTGCTTGGCTGATTTAATTTATTGCCTACTAAAGGGCAATGTTCTCTATCGGTTTCAGGGTGCTGTGGCATTATCATTTATTGGGATTTCATTATGATGTTGAATGTCCTGTTAACTGTGAGTCCCACTCAGCAGAATAATTGGACAGGTGAGTTTGGAGTGTGGCAGGTGTGTGATTAATTCTAGCGCAAAATGATTCAGAGACAAATACTTAGGCAACCAGTTTTTGCACTTGTAGTTTGTGAATATACTTTCTTTACTTTATTTACAAGTATTTTGCAGAGCTTGCAAGGTAAGTCCCTACATAGAAGCAGGCCTTCTAGCATCCTTAAATTCAATCATCCCTTTAAAGTACAATTCCCCCCATACACACACACAAACCATTGTAAGCACACCACACAATTATCAGAGTTTGAATATGTAATGTTGAAAGAACAGCCACTCCTTAGATGTTTAATATAAACAGGATGCTCTGTTCTGAATTTATGCCAAGTTGTAGATTTGTTTTTACTATAAATGCTGGTGGGAACCTAACTGATTTAAGCAATTATATGAAGTGTTTTGAAATATTCATATGATGGGAGTATCTCTTGACATGACCTCTACAGTTGGCCCCAGGCCATATTCAGCTCAATTTGTTCTTTGTCTTTATATTACAGCCATGATCTTTCTCAATAATTTATTATTTAAAAGATACATTTTCAAGCTACCTGCTTTCAAAGCATTGTGTATTAGTCTCAATTGGTAAGATACAGCTTTCACAGTTGCATAAAGTCTGGCCATCATAACAGTCCATTGTAACACTCACATTCTAAAGTAGTTTTTTTTCATGGGGAAAGTGGTCAGTGGTGGGGGGGGTGGTAATCGCCAAGGTCAAAATTTGAAGACGCCCATTTGGGAATTTATTAACACTATCAATACAAGAATTTTGACACCAAAACTAACTCTGTATCTCAAAAATACCCCCCCACCCCTTGAAATTTATAAAATAACACAAAGAAATGCATTTTCAGGCTATTCCGCCATTTGTATGCCCTCACTAGTCTTGTTGTCTGCTAATACTAGTGTATAAAGACTTTCAATTAATTTGGAATACTTTGTTAACAATAACATTTTTTATTTAAAATTGAAACAATTCATTATTCATTATTATTCAGTCACAGTGGCATGGAAAGAACTTAAGAAGATGCCAGCCTGTCAAGGCTTTGCTGGAATTTCTCATATTCCAGTGTGGTTCGGTCACTCCGCCTGCCCAGGTAGGACGTGAGGGCATCTCCAAACTCCTGCACTGTTTTCATCCTCCTCTTCCCACTGGGCAATGTCACCTGGATTCAGAAGATAGGATCAACTTTAGGCAGAAGCACGGTACTCTCTCTGGCAAACTGAACCTCCAGCTTCATCCTCTGCTGCTTTGCATTGTCATCCAGAGTTTCATCCACAAGGAATTTCTCAACTTCCCCACTGTCAGTGAAGGGGCCACCACTAGATTTCAGTGTGTCCACCCCTCAGCTCCTGGCTCTTCTGCAAGATGATTGACCCGCTGACCCCAGTGTAGTGTGGGTGCCACAAAAGAGCTGCCCTGCTGGTGTTTTCAGGTTGTACATCTCTGCCAGCAGCTTTGAAAACCCCTTGTTGTGCTCTGTACTATCTGTCATATGTGTATCTACAAGCTTATATACATCCTCAACACTGACTCCTCTGACCAACGCCAGTATCTTGAAGCCCATATCCACCTGCATTGCTATGTCCTGAGTTGTCTCTCCATGGATAGGCAGGATAGGCAGAGGAAATGGGTTGTCCTGGCCCACATGCAGCCCCTGCACCATGAACTGGTAATTATCTTACCCTTCTGCTTCTCCTCCTCAAGATTTTCCACAACTAGACACAGACTTTGGGCCTCGATTTGCTGCAGAGCTGCCCTTATGTCCCTGTTAGTTGGCACTGTATCTATGTCAAAGATCTCATCACTTTCTCCAGTGTGTATCTGCTTCAGCAACATCAGTGAAGAGTTTCTTCTTTCCCTTGGGTTCTGCTGCAACCTCACTCTCTTCACCCTCCTGTTGAAGCTGATCATGTGTCAGTCTCAGAAGTCTTTTGTCGCTTTTGGGGTCTGCCCTCTTGCTCTTCGTCACTGCTGCTGCTGCTGGGAATCTCACCAGTTTCTATGAGAATATCAGTAATATTGTCCAGAGTCTTGTACTGGAACTGCTGGTCTCTCTCCCTCTGTGGCAAAGCGTAGATCTGCTTTGCCACCTCCCGTACAGCCATGTCAGTAGTCACCTTTCCATTGCCCGGCTCCAAGTGGTACCTGATCATCCCTATCACACTCTGCAGTGTGGGCAGTTTTGTGGGTGGTTGTAAATACTTGGATGGAGGAAAGTCCTTATCCGTATCGAAATCTTTAGCCTTAGATCTAGTTTTGGGCTTGGCCATAGGACTGGGTTCACCACTACTTGCCATGCTAGTTGTATGCTGTCAGACTTGTGTGACTTCTCTAAAAAATATAAATATAACTCGATTAGATGAGGGTACTGTGTACTATAATAGGAGAGTATTAATTACTTCAGGTCAAATACTTACTTGGAAAATTGTTGAAATTGTTCCAGAAGAGAGAGCCGGGGGCTCAGTGGGAGAGAGCCATCTTGTCTGCACTTGGCATGTGGTATGTCTTACAGTGTTAAGATTTTCCAGCCAAAAATGTTGCAATGTTATAACATAAACAATACAAGTAATGAGCTATATTGTATCCTCAAAAAAAGGTGAAATTAGTAGTGTTAAAAAGTACAGAGTATTGGTGTGAATAATTACGACACATTTTTTTGGGAAAAAAATATTAAACAAAATGTTGTTCTCTGAGTAATTGTAGTAATATAAAATAATATAATTTTCCATTTTTACAATACAGCTCATTACCTGTATTGTTTATTTTATACAGCTTTCTTTGCCATCTTTATCAAGGTTATGAATAATTTGGGAGGGTACTGTACTTAATGAAGTTGTTTCACTAAGGGATTTGTGTTTGTGGCTCTGAATGACCTATTATAATAGCTGATTACATGCTATGGGTTGCAAGAATTGATTATACGTGGCAAGCACAATAAAGAGAGAAATAATAGCATCACTGCTTAAAGGAAAGTACTTGTTTGAAATAAATACAAATATCTTGCATTGGAGTTGCTTACCTTTTATTCATGAGTACACAATTATGAGTGTATGTCACAATTAAATGTCAAGCTTATTTGTAATTATATGCAAATTTGGGAACAATCTGCAATTTCACTGATTTCTGGCAGCCATGTTGTATCACCTAAAATCTTTTCACCTAGAAGCTCAAAGCAAGACCATCACTTTGACACTTAAATATAAACCCCCCGCTTTATGAAATATCCATGAGTACAGTAATTTACATTGAAACCCAGCTTTTCAAATTTATCAACCCACCTCATCTCATAGGAAGAATTATGCAGATTTTATTAGTGGACAAATAGCATTAATCCCATCGCTCTGTGATGCCCTACTGCAACAGTAAAATTGTTGTTTGTGGTGTGAACTTATTTTTCAAATTGAAGGTGGGTATTTGCTCCTCAACAGTACATTTGGTGTTGGTCCTGGATTAAATAGACATGGTGGATCTAGTTGAGATACATTGGTCCAGGCCCCCAGGCTGGCACAACGGGTAAAGGCACTTGCCTGGAGTGCAGGTTGCCCACTGGGGTTCACTTCCTCGGCTGCACCAGCCTGGCTCTGGCCCATTCTGAGTCCCATTCAGGGGCGGCGATTGGCTGTCCGCCCCAGAGGGAGGAGGAAAGCTGGCACAAGCTCGCCGTATGCACAGAAAGCTTCACTGGATGTATTGGAATTGTCTCTTGGTCTGCTGGTCTGCTGTCCCCTTCACCGCTGGTCCCAGATTAGTGGCTGGTCACTTAGCTGCATGCAGGCTTATTGAAGGGGGATAGTTGGATCAATAGAGAATGAAAAAAAGGAGAAAGCTGTTATTTGTTTGCTCATTTATCAGCGTTCCTGGGGGCCTCACTTCTAGCCAGCCACATAGTGATAATCAGTGATCCCTTATGCATTGTGTTTCTTACCTGATTTCTCCCAGAGCAACCAACTTGTTATCAACCAACATTTCTCAAGATTAGGTTGCCATGCGAACTGAAGTAAATATACATAGCATATCTTTTCCAATTATTATCAAACAATGCCATTTGATACCTCTTTGAAAAATGCTTCTCGAAACCTTTGGATGTTGTTGAAATGTGCTGTAATAAAATGTTCATTATATGTTATATTTTGAATTATAAACTCTGAAACACAATTGAAATGTATTCATTAAATAAAAAATGAATTGTTATTATGCACTAAATGATATTGTTAACTAAGTAACATGTGCTGATTATGCAACTTGATTTATCTGCATTGATGTTTGTATAATTGTATACTTATATTATAATATAAGGCTTAAAAGGACCAAAACATGTCACATAAAGAAATACAGATATGGATATATCATTATACTTATAGATATAATTAAAAACAGTTCCCTGAAAAGATACGTAAGATTGATGTTAATATAATATAAAAAAGCTGTCCCTTTTATTTTTCGTGTTGTTGTCAGAGAAAGACTTACACTATTCAATAATGCACAATAAACTGTGAATGAGCCATGCCCCTGTTGCTAGGGAAACAACAACAAACATTCTCCACTGTGGCAAGCTGAGGAGCACATCAGCCACACTGAACAAGAGGGCAATCCTGCAATTATAACAACTGGGTCTTGTATGCTAACCTGGGTTCTCTCTTCTTTCAATTGCATTTAAAAGGAGAGACTGTCATTTGCAGAGTGGGATTTTTTTGTGTTATATTTATTCATTTAGCCCAGTGCTGACATGTAAATACTGGGAGTAGTGATGCCAATTTCATCTGGAGCGACGGGACGAGTGGGAGTGGGGGTGGATACCTCCATAATGTGGACCCCAGAGGGTTGGAAGCAGGATGCAAATCCATTACCCAGGAACTGTGATTCCTATTTGAAGAGGTGAGTGCAAAACCTGTTCAAGTGTTCAAGTCCTTTTTAACCCCAAAAGAAATTAAGCTATATTATCACCATTCCTGTGTTTTTGAGTGTCTCACTGTACAATCCTTAGCAAAGGACAACTTTGGTATTAATGTGATGTTAAATTATTGAAAATAAATTCAATTCCATTTAATAATACATTTTGTAAGGTACTGCATTCACAATATACTGATAAGACTATCAGTTGATAACCTTACTTATTTAATATATTCATTTATCTATTTGGAACATTAACTCTACTTAAGACAGTAATGAGAGGGCCATGCCTTTTCTGCAGTCTTGATTATTTTAGCCCATAAGGGTGATGCCATTGAGATGCCAATTTCATGTATGCATTTTTCTTCTCCTGTTGAGTGTTTAAGAGGTGTAAATTCCAACCTTATCGATTTACCGACACCTATACTTCCGGAAAGTCCATTCTTTCAACCAACACCATGGAAACAAGATACTTTGGCCAACAAATTCTGTATATAGAGCTACCTATGGTGCTGGAAATAAAAATGACCCAGTGGACGTCTGAGTGTGCAAGAAGTATTTGGAAATGCGATGGAAAAAGTTGGCTATACTTCTGTAACATTTTGTAATGGTTAGCAGGAATGCATATGTGATTGCCAAAATTAGATAGGCATACATTTAGCATAATACAGTACACAATACATATTTTATGTAGAGCCATAAAGCAAACTCAAATCACAGTGCACATCCATAATGGAATGCCATAGGCCATAAAAGTATGAACACATGACAGGCTATATCGAATGTATGATGTGTAATTCATCCGACAAAACAGGCAGGCCTACTCACTTGTTGGCCAGTGGGTGGTAATGTGTACCAATAAAGGCCAGGTACATTCAATACATAAACATATTATCATTCTATGGCCCCAGAAACAGGACGTGACATTGGCTAGCCTCACCCAGTTGACTACTTAAAAATACCTCATGCAGGCACAGATCATTCTGCTAAGTGTACCTTCTAGGAGTTTTATAACTCTGTTTTAGCCTGTAATTCAGTCCTAGAGCAACATTTTGATACAGCCTCCTCATCAAGCCACCTGTTGAACAATCATTAAAAAACATTTTCAGATTAACTAAATCATTTCAATAAGTCATTTAATTAATATCAAGTAATACCTACTGTGTGTAACTGCACATCAATTGACACTAAGGGCATTATTGTACTTCAATTTTTCTTTTGCCTGTAATTTTATGCTCCAATGGCAAGATGCTCATACAGCCTCCTCAACAAGCCATCTGAGGAGCGAGCATTAAAAATCTGTACATTTCACACGGTATCATCTCAATAAGTCATTGAATTCATACCAATTAATTCAAATTATGCACAATTACATCTCAATTCACAGAACAGTGCTCATGGCACATTTTTTTTTTTCCAGCAGCACTGAAGATAGTCAGACAATAATACATTAATATTTACCACTAACAGGATATATTTTTCAGCTCATGACTAGTAATAGTGATTCAGTACATTATATTTGGTTTCTAAACTTTAAGCAACTTCATTATTTAATCCGTTCTTCTGTCATGAATTGACACTGTGAAACACATGCTCTTTGTGCAAACTTGTATCTGTGCGCTGCAGCAGGTTATTGGGACACAACCTTGTTCACTGCAAGGTTGCTTCCTCCAAAGTTGTCTAGTAGTGTTCAGTTGAGACATTCATTTCTTGGATTACACCAAACTCATTATGATTGGTCTCTCTTAATCCAAGCCAATTATGCTGTTATGTATTCAACTACAGTGGCTGTAGAGACACATAGTGGAATTCAACTAAATTTCTGACAAAATCGGACTGCATAAAAAGCAGGGCCCTAAAGCTTGCACAGGGATAGGCAACCCTGGTTCTGGAGTGCCAGAGATGTTTCTGGTTTTAGTTGCACCCAACTGGACTGCACAAATTCATTATTCAGAGTCTGAGCAACTGAATATTCAGAGTCTGAATGGTGGGACACTGAGTGCCTCCGGCACATGGTCATCTGTATTCATTAAGCTTAATAATGAATCCAGTTACGTAGTTAGGGGTTCAGTTGGAACAAAACCCAGAAACGGTACTCCAGGACCAGGGTTGCCACCCCGTGCTATCACAAGGAAATATTTTAAAACATTCATTGTATTTAAACCTCTTGCAAATAATATTAGTGTCTATCAAATTAACTGACTTGTGAATATTTGTATTGCCCATTATAGTTATAATTCAATTACATTTCTTAGTAGAAATGGTATATATTTAATTTTGTACTTATATCTGGGGTGAGAAACTCCTGGAGGCCCATGCAGGGGGAAATGAGCTAATTATGCACCAAAATCTGTTCACTCGTAGATTAGACCGCAGTTAACATAGCACACTTTTATATCGGGACACAGCTGTCATTCATGGACTTTCTAATCATTTGGCTCGTTAAATAATTATGAGCAGAAGAAATCCAGAAACAGATAAGACCCTCCTTGCCCACCCCTGACTTATATTATATTTGAATGTGTATTGAAAATAAGTGCTAGTTTTTAACCTGTTGTTTTACAGTACGTTTAAAAGCCAATATAGGGCAGTTTTTATAGGGTCACTGACCGATGATCAGTTTCTGCTGCTCCCTCCTCCTCCTGTTTCCTGGGCACCAACAAGGTGTTCAGATCCAGATGTTTTATGCTTTCAGGGAACAGCCCTAGATGCCCTTTTATTTAATTTGATACAATATGTTATGATTTACCAACTGTGCATATGGCACATATTGCAGATACTTAGAAACCCACCCTAAGGCGAGGAAAAGAAGCAACAGCAACACCTCAGAGGTAAGTGAAGCTGTTACAGTGTTGTTGCGTGAGAGTGGAAATTAAATCAGCATGAAACTAATGCTGAAACATAAAAGGATTTAGTACCTGGTGAACTAGCTCCAGAGGTACAAACAAGCATAAATAAGATATGGAATGCATTTTCTATGTGTTCTACTTAGGATATTACATTATATTTCTAGTCTCACAAAAAGATTGTTGTTGTTGAAGCGAATCTTTCCCAAATACAATAATCAACATTAATTAGTAAAAGGCAAAAAAATGTATGCTAACTCAAAGGTGTTGCTAGTGCTTCTGCATGTCAACCACTGTCACTTCCACCTTTCAAATTGTGTGCAGTTCTGTTTACATTTTGTTACTAACTTTGACATATTTATTATGCCAAAATAGGAGGACACCCATGATCATTTCAGCAAGCAGAGATCAGAGGGCAAGAAAACTTTCTCAAAAGGTAAGAGGCCAGATCCTGACTACAAGAATCATGGGAATGTATAAAAATGAAGATGTAGGCCTATGTTACTTCAAGTGGACAGGTGCATATTGCACATGTTGGAAATAAATGACAATTTGTGTATAGATATAAAGTACAGGTGATTAGTAATGATGTTAATATGTACTGTAGCAATAAACTTCCACAGTTTTTTTTTTTTTTTTTTTTTTGCAGGCTTTCTGATAATACTTAGACTCAATGTTGTCAATATTGCTGACATAAAATATGAATCATATGATCTTTAAATAATAGTTTAAAAAAGAACAACTACATGCTCAAACTTCTGTGACAGCATCTATATTGCAGCATTAAAAGATAAAACAATACTTTTAACAGCATTTCCTTCATGCAACAATGGGCCTTAATGGTTTAATTGATCAAAGTGAGCCTACGTTACATAATTGCCTCTGTTAATTACCTTCCACCTGTTACAGATCGAAACAGACACAGGGGTAAGGCACGGGAACAGGATGAGAGCCGAGATGGCAAGCTATCAAGTGGAACCACAACTAAAAAATCCTCCACATGCACTCTTCTATAAAGAAATCATCCCCAAACAACCCTCTACACTGGCAGCCCTTCTGTATTCCATCCTACCATGTATTAATCATCCAAAAAGTGCCATAGATTATGAATAATATGAAAGTTCCGAGAACCAATGTTTACCCGTTGTTGTGCAAATGTGTGTGTGTGACAAAAGTTATTTATTCAACATATGAATATTCAAGGTAATCAGCAATTCATGTAAATAATTTGATTCAGAATTGCTAAGCTTCCATTGTTTTATGTCACTGTTTCTATTATGCAATTTATAAGAAAGTATTCTGCTAAAGTTTTGTATTTAGTAGTTGTGCTAAACATATGCATCATCCCAGTTCAGGTCTTGTAATCCTTCAGTGATTTTACAATGGATGCATTATCTTGTAATTTAAAGTTCTTATTGCATTAACAAACAATTTCATGCCTTTCTCAATTCAACTGCACAATACTGAGCTGGACAATTATTCTTGTTGTGATGTATGATCGAAAGGGTTGCCCTAAATGCTCTTCCATTTCAAATGCCATCAATAAGGTAACAAAGTATAGTAGCCTATATAAAGTATAAGTATAAAGTGTGGAGTATGTGTTATTACTTTAAACATCAATGCTTTCCCCAGACAGTTTTTAAGGTATGCATTCTTTGCATATTTTGAGCATGGCTCTTCCCTGTCCTGGCACCACAATGGTGGAATGACCTCCCCACTGACGTCAGGACAGCCGAGTCACTGCCCATCTTCCACCGCAGTCTGAAAACGCACCTCTTCAGATTGCACCTTGGCTCTTAACCCACCCACCCGTATTAATAAAAAAATAACCTATTACTTGGACTTATTTCATTCTAATCATAGTCAACTTGCTTTAGCACTAGTGTTGCATATGGCTGCTTACTTGAGGGAGGGAAGTCCTTGAAGTTGTAATGACATGTGGTTGTTCTTTACCTACTTAAGCTGAATGCACCTTCTGTAAGTGCATTGACTAATGCAATGTAATGTGCCTCATATCTGCTTGTAAGAGCTAAAGTGTGCACTTTAATTTAGTTTTTATTTTCATTGTCTCATTTAATATAATAGCTAAATGCTACATTAACCCCTTAACTGTCACCCCCTATTTTGGGCATTCAGGCCTATTTGGACATACCCAAATGTAACAGTTCATAGCTGAAGACCTGTGATGGCCACATGCCTACATTTGATATCATTTCAAAGGAAACACAGTGGATGTGTAAATAGCATGTGGATATAACACATCCCAAGACTAAAGATCAAACATCCAATAAAGTAGGTGTTGTATAGTTTTCTATTGTATAAGGATTTCATGATAGACCTTTTAATGCCAGACTTGTAGACCCAAGGGCTTATGAACTAGAGGCCTTTCAGTGAGTGGTGTCACCAGTGGTCTCCAAGTGTCCCAAAACCTATCCAAAGTGACCAAAGTGACCCAATGATACTAAATACTAAAATACTGAATACTAAAACATTTTGATGACTATAAAACCTGTTTCTGTCACCCAAACCATTATGGATCATTATTTTGCTAACATACAGATACTAATGCGATGGCTCAAATTGTCTCCAAGTGGCCCAATTAACTTCTGTGACATTGAGAATCACACTACACAATCACAATAAAGAGACACGAGAGACACACACACACCAAATTAATTGCAGGGGTAGAGTGACAGAAATATATCATAATTAAAGGTGTTTTTAATTTATTAAAAACAAATAATTGGATAAATGAAGTTTTTCCAATGGTAAAAAAGATTTTTTTAACAGGCAGTAACAGTAACAGGCATTTACTATTATCAACTTGAAAAAAAACTACAGCAAACTGCAACTGTCAAAATGATCAAAATAAATAAAATTGATCAAAATATTGCACCAATATACATAATATATAATATATTAGTAATATAACACATTTGTTCAAAAAATTTAACTTGAGAGGTGGCACTTCCACCTATTAGCTGACCAGTAGCTACTCACTGGTCGTAAACGGGATCCTGGCCATTGAAATGGGTCTTCTTTGGGGATATTAAATAGTAAATGCAAATCAAAGGAAATGTTATATTGTTGTAAAGAAGTAGTATCAACTATGCCCCTGGATCATGCCACATGATCATATTACTGGTGGCTGTTTGGCCAATACTTATCAGAAAATGCTGGGTATTTTGTAGCAAAACTTCACCATCGTGAGGATACAAAACTTTCTCATGTCCACACATATATTGTAGACCCAGGAGAATAATATATTTGCTGTTGTTGGCAATACGAAGCGCATAGAAAACATTGCATGGCTTGGTTGTGACAAAACAGTGATGGTCTCCAGTGATGATCTCTAGCAATGTTAATGCATTCTGGTAAGTCACTTTGGATAAAAGCGTCTGCCAAATAACAAAATTGGAAATGACATTTGGAAGGTAGAAAGGGCGGTGAGCAACCTTAGGGGCAAGATGAAACAAGGATTACCTCTGTTTATTATTGAGCAGTACACAATATAATATAGAATGCTCCAGTAGTGCTCCAAACAGAAGGACAGGGTACAATCAATGGCTAGCTATTTGCACTCAGCATAGACTGCATCAATGCATTTAGACCTGTCTGGTCTTCTTTGCTGTCTGAAGGTTGCTTGCCTACTTTCTATATGGTTAAAAAAAATTGAACAAATTTTTCCACTGAGATGACACACACACACACAAATATGTAAACATATCAACAAATACCAATAGTAGGTATAGAACTATGTTGTAAATGTGAGTGAAAAACAAAACTGTAAGCATAATAAGTAGGCTAACTTTGCACTAGTAATGCCTCTTAATGTCTTGATATCACAGCAATGGCAGGTTCTAGTAACACACATTCACTTCCTCCCGTCCATATGCAAACCACATCAGCTACAGGTACTGTAACTGCCAAAATAGTTTACCACTTGAGTAAATGAAGGGTTCTGGCAGCTCTGTTATAGTGTGGGGTGCATTTTCCTGGCATGGTTTAGGTCCACTCAAACCCTTAGCAGGCAAGGTAAATGCCAATAAATACAAAGCCATTCTGAGTGATCATCCTATGGGGAACCAATTGAACACTTATTGTGGATTCTGGAGTGTTGCCTGAGACAGCATTTTCCACCACCATCAACAAAACACCGAATGATGAATTTATCATGGAAGAATGGTGTTACATCCCTCCAGTAAAATTCCAAACACCGAGGCTCTTCTGGGGGCTCAGGGTGGCCTAACAACCTATTAAAACACTTTATGTTGGCGTTTCCTTTATTTGGCGGTTAGCTATATGTTGTAAATGTTTTTAAACAATGTTATCTCTGATATTGATGCTCATTAGCCTGGTGCTGTTGTGTTAAATAATGCTTTGTCTCCGTGAGACAGCCTAAGCAGTGGGACTGGACATAAGGAAGCTGGAGTTCCTCCTCCACATGTTGAAGAATGCTAAGGGAAAGGTTGATCTCAAGGTACACATGCTATACATGCACCTCATTGACCCTAGACCTGTTCCTTTGTCATGCTTTGTCATCGTTTGGTGTTCTATCATGATAAATCACTGCAAATGCAGTGTGGAATTTCTGTCCCTTGTCACAGTGGTTTACCGCATATTTTTAATCACTTGTTGAGTTGAGCAGACACACCTAAACAGACATTAGGGTGCCGTAGGCAATTTCATGGGCTTCTTTCTGAAATCCTTTTTATTACATCATTAAGTAGATGACCAAAAATGCAGGGATGAAAGTAGAATGAATAAATGAGTCAGATCCTGGTACAAGCGATGCCACAAAAGATTTGCCTAGTTTGATTTTAAGACTTGTGGAAGACAATGTGCTCTAAATTGAGTGTTCTATATCATAGTATAAACAGGGCCACAAGTACCAAGAAGAATCAGGACAGAGGAAAGAGAGTCTGAAGAGAGTGAAAGGAATGCTTGCTATTGAATGAGAGGTACATATTCTGGTTTGTAGAGGGCCGATGGGAACAATGAAAGTAGAGATGGACAGGTCTTTATAATAATTGTAGTGGTTATGTAGTTGACAGTAAGTGCATACGAATTGACTGCAGTACAAATTAAGGTAGGTAGAGTTCAAGATAGCTAAGTAAAATTATATTGCTTGTGACAGGTAGAAATATTCATATTCTAAGGTCTGGCTTCTCTGCATGTGGAACTTCAATGCAAACTCCTGGGAAATATCTTATACAGTCTTAATCCCCTTGCCCTTCTGCGGCGGCCGCTGG
The DNA here is from genome assembly GCA_029706075.1 of Aldrovandia affinis. Lineage (NCBI taxonomy): Eukaryota > Metazoa > Chordata > Actinopteri > Notacanthiformes > Halosauridae > Aldrovandia > Aldrovandia affinis. The sequence continues at coordinate 655,561 of JAINUG010000100.1, forward strand.
GTCTGGCTGTTGACTCAATTGATGATCAAGCACCTCCAGGTGAACAAGGCTCCTAAGATGTACCGGTGGACCTACCGCGCTCCCCTTGCCACATCGAAACAATTAAAAGGAATGGATCGTGCCCAGACGAGAGGAGGTCACACACAGAAGAAAAGGGTATCTTCAGGCATGGGCCACACCACTGCAATATGCCTCAGCACTCGAGTTTCTACTGTTTTTACCCCTTAGAATGGTCTTTGGAAATGGGCCTCTCAAATTTGTTGACTTTACTGTTTGTTGACTTGGTTGTTCAGGGTTGAAACTGTCCTTGCAGTCCTAGTGATTTCTATTTAATTTCAGTTTATTAAAAAAGTTATTTTTGAATAATATGCTGTGTGTAAATCATATATTTCTCAAATGAAGTGTTCTTTGATGCAATTAAATGGTTGAGGAGACTACTTTGGAAGAGGTGGGATAGCTTTGTGCATGTTTATATTCACACAAATTTTAATGCTGGACTATTGAGAGCATAAAGTTAGATAGGTCTGTTCAAATATTGCTAGGGTGAATTTCCCTTGGTGCCAAAATGGTACCCTCAAATCTCAAGGGCATAATGAATGGCTTCTGTCCCAAAAGGCATATTGTTGTGAGTTAATTCATGGGGTAGTCCTCTTATACAAATGGGACTTAAAGTAAATGGATTGTAAATGTACTTGAGGAAACTTAAGTCTAAAAGTCATTAGTTGCAAAGATGATGAGTTAGGAGCCCTGCATGAAAAGAACTGATAATGAATCTTGAGCAGCCAGGCCTCATTCACTGTCCTTTTCTCCTTGATATGCGGATGTTCATGTAAGTCCCTTTGTTGAAAGTGTGTGCGGTTCAACGTCCTGCTAATACAACTTACTTGAACATTGTTTGTATGTGACTGTCACTGTGTGTCATTCCTTCAATTTGCGGTTTGAGCAATACACCAGTGAGGATTAAGGCCTGATGTTCCAGATGACACACTGCTCTTGTACTGCAGGGTAAGAGGTATGGCTCTTGCTGTTGCTCTTGCTGCTCATGACAGATTCAAAAAGCAGAAACTCATGGCACAGTACTAAATGTATACATACATATATATATATATGTATCAATATACACTGCCTGGCCAAAACAAAAGTCACCACCTGGATTTAACTAAGCAAATAGGTAAGAGCCTTCCATTGGATAATTACTGCAGTGATTAATATGTTTTAGCTGGCAACAAGTTATTTAACCCTAACTGATGCAGTGAGTAGCTTTTCATTTCTTAAACAACCATGTCGGAAGACATATCCTGTGGTCGTGGAAAAGATGTTAATCTGTTTCAGAAGGGTCAAATTATTGGCCTGCATCAAGCAAAGAAAACAACTAAGGAGATTGCTGAAACTACTCAAATTGGGTTAAGAACTGCCCAACACATTATTAAAACCTGGAAGGATAGTGGTGAACCATCATCTTCGAGGAAGAAATGTGGTCGGAAAAAAATCTTGAATGATCGTGATCGGCGATCACTTAAACTTTGGTGAAATCATATCGTAAAAAATCAACAGTAGAACTCACAGCTATGTTTAATAGTGAAAGTAAGAGCATTTGCACATGCACAATGCAAAGGGAACTCAAGGGATTGGGACTAAACAGCTGTGTAGCCTTAAGAAAACCATTTGTCAGTGAGGCTAATCTGAAAAAAAGGCTTCAATTTGCTAGGGAGCATAAAGATTGGACTCTGGAACAATGGAAGAAGGTCATGTGGTCTGATGAGTCCAGATTTACCCTGTTCCAGAGTGATGGGCGCATCAGGGTAAGAAGAGAGGCGGATGAAGTGATGCACCCATCATGCCTAGTGCCTACTGTACAAGCCTGTGGGGGCAGTGTTATGATCTGGGGTTGCTGCAGTTGGTCAGGTCTAGGTTCAGCAACGTTATGTGCCCAAAGAATGAGGTCAGCTGACTACCTGAATATACTGAATGACCAGGTTTTTCCATCAATGGATTTTTTCTTCCCTGATGGCACGGGCATATTCCAAGATGACAATGCCACGATTCATCAGGCTCAAATTGTGAAAGAGTGGTTCAGGGAGCATGAGACATCATTTTCACACATGGATTGGCCACCACAGAGTCCAGACCTTAACCCCATTGAGAATCTTTGGGATGTGCTGGAGAAGACTTTGTGCAGCGGTCCGACTCTCCCATCATCAATACAAGATCTTGGCGAAGAATTAATACAACTCTGGACGGAAATAAATGTTGTGACATTGCAGAAGCTTATCGAAACGATGCCACGGCGAATGCCTGCCGTAATCAGAGCTAAAGGCGGTCCAATGAAATATTAGAATGTGACTTTTTTTGGGGACGGGCAGTGTATATAAACAATTTAAAACCCAATCGCAATGGCTCATGCATGGTTAAATACTTATTTGAATTACTTCTTACTTATTTGACGATCCAAAAATAAAGTATGATGGTTACTTTATTTTTGGACTATCAAATAAGTGTGTGAGTCTTATCCTTTACATTCTAATACGACACTTTGACTCTGCACCTTATGCTTTTTGGAGTGTGTATGTTTATTGTATAACTTTTGCATATGCAGCAAGGTCATCTGTTTTAGAAAAGGAAGTTTGGTACTGACATTACACTCATCTGAAAAATGACATTCCACCAACAAAAATACATAATGAATCATAGTCTGACTCTCCCAAAAAGTAAGCCAAATCCCTTAAATGAAGTAAATATTTTACTCATTTCTATAGGCAACCAGACAGAAATGGCAGCATCTCGACCTCTTTATTTACCAAGCTTGTAGCAGATAAGGTAAACTATTCGGCACAGGTCGGTTGACAACAAACAATAGGCTTTGACAGGATTTGTTTCTATTGAATCCACAACAAAAAGAACGAAACAATTTTTGCAATACAGATGTTCCCTGGAAATATTCCCATCGCTATGTAGAGAAAATTGAGGACACTAAACTGGCTGAGATACTGATATGGGTACTTTAACACAGAAACATATTGTACCTCAATGGCAAGTGATTAAAAAACCCATATACTATAAAGAGGCTTTTGACATCAAGTGAAATTTCCTATCGTTTTAACATGATTTAGGTCTAAATATCAATGGCATAATTCAAAACCAAAAACACTCAATTTTAGGAAATGTGACTGGATACATGACATGTATGAAAATAGTGGGCACGTTTTCCTGTTTTGACTTTTTCAGTTGACAAATGTAGGTATGAGTAAGTCATTACACATAAGCCACTTTAAGGGACTATTCAATCCACCCACCACATGGCTTGTCCTTGACTTGAATAACATATTTAAGCTGCTGCTTTAATGTTACTCTTTTGCTATTTACACATTTCTAAGTGACCCCAAAACTCACAATGTGTAAATAACAAAATAAATCCACCTCCTAAATGTGTAGTATTAACAACAAAAAAGATCACAAAGTGGGACGAATGAATGAGTCTCTTATTTCTGAAACAAAGCACATGCATATTCATATGCATATGAATATTCATGTGAATGACTGGGAAAAAACAAAAACAGCCGCTCTGTGACCGTGGTCGTGCGTGCGGCCTCTTGTGTTCGCGTGGCCTCGAACATGTCACATGTGCCTAGGTCAATCACTGCTGTCGTCCCCCACGACCATGTTGCTGTACATCTTCTGCTGTTGCTCTTTGTAGGTCCCCTTCACCTTCGCCCTCTTTAAGCCCCCGTCCCTGCAAGGTCAGACATCCACATCGTTATGCAGCGCCGCCGGCCGTGGGTCACGAGTGGGCCGTGTGCAAAGCACAGCCACGCGCACATCCAAACTGACCAGCAGACGCGGGAGCAGGATATGGGCAAGATCAGGAGGAGGAAATTAAATCCGCACACTGCTCCTGCACTCCCGCAGACTACTCTTACGTCTTGGCACGAAAGGATCCTGGTCATCTCCTGATGAAGATGTGGATTGTACTGCATCAAGTGAGGTGATGTGCCTGGTTCAAAGGTGTCCGAGGGTGACCAGATTCAAACAGTTGAAATTCAGGACAGGCAGGATGAATTTTCAGAACATTGTGGGACCGGAAAGGAATAATATCTATATTTTATATCCTTAAAAGTTTTGCGATTGCCCGTGACAAAATTCCCTCTACAAACTGACTAATTTACTATAAAATGTAGGATATTTCACACTTGGATTTGCTGTAATGTTTTTTAGAACATTTGTGAATTGGTATTTATATTGTATAAAAACTATGCAGCATGGTCATATTACAATTTCAATAATTGTTGGCCAACTCAGTGCCCTCCAACTTTGTGGGGGATAGTGACATTTCCTAAACACTGGAAAAATGACAAAATGCAAATAGCTGGAAATCCGTCTATTGGCAGTACCTTTCCATTGTAATTAACCTTGCATCTGGGCACAGACCATGACAGACAGGGCAGAGGGCTGTGTACAACAGCACCACCTAGTGGCAGAAACTCCAGCTATTAAAAGTATTAAAATGCAGAACATGACAGTTTGATCCATCTGGAGGACAGCTGTGTTAAACAAACTGAGGTTCCAGGCAGAGAATCCCACTGAGGCCAAATAAATACAGGAAGGAAGGTGAAAAACCTCACACAGAGTTTTCCTGATTAGGATTCCTGTACAATCAGCAGCACTGGCAGGACTCACAAGGTGAAACTAATACGATCAGACCTAATTCACTCATGGAAGATTTTATTCATATTCCAACATGAATATACACATTAGGATGTGGCCATAACGGCATTTAAAAAAATATGAGAATCTTACCAACTTAAGTCCACTAGCCCTCCCTGGTGTGCGATGGCAGATTTCACCCTGTTGGCAAATTGGACAGCATCTTCTCCTTCCTGTTCAAACAGAAAATACCGGTGAGGTAGATATATTGAACATCTATAGAATGTGTGAAACTCACAACACTGGAGCTGAGACATACGCAATGTCTAAAGGACATCAATTTAACAGGCAAAATTGTATGTACATGTACATGTATGAATGGTGACACTGGAAAGGGCTGTTTCACAACCCATACATCACAAATGCATATACTGTATAATTATCTGTACAGTACAGTGTAGTGAGTCAGGCTGGTCATTCCATTTTGAACCCACAGAAATGCACCTACATATTTTCCAGACGCAGGGCATCTCTGGCTGCTCAGTAAAATCACCAGGTTTTTCCAGGTTTATTCACCTCAGTGGAAAAACTGAGAAATGTTACAGGGATATACTTATATACTGTGGTTTGTGCTGTGTAGAAATCAATCTCTTACCATCGGAAAATCTCATCTAAGGAAATGTGTGCGCTGACCTGTACGGCCATGGTGAACATTGTGCTCAGTTCAGAGGCTCAGAGGCTGTGGAGGTGTGTGTGTGTGTGTGTGTGTGTGTGGGGGGGGGGTCTGAGCTCCTACCTCTTGGCTCATGGGGGGCAGGTACCACACATTGCACACGATGGCCCAGCTGGTCATCATTCTCAGCAGGTAGCTCACCATGTTGTACTTGGCACTGTTCCAGAAGGCATCCCCAAACTGGGGGTCATACTTTGGGGCAGAGAGGAAGAGAGACTTTTTGTAAACAGACATTGAAAACAGTTTTCGTAGAAAAGAAAGTACAAACCATGTCAAACAATGATTTAAAAAATAAATAAATAAAACCCCCAAACCCGTCACATTCAACCAACAACCAAAACAATTTATTTAGTGTAATTAAAAACAGCCACCACGTGACCCCTCACAAGTGGGAGAGGAGTCCCACATGGGGGGGTTCCCCCTCCAGACACTCATCGCCCCCTACAACCCAGCCAGACCCCTCCGCTCCGCCTCCTCTGACCGTCCCATCCCTCCGGGTGCCCAGCAGCCGCTCCTCGCGGTCTCGCCTCTTCTCTGTCCTGACCCCTCGGGCGGTGGAATGACCTTCCTCTATCGGTCAGGACCGCGGAATCACTTGCGATCTTCCGCAAGAGACTCAAAACCCACCTTTTCAAACTCCACTACCACTGAGTTCTGTGCATCTAGCCAATTGTCACCACCACTGCCTACTTGTTCAATACTTGTATATGTATCCCTGCTTACTCCTCATTTTTTAAAAATGTAAAAAAAATGACTATCACTTTATTACTGCGCTGATCTCTTGCGCAAACTATGATTGTTCCTACCATGTACCAATGCACATATTGTAAGTCGCTCTGGATAAGAGTGTCTGCTAAATGCTAAAAATTTAAATGTAAAATGAGAGGGAAAAAGAGAAAGATGGTGTACACATATACATAAAGGGAAACCCCAAATTAGTAGAGAGGGGGAGAGAGAGTGGGGGAGAGGGAGAGATAGGGAGGGAGAGAGAGAAAGAGAGGGAGAGATATGTATGTAATGTGATGACAGTAATCCAGAGTTTGCTATTCCAGCACTGAAGGTCATACTGTGGAGCTACAGTCAGAGGAGAGACAGCGTCAGCGTTGGAACTGGTCAATGTTACCTTGATGGCCACAGGGAATATTGTTCCTCCAATCTCAAAACTGCCCTTTTTAAACATCATGACCGATGTGTTGTTGATGCAGGTTCCTGGGACAGAGAGAGAGAGAGAGAGAGAGAGAGAGAGAGAGAGAGAGAGAGAGAGAGAGAGAGAGAGAGAGAGAGAGAGAGAGAGAGAGAGAGAGAGAGAGAGAGAGAGAGAGAGAGAGAGAGAGAGAGAGAGAGAGAGAGAGAGAGAGAGAGAGAGAGAGAGAGAGAGAGAGAGAGAGAGAGAGAGAGAGAGAGAGAGAGAGAGAGAGAGAGAGAGAGAGAGAGAGAGAGAGAGAGAGAGAGAGAGAGAGAGAGAGAGAGAGAGAGGGCCATTTCACATTCAACAAAACCATAGCACTGTCCACAACCACAAGCGCAACCACGTAATTCAAACACTTTGTTGTACGTCGCTCTGGATAAGAGCGTCTGCCAAATGCCTGTAATGTAAAAACACAGGAATGTATGCAGTGCTCACCCTCAGGGAATATTAATATGGGAAGCTTTGTCTTGTCGGCCACATGGTCTTTCAACCTGTAAACGACACAACAGTATATAAATGGATTGTTACAGCACTGGACACACGCCGTGCAGGCTTTGAAAGCCTGCGACACATTTGTAAGGCTCCTAGATGTGGACACCAGGCTAGCACAATGAACTGCTGAACACGTATTAATAGCATGAACAATATGTGATAACGGTGTTCATTTCTCCCTGCAGGTTGTGATCTTCCCATCCCCCACCTTGTTTATCGTACAGCTGCCACAGCTTTTGTGAGCTGTGTAATTTGTTGGGAGAAATCCAAAGTATTTCTGGAGAAGGGCAAATGCCAGGAATATGCTCTGCCTACACAAAACAGGCTGCCAGAGAGGCAAGACACAGCATGCTTTGTAAGAGGTACTTACCGGAAGAAGGGCTATTGTATATCAGCCCTCTGGTATTACCATCTATTATATTACCCCAATAATCAACCGTTGACAAATAACTGGGGCTTTCGTAACTGTGCGGCATATGATAAGTTTAATGTACATTTTCAGACTGTGCAGTAGGTTATCGTGAATAATAGGGTTAAATGTGCCTCAACAGGAGGCTTTCATTTACCGTCTCACCTCTGGGTCACAAGGTGACGATCTTTCATCTCAGATCTCTCAAACCAGATATGAGGACAAGATCTCACCATTGACCTCTGGATGACTCCCATCAGGCCACCATGAACCTGACCCACCTATGGATTGTGGGAAATGTAGTTCAAGCATTAAAAAAAGCACAATATTGTAAAAAAAATAAAAGACATAAAGGTAGACATTAAATAAGTACAACATGACATGACATATTTTCAAGCATGCTTCATTCAGATCTTTCAGTCAAGCAAAAAGTAAATAAATAATGTGCACTTTGAAACAGCATTTTGTAATACAGTTATATGTCACTTATTTCACTAACCATTGCATAACACCCATCATTGGCCAGAATGACGATGTCAATCGGCGACGTGTGATTGGCTACACATAATCCTCCTTTTGTAGGCCTGTTTTCTCTGCAGATCAAAGTGACACAGAACACAGAGACAATATTACACTCACAGCGGGAAATTATGTAGAACTATAGACTCATACAGAATTATACTCATTGTTCTGATAATGGACTGTGTTTCCATAGTTAAGATATGACTGATATCTGTCTGGTTGTTTCTCACTTGTTGTGGTAGTGGATGGTGGCTGAGAGGCCCCTGGCGCAGATCCTGTAGCACATGAGATGGACCAGCTCGCTGAGCCAGTCCTTTGCCCTAGAGAGAACGCAGAGGTGAGAACACTATTGTCTCCCGGGAGGAAATACACAGGGGTTGTGTTACGTTATTCCGGACCTCTCGCTGTCAAAGTTTCAGCTGTGACAAGTGAAAACCAGAGACTTGTGAGCACAATGGACTAGAGAAGGGGTCCCTCTCCTTTGTCCTCAGGGCCAGAGCCACAGGGTCTGCTGGTTGTTGTTGTTACTCAGAAATGTATTGATGAATTAAAGATGTTGATTACACACTTAATTCACCTCAACTGGTTTCTTGGGTATAAACTGGTTGCTGATTTTAAGGTGAAAACTAAAACTAGCAGAACTGGTGCTCTCCAGGAACAGGGTTGGGAACCCCTGGACTAGGTCAAATCAGAACATTGACCAGTAGAAAACGACAAGGGGGCATATACAGTGCCTTGCAAAAGTACTCAGACCCTTTCAATTTTCACATTTTGTTGCTTTCAAGATTTCATTTATAACACTTTCATTTAAGAACTAATATCTCTTAGAAATACAACCTACTGCTCACATTTAGCATTTTACATTTTACTGTAAAAAAAAAGAAAAAGGAAAAAGAAGTTAATGCAGGTGCAAAACATGACCTTATTGAGCCACACAATGAGTTGATTGGCCTCTGTCTGTGCCATAACAGTGACTGTCATGATTTAAAGATTAAAACACGATGAAGAAGACCAAAATGAAGACCAAAGAGCTTTATCAGGAAGCCAGGGATTATGGTTATAAAAAGGCACAGATTAGGAGAATGATACACAAAAATATCTAAGGGTTTGGATATCCCAGAAATCACTGTTGGTTCATTAATCAAGAAGTGGAAGCTGCATCATACCACCCAGACCCCACCTAGAAAAGGCTGTCCCTTCGAACTCAGTGACCAAAGGAGGAGGAGACTTGTGAGGAAAGCCACTGTGAGGCCAACAATGACTCTAAAAGAGCTACAGAGTTCAGTGGCTGAGAATGGAGTAACAGTGCATCAGTCAACAATATCAAGAGCACTGCATAATACTGGCCTGTATGGCAGGGTGGCAGGAAAAGCCATTACTTAAAACAAAACATCTCAAAGCCCACATGGAGTTCCCTAGAGAGTGCGTGAGTGATCCAGCTAAGATATGAGAAAAGGTTTTGTTGCCAGATGAGACTAAAATAGAGCTTTCTGGTCAAAATTCTAAGTGTTATGTATGGCGCAAACCTAACACTGCCTATGGCCCACATAACACTATCCCTACAGTGAAGCATGGTGATATCTGTATCATGCTATGGGGATGCTTCTATGCTCCTCTTCAGCAGGGACTGGGAAACTTGCCAGAATAGAAGGAATAATGGACGGAGCAAAGTACAGGCAGATACTGAAAGAAAACCTATTTCAATCTCCAAAAAAAGTTAAGCTGGGGCAAAAATCACCTCCAACCAGTGTGTAAAGTTGGTAGAAACTTACCCAAAAAGACATAAAGATGTTATTGCAGCAAAAGGTGCCTCCACCAAAATATTAATGCAAGGGGTCTGAATACTTATGCAAGCAGCATATTTCAGTTTTTTTTTTTTTTTTTTTTTCTTTAAAATATTTCCTGACATAACTAATTATTTCTTTATAAAAATTCAGTTTGAGCATGTGGGTTTTGAATAAAACATATTAAATGGAGAAAAAAAAATTCCCAAGGGTCTGAGTACTTTGCAAGGCACTGTATTCTAACTGTATGCTCCCAACTTCATGGCAAGTCATATTTACACTATGTGGTTAGCTTGTTCATAGCAAATCAATTTCCTGGGACTTCTCTTTAGTTCAACTGCGATTTAAATGACACGTGCTGCCACGTAGGATGGTGGCACAGCCAAGACGGACACTCGAGTACTGGCAGGAAAGTCTACGGTGTCATCATGAGTTGAATCTTGGGCTTGTTTACAACCCAATCATCTACCTAACACTCCAATAATCAGCAGAAATCTTCTTAGGAGTCCTCAGATCTCAAGCCAAGATTGCTAAAGCATACTGCATTTAATTTCTTTATTGCCATAAAGTGTACAAAGCCTGTTGAACGCATCCTTTTTACATGGGTTAATTTTCTCCCCAGCATGGTAGGCATTTCCAATCGCAACAGTCTCATGGCTGCAGCATTCTCTGTCAATTGAGGAGGGCTAGCGTGTGCACCCTCCAAAACTTGCGGAAGCAGCTGTCTGGTTCTTTTACACTCTGCAATCCACCAGCTCAAGGCCCCACAACTACTGTCCCAAAGGACTGCGCAACTGACGTAGGAGATGCAGGCGGGTGCAGGTTCCCCCTTGACCAGAGGGGTCACTATTGTGCGATGAGTACCCTGGGAATACCCTCCCACCCGAAACCCTAATTATGCAGCACCCCATGGCACGCTTGGCCACAGTCGGCACTGGCACCGGCACCGGCACCATTGGGTACATCACTGCTCTTTGTGCCTTAACCAGATGTGACACTCAGAAGCTCAATTAGTCTCTCCATTTTACAAGGTATAGGACTTGGAGATTATTGCACACCCAACTGTGCTGGGTGCGGTATCTAGGCGTTTGTCTGGGTGGAACGCATGTATCTGGGTAACAATCAACAATTTGTACTTGTTCCCAAGAGATCCACAGGAAAATAATAACACTCAAATGAGGCTCAGTTAAGTGTATCAATTGTATGGTATTTCTCTCATTGATCAAATGAAGTCCATGCAGTGGTTGAAATGATGCTTCTCATCATTACAAAAATAAGTCTTTTGAGATGCTAAGGTCAGTGAGTTGGCTTAATCTAGTTGCATTTACCTTGAACCTGAGAAGATAGGGATGCTCATATGAATTTATTTGCAATTATGAGAAACATATTGTAAAGAAGAACAAATGACAAAGAAACACAATGTAAAATGTAACAGCAGACCAGCAGTCTGCCGATTCGCAAACAACAGAAAAGGGAATGGCCCGGCCTCGCTGTCGCTGGTTAATTACCTGCTGCTGGGAAGCAGCCCGACCAAACTGGTTCCAATCACCAGCCAGGTCAACCCAATAGTCGCCAGAGTGATTCTGGAACAAAGAGAGATTTCAGAGAACAACGGTCCAGATTCTCTTTTTTGCGTTGTTAAGCAATAAATGCCAGATAAGCCAGCAGCAGCACACAGGGACCATGGTTGCACACAGACACTCACATAAACATTGAACCCCAACTAGACTGATACACCAGGACAGACACAAGAGGTTAATGGGTACGTAAAAGGAAAGCCACAGAGACTGACACAGATACAAATAAGGAAACAAAGCCACAACAGAGAAGAGACAGACAGAGAAAGTGACCAGATGAGGGGAAAGACAAACAGACACAGAAATGAATCGAGAAACAAGGAAAAGGGGAGGACCCCAAAAGTGACATACAAAGACAGACCAGAAACAAGAGACTGACAAGACAAAGGGTGGACAAACAGGTAGGGGATAGACTAGTGGGGAGGCACGAGAAAGTATAACGTGCAAGCATAGATAGCGTGCAAGTGCTAACACTCTATATTTGAGTGTTTTGCTTTGTTTTATTATTTGCCATTTTGCTGTATTGAGTGGATGCACTTTTTTTAATGTGTTCGCGCATGCATTTTGTTGTGTTTGTTCATTTTTTGACACATACTTTTTGCCCCAGTAGTTTATTGGGGACAGGTATTGGAAATCATAATTTGGCTATGAACACTTCATGCAATGCATCAAATGTTTGTTTTTTAACATTGTAACAATGTGTTTGCTACATCCCTGACAAACGTACAAATACATGAATTAGTCACACAGCTCTCTCTCTCTCTCGCTCTCTCTCTCAGCACCTAAATAAGAGCGTTAAGTGAGGCCAAGAAAGGGCAAGGTGTCGGGAGGGCCATCTCACCTGAGGGGGGCCAATAAGCAGTAGCGGATGACCACACCCATGCCCCACATGATAGTGAGGCGGAGGCTGATGTAGTGGAAGTTGTTGTTGGTGCGGGTCAGCAGGTTCCAGGAGACCAGCTCCTCGGAGGTAAAGCGCTGGGTCACCTGGTCCTCCACGATGCTCTCGATGCCCTTCCTGTTGAAGTAGAAGACGTCGCTCAGGGTGAAGTCCCCGCCCACCTGCGGCTTGGGCCGGCTCCGTCGGAGATCCCCGATCTCCTGCTCCATGGACCCGTCGCCCCTCTGGATGATGCCTGCACAAATCAGGATTGTAGTCATGTTTTAAGGATTAATTTGCAGGGAGGGACCTCACAATTGTGAAGTGAAAAAAGTGTGACCAAAATGTTTATAATGTGACTGAAAACACTCTCTCTGTTTTAATTGTATTGTTTTTTTTAAATTGTTGCCACTTATGATAAACAAACCTTTATCTTTTTTTCTTTATTGCCTTTTCTCTGTTGTATTCTTACTGTGAAGGGTTTGGAGTGAATGGCTTGAAAAGCACTATAAATGTCTTATTATTATTACTAGTAGTAATAGTATTAATAATAATAATAAAAATAAATATTGTATTAGTCATAATACAATCCCCTAAAGTCTACGTTTCTGTTCACATCATGTCTGTTTGCCAGTTCAGAATCATAAACAATGTTCGAGAGTGTCTGGCACCAACATCAGACTATAATCAGCCTCAATGCTTTCTAAATAGTTTAGTGAAGACTTGAAATAATCATCCCATTTCATACAGACTTTGAACCAATTTTAATGTTCAATAAAAATAGAAGGCCATATAACAGTGTACACTAATAGGCATATCTGACACATTACAGCACGCAATGAAGGTCAATCATCTTTATCAACCAACTTGTGCAAACTGGCTATGATTTCATCAGAGGCCTATCTTATGTCACCAGACAATCTTCTGTGATTGATAATAAAAACTGATAATGTGGCATCATGTTTTGCTGCCTTGTCAAAATTTGCTATCATAGCAATGTGACACAATTTGATATCATTTTCATGCTATCCAGTAGAGCATAAGATTATAGACAAATGTTAATGAAGAGTTTGTGGCTGTGTTCTTGTGGCTGAGTACATTCGCAGCTTGTCCGGTGGTCATAACTGACAGGAGGCAGGAATCGATACTACACCAGCTTATTATTCAAATCCATGTGCAAATACTAATTTACATTCTGCATAAACACTGATTGCTTGCGTCCTCTCTTTCCGTAATTCTCTGTAAAATTAAAAACGTCCTCAAGGGATCTGAGCTGTGCTGGATTCGTATATCAATGGCTCGTGAGTGTACAGCGGCGAAACAAATTTGTTGCTGAGCTATCGGTTTTGCAACTCTGTGCCACATTAAGTAATGCCCAGAGACAAGAGAAATTACCACAATCTCCTGCAATTGTGGGCGCAGCTGCCGAGGGGAGATTGCGAAATGCGCAGGGCTTGCAACACCTCGGTAATGACGGCTGCAATCTGACCGTTTGACTCGCTATGGCTGTCTCGGAGGCTGGCCTCAGCACGAGACGGTCTCTTGAACGGCCTTGACCGACACTCGAATCACTGTGGCGCATGTGCCCAGAATCCTCCGAGGCGGGCGTACGTGATGGCGCGCGGGTTGAAGTCCAGGGCAGGAGTGAGTGGGGAGATTCTTTGTGTGCTGTTATGAAACATGCGCTTGCCTCAGAGGGCAGATAGGCCAAACCAGATGTCCGGTTAGTAATCTACATAAAGACCACACCGCTCCAACTGAGACACAATCAAAGGGGGGGGGTATGGAGATGTGGCAACAACTTAAACATATGCAGAGATATAGACAACAGGCCAATTATCAGAGCACATACACAACAGGGCTATTCTCTAATCAAACTGTCCAAGGGTATAATGACAGTGATACTGATACTAAAAGGAAACGGTCCACTCTGGATCAGCATAGATAGTTGCATAGATCTCGGGGTTTGTGATTTGAGATGTCTGGTTGTTTTGTGTGCACACAGGGTCAGTGTGGCTGCAGAAACGACCTGTTTTTAATGTCCACGACTCCGGTCAAAACCACACTGTGAAACCTCCATGCAATCAACGACACCACAGAGACCACTGACTAAAAATGATTGGATGTGGATCTGGTCTCATCACCGGAGAGTTGAGTCACGATGCAACGAGACCCTTTAATGTGCACCCTTTAATGTGTCAATGTGATAAATGTTTAACAGACGATATTGGATGTGCTCCCTGTAGTTTGTGAACAGGAGTGAAACTCACCGCTGGACAGGGATTGTTTGAGTATCTGCTGCTCGCCTCTCCCTCTCTGGAGCCGCAGGGTGGCCCACTGCAGCAAGAAGAGCAGAGGTAATTTGGGGTGAGCTCCCCCACACCGACAGGCACGCTCAGCGCATGGCTGACAGACCGTATCGCACGCAGTGCTGTGGACTGCTGTGCCCAGCTGAGAGCTGAAGGAGGGGGTGTGACAGAAGCTACACAAGCCAGTAGAACACATGAATCTTGCCTCGCTCTTAATTAACGACTGTAAGTTCCGTGTGAACGGAGAAATGAGCACAGCGTGAACAGCATCTACGCGCCTGCAGTGTTCATAAATTAGTCTGCTTTGTGATGATCACTTTAACCATTTACCCTTGGAACTTTGTGTTTGGCTGACTCTGTGGTCGGGAATAAAAAGCTCACATACAGAGGATTGCACATCAGAGTAAGGGACAGAATGACAAACTGCAGGTGGGGAAAGGGTTAGCACATGGGGTACATTTCAGGGGCAAGACAAATTCAGGTGTTATTATTGTACTATTCTCACATTAGGTATAATCAAAAAGGCACTCCCTTTGTATTCTGGCATTAATGTTATGGTGGCTCTCTAAAACAGCAATGTTACCTCCAGAGTCTTCACCAGGACCTTCATGTAGACCTCTGTAATCCCCAGAGAGACTCCAAACATGGCAGGCAACATGATGAGTCCCACCATGGCAGAGAACCATATCTTGAAAAAGGTGAAAGCTACATCCCAGTTCTCCTCCATCGTTCAGTCCCTAAGTCAGATCTGATCAGAACACATTGGTATGAAAACATTGGTATGAAGAGACTATCTGTCATTAAGGAGACGAAGCAATCCGCTTTGCCTCCTGACTAAGCAAAGGAATTCACAGTTGAACCCAAATTCTGGTTAATTCCAAGACTTTTAGGTGCAACAATGTGTGGAAATATCCTAATTTCTCATTCTAATTTCCACTTCCTCCATCCAGTCCTAGATGACTAGCCCGATGCATTACAACATGTTCACTTCAACAGTACACCTTCCCCCTCAGGGAAATGTGTAATCTGAGAATTAGTATAGATGGATGTTCATACAAAACTGTGCGCATCAAGACTTCTATTTTATCTAAAAAAGAAAAATAGCCTGAAACAACGCAATGAACCCAAAAGTCCTAGCCTAAACGTGCCTGATCAAGCCATCAACCTGACACTGTAACAAAACGTCCACGCAGTACAGCCCACGACCAATGCCAGTTTATGTCTACTGTACCTGCTGGTCACACATAGGCTGACAGCGCCAAACCACGTGACCATTTGACCAGCGTGTCAAAATAACTAGTTGTGAGATTTTTTTAATTTTAAGCTATTCAACGTCAAGGGTGCCAGTGAGTTAGAACAAAGGTGATTACCACACTCGCTGGTTAGCAACCCTGATAGCAATTTTAAAAATCTAATTCAACAACTATTTCTCTGACACCTATTCTCATGGCACGAGAATTCAAAAGCATTGCCATTCTTTATCGGTCACATCGAAAACAACACAGAGTTAGCAAGCTAGCTAATTAGCTGGCATTACTATTGCTTGAAATGTAATAAGGTACAACAAACCTGAAAACGGTTCCTCAAAAAATATTCCTCATTGTCCACCTTCCGAAATGTTCGTCAATTCCTTCGCGTCAAATCAAACCGTGTTTCAGGAACTCTTCTACCTTCAGCAATCTCTTTTCTACTGTCAACTCAAGAATAGTAGCTCAAAGTTCAAACAAAGACAGAAATGATTGTCAACATTGTAAACAGTGCCATCTTGTGGCGAATTAAGAGGGAAAATCTGTCAAGATACCAAGCAACAAACTCAAGAGGAACTCGAAAGTTGTTCTTTGGACTGGACATATGGCCGCTTCCAGCTTCCAAATGATATGCAAGCAGTGTATCTGCTAAGCTTTCAACAGAAACAGGTTTAGTAGGCTACTCATAGCGAGATTTGCATTTTTCAACGCCATTGGTAGGGTGTGACTCGTGACCTGTGACCCAGATCCACCGTTAAGCAGTGCTGGAAAAATTTAGACAATATGGCAGAAGCCTTTAAACTGCATACAATGTGAGTGTAGTTATAACATTGCCTTTGACAAGTTAACATGTTTATCAAGGCAGTTTGGCAGTACACATAACATAAGTTGCTAAACAAAGTTGTCCCGTACTGAAGAGCTTAATTATATTTTTAAAATTCTGTGGAGGCACTTCACACTCTGGTTTATGTAAATATCAGAAACGACTTGAGGGTTAACAGCTTGTTTATTTTCTCTCTCTCTCTCTTATGTTTTCCCTCTAGCTCAAGGAGAATAACTGTCACCTTTTTTGCCCTAAACCCTGATGAAGTGCCCCACTACAACCTCCTATGTGTCCTCCAGAGTACTGGAGCTTGAAATGCAAGGACCTCCCAGAACCACACTTGACAGATTGCTGTCACATCGTAAGGATGATAGAAATAACAGCTAATCCATATTTAATGTAATAGATGGCTAATTTAGAAATTGGGATAGAAGAGTACATAATTTAAATGCAACATATCGTATACATTTTGGTCTTGGAGCCATTCTGTAAAGAGTATACCTGTTTTATGATTTTGTTTTATACTTGTGCTAGGTCTTTTTTGAACCTACTGTATATTGGATGTTTCAAATCAGCATACTCTGAAGCTTTCAATGCAATTAATATGCAAAGCAATGGTCAACAATTTGTGGAGAAAAATCTTTTAAATCCAGAATGTTATTGTCAGAAATGGTACTTAATCTTTCATTGTCAGCAAATAAGAATTAAGCAGATACGCCTGAAATATTCACACTTCACCTCCACACCAATGGCAATATGTGATTATACAGGATACAGATATACAGATCACAAATAGTAGGTATGTTGATATGCAGCTGATATCAAAGACATGCAGTTTAACTCGCCCCATCTGTTACGCCCTCTGTAGCTCAGTATTGCCCACACTTGTGTCTAACCTGTATAGGAATGTAGGTACAAGGCATATGGTATGTCACTTTCCATTTCTATTCATGTTACAGCCTGCATATATCAGTGGAAAATGCTAATAGAAAAGAATTCAAATAGTTAATGGAGAATGGAATGCTTAATATGCTTAAAATACAACGGATCAGTTCCAGCCCAAGTCCTGGTGACAAATCTAAACGCAGTCATTTTGCTGATCCAACACTGAAATATTTCAGTGCTCAGCAGTATTGCTTTGGACAAAATGGTGATACTTCTACCACAAGCAGAGTTATCTCATAACCCTAATATTCCACTTAAGAGTTGAATCAATCATAGGAAACAGGAGTCCATTGGATGTATACATTGATACAATGATCATGAATACATTGTAAGTATTGGCAGGTATTTATAAATGTACATGTGTCTGTCTTTTATATTAATAGCCACGGGTTAATTGCCAAACATGTGTTTGCTGGTATATGTATGTACTACAATACAATGGTGAGTGATATCATGTTAAAGGATTAATCTATTTGCTCAGTCTGGGACATAAAGCATCAGTCCGAAAATGAACTATCCTCATAAATCTGTCACACCCACACTGTTAGGACCATTTCTTCCTTGAGGTCCAGGTACTACAAGTATAATGGCCACTTTACTATGACCCAACACTGAGTGCACAAATTTGGCCTTGGACCTGATGACACACATGGACCTCAGGAAGACTGGCTGTCACCACGGTGGCAGCGAATGGGGATTCTAATAAAACAATAAGCAATAAACATGTACCTGAAAACCGTTGTGTAGAGCAGTTTATGGACTCTCCATGTCACATTCTTATAAAATGCATCAGCATCAAATAACACAAATGGCACAAATACCATTTTTTATGGATGGAGAATACAAATGTAGCATTTTAGCAAATTTAGTTTTTTTAGGCATTTAGCAGATGCTCTTATCCATAGTGACTGACACCGTTGACAATTATTTACATATAATACATTTATACAGCTGGATATTTTACTGAAGCAATTCAGGTTAACTACCTTGCTCAAGGGTACAATGGGAGTGCTCCACCTGGAAATTGAACCAGCAATCTCTGAGTTACAAGTCCAGTTCCCTAACCATTATACTAAACTGCCACCCATCAGTTTATACTTGATATAATTCTGCCAGCCTAAGCTAGCTGACTTTCAAACCAGTATCACTCACTCCTCCCTCCTGCCAGCTCCATGTGGTTGAATCAGGGAGTTTAAATGTATTTGCACTACCCCAAGTTCAATCAATCAATCAATACGCTTTAGAGTAGACCCCGGCCTGAACCCCCACAAAGGCAAACCTAAGGCAAGGAAAAACTCCCTAGCTGGAACAAATAGGAAGAAACCTTAGGAGTAACCAGACCCAGGGGAGCCCATCCTCCCTTGGCTGGCTCACGGTCTGAGTTTGTAATGACCATTGTAATGTCAATGAGTCCATATACAAAACAAGTAGGGATTTGATTTATTTCAGGGCAAAAAAGTTCAATATGAGGAAGCAGGAACTGATGTTTCTCTGGGGAGCCAGATATCAGTCACACAGAACACAACAACATCCTTTCAAGGAAAACACAGTAACACGGGAGGGTACCGGCATAGCATTTATTAATGAAGACAGGCAGTACAGATCAGCTGTAAAGCATTCATCAAGTATTGAGACCCATTGTCAAAACTGGAGAGTGATGACCTGCAACACCTCATGCTCTTTTAAATGCATGTAAACATACAGCACCAAGGATATATCAGCACCATTGAGTTCAGAAAACAAAATGAAAGGAAAGGGATGTTTATAGGTTCACAATCATTGCATTGCAATCATTATTATTAATAATAATGATAATAATAATAAAAACATATTTAATGCATGTTGGATTTGTCCATGTATTTATGTCATTTTCTTTTTTGACCTCTCGCGTAATGACATTGCAGACTGTGATGTATTGGATATACTCCTGCCAGCCCAGGTTTATAAAAACTATCAACTATCTTTATTTTAAAACTATTTATATTCAGTACTAAATGTGCTAATTTCAGAGCTATGTAGCTAGATACCCACATGATATGTTTGCCTGACATATGGTAAAGTGGGTAGCCATCCAAATATATTTGTATGGTCTTCAGGCAGTCAGGCAGCACCACAGATAACAAGCACCAAATATACGATGGGAGTACCTTGTTCATCTCAATCAGCTCTTTTAGTCTTTAGAGCGAACAATCTCAATGTCAATGGGGTTGTTGATTCGTCTTTTCCTTTCTGAAGTACAAAAGAAATACAGCGTCCCGTACCATGAGTAAAAATGAGTTTCTCTTTCCCCAAAAATACTTTTAAATGGAACCTTATCATATTCAGGTAGAACTATTTGTTTCAAAGATTTATAGATGTTTAGCTGACCAATGGTAAGTTTTGCCACCTGCTATATAGAAGCTTTAACACTTTGTATTGATATATTTGGATAGATCAAATACAAGCCTATGGTTTCTTGTACATTTTGAATTGATTAGATATGCATTTGTCAAAGAACATTGCAATAGCATTCCTTGTTTATCTACTGTAGTTTTCTGATATCTAGAATTGGGATAAGGCACTAGATAAACAGAAGACAAATTCTACTGCTGTGAGGAAATGTATGCCCCTCCTAGTGTTATATCTTTACAACAAGTACAACCATATTGTTTATGTTTTGATTCCAATGAAACCTTACTTGTTTATTATTGTGTGTCACACCTTAATGGCCTTATTCAACCTGGGTCAAAATACACTGGCCCAAAGACATTCCTTGCATTTTAATTATGTCAAATACTTTCTTGAGAAACAAAATACTTGTATTTGAAGTATTTTCAAAGACTTCATTAAAATTATATAAATATTAAAATGCTTTCCAGCACTATTTCATCATGCTTATAAGAAATATTTCGTGAATACATCATATGTATCATGCTTATAAGTACTATTTCAAATACATTTCAAATACCTGGATCAAATGCCCAAGAATGTAGGCCAGTAGAACCAGTGAAAAGCTATGTTAAAGAACCATAGATAAATGTCAGAAAATGTACAATATGTTTGTCAATTTATAAGACTTAATATGTGGCCTGTTTTGGGCTGGGTCCAATAGTAGATTTATTTTAGTCCCATCCTTAACTCACTGGGTGAAGGTTAAATTGTGTATACTACCAAGAGTGCATGTTGTGATTAAAACTTGAAAAAACAACAATGCTGAGATGGTTGTTGTTCTACATAAAGGCACTGAGTGTATTACTATGTAATTGTAAATACAAATATTTCCTAAATCAAGTACATTCAATTTCAATCATTTTCAAATACATTAAATCACTTCTAAACATTTTACCAATATTCAAATACCTTGCAATTATAATGTACTTTATAATACTTTTAAGAAAACGCATTTGAAAGTAATTGAAATATTTTAAATATGTATTTGACCCAGGTCTGGTCCCTATAATTAAATATCACCAGAGAAGGACATCTTCAAATATTCAAAAGCTTTTAAGACTTTTTCTCCACACAATTGCATTGGTATTGCATCCCATTGCATTGGTAAAGATAAAGGGAACTATATGATTTAAGCATTACTACTATTATATAGTTGCTATTGAATAATTGCTCCAACATTTTTAACTGAGAATGTTTTTAAATTAAGTTTTGAATTGATGCAAAGTTAGTTTTCCACATTTCTTGGTAACATAAGCAAAAATATCTGGGTCAAGAGGTTTCAGACAACCCACATATACATGGAGGAGGGCAAAGATAAGAAAATTTTGCCTCACCTCAGACTGAGGTAACCGAACATCTGAAACTAATTTTTTATTGATAATTTACTCATTTTCTCTCAATGGCTATATTTAATTTAGATTCAGGTTTTAAGGCATTACATTTGAAATAATATTCATCATCTGGAAATACCTATTAAGGGCAACATACTAAATAATCAAAATAGAAACATAAATGCAATTCATGAAAATGTGCATGAAAAATTGAATGGGCTTGTGACAAGGAACTAAATGGCAATTTGGGCCTTCACTTGGCAACTTGAATATATCATGCAGTAGCTCCAGTATGTTCTTTGTCATCACAGAGTTATTCATTGTTAATGATTAATTATGTGGCAACTGTTCTGGTAACTGAACTGGTAACACAGTTTCATATACATTTAATTATTCAAGATAATTATATCAAATAATTGCTATACAAAGAAACTGTAAATGTCAGAAGAGGTGCCAAAGCATAAGCTTGCATAGATTTGTATGGTGTGCTGTTAATGAGAGTATGAATCACAAATTGTTTTATTATCCAACTGTGCACTTGTTTCTCAATAAAATACTTGAAGCAATCAGAGGTTTTGGGATATTTGTACTTTCAAATGAAAGGATTTTTGGGGAGCTGTTGCTGTTGCATCTCGTCCTTTTGTATCCTATTACCAATGTTATTACAAATTTGTCACTCAGATGTTTTCTCAATGTGTGTAAAAACTTTATTCATAGTAATGACTAGACCTCATGGTCATACTTCTGTCATTATTTTATACCTTAATCATATTTATATTTTATGTAGATATCATATTTTTAGGACACTACAGTAGCCATTTTCTATTTGTGCTGTCACTAACAACTGCATTATAGTAATTTGTGACAGCTAAAATATAACAGTTATTAGGTAGATGCCATGATTGTGCAATATTCCATACATTCCAAAAATAATAAAAACCCAGAAGGGTATATTTAAGGCTTTAGAATTTCATGGATACCTCTCTGAGATTCTGTTCAGAGGTATCTCAAATGGAAACTCAAAGATATTCATGACAAATGAAATGTGTGTGCTTGTGTACCACTTCTGGTACCGCCTGTATGCTTACACATACAGCAGAACTATACTTTCAGCTGAAGTATTATTTTAATGAGACATGATGGGCCCAACTATGCCTCATTACTTTATTCACTTAATAAAGTTAATTTATCATTTAGGCCACTGTGAAAGAATTGACTCATATCCCATTAAATTTCTCAAATTTGGTCACTTGTTCCCTTGGTATAGAGTAATGGTGTAATTATCTGGTCTAGTTGTTATTGCTTGATGAATCATAGATGGTTGCCCCTGTTTTCTGTCACATATTAGTAATATATTATGGCCAATGGTAGCTGTAAATGGGTACTGTACCATAGAAGTATCAGACTGTAAAGGCAGCCGACTCATGCTGAAACTGCTTTTCTGCTTTGAGTAATTCATAAATAAAGAACAGATTTGGAGTTACGTGTTCAACCTGCTCCTCATTTAAATGTGCCACCAGGAAAAATTTGCAGGGTCTTCTTAACACTGGTCTGAATGCCAGACCAGTCCTGCAACAAAATAAGATTTCTGAGAGAGAAAAGACAAAGAGTAATACACAAATGAATGATGAAATGAAAAATGTATTTTACCACAGTATCCATCTTCCTAGATGAGGATGGTGAAACAAACAGACATCGAAACAAAGATTAACCAGGGACACTGCAGTGCACTGTGGAGCTGAGAGCAGGTACTTTAAAGTATGGACTTCATAGAGCACTGTGTATCAATGGAACTTTTCTCTGATGAGAAAATAAATCACGCATATCATGATCTCTTCTGCCTTATTCTTCTCTTATTTGTAAAGGCTTGCTCAGGCATCAATATTTTCCCATATCCTTAAAAGGAAGACCATTTCATATGTGATGAAGCAGTCCATGTAAAATACACAGTCACTGGTATTATAATCATTCATAATTCTTTTTAAAAATGGACAGGATCCATGGCCTTAAATGGGAGCTGCTCGAGTGATATGGATGTGATCACAGTGATGTTTCTGTGTGGCTGGAGTGCTCTTGCGGAAGCATCTCAGGTCGGAGTGCATGTAAACCTCGGGGAGCTTTCAGAGAAATACTAAGCAGAAGGTGATTCAGTTCTGTTTGGCTCTTGTTTTGAGAGTAGAGTTTGCAGGGGGGGGCAGAAGAACCACGAGAGAGTACCAGGTCAAAAAGCACCGGCAAACAGTCGCTCCATTAATGGCTGGTCCTGCCTTTCATTGATTTAAAAAGCTATGAGGGGTAAAGCTCATGCACCGCGCCGTAGTGGGGCTCTCAGTTCATGCTAAAGTGGACAGATGAAAGCACATTCAAGTAGGAAACCTTTAGCTGGGCGTATGTTTGGACGAGAGGAGTTTTCTCAGAGCCCTGTCCGAGGTTGGCACCGTTGTTGAAATCCAGCGTTACCCCGCGCAGGTGGCGCAGCACTGCTTCCGGATGGAGCTGAGGGAGCAGCGGCCCAAGAGCTTCAGCTTCTCACAGAAACGTGTAGACATGCTGTTCTTATTGCACCAGGGCACTGCAGGGGAAGGCAAGGCGGGAGTCAAATGCACGTGGGTTATTCAAACCGGCTGAAACAAACAGCGAGGAGCAGGAATTTCACCACAGCTAGTACTGTGCGTTGTGTGCCTTTTGCATCCTGCATTTGCATTTTGCATCTAGGGTGGTTTGAAGAAAGAGTTCTGTATGTTCTGTATCTCTTCTGTTGTCAGGAACCAGCAGTATGACATGGTTGGAATGTCTTAAGTTAAACTGCAGGAGAAAATACAGTACATGTAGCAATACGAAGTCTGGGCAGCAATTTCCCAACTCCATTCAATGCAATGACAGCAGATTTAAAGAGGCTGGTAGCACAAAGTTACTTTTTAAACTATAAAGAGAACCTCTTTCTAGATGCACCGATACAGGTTGATTGTTTTAGACTGCAGGCAAGTTGAAACAGGCTCCAACGAATTAGTGATTACTGCTGGAATTTCCTACCTAGTTTCCTTTTACATTCCTGAAGGTTGCACTTCTGGAAGCTGTCGGGCCTCGTGCTCTTGTCACACTGACCGGCACTGTCCCCTGTCTCCTTGTCCTTGTTCACACACTTCACCACACGGTGTTGCACCCCTCCCCCACAGCTCACAGTGCACTGATGAAGACAGCACATATACACCATTAATCAACCACAAAACAAACACTGTGGTAGTTACTCATCAAGTACACCATAATGGGGCAATTGCTACATCATTGTTGAACATGTTTATCTAACACAATCTGGTTGAGGAGGGGTGTAAATCATTTATCACACTTCCAAGAATTGAGAAATGTCACTTTCTTTCTTAAAGAATACTTTGGAATCTATAGAAACAGACTTGTAACACCTTAGTCACCACTTCACTGAAACTTTTAAACCTGGAGTAATAGTAATGCTACTATGTATATACAAATGACACTACTGCACTAGGCGGCACGGTGGTGCAGTGGATAGCACTGTCGCCTCACAGCAAGAAGGTCTCGGGTTCGAATCCAGGCCTGGGGCCTTTCTGTGTGGAGTTTGCATGTTCTCCCCGTGTCCTCCGGGTACTCCGGTTTCCTCCCACAGTCCAAAGACATGCACGTTAGGCTAATTGGAGAGTCTAAATTGCCCATAGGTATGAGTGTGTGAGTGAATGGTGTGTGTGCTCTGTGATGGATTGGCGACCTGTCCAGGGTGTATTCCTGCCTCTCGCCCGGAACGCATGCTGGGATAGGCTCCAGCACCCCCCCCGCGACCCTGACCAGGAATAAGCGGCTTAGACAATGGATGGATGGACTACTGCACTATTTATGTCAAGCTATGTTGAGATTTGAGATTGAACATTTGTCCTTAACTTTGAATTGCAAATGAATGCAACTGTTACTTTATTTCAATGCAACCAGTTTTTAAATCAATTTTGGTGATCACTCAACACACAAAGCTATATTTGTGCAGAAAATAACACTTGCATTTAATTGAGGGTCAACGTTAATTCAAAATTCTGATTAAATAAAGGTCTTATCTGTGCTTATTAATTCATTTAAATGAACATATTATGAAATAAATGTTTTCTTTTTGAGGACAGTGTTAGTATCCTGTAGATGGGGAAAAAACCCAAATGCTTCAAAGAATGGAATCCAGACAAGTGAGTATTTTAACTGGTTCCACTGGACATGAACAGAATTGCAGGAATTTCTGATTTTTGAAATACTACATGCATTAAATATTTGATCAAGCAAAAGTACAAGGAACTGCAATTTATGCTAACATATATTACAGGCAACCAACTCAATTAAATATATGATTGGTACTTTCACATTTATTTGCATTTCATTAAACTACAGTCATGGCCAAAAATATTGGCACCCTTGCATGTTTAAAAAAACAAAACTCAAATTGTTCTCTAAAATAAGTTGAAATTGATAAAAGCATTTGGTCTCCACAATTATTTATTTCACTGTTAATAGTACAGAAACATTGTTTTTGATTCAGAACTTAACATATCCTTTTAAATCATAAAATAAACAGAAATGGCAGTGACAAAATTATTGACACTTCCTATAGCCATTAATGAGATTCCTACACCTCTGTACTGGCAGTTTGGCCCAGTCTCCAGTTCTCTCAGATTTGAAGGGTGCCTTCTCCCAACTGCTGTTTTCAGATCTCTCCACAGGTGTTCAATAGGATTGAGATCAGGACTCATTGCTGGCCACTCCAGAACAGTCCAATGTTTTCTCTTGAACCATTCCTGGGTGCTTTTGGATGTGTGTTTTGGGTCATTCTCCTGCTGGAGGACCCATGACCTTCAACTGACACCCAGTTTTCTGACACTGGGTAGCACATTTTGCTCCAAAATGCCTTGGCAATCCTCTGATTTCATGAAGGCCTTAATATGTTCAAGGCATCCAGTACCAGAGGCAGCAAAGCAGCCCCACAGCATTATGGAACCTCCACCATATTTGACTGTAGGTAGTGTGTTATTTTATTTAAAAGCTTCATTTCATCATCTGTAAACAAAGCAC
Source organism: Aldrovandia affinis (assembly GCA_029706075.1). Lineage (NCBI taxonomy): Eukaryota > Metazoa > Chordata > Actinopteri > Notacanthiformes > Halosauridae > Aldrovandia > Aldrovandia affinis. The sequence goes on from JAINUG010000100.1 coordinate 681,949, forward strand.
TGATCTGCATTGCCAAAGAGCTCCAATTTGGTTTCATCGGTCCACAGAACATTTTCCCAGAAGTATTTAGGCTTGCTTAGGTTGGTCTTGGCAAAGATTAATCAAGCCTTCTTGTGTTTCACTTTCACCAGTGTGGTCTTCCTTGGCCTCTGACCGTAAAGCCCTTCTTGGTTCAGTGTCCCGTGCATGGTATGGGCTGAAACAATTACCCCAGGCCTCTCCAGGTCAGCCTTGAGATCTTTGGATGTCATATGAGGAGTTTTTCAATGGCTCGCACCAACCTTCGATGAAATCTGAGATAAATGTTCCTCTTACCACCACGTCATGGGAGATTCTTAACAATTCCATGAGCAGCAAACTTCTTGATAATATTGCACACTGTGGAAACAGGAATGCTAACTCGGATGGAATCACGGAATCCAGACATAAAAATGGAATTCACTGTTATACACGGAATTGCACGGAATTTGAAAGATTTTGGTTAAAGTGCATCAAAAGGCAAGGGCCTCCCGGGTGGTCTAGCGGTTACAACATTCGATGCTGGCCACTGTGACCAGCGTTCGATTCTACCGGTCGCGCCAGAGTCGGCTCTGGCCGGGAGTGTCAATCGGGAGTGCCCCCCCTTAGCCAACAAGGGAAGCTGACATGAGTTTGCTGTGTATAGTAGTGGCTCTGGAGTACCGGAGTTACGGTCTATGCAAGTCTCGGAGGAGACAATACTTCGCCTTTGTCATTGCCGGTCTCAGGGCTACGGCAGCGAACTCACAATACAAGGGGGGGATTGACATGAAAAAGAGAAGGTGTAATTGGCTACTAAATTGGGAGAAAAATGGGATAAAATCAGAAACAAATTCTTTAAAAAATATATCATGAATCTGATTTGTTTTATTTGTCAAATAAATTGTGAACAGAGAACATTTCTTTATGTGTTTATATTAAAATCATTAGGTGCTGCTATGTTCATAATTGAATTTGTAAATTGTATTGATATTGCTAATTCATAATGAGTAATATAATCTAGAACTAATGAAACTTGAATATTAAGAATTAAAACATTTTTATTTTACATTATACAACTATTAACCCTGATATGGTTTGAATAGCCTACATACATAAGACATTTTTATAAATTAATTCAATTACACACACTTTTTGATGATAAAAATGGGTAAAACTGTAAAAAACTGAATCCAGAAAAAATAAAACGGAGAACACAGACTTTTTGAAAAAATAAAACTGATTTAATTTCCCTATATTTTATTTACATTTATTTAAATTGTTCTAAATTGTTCTAATAGTTTTTTAAATTTGTATTATTATTGATTGATCATGTGCTGTTGTAAATCAAACAGATGGACGTGTGAACACCAAAAGTTATTTCAATTTCCAATTGCTTCAGAAGATATTGAACATCATCTACATGAAATGCAAGAGTGCCAATAATTTTGGCCACGACTGGGATTTGTGTAAATGCAGGGAAAAGGGCATTTGTTAAAGATTGGTCTTTCAACGCCCAAGCTGTCATTGTGAAGAAAAGTTATGCATGGAGATGATATATGTACATGATAAATAGGTGTCACTAACTAAATACACAGCAGACATCCACCCCTGTATCACTATGTGCTCAAGGCATTTTACTCCATCCTCTTCAGGAGAAGGTGATGATTAGCTGTAAAGTCAGGCAGCATGGTGTGCTGTCCCAGCATGCATATTTCACATCATGGAATTTTTATACTGTCATGTCAAAGCTTGAGTAGATTAGTACTTTGGCTACGTTTAAATAGAATGACTTGAGACCATCTGTGTCTTGCGTGTATCTGGAGGATAAAACGAATGTTTTAAAAGAAAAGTGAGATATACAAAAGGTCAAGATTTCCTTTTATGTTGTGGTTGTTCTGTGAGAAAAATTGGGTCTGTTTCTGATCAAATTCCGGCTCCTCACTTTCTTGACGGAAATACGATATGACTGATAATATACCCTCTAGTGGGCTCTACAGTCACTGATAAATGAATTTGATACTAAGAAAGGCTGACAAAACATGAACCTACACAAAGAGAGAAGGAAACTCCTGGGGAAGCTCTAGTTTTACACCTTGGGGACAGTTCTTACTAATAAGCATGGGAAGAATGGGAAGGCTGTAGCCTTAATTTAGAATTTAACATTCATCTTATCCGTCATGTGCTCTATTCCAAAAAAAGAAACTTGTTACTTTATTCACTTCAATGATTACTGATGTATTTATGTTTTTACTGAATTAACTGCAATAGGGCAACTGTCATGCTGTACCAATATGATCGTAGTGATTTAAGTTTAATAGTTAAATATTTGTAAAACGCTGTAAGTGGAAGATAAACATTACTTTGAAACTGCATTAGTGTTTTGTCTAAACTTCAGATTCTAAACATCCCAGATTCTTGATTCATTCTGTGGTCTCTGTGAAAGAAAAAGGTATCCCTACAGATATCTGTGAGTCTCTTGAATTGACTACACTAAATAAAAATGGGGAACATTAACACTGCACTGTAAAGAGTTCCAGTGATAAACCACATCTCAGCTCACCCAGGAGGACTGGGCTATGTGAGGCATTATTATATTTGAAAGAATTGCCACAATTAGCCATAACAGTGTGGATTATTACGGCCACAAAATGATATGGACTCCAGTACAAAATTTGCTTAATTTATAAAGTAAAGGTTACAGGCTTAGCAACAATATCTATCATCTCCAGAAGGTCTCAGATGAGTCATCAACTCAGATGAGTTTATCTTGAAGGGAAATGATGAAGCATGCAGAGACACTATCATTTGGGGTGAGTTTATGTTATCATGGGAAAATATATTAGAATGTAATGCTAATCAAACTAAATAAGTAGTAGTTTGGTTTAGGGAGGAGAAAGAGCCTGGATTACAGTACATTTTCAGGATTTCGCATTGGTAAAAAGTTGCACAAGACAATCAATATTGATGCTGAGTTCAGCAAATTCCAGACACAGTTAAGGTCATACAATTTGTGCCCCAAGATGTTTATGTTTTATTAGTGTGTTATTGCTAGTCTTATGTTTTATGCATCAGCGTGCAGGGGTGGGAGCATAAACAAGAATGACTCCGGCACGACCAATACATCGATTAAGAGGGCTTGATTGACAGCTAAGGCCAACATTTATTAGGAACAACAACGAAGGACATCTCAGGAAACGTGTGCTCTGCATGTGCTCCACACCATAGTACTGCAACAGCAGTTCACTTGATAGCAGGCCACTTAGTCCCTCTACAGTGCGATAAACGATCTACTGAAGAATTTATGAGCTCATCCCTGCCTGTTCTTCTCAGCCATATTAATGACTGTATTCAGGCTATGTCACTGAATGACTTGCTAATGTTTGTACTTGTGCGGTGACTGCAGGAATGCAACACGCACACATCATTTAAAATCATAACTAATATCATATTGGATTATGACCATCAAATTGGTGTTTTTCTATGTTTGTAGAATGAAATTAGTAGTCTGTTTTGTTTGTCTACGCTTACATTTTGTCTTTGTGTGTGAATATTACTGTTTCTGGGACAAGCCAATTGAAAATACTAATCACAACAGTAGCAGCTTAATAATGCTATAATGACATCTAGGGTCATTTATGACACTACAATTATAATAATTATTATATAATATTATGAATGGTAACAATAATAATAATTATGCAATAATAATAACAAAAATAATAACATCAGTGCTATAATTATAATGGTTAAACTTAAATATGCAATTATTGAAATAATATTTGATAGGATATATCACAGGTTTGAATTTCAGAAGGACAGGGTTTATTAATACATTCGACAGAGCTTTCAGACAAAATGAATGTTTTTTTTTTTTTATGTTTAGGAACTTATTGTACTTTTTATTTTTAAGTATCTATGGTTGCTCTCATTATGTAATTTACAATTGCTTGTGTTTAGTTTTGTATTATTATTTGCTATTTTTCTGTGTTGAGTGGATATTCATGAAGGGGTGTGACTAATGACAATACCATGGCAATTCAAGTTTGACTGGATTGAATGCCCTTGGCCACAGCTCTTCATGAATATTCATAAACTGTAATATAGGACCGAAAAACTCCTGTTACCAATGAGAACCTCTCGTAGTTAGGAAGTAGAGAGCAGGGAAGGAATGCAGGAGGGAGCTGATCATCTGGATAATCTATAGAATCCGTGGTAATAGTAGCATTAATGCTAATCAGAGTACAGAGCTGCTCCACAGCTCATCTCACCTCCTCCCAGTCCTTGGTGTCCCACAGGCTGCACGGGTGCTGGTTGCAGAGCTCCGTGGTGTTGGGCCTCTGGGCGGGATTACAGCGGTTGTACTCAGGGCAGTAGACCAGCCGTTCCCTGAGCCCCTCGCCACAGCTCTTCGAGCACTGTGGGGATGCACACAGCATCAGCACACACGCCACAGTGTGGGTAGACAGATATTTACTGTCATAATCTTCACACTCCTTTCACTTAACAAATTAATCAGGATGCTCCACTAAATAAACACATTATTTATCAGGTTTCCCTCATGGTGAACTAACATGTGGGGTGAGATATCCAGGCTTCCATTATACAATTAAGCAAGTGTTTTGCAACATTTTGCAATGTTCATTTCACATATTGTGTGAATTTCAGCAGCTGCCAGACAAGACCGTCTCTAATGCCACACTTTTCTAATATTGTGTTATAAGCATAAAAAAATGAACACTTCAACTGCTCAGATTTAACGGGAAAGCTCATTGGCAGACTGAAAAGTGGCCACAAAAATTGAAAGGAGGTGAATTTATTTTGGTTTCATTTAACTTCCATGGACCAGGTTTCCTTGTTCAACTCAAGCTCAAGTAAAACAATAAAACACATTGATGTGGACTAAAACAGCCATGCTACATGAAAAGCGGTTGAACTAATTATACATTGATTATGTAAGCACTTAAATGTATTAGAATTAAAACTTGAAATTGATTGCATATTTTTATTTTCTTTTCTTTCCAGTTCATCTGATTAACCTCAGATGAACTGGTCTTCCATTTGGGCTATATGCTAGTCTGAGGCTAACATCACTTAAAAACATTCACTCTATGTCCACTACATGCTTTTACTCAAAAATAGGGTGACTATCTAGTACAGGATTCTGTGGGGGTGTGAAGTGCTGAAATGGAGTGCGAGGACATTTTGACCATGTTCCTGCAGTGGATGCAGTACCTGGCCCCAGGGTGAGGAGTGCCAGTCCACACAGGGCAGGGCAGCACAGGGCAGGGAGCCCACGGGCTTGTAGGCCAAGGCCTGACAGTGGAATGGGCGCAGGTGGCGTTTGTTCTGGCCGTCAATGCACTGCACGTCACGCTGCTTCACTCCACCCAGACATCCTTCTGGACACTGCAGAGGAATATGATGACAATGGAGAGAAACACTAACGACGTCAGCAGGACCACATTTTAATCAGAGAATGGCCTTGGGTACTGGATTTAGGGCCATACTTGGAACGAGCACAAACAAAAACACTGGAACGGCCTGTCCTTGAGGGAAGACTAATTAAAAATAATTGGTTCTAATTCTGTAATAACATGTTGAAAATTGGTTGTGAATGTTCAAGAATATACCCGCTGAGGCTCAGCAATGGTACACTGCCCTGGGAGATACTGATTACCAGACATTCCAATTTTACAGTTTTTGTTCCATGCACTTACTCCTGACCACTACTTCCTTCCTCTCTTGCTCTCCTTCAATCTCTCTTCCCTTCTCTCTCTTTCTCACTCTCTCTCTTGATTTATGCCAAATATTTGAAATTTATGACCAACTGCTAACCATTGCTTTGCATATAAAAGGTATTAAGAGCTTCAGAGTGTGCTCAATTGAACCTTAACCAATGTAGGTAGGTTAGGCAGTAGTAGGTAGGCAGTAGGTTCTCTCTCTCTCTCTCTCGCTGTCTCACCTTGCTCCAGTTCCCGCTGTGCCAGATGGCACAGGGGCGTAGGTGGCACCTCCGCGCAGGTTCAGGCTTGTTGATGTTGGTGCAGTCGCTCTTTTCAGGGGAGCTGCAGAGGACCGTCCTCCACACAGCGCCCATTCCACAGGAGGTGGAGCACTGAGGCGGGAGAGGAGGAGACAACACACAGCTGGGGTGACTACATTCAAAGCGTCCAAATGCAGGATGAGCGAGATGAATTTGTGGTATATTGTATTGTGAAAACAATTGTAGCCCAAGGGGGTTGGCTGCCTGGGTGTGATGATATTGTTATGTGGGGGGTGGGGATCATAGCCACCCCCACATATGTTATAATTTTATCCAAATGCAGGATAACTTCCAACGCTGCAGGGCGTGGGACAATGCGTCAAAACTCCTGAAAAGTGAGGGAAATCTGGTCATCCTATATGCAGGGAATATCAGCAAAAACATCAGCAGGGAATATCAGCAGATATTCCATTTTAAAATCCAAACAGCTGGTGGGGGGATTCACACTAAAGGACATCACAGCAATGTTAAACCCAGGTTTTAGAGCCACAATCCTCAATGGTCCACTTACCTGGAAGAACACCAACACTACTGGGCTATGTGTTGTGAAGTGGTCACAATACAAGACCCTGGACCTCAGGGCAATGCACTAACATTTTAAAAAGGTCACTGCTGATGTGGCCAAGTACACACATATTCCAAGATACTGTACTGAGTTTCAAGTAAAAATGATAATATATATATATATAATAAGCATTATGGATATTGCATTACATTATAGCACATTATATTCATTTAGCGCTTGCAATTATCCAGAGCGACAAAGAGAAGTACATAACTGCATTCAATTGGTTGCAAAAGCAGAACTACAGAAAAGGATAGTTAATGCTCTCAGAATCAGTAACAATGCGACAAGAAGTGGAATAATTAACTACACTGTTAGCATAATTAACTATTCTTTCAAATGCTTCAAATCTTGTTAATACACTCTACATAGTAGAGTTAAAACAGTACTCACAAAAAGGTGCTGTACAAGAAGTGCAATGCAAACCATACATTTATGCAAGAATTTAAATAAAATATCATATACAATATCATGAGAAACAATATGGACAATGTCACAAACAATTTACAAAATGCCATCTTGCATGATGATACTATCCACCTACCTCACTCCAGTTCCCAACTATCCAGGACACATCCGTCTTGTTAGTAGGCTTGGCGTCAAGGTTCTCATCGTTGCTGGTGTAGCTCACTGGAGTACCCAGCCTGGGACCGCGCCCCTTGGGCTGTGGAGTGGTACGGCTCTTCCTAGGTACCACCGTGGTGCTCACCGTGGGGAAAAGGGACTTGGTGGTGCTGCCCATCTCTGTTGAGTTTGGGTGGGAGCGCTGGGTAGTCCTTGTTGCGCTGGTTGTCTTCGGCCTCCACTTAGTGTCGGGTTTGATGAAGGGCGTGGTTTTCGGGGAAGTCCGATGGTACTGGCCTGGGGTTCTGGCCCAGCGGGCCGTGCTAGTGTGCAGGGCCGGGGTCGTGAGGGTCACTCTGGAGGTGATGTGGTGCAGGGGTGTGGCCGTGGTCACACTGAGGGGGGCTCGTGTTGTCACAGGGAACTTCCCCGGGACCTCTTCCTCAATGTCTCCTACGACATAGTCGTACCCAGGGGTGTATCTTATTTCCGTATCTGGGAGCAGGAAATCAGGAGTGCTCCCTTCGCCCTCCTCTGTGACATCGTTTTCTTGGGAATCCCAGCTGGTGGGATTGGCAATTGGGGTGACCCCACCTTTGTCCTTGGTGCTGCCATTGTTCACTACAATGAAATTAAACTCATAGTCCTCTGGATCAATGATGTCAGAGTCTGTGGAGTAGGAGGTGCTGGTGGGGATAGAGGTGGTGGTGCTGGGGGCGGCGGACGTGGTGATGGTTTTTATGGTCGCAGTGGTGGTTGTTATGGTCGTGGTGGTGGTGGTGGTGGTGGTTAACGGTGCCACTGTTGCAGGGGAATGAAACGGCCCCCAGGACTGGGTGTCGGGTTTGACGGTGGTCACCTTGGGAAAGACCCTAAACACCTTCCTCCTGGGGCTGGAAGGGCAGCTCTGGAGCGCACACAAGGACTTGGAGCGGGGCTTTGTGGAGATGTTGCACCTGACTTTGGGGGCTGTTACGCAGGTGACTGTCCGAGACCTCACCCCTCCCCCACAGGACATGGGGCACTGAGAGAGAGAACACGAACCCCAACAAACAAGAACAAATAAAGAAAAAATCTGCATAACATTAAGGTAAGTAATGAAAGACATTTGTTTTTGTTTATCCACAGAATAAATTAGCACCTGAATCTCCAAAATCAAAAATATGCCCATTTCTGTCATTAATAATTACAATACAGTTAAACTACACTATACACCCCAGGGTGGTTTGCTGAACATTGAACACTAGGAAGCATACTTTACCTACAGGCTGAGCTAAGTAAACCAATCCTACACAATCCCTGTGGTCCTCAACCCTGGTCCTACAGGGTCTGCTGGTCATTTAGCACTTGTAATCAACTAATTTAATTGCTCAATTAACTCACCTCACTTGGTTTCTTGGGTCTGAATTGAGCACCTGTGGCCCTCTAGCACCAGAGTCAGTGACCACTGTTTTAAACCCAACTTCTCATTGTAGAGAAAGGCTGTGTCTGCTTGCCCATTGTCACATCTACAAATGTCTCCTTCCCTGTGAATCCTCCCGAAAGCAGCTCACCTCACTCCAGGGGCCCACAGCCCAGTCTGACCCACACGGCAGGTCCCGGTTGCAGGCCACCACGGCTTTGGGCTTGAGGAGGCTCTTGCAGTCCCCGGGATGCAGGACGCGTTCCTCACCCCCTACGGTGCGTACACAGAGGACCGTCCGCTTCTTCACTCCTGACAGACCGCAGGTGGCTGAGCACGGCTGCCAGCCGCCCACCCACCACCTGGGAGAACATGGAACATATAGTATGAGTCATTCTGTGTGAAAACAGCTTGGGCTCCTGATTAGCTCAGATGGTAAAGGTGCTCGCCACAAGCACAGACTGGGCCCTATACTGTAGTCTAGACCAGTGCTTCCCAACCTTTTCTATACCAAGGCACACTTTTTCATAATAAATAATTCTATGTCTCAGCTATTTTTACCTAACTGAATTGCTGTGGCACTAAATCCATATTTATATAGAACCTAAAACAACTAAAGCCTCCAAACAATACATGCATTCAATATTTACGACAGCTTATAATGAACACCCTATCACCAGTTACACATATTAAATATAATATATACATACTGTGGCATCCCAAGGGGCAGTACAGGAAAATGGCTGCCTGGCCCTTTAATTCTTGGGAGACACTGGAGGAAAAAGACTACAGCAGCCTGCAGTCCCACCTGACAACCAGCTGAAGGCCGTAAAGCCATGAGAACGGATTGCAGCTGATGGCAATTGGGAAAATGTATAAAAGGACTGTTTTCTGTCACATTGGGGGAGGGAGTAGATTGGTGTATTGGGTGTATTGGGTGAGTGGGTGAGTGGGTGAGTGGGTGAGTGGGTGAGTGGGTGAGTGGGTGGGTGAGCGGGTGAGCGAGTGAGAAAGGGAATTGTTTCGGATTACTGTTGGGATCGCTGTTTGGATTTAAATTGGATTGTTTTGAGAAACCTGTTTGTGCATCAACTTTGGATTGTTTGAGGAACTGAATTGGATAATGACTGAGTGAGAAACGGATTGCGGACTGTGTGTGTTTTGAGTTCCCCGAGTACCCATCCTTTTATGTGTTTTTTTGTCAATATTCATTTAATAAAATCCTCGTTTTGTTTTGAATACTGCCTCCTCCGGATTATTCAACGGCCTATGCCCTCTGAAAAGGTCCTGGAGTGTCCCCCCACCCCAAAGGACACTACAATATATAACAGCCTTGGCTGTGTTATCAAACCTACCTCGCAGGACAGTCCATTTTCTTGCATTTGCGGTGTCTGTCTTCTGGCGGTGTTCCAGGTCACAGAGGGACTCCTCCACCACCCCAACCTCAACTTCAAAGCAGCGTACAGGCTGATGCTGGACCCCTGTGATCCAGGAGAACAGTCTGAGTCTATCAATACAGAAACCAACAATAACAGCCCTCACAACACAGAGATAAACTATAAACTGATATCATATATTTGGAAGCTTTTTTTAATGGTCCATTCCATTGCTGCAACATCCTCCGCAGGTTAGGGAGGACACAGACTAGCACATCATCTGAAATGTGTGCACCCAGCTGGTACTGCTTCTTTTCACTCAATCCACTTACTGCTCAGGCATATTACAAATGCCTGATTGACCAGAGCAGTCGCTATTGGGCAATGAGGTGAGGAATATCAAATATGAAACCCTCCATCATGGTGACACCAGTCAATTATCAATCACCCTGTGTGATTTCCAGCCCCAATTGACACTGGGGGAGTCAGCATTTGATCGCAGCACTAATATTAAGCACAACATACTCAATCAGAAGAAGTACTGAAACCCTGAAAACATAGTCCTATGAAATCATTTCTGAATGATAATAAGGATTAATCAGTAATGCAACTAATGTAGGGAAGTGGTATCTGGAGAAGAAAAGGCAGACACTAAAGAGTGCAAGGCTTTACATCACCTGTTCCACAGGATGTGCTGCAGTCTGTCCAGGCTCCGTTTTTCCACCTGTACTCTGGTTCGATGACCTCATTTCCTCTCTGTCGGTTCTTCTTGATGGTGTACTCATACTTGATGCCAGGGTTCTTCTCTTGGAACAACAACTGGAAAATGGAGCCAAATCATCACCTCTAACTACCAATATAGCACTTTATCATGTATCACACCTCAGTTTTATGAGAGGAGTTGAAGGTATACTAAGCAATTTGATATCACTGCATGAGAGGTAGTGTTAGTAAACACATGACAATGGAAGTGCCTGTTGTTCTTTGGACCATAGTCTCCAAGCACTGCCAGTTGACAGTAAATAAATAAATTCATACATAAATATATTTGATTCTAAATGTCCTATACTGGTATGACTTTCACTCATTTGTGGACCCATACAATCTACTATAGCTAAACCTGATCAGACGTGGCAAGTGTGCCCATCAGCTACTGGTTGGTTGCAGCCATTGGAGCCATGTCGAGGTAGGCTTGTTACAGGTGATAGCTATCCTAGCAAATGCTAACGTGCCTTGTTCACCTGTCAAGGAGGAAAGATTCCATCTGAACATCAGTGCTAATTAGCTGAGCCACTTTCAGCTCTTGCCATTTCTAAAAAGCCCTTCCAATGTTTACATTTTCTACATCTTTCTAAGTACCTTTTGTCTTCAATGATAAAACATTTTGCTTTTAGGTTCCATAGCTAGCTAGTGTTCATTTTTTATTTTTCTTCTACTAACATAAACTAGGTGGTGGACAGGAACAACTAGCAACTAGGAAGTTGCCCCACCACTAAGCGATGATGTCAAATTACTTAATATACCTTTAAGATTGTTCAATGAGTTATTGTTTTTGGATTGTCAATGGATTCCTTGTTTGCGGCTTTGATTTTAGGTTCTTCTGTCCATGGAAGGAGGGTTTACTGGGAACATGACAGGGCAATCAGAGTTTGGGCACAGCTCTGGAAGATGGATTGGATTTATGTGGTTTGGGGGAATTTGTTAATTTTTCTTAGCATGCTTGTCTGTATTTCTGTGCATTTCCTTGACTGTAGATATATAGTTTGTTGTGCCTGGTGTTTCATATATAGGGTAATATTTTAGAAGTGTATACCTGTATCATGATGGGTTCTCTTGTGGGACCTGTGGAAGTCAAGTTCTCCAAGTTGCCGATTCTTTCATAAAGGAACGTCGCCCCGCCTGCTTTGTACTCCCCGTTCCACTGGATGATGTAGCGCCCATTGAGGTAGTACTCTTCCGGGTCCTGCCCCCTCAGCACCAGGAAGTTTCCAGATTCCTGGACTTCCTGTACCAAAATGTCTCGTGCCCCCTCTGGGATCAGCCCAACATCCACATATCCTGGAGAGGAGAGAAGAAAAGGCCTGTAATGGGAAAGAGAGACAGGCCTGCAGAGTGGGGGAGAGGGAATGTGGCTTCCGTGTAACATGAGCATTGCTGCTTAGTTTGCTGTGGAGGTAGGTTACACTTCTGTGGTAATGCAGCCGGCGGGCAGTCGTCAGATAAGACCACTGCATCCACCAGGTGAGGCAGCTGGGTGTACATACACCTTTGGTCCTGTTATCCTATTTAATATCTTCTTGCACCAGCAGAGGAGTGTAAAGTATAAAATATGAACACAATATGTTATTCAGTTTAATTACTGTTGTACCCTTCTTTGGGCAATGGGCAGGAACGGTTTTAACATACTGACAAACTATTAATCTCAGCAATCTCACAGAACTGAAGTGAGTCAGCAATTTGCTGGTATGTAATATTTACATTGATAATAGTAAATGGAAAATATGCACAACTATGGTGGAGCTTCGGTGCTATTTACCGCCTTATATATTAAACCGACCATTAGCCACAGCAGCCTCTGGAGCAATATATTACCATGTTTAAAATGTTACATAACAGAATATATATCAAACTAATTTCAGTGCAAGAACAGACAATGAGTTTGTGGCATGCATTAGTTGCAGCCTTAGTTAAATTCTAAGGAAAAATTCTACTTACTCAATAGTTCATTGCCACTTTCTCCCCTCCAAGGCTAGAATTAATCTCTTCCCATCTTTTGAGACTGACCAGATATCACATCTTGACCACTCAAAAAGGACAGTGGGATAGATTTGTTAAGTGCCCTGCCTGGCACTTCAAAAGCCTAGACCCCACTTAAGGAATGTTGAACCCAGACAGGCCGACTCCTTAGAGCTGGAGAAGGGGGAACACCATCTCTAAAGGTTGATTGCCATTCACCATCATTCAAGTGTGACATTAGCTTTTAAAAATCAGATCTGATTCTAGGATGAACCTCCTATGCCAATAGAGCCAATAATCAGGTCAGTGAGAGCTTTTCAAATCCACAAGTGGTTCTCTGTGGCTCAGTTGGTAGAGCACAGCGTTGGCAATGCTTAGGTTGTGGGTTCAATCCCCACTGGGGCCACATATACTGAAAATGTATGCATTCACTACTGTAAGTCGCTTTGGATAAAAGCGTCTGCTAAATGGCGTATATTACGTATATTACAAGACTTGCCTCCTCCTCTTCTGACCTGAAGGAGAAATGTGTCATTCAGTAGGCCCTGGAAAACGAGGCCTACTTGTTGTGGTAAAGCTTATTGCCTTCCACAAGTGAACATTGTCAACATCTGTTCTGCACCAGCAGAATAAATTAGTTAAGACTTGTATAGCACAGCCAAAACACTTCATGGTTTTAGTGGAACCCTAAGAGCAACAGCACTTTCCCTCAGAGGAGCCTGTTAGGAACCCGCCAGCGAGTCTCAGCCAGAGTTCCCTGTGCATCAGTGCAGCTGAATTACCTCAGCCTCCAACAACGTGGCCATGCGGGTTCAACACTAAACCCAGGACTCAGTCTCAACACGTAGGCCCCTGCAGTGAACCAGCTGCTGGAGACTCCAGGCTGCCTACAACAGTCTTCAGGAAGGATTGAGTATCACAATACATCATCTTTTAAGTCTTCTGAGCTATCTTTGTGTTTGTGTTATAAATGAACTGCAGTAAAAAAAAATAATAATAATAATAATGTGTGTGATTAAAGTCTCATGTGAATAATGTACGTAATAATATATATTTGTCTTGATCCATTACTTAACAATTCATTTGAAGTGATTCATTTGTTCTTTTCCATATACCATTCAAGCTTATCCGTCCCATTTACTGAACATCTGTACCACATATTATATCAGAAGTTTACATTGTGTAAATAGTTTGTTCCATCTGATACGTTTATAATAGCACGATTCAAGGTTTATAGTAATGATGGGGGAGGTTTCATAAGCCCCGTAATGGGTGGAGCTACAATGAGCTGTAAATCATCAACTTGTTTGGACCAGATTTTTCTTTCCACGGCAAAAATAATATGAGTATAATTAATGATAGGACATCATTACTTTGTTCCATGGGAATGTCCCTGTAAATGTTGCATTGATATAATAATAGTGTTAGTGTTAATCTGCATATTTTATTTCACAAAGCTCTTTACAGGAATCACTAAAAAGGTCCTAATACCATAAAAAAGGAAATTGCAACACACAACTGTATCAATAAATATCCACTACTCTTCAAAATATCAATCTTAGTTGACTATATTTGAAGACTTAATTGTGAAATGCTCATACTTTTAAGTAATTGTCTGGAGGTAATGCAGGAAACAATGCAAAAAAATGCATTTGAAGGACAGAAGCAGAAATATAGTGCATAGTGAATTGAAAAATTAATGAACCACAACATGAAAGTGTATCATCAAAATGGAAGGAAGTCAGGAATTCCTGGGACTCAGGAAGTTGTCAGGAATTTGAGCGAGCATTGAATATATACTGTCACAGAGCTGTGGCACGGTGGAAAGAATAAAGTTTAGAAGAAGAGGGTGTGCTCACCAAAGCCCTCCCCATTGTCAAAATTTTTATGGACCGTCTGGCAGGCGGTGCCATCCCCGAGGCACACCCCGCAGCGGTCTTCCACGGCATTCGAGTCAATACCATAATCACAGCCCACCTCCTGGGAACGTGGGACGAAAGACAGGATGGCAGACAGACACAAACACACAGAAAAACTCATAAACACAGATATATACAGACAAATGTTCATGCCACAAATCAACAATCTGACGGATAACGTTGAATAGCTTCTCAACATCCTTCAATTTCAGCCAAAAAATTGCTTTTCCATTCCACCTTTCCAATCCTGCGAATTCATCCTGACTGTCCTGCATTTAGACTGGAAATTTAGTAGGCTGTCCTGCATTTAGCCGGAAACTGATATAGCCTACTGCAGTTGTCTGGGATGAGGAATTCTAATTGAGTTTAGTTTGTGCATTTTCATCAAAGCTTCCTATATTAAAACCTGGGTATTAACTGTATTAACTACATTTCATTGATACACTTGTGATACTCAGCTCAAAAGGTCTCTCCTCTCCCATGTGCTCTCTCTCCCCAACCTGTGCAATTGCTCACGGTATTGCCATGCGATACGCTGTCCAACTATGAATTTTAGATTTTAAAAACACGCATCTCACACAATTTTACGGGTGTAGAGATGGTCTCTTTCACTTAAGTCCATTGAACCACTCCTTACAGGTGCAAAGCTTAAATACTTTGAACTGCTTAGTTGAATATAGTCATTTATGTAACTATTTGAGCAAGGTAAAACACAGAAAATCCACAAAGCAGTCTTGTGTGATGGGGTGTCTCGCATGTCTGCTCGATCTGTTGTTCATATGTGTGCATTAAAAACGTCACCAAAGTAGCACATAACGCCTGCGTTTCAGTTAAGAGGTATTCTGAGTGGACAAAAATGTGAATGAATTATCAGACAGGAAACTTTTACAGCGACAAAACTACTAAACTGAGCAGAGGCGAGAAATATTCTGTTTGACTTTATTTATATATGTATATATATTATACTCTATATATTCACAAAAAATTGTCAATATAAATCCCATAATGGCTAAAAAAAAATACCAGAGCCAGTAAGGATCAGGATTCAATGTTTTCATATGAATCATAAAAACACCAGGTTTTTGGAAAATCGATAAAACATTTCTCACAATGAAAATACTGGATTTTTGGATTGAACCCAAATATGCATCACTTTTGGGGGAAAAGAACATTTGAAGACCAGATGTTTTAGCAGTGGTTTTTACTGTACAATTTTGATTTCACCTCCAAGGGACCACTGCAATCCTCCACTGAAGAACTGCTTTGACAGATTCAGCCAAAAAAATGTATAAATGAAGTTACAGCCAAATAAAGTTGTATTGACCTCAATTTTTTGCAGAATGGGCCTTGGGGTGGGGAGTGGGGGTGGATGGAGAGCCTGGGAGATCCTGAGGCAGAAGGTAACTGCAAATTTGATCAGAGAGTAGGGATCCTGCACTTATACCACCAATTAAAGGAATTTTTAGGTCCTTTCAATATCCCATACCCCCAAAGTCAAGGACCCATAAACACTCTGCAAAAGGCTATATCTTTTTGTATTGCAATATAAAAATGAGATCAAAATCCATGAAAATGTCCCAGGATTACCTTGTTCAACCCCAACCATTTTGAGTAGAATGCGGATTCTAATCCAGTATCCAAGTTTAGTCCATAATTTATGAATTTTTTTAATGTTGTGGACATTAAGCTTTTCAAGTTGATCATCAAAATCTTCCAACAAAAAAGTCAAGCACTTTAAACCATCTTTGTCAAAATAGTTTTTTTCAAGACATTTCATGACCTTGATTGAATTTTTTCTAAATTTGAGGAATTTGAGAATAGAGGTCAAGGGAGGGCAGAAACAACCTACCCAAAATATCTCATTCAGAGTGTAGAGAATAGAGGACTTGGAGAAGCAGTGAATAATTGGGGGAGTGGTGACTGTGAGAGGCTCATTTCAGGGGGCATGGGGACAGGAGGCCAGCCTGGGAGGGAGGGAGGAGACATACCCTGCCACACTACCTTGCACACGCCGTTGACGCAAATGCTCCTGCTGTTGTTCATGAAGCAGGGTGTCCCGTCCGTCACTGCGTCCAGCATCTTCTCCGAGAACTGCTCGTCCACCGGGCGACAGTGCAGCTCACAGGGGCTCACTGACGCAGCGGAGAGAGAGAGACAGAGAGAGAGAGAGAAAGCGAGGGGGGGAGAGGTTATAGCAGGATAACAGAAACCAGAGGAGGGGAGGGATATGAGAAGTGAAGAAGGAGGGAATTAGGAGGGGAGGAAAGATATACAAGTAATGAAATGGAGTTGAGTGATTGGAATTAACATGCAGAGAAAGAAGAGGGGAAGAAAGTGGAAAAAAGTATTCAAGACATTTTTCATGCTGAAAAAACATGGAAAGCAAAATGAAGCATGTAACAAAAAAAACACATTATAGCAAATAAAGAATTGTGAAAATGTAACAGGACACACATGACCAAGGGAGGTGATAATGAGGCACAGGACGTCAAAAGTTCTGGTGAAGGCAGGTGTTTATTTAGAGCAAGTGGGATCAAAAGGTGATGTGGAGGATATTTACAGTGAAAAATAAAATCAATGAATCAAACATTGTCGCAAACTACCATAATTTTCAGACTATTGAACGCACCTGAATATAAGCCACACCCACTAAATTTAAAAAGAACAAATATTTTGTTCATATATAAGCCGCACTTGTCTATAAGCCGCAGATGTCCGCATTGTAACATGGGATATTTACACAGAAAATGTTACACGGAAAGATTTTTTTAACTTTTAATTAAATGAATGCTTTTTTCCGAACAGTGCCTGTAACACGGCTGGTTAAAAAAAAACACAGTAGCCTACCAGAAAAGTCATTGATCGCTATCTTCATCTTCCTCCTGCGCACTGAAACCACTAAAGTCGTCTTCTTCAGTGTCGGAATTGAACAGCCTCAGAATTACTTCGTCACACACTTTCTCAGTCTCTCTTTCGTTGTCGCTCTCACTGTCACTTTCGTCTCGAGACAAATTCGCACTTGAGCTTGTGCTGTCCTCTTCATCACGCAGCAGTCCAGCCTTTCGAAACCCGTTGGTGATAGTGGATTTTTTGACACTGTTCCATGCTGTCAGGGTCCACTGGCAGACTTGAGCAAAAGTTGCTCTTCGCATGCGGCCAGTTTTGGTAAATAATTTCTCGGTACTGTGACCTGTTCGGTAATTTCATTGGTCTGATGTGACGAGGCTAAATGTATTGGCGGCATAAGCTCGTTAGCCCGTAAAAATCCATAAATTAGCCGCATCATTGTTTAAGCCGCAGGGTTCAAAGCGTGTGAAAAAAGTAGCGGCTTATAGTTCGGAAATTACGGTAAACGTATGACATAAACAGAAGTACTTTAGCTTTTGGAAAAATGCTCTTACATATCCAAGAAAACACTCACAACAGCAACCTCCTTCCAAAACCCAAACCAACAAACAGCCCCAGCCTATGCTCACCCCAGAATATACCAACCCTCACTGCAAGGAAGTTCAATAATTATACATCACATACAGGACATGGATACACAAATCACCTTAGGCTAACCACACAAAGAAACACATACAAAGAATAAGCAATGCTTATTGATGTCAGAAAATGATCAACAATGAACATACAACATGCACATAACTAATAGCAGGGTTCTGAATGAGAGAATAACATGAATGATGGATAGGGCTTGGTGGGTATTAGGATAGAATCAGTTTTGAGGTGGGGGCCCCAAGCATTAACTGGCCATTCAAACTGCCGAATCAATAACCAAACACTCATGAGATGCATAATAAGTAATAATCCAAAACTGAAGGGACGCATTTACAATCTAAAGCAAATAAAATAATTATTTACTGTTAATATCTTGGTTTTACTAGTACGGTACGGAAAAAAGACCTCTGTAACCAAATTTTAGCTTTAGGTATGACACATGCATACTGTGACTCCGCCTTCCTGATAACATGCTCATTTAAAGGTAGTAGTATTTTATGTATTTTACTACCCATGACATACCCCTTTAAACAAATGGATATGAACTCATGGAATGCTATAATCAGTGCTAGTTATGGGGTGTGAGGTGCTCGGAGAGAGGTGTTTACCGGTGTTGGGGACAGGGACCCAGTCATAGAGCTCGTTCTGGTACAGCACGGTGTCAAACTCGCTGCACTGCATCTCCCGGAACGTGGGCCGCTGTTTGGCACAGGGTTTGGTGTTGCAGACCCGATACCGCTTCCTCTCGCCCGTACAATACTTACCGCCGAACTCCGGTCTTGGAAAAAAACAAAACAATCAGTTGAGTTTATTTTTTTAAAATTTTTAAATTTTTTAAATTTTTTTTTAATTTTTACTTAAGCCCCAAAGGATCTTTAGCATTGACCTCCATACTTGTAACCATACGCATCAAAGATTGAAACATCCAATAATAAACCACCCAAACCGCATTCCTGTAATACTGCACTGTAAAATATAGTGCACTGCCTTGTCTGTCCTTAAAAATATAGCATTCAGACTAAATTACAATTACAGCATGTATAGAGAGATACATATATATATATATTTAAAAAAATATATATAGATGAGAGAAACCTAGAAATTTCAGCATTAGTCTTTTTTTAAATGAGTAATACCAACATACTGCGCTACACTGAGAATATGGTAAGTCTTTTTATCTAATGCTTTCCAGCTAAAACACATCACAACCAGACACCAGGTAATGTCACATGGGGGGATACATTTTTACATGCTTTCTGTGCTGACGCAACCAGTTTAATTGGAAAACCCCTCGCTCATTATGTTGAGTGTTATAAATCAACAGGGTAATTTCTCTGCGGCTGTGGATTGCACACATACCTCTCTTCCCATGTGTAACTATGATAAACTACCTAGCTTGAACTGACCAAAGAAAAAAATCTGAGCCATTTCCTTCAGTTGCCTGCCAAAGCCATAGACCAGGCTATGTTCTTACCCTTCTCAACCTGAAAATCTTAATGTTTTGGGGTGTTAAAAATGGCTAGATAAGGTATATTTCTTACTAACAGTGCTTTGATTCTTACATACCAATACAGACATAACATATTCAAAATAATTAATTAATTAAGTGGGTTATGTGTGTCTGTGTATGTGTGTGTGTGTGTGTGTGTGTGTGTGTGTGTTTGTGTCTAAGCGTGTACACTTGTGTGAGAATGTGCATGCATGCTTGCATGCTTATGAGCAGGTGTGTAAAAACTTGAAAGGAGCCCTAAGCAGCAGGTGCGGGGAGCGGAAATGAGGGAGGAGGTGAGAGGTAATGACTGAGTAGGCTATGAGTGGGGCGGGACAAGGGGTAGGACACTCACTTGGGTTTATTGCACTCTCTCTCCGCTGCCTGCACCCCTGCCCCACAGGTGCGTGAACAGTGGGTCCAGGTACTCCACATCCCCCATCCCCCGTTTATCGTCTCCGGCAGCTTCCCAACGATTACACACTCCCCGGAGATGCACCACTGCGAGTGGGATCAGAAACCATCAACCATGTTACATGTTCTGCACACTTTCAGGAATGCAAGCACTTTCCCGAATGCAAAAGTTTTCTGATGCTCTTCTTCAACAATGCACAGGACCTAAAATGAAACGCACAAAATGGATAAACACATTGCATTAATATGCTCATATGAAAGAGCTTGTACCTTGTCTTGGCCACACCTGGTACCATCCGCTGGGGAGTCCAATTTAGAACGGCAGGAACTGTTCACGTAGCACCACAGAATCTGGCACACGTTCTTGGTAGGAAACAAAAAAAGAGACAATTTTGTTGTGTTATTTTGTAACATCCCAGCCATATTACATATCAAGAAGTTTTTCATAAAACTATAAATATATTATATTTATACAGTCCCTTGCAAAAGTACTCAAACCCTTGCTTTCAAGCTTTCATTTATAACACTTTTATTTAGGAACTAATATCTGTTATAAATACAACCTAGTCCTCACATTTGTAAAAAAAGAACAAGTGAAAAAAGCATATAGGTAAATAAAATAAAAAAGTAAATATTGATTGCAAAAGTATTCAAACCCTGTGCTCTCGCAGCTGTAAGTTAATGCAGGTGCAAAACATTACCTTATTGAGCCACATAGCTAGTTGATTGGCCTCTGTCTGTGTGCTATAACAATGACTGTCATGATTTCAGGATTAAAACACTTGTCTTTGTGAGGCTCTTTGGTCGGGTAGTGAATTTGAAGGAAAGACACAAAAATGAAGACCAAAGAGCTTTCTCAGGAAGCCAGGGGTATGGTTATCAAAAGGCACAGATAAGGAGAATGATACACAAAAATATCAAAGGGTTGGGATCAGTAATCACAGTAGTCACTCAATAATCAAAAGTGGAAGCTGCATCATGCCACCCAAGGCTATCGCTCAAAACTCAGTGACCAAACAAGGAGAAGACTTGACCAGAAGGCCAACAATGACTCTAAAAGAGCTACAGAGTTCAGTGGCTGAGAATGGAGTAATAGTGCATCAGTCAACAATATCAAGAGCACTGCATAATACTGGCCTGTATGGCAGGGTGGCAAGAAAAAGCCATTACTTAAAACAAAACATCTCAAAGCCCACCTGGAGTTTCCTAGAGAGTGCGCGAGTGATCCAGCTAAGATGTGGGAAAAGGTTTTGTGGTATGAATAAAATTTACTTTTTGGTCAAAATGCATAGCGTATGGCGCGAACCTAACACTGCCTATGCCCCACATAACACCATCCCTACAGTGAAGCATGGTGGTGGCAGTATCATGCTATGGAGCTATTCTCTTCAGGGACTGCAGGGACTGGGAAACTTGGGAAGGAATAATGGACAGAGCAAAGTACAGGCAGATACTGCAAGAAAACCTATTTCAGTCTCCCAAAAAACTTGGGGGCACAAATTCACCTTTCAGCAGGACAATGATCCAAAGCTCAGGGCCAAAGCTACATTGGAGAGGCTCAAGAATAAAAAGGTGAATGTCCAGTGTCCAAGCAACTTGAGAGAGCTGGAGCAATTTTGCTCTGAAGATTGGAGAAAATCACCTCCAACCAATGTGCAAAGTTAGTAGAAACTTACCCAAAAAGACATAAAGCTGCTATTGCAGTGAAAGGTTCCTCCACCAAATATCAATGTGAAGGGTCTGAATACTTATGCAAGCAGCATATTTCAGTTTTTTATTTTACTGTAAAATATTTCCTGACATAACTAATTACTTCTTTATAAAAATGTAATTTGAGCATATGAGTTTTGAATAAAAAAATATTAAATGTGTATTAAAAAAGTGTGAACGTATCATTTGTAATCCAGCAACATTTGAAAACTTTTCAAGGGTCTGAGTACTTTTGCAAGGCTATATATATATATATACACCACCTGGATTTAACTAAGTAAATAGGTAATTGGATAATTGGATAATAATTATTCCATTGGATAATTACTGCAGTGATTAATATGTTTTAACTGGCAACAAGTTATTTAATCCTAACTGATGCAGTGAGTAGCTTCTCATTTCTTAAACAACCATGTCGGAAGACATATCCTGTGGTCATGGAAAAGATGTTAATCTGTTTCAGAAGGGTCAAATTATTGGCCTGCATCAAGCAAAGAAAACAACTTAGGAGATTGCTGAAACTACTAAAATTGGGTTAAGAACGGTCCAACGCATTATTAAAACCTGTAAGGATAATGGTGAACCATCATCTTCGAGGAAGAAATGTGGTCGGAAAAAAATCTTGAATGATCGTGATCGGCGATCACTTAAACTTTGGTGAAATCATATAGTAAAAAATCAACAGTAGAACTCACGGCTATGTTTAATAGTGAAAGTAAGAGCATTTCCACACGCACAATACCAAGGGAACTCAAGGGATTGGGACTAAACAGCTGTGTAGCCTTAAGAATACCACTTGTCAGTGAGGCTAATCTGAATAAAAGGCTTCAATTTGCTAGGGAGCATAAAGATTGGACTCTGGAGCAATGGAAGAACGTCATGTGGTCTGATGAGTCCAGATTTACCCTGTTCCAGAGTGATGGGCGCATCCGGGTAAGAAGAGAGGCGGATGAAGTGATGCACCCATCATGCCTAGTGCCTACCGTACAAGCCTGTGGGGGCAGTGTTATGATCTGGGGTTGCTGCAGTTGGTCAGGTCTAGGTTCAGCAACGTTATGTGCCCAAAGAATGAGGTCAACTGACTACCTGAATATACTGAATGACCAGGTTTTTCCATCAATGGATTTTTTCTTCCCTGATGGCACGGGCATATTCCAAAATGACAATGCCACGATTCATCGGGCTCAAATTCTAAAAGAGTGGTTCAGGGAGCATGAGACATCATTTTCACACATGGATTGGCCACCACAGTCCAGACCTTAACCCCATCGAGAATCTTTGGGATGTGCTGGAGAAGACTTTGCGCAGCAGTCCAACTCTCCCATCATCAATACACTGCTCTAACACTCTTGACAGTCTAACGAGGCCATCCCCCGGGGCTGATACATGGACCCATCAAAACCATTGACCTGGAATGTGAGCTGAACTGATTAGAGGGGCAAGGCTAGTCCAATTTCTGAGCTGGACCAAACCAGCTGAGAGCAGAAGAGCATCAGGAGATCTTGCTTGTTTAAGCAAAGTATCAGTTTGGCTACTTCCATCAATTAATAAGTAACTCTTCTTCATCTTTTTACCATAAACATGTGCTGGACAGATTTAGAACTGGCAGTTCAATTCACCAGACACAAAAAAAGTTCATTTTGGGGGTCAATAACAGGAAAGGGCAATGTCCTTTTTTATTTTGAACAACATAAACATAGCTTTTGAGTGAAAAAGAAAACACTTCTAGCAAAACAGTCTCAATAATTTTATATTTTGGTAGATTTTTGTGGTGTAGCTATTTGTAATATAGTGTGTTAGTGGGTTTGTTTTGTACATACATTTGGGTTTGGAGGCATTATAGCATTTCTGTCTTTGGCTGCACACACTCTAATTTGTTAGACCTGAATGCCACTTTTAGATGAAGTACAATTTTGAGTTGGAATGGACACAGAATCCATAGGGAACGTAACCATAGATTTAGGGTTTTGTGGTCTATCGTTATTTCTGTGTTTGGGATTTTGTGCTTTTTGCCTATTTCTACTATTTCTATCTATTTACAGTTTACTAAACTGTTGCCACTCCTCCCTTTCTTTAAAACAGTGCCCGTCAAAAGAAGTTTCAGATTTATAGTAAACTACAAACATATTGTATTGCTGTATTTGAGCATTTTCATTTTGTTGTTTTGACATTTATTGTGTGAATAAAACAAGAAAGGGAGTGAAGAGGTGAGTCAGCATTCCATCATTTTGATTGTGAATGTTATATTGTTCCTGATAAATAAATAAAAATATGAATAATAATAATAATAATCCATAGTTTCAGAAGTTTGCCTTTTGGTCTGATGCATCTGGTGTCCCTTTTGCACACCAGAATGAAGACACACATATTTAAGCTACACTCTGGTGACCCACAGTCTGCTGTGCGTCCCATTCTTTTAGGAGGTTAGAGCCCATGTGTGGGCCCTAAATGATCTTTCCAGTGGCACTTCCACATTCTCCAGCTTCTGGAAGCTGTGAGTCTCCTTCAAAATGTATACAAAACACTACAGAATACTTAAAATGGGTCACTCATGGGTCAAAATAATGGGTCACTCAAACAAGGAGAGTCCGAATGGGACAGGAGACACTGGATTAATTCTTGATGTGGACCATCAGAAGATGGACCCCTGGTGACAGGAGTGAGACCTGTCTGCACTGCATTGGAGTGGAATGTGGTGGTGACGCTCTGTACCTCCACTTCCTCGCAGAAGGTGGCATTGGGACCGTACTGCAGTTGACACTGATGGTGTGTGCTGTACCTCACTCCTGGGGCTGCCAGGGGAGTGGTGAGGTCCTTCTTAGAAGGCCGGTCATCCAGGCAGAATCCCCAACCGCGACTATGAGGGAGAGGAAAGGAGGCTGAGAGCGGGGAGGGGAGAGAATCGACCGTCCTGGATGTAGCTAATGGAGAAGCAATGTGGCTGAACCTTCATACTAACATCATTGATTGTTAAAGTACAGTTATCGTCATGTTCACCTGCAGTAAAATGCATTTGAGTCATTCCTGTGCCTTATTATGTTGCCTTACATTCTTATTCAGGGGAATCTATGCACTTTTCTAAAAAATGACTGAAATCCACAATTTCAACATAGTCACATATAAGCACTTTAATTGACTGTATATGATGACTTTATATGGTATTAGCTAAGCAATTAAACTTTCCTGAAGTAGAGTAAAAAAAGATACCTGGAATGTCTTGTATTTTGTGTTTATTTTGCTTTGACCTTTCGTGTGGCATTTAATCCTGAGGTTACAAACCAAACCTAACCTCCTCTATTACACTATTTTCACGAGTGCACTTCTCACCTGTGAATTTTGAATGCTTTTATTGAAACCCCAAGCTGATTTACAACCTCGTTATGAACAGCAATTGCTTTAGTTGGCTAAGACTCTTTGGGAGGCAACAGTTCAAAAGAGGCTTAACAGCAATATCTGTTATAAGATGCTGACTAGTGTTTTCTGTATGTCCTTGAAGTAGGAGTAGGCAATGAGAAGTCTTTCGACGATTCAACTGTTTTAGATGACATCCAACATAAAACAGTGGGGGCCGGTTCAGTACACCACAGACAGCATGAACAGTTACTCACTAATCGTTGGGAAATACACAGGCCTGGATTCAATCAACATGTGTCCTTAACCTTGACTTACAAATAAATGCAAGCGTTAGCAGGCCTTCATTTTTTAGTGCAGTTTTTTCTTTTCTTTTTGTTGAGTCGATTGTTGACCCTGCAAAACTGTTTTCATAAAGATATGAATTATTCTTGCACTTATTTGTAAGTTAATGTTAAGGACAAATGCTGATTGAATCCAGGCCACAGTCACTTTAAACCCCACAATGACCAAGCGATTGAGCCAGAGACAGACTCAAAGACAGCAGACACGCTGCTCTCCCAGGTTTCCATAACAGCCAAGGTTCCGGTGATTTAAAATGGTATTAATTGTACACCTTACACGCTTCTGTTTTGTCTGCACGGACATCAGTGGGGGGAGAAGATTAGACTGAAGACTCTTCAGCTCAGCTCTCTTTGTACCCTTTGGCTATCAAAGCTACTCTAGTCTACATGTAGTGGTTTTACGTAACAACTGTCAAGTTAATGGATTAGACCAGGTTTAATGATTTAAATGTTACTGTCATTCCAACAAAACACAAGAAGGGATGAAAACCCTGCTTTGTGTGAACCACTGATGTACAAGTCCAACCTTGAGGCTGAATCACTGTATGATCACACAGTATGCCATTTACACAAAATAGTGCATTACAACAATGACAACACAAGATAATCTCACATGTCAATACTCTCCCTAATCTTGTTCTACTTTAGAGCAGCAATTACCTCCTACAGTACATCAGCAGAAGAGTGGGAGCAGTCCATATTTACAAAGAAATGCCTCTTTTGAAATTACACAACATTTAAAGAAAAAAATTGCATAAACAGAAGAGAATTAAATTACCATTCTTTAAAAAGTACACTGTGATGCGTCTTCACTCTGGTCGGATGATTCAACATTCATTCCAAACGCTGCAATTTAGGGGCCCGATACACAAAGCCATCTGATGTTTATGCCACTTCCAGACATAACTGCATCAAACATACAATCTTTTAAGAAAGGGGAAATTAGAGGACTGTGTAGATTTGTCTTTAAATGACTGACCACAGTGGCACCCTTGCTTTCAACAGCATTTTTCTCTCAAACTTTTCACTTAACCGTCTCCATTTTCAAGTCTTCCTGGAGATATTTTCAGCATTGGACAATGGTGCTGACGGTAGGCAAAGTCCTGAATTGCATATTATGAGATATGTTTAAACAACCTATGGACTTATGGACCTCCTATGGGTATCGCTGTGAAATTCTGTGAAACATGACCCTTATTGAATTCAGTGATGTTTTTTGAGTAAACTGGCAAATGTTGCTTGTAAGGAAGTGAACTCAAGTGGGAACATCACTTGGGTGGACAGAGGAGAGGCCACTCACTCCAGGAAGCGGGTTATGTACTCCTTGCTGCAGGGGGACCAGGTGAGGGGTGAGGTGTCGTATTTTAGCTGCCGGGACATGATGAAGGGATGTCTGCCATCCAGCTCACAGTCGTTCCCCTGACCATCGTGGTGGATTCCAAAACTGGGAGATAACATTTATGTTGCATATGCAGTTCACATTATCCTGTCACATTCATTACACACGCACGAGCACATGCACACACACACACACACACACACACACACACACACACACACAGACATACACACACACACACACACACATCCATCTCACACACTCTCTTACGCTCTCTCTACAAAAACAACAAACTCTCTCTTGCTCACATACACAGTGATATACACGTATGCACGTAGGCATGCACACACACGCAGACCCACACACACAATCTCTGTCCCTCTCTCTTTCTATGAAAACAACACATACAAACTCTCCCTTGCACACTTACACAGTAATACACACACAAGCACATATGCATGCACACACAAAATGTAATGCAGGCACGCACAAACACACACACACACACACGCATGCACGCACACACACAGACACAGACACAGACACACACACACACACAGATGCACGCACGCACCTATGCCCCAGCTCGTGAGCCACGGTGAAGGCGACAGGCAGGCCGGAGTCCTCGTTGATGTTGCAGCTGCGATGTGGCTGACACATGCCTGACAGGTGAGACAGCCCCAGAGTCTCACACGGCCTATTCATCCCCGCACAGATGTCCTTCCTGTGGCAGGGAGACGAGCATCTTACTCACTGAGAATGTAGTTACTGTGCAATCCACATTGCACCTGCACAGCTAGGGGAATAATGCCAACACTGTCAGTACTTCCAAACTACAGGTTTGACATTTGCTCTCCAACCGCCCAGCCTTGTTAGGGTGCTCGTGCACTTCTTAACACCGGGTACAGCAAATTCCCCATGACAATAGACTGACCTCTGTTCCACAGTAAAGTAAATCTGTTAGCACGCTACTCCCTCGCCTTAAGCACTGGTGCATTTATGCCCCACCTTGTCAAATTCATTATTTGCTGAGAACTGCATAGTATAAGCATGGTGTGAGACTGGTAGCAAATGTGCTTTCAAATGCACTTTATTTGATCTTAGCTGCACACATGTGGCAGGGTTACAAACCTAAATAAGAGCCCCTTTTCACAAGAGGGACTTTCTCCAGAGGGCTCTGTAGGATAGAGTTGCACAGTAACTCTACAAATGACCTTTCTATTGTTGATACTATAATGACACCCTTAATCTCATATGGCACTGTAGCATTAACTCACAGCCACTAGGCATGATGGATGCATGAGACAGCTTGGTGACAACACAGCATGCAATAGTTTGTGTTAAATAGATAATTTCCATCAGGAAACATCAAGGAACATCCTGTCATCAAGCTATGTCTTCTAACATCCTGTCAACAAGCTATGTCTTCTATAACGGGTTTACATCACCCCATTTGACATTTTGCTCTTACTTCATGGAATCAAAATGGATGTAATTGCATTTCCTTGGATCAAAATCCTTCTTTCCACTGATCAACAAAACATACTCTATAACCCTAAAACTTTTCCTTAATTAATGACAAATAAAAAGCAGACAATGTGAAAAATGGCAATACTTTTTATACCCGCTGTATTTATAAATTATCATAAATCCTTCCTTTCATATATATATTTATACTGTATGCATGCATATACAGAAGAACCTTGTCATCTGTGGACTTGGGATTCATGGTTTAGAGTATTTGCTTCAGGTAGCACTCCCATTTCCCAACCCATTATTACATAAATGTACATATGAATTCCTTGGTATGAATTAAATATATTTAGCAATATTTTGTTTAGGGTACAATTATACCAGTATTTGTACACAAAATTGTTTGGGTTTTTTTGCGTCAGGAACAAGTCTCCTTTCGATATAAGCTTATTAGTATAATATAATAGTATAATAAGATATTTAGTATCAGTACAGTACAGTACAAAATTAAATGGAATAAGTTCCAAATGAGATTCTAAGTCACATAGCCAAAATCATTTCCACCATTTTTGTCATTTGTGTACATTACCTGAAGGTATGGCCTGCAAACAAATCAGATGCAATTAAACCCAAGTCTACTTGCAGACTTGTTGATCTTTTTCTTTAAATTTGTTTTCTTATTATTATCTCCTCCGAGACAGCACTCGTCATGCTGTCGACCGTAACTCCGGCACCCCAGAGCCACTCCTGTGCGCAGCGAACGTCTTGTTGGCTTCCCTCCCCCCTCCTTGGGGCAGACAGCCAATTGCCGCCCCCAGTGGCACTCGCGGCCAGAGCCAACTCTGGCGTGGCCGGGGAATCAAACCCCGGTCACTGTGGCCAGCGTCGGATGTTGAAACCACTAGACCACGCGGAAGGCCCTGACTTGTTGATCTTTTTATAAGGTTAAGGATTGATGTCCGCACTCTGGTCAGGGGCCCTGTGTTGTGTGGCTGCACAGTGAGGAGGAGGCCTTGCCTGGTGATGAGCACCGCCACGTCGTGATGGGCTGGGTGAGTGTCGCTCTGGGGGTTCACGTTCTTCTGCCAGGTGCAGAAACTTGACAGCGTGCTGTCCGCATGATGCACAATCTTCAACCCTTTCTGATGAGGGAAACAAGTGTGACACATAAACATATGCACACACACACACACACACAAACACACACAAACAAGGTCAAAGACTTTAGATATACTGCAATTAGTACAGTAGGCTCCGTATTTATTCACACCATTGATAAAGTGAACATAAAAGAGATCATATAAAATAAAATGTATAAGTAATGAGGTATATTTTATTAAGAAAAAAAATATGAAAATTCCAAACCTACATTACTAATACAATTGTTCAGAAAAACATATTGTGTTTTATTAATAATATTTCTTTTTCAGAAAGCATCTGGATCACAATTATTCATGCCCCTAACCATTCTTTGAAATGTAACTCTTCATTGGAAAGTTATGGAAGGGTATAAAAAGGAGGGAACACATGTTTGAAATACTGTGGTCAGCCATCATCATGGTGAAAGGCAAATAACTCCCTGAAAGCATCAAACAAAAGGTTATTGACCTCAGTAGATGGCTACAAAAAACAACAGCTTTCCACTGTTGTGTCAATTATTAGTAAGTTTAAGGCCACTGGAACAGTGACTAACCTGCCAGGCAGAGTCTATAGCCCCACATGTAGTGAGACAGATGGTTCAAGAGTCAAAAAGAAGTCCAAGGGGCACAGTTCAAGATCTCCAAAACAACGTGGCATCTTGGGGTTACAAGGTGTCTAAAGCTACCATTTGACAACCCCTACATGAGAAGGGCCTTATGGCAGAATTGCAAGAATGAAGCCTCTTTTCAAGACAATTCACTGAAAAAGGCATTTTGAATTTGTCAAACTACATCTGAACAATTGGAACCATGTCTTGTGGTCAGATGAAACAAAAATCAAGCTTTTTGGACATGCATATCAGCATTAAGTTTGGCGTCCAAAGAATGCAAGTAATGTTGAAAAGCACTTCATGCCTACAGTGAAACATGGTGGTGGATCTTTAATGCTTTGGGGTGGTTTCGTATCCACAGGCCCTGGGGCCCTTATTAAAATAGATGGGACCATGAACTCCAGCATGTACCAAGACATTTTGTCCAAAAACCTTGTTTCCTCTGCCGGGAAGCTACACCTTGGCCACAGATGGACCTTCCAACAAGAGAACCATCCCAAACATACGTCCAAAGTAACTAAAAAACGGTTGACAGAGCACAAGATCAATGTCCTGACGTGGCCATCTCAGTCTCTAGACCTGAATTCAATTGAACATTTGTGGTTTGAGTCCACAA
Organism: Aldrovandia affinis; assembly: GCA_029706075.1. NCBI lineage: Eukaryota > Metazoa > Chordata > Actinopteri > Notacanthiformes > Halosauridae > Aldrovandia > Aldrovandia affinis. The sequence continues at coordinate 712,541 of JAINUG010000100.1, forward strand.
ACGTCAACCCAAGAATCTTAAGGAACTACAACAATTCTGCATGGAGGAATGGTTGAGAATCCCACCCAAGAATTTCCATAACCTTGTACGAAACTACAGAAGGTGACTACTTGCTGTTATAATGGCCAAGGGAGGAACCACAAAGTACTGACAACAGGGGTGTGAATATTTGTGATTCTTGATTTTTCTGGGGAAAAAAATATAATGGTTTGTGCCAATGCATTATTATTAAAGAATATAATTTTCAGATTTTTTGAGCATAAAATATACCTCATTACTTATATTGTTTATTTTATATGATCTCTTTTGTCTTTTGATCATCTTTATCAAGGGTGTGAATAAAAATAGAGCCTACTGTATATACTTTATCCACAAAGAAAGGATTGGAGAAGCATTAGTTCCTGGTAAAATGTGTTTGAAATACTCAGAAAAATAAAGAATACCTTCAACACTGCCCACAATGCATTCATACAGCTGGATGGTCCACTCAGTCGTGTTTTTACAACCAGATTTAAGCATAGAGTAACTCAATGGGCCATCTTTTCATCCTTTTAATTTCTGTAAACAATTATTCCAGGTGCTCCTTCCCTTTTTTTAAAACATTTTTTACATTTTTAGGCATTTAGCAGATGCTCTTATCCAGAGCGACTTACACAGTTTACATTTCTTTACATACAATCCATTTATACAGCTGGATATTTTACTGAAGCAATTCAGGTTAAGTACCTTGCTCAAGGGTACAACAGCAGTGCCCAACCTGGGAATTGAACCTGCAACCTCTGAGTTACAAGCCCAGCTCCCTAACCATTACACTACACTGCCAGCCATAAAGGTTTTAAAGGTTTGCACTATATACCAGATTCCCTGTCTGTGTGGGGTCTGCCACATACTCTGAATGAGCAGCATTGTGTGAGTGGGGACAGACGTCCTCCGATCTATAAAGCACAGAGTCTGTCCCTTCTAACGCCTCTACACACACATGGCCAGGACTGACCCAGGGGAACACACTAGAGTTTATTTGAATTGCTTGATGCAAAAGTTAGAATTTCTTCATCATTTGCTTATTGTGATTGTATTGCCCAAAACCAATATTAATAGATTATTGCTTCTAATAGAGCTATCAAACCTGGCCTGTTAGGTATTTGTGTGCTTTAGGCTGTACTGCTCTTGTGTGTGTATATGTATGTTTTTGTGCATGTCTGCACTGTGTTTTACAATGCTCTTATTTCCATGGATAAGAGTGACTGCTAAATAAATAAATAATAAACGTGTTTTTCTTCTGAAGGATGCCCAAGTACCTCGGGGTCTATATGCGAGTCTAGCAGCAAGCAAATTCCAGAATCGTTGCATCGTTATCTCAGATTAAACAAAACATCCTGCTCCCGTGCAAGTACTGGCCAGTGTACATTCGTTCTGTCCTGTTTGTGAGTTGTGGCACACTCGTGCATAAACTCACTAAAGTATGTGCGGCCCATATGCCAATAAGCATTTGTTGCAAATCATAAGATCCTTATCTTAATTTCACATTTATTTTCACATTTCAACATCAAGTGACAAATCAATGCCATAGTCTGGAAGTTTTAGTTTAATCAAGGATGGTTTGGAGTATTGGTCATTTACCGACATGGTCATTTTCTGTCTGTGTATTATTGGCAGGAGGACCCTTCCCAAGATAAGTGTATGAGCCCTGTTAAGATTAGCACCCACTGGACAACAAATAAGTCCCACTAAATTCTGACAAAATTTCCAAAATATCTCCCAAAATTCCCTAAAAGCACCAAACCCCATTGCCAGTATGCAAAAAGGTTTTTCTTTAAAAAAAATACATTAACACCATATCTAGCTGCTCATACACTCATGGTATTTATTTATATCTAAATAATTATCTCAATGTTGCCAGTCAGGCACTTTGTCAGGGTGGTGTTGTCTGACTGCTTCCATGACAACTAAAGCTATACCAGGGAGGCCTTGGGTCCTGTAATGTTTAACCATGATAGACAGGTCAAAGGGTAAAGGCCACACATAAAATCAGTCTGTCAACCTCCAAGCTGGAGGTTTCAGTGCAGATTTGGGAGAAACAGCCTGTTTGGGGGAAAATGTGATTGGAATGTTGTGAAAGCCAAAAGGAAGCTGTATTAACAAAACTACTTCTATCGATAAAAAGCATAATTAAAATAGGCAGCAGAGATTAAGGATTGAGGATGATAAGGCAGAAGAAAATAGTGCAAAAAAAAAATATATATATATATACAGTGTATATATATATATATAACATCAGTTCTTTGAAAACTGTGAGTGAGACACAGAGGACACAATGAGGTCAAACAATATTTACTACCAGCAAACAGGGACCTGAGGATGAAGACAGAGGAAAGTGTTGGCACACTCCCAAGAACTACAAAGACCATTAACCGGGTGGGGGTAAACCGAGGATAATCTCTGCCACATTCAGGATGCAAAGCAAAGCCATGATTTTTCACCCTCACAATACTGCACTCGAAGTCAAGCATGAAGAACAAGAGGAAGACTTACGACAAGCTCCAGTTCACTATTGACAAAACACAAGAAATGGGATATAGCTAGTGATCAGAGTGGGCAACCTCAATGAGTGCATCTGCTAAATGGATATAACATAAGCTAGGCACATTGTTAGGCTAGCTGAATATGTTCATCATGATAGTTGACTCTGCTAAAAGTATAGTTGATTCTAGCTCTTCTTGTTACACTGTTACTGGTTATATGAGTGTTAATGACCCTTTTCTGTAGTTACCGCTGCTCTTATGCCTGATAGATTAATGTAATATAACATAATAAAAATGTTTGTTTGCACCTGCATTTAACTCGTGAGGAGTCAGAGGCTGGTTCAGATGAAACATGGTGAGAAACTTGCAGAACACAAACAGACTGCTCATTGGAGGTACCATATTCCTAAAGAAATGAATACATAACGTGACATGTCTCTTCACACCAGAAAAACGGAGAAACATATTGACAAATCTGTATTCCACATAAATTTACAGGGACGCTAATATATCTTATCAGAGAGGATCAGACGCAGCATCTGAACACCATTTGCTTCCTGCCAAAACTGAAGCTTGATGCTCAGGAGAAGCATAGCATTAAAGAACAAACAGCAGAACAAGTCACAACACAGACAAGACTCAAGATACAAAAACACATCCAAACATCTCTGTCGAATCCTGACTAACAAGCACTGAGCCCTACAAGAAAGGAACCATGCACACACAGACCCCGAGGAAGCTTCCGTCAAGAGTATTAAGAAGGAAATAAATAGTTAATGTCCCAAAGACCCGATGAGAAAAGTGCCAACAATTTGACACACTAATTAAAGGCAAAAAGATTAACATGGTGACCACAGTGGAGGACCAACTCAAGAGGTGGGAGGAATACTACAATGAACATCTGAATATAACAGTGACAGTTAATTACTCCTAACACACCCTCTGCCTGCACAGACCTCCAACTCAACAGCAAAGAAAAATAAAGAGATAATGAGAAAATAAGCGAAGCCATCTGACTCCTGAAGAATGGCAACCCCCCAGCAGGACCAGATGGCATACCAACAGAAGTAACCATAGCTGGTCTACAGACCTCTACCAGTATATTTTACGATTTGTTGGGGAAAAGCTGACATGCCTAAATCACTGTGGACAGGAAAGAGAACCACATAGTAAAGCTCCCTAAGAAAGGTGACCTACAGGAGTGCAATAACTATACAGGCACAAAACGTTCTGTTCCTAGGAAGGTCCTCAAGTTATCCTGGAGCGACTGAAACCGGTAGTAGCCATGACAGTAGTAATCAGGTTTTTGAAGAGAGTCATTATGTTCCTATCACTTGGCCACCTTGCAAATTATTGTACAACAGTACAGTGGGCCACTTAATGTGGTTTGGTCTTTGGCAAACAGTGTGTAACGTACTGTTGGACTATTCTAATGTACCATGGTGAATGGTGACCATTGCCAACCTTATCCACCAAATCCAACATTGGACCAACCAGGTCCCGTTTTCAGGGTTGCTCATGCCTATTCATACACTTCCCATGGTCAGTAAACCATTAAAATGACAGAAAATGGCACTCAAAAATTGCACATTTGTAAATGGACAAACAAAACTGTCACTCCTTTTTCAGCACATTTTTGTGCTTATTGACATGTTATATGGATATAGTCTTTGCTAATTGTTGCTTTAGGTGTCTGAAATTCCTGAGGACCTCTGTAGGGAACCCTGCTTAAGTGGGTTGTCCCAATAACATGCCTGCAGGAAATTTTCCACCTGCTATTTTATTATAGCACCTCAGAGGAATTGCTAACTGAACATCAATTAATTTTATGAAAACGTAACAAATGGTCACCTCGGCTAGTTTATCTACACGCTAACACAACACAGATCAAATTCCTGCCAAACATAACTTTATGACACATACATCAGGAAGAAAATTAGGCATGTTTTCATTTATCTGTGTAAACTGAGATGCTACCCTTTTTCCATAACTTATGGAAGGAAGCAGCCAATAGGAGCACAGCATTACCTCATCCTCCTGAAGTAGAATGAGGCGAACCAGAATGATGTGGATGGCATTCCCAATACTGGCATCATGGAATATCCCAGTCACCTGTGGGAATCGTTATAGTTAAACATGACCATTATACATAAATAAATGTGTCTGCGGATTAAAACATATGACATTTTTAAAAGTAAGAAGCTTAGCGATGTGAGGTGTGTAACTACTTTGTTGCATTTGTTAATGTTAACATACAAACAGTTACAGTAGGAAATTACATAGCTGTGATAGGGTCATTTCCATAATGGTTACCGTCAATGTGTCTGAAGAGTTCGCCTTGGGCACAAAACTTTCTAAACCTTTTACAATAAAAATTCTTGTGAAATTCATTTTCTCGTAAGATTTATCATTCAAGAATGCCCACCAGGCATAATAATTTGCTTAATTACTTAAATGTGATGTTACTGGGCAGAGAGAAGGCCTAAGCCTCTGAACTTTTCAAGAAGATATATTCATACATGCCCTACACCTCTCTATAACCTGGTGCCACACTATGAGATAAAGATAACCATGGATACAGAAAAAGCATAAAGTCTCTGAAAGAAATAGGAAAGTACTGTATATCTATACATTAGTAACACTGTAACCCTGGAACTGATGGTTCCCCAGTGCTGCCCTAGTAGCTTAACCTTCATTTGCTCATTTTTACTGGGGCAGCAGCTGCATCTCGTCCGGCATTTGAACTCACATCTGCTCCACACTACGTACTGCCCCATATTCTCAACAACCATATCCCTCCCGATCTTGCAAGCTCTCCCCTCTTGGTCCCCCGGCAGGCCCCTTCTCACCATGTTCATGATAGTGAAGATGTAGGACTCCACGTTGTCGCTGCCATGGTACTCAATGAGCTTGGAATCGGCCACCACCATGGTCTCCACCCACCGTTCCCGGCTGACAGAGCGCGGGGAGATCCTGCGGGGACGTCCCGACTCCATCTGCTCCTGCTCCCATTCCTCACGCTCCCTCTCCACCCGGAATGATTCCTCCATAGTATCTACAGGAAAGAGGCATACATATATCAATCCAGTTGGGGCATAAAGAGGCATAAATATATCAACTCTCAGTTGGAGAGGCATGAATATATTAATCCAGGGTACTCAGGACATTTATTAATATATTAATATAGTACATTACATAATATTCATAATAGAAAATAAAGTATTCCTATTAATAGCAATCATTTAAAGTGAAGCGGACACCATGCAGAAAAGTGTATAGTTGACAAATTCTCCCATGCTGGTTGTTTTGTGCTATGAATCAGACAAGTGTTATATTGTCCTGCTACTGCTAGTCATACATAATAAATGAATGAATAAATAAATATGTTTGGTATTGATAGTAATTATCTGATGAAAATAAATAGCCTAATAATTGTGAGATCAAATGAAATGGGCATCCCTTTCCTTTCCTGTGGAACAAATGGGCAACATTTTAGTTAATTTAGCTGATTTTCATGGGTTGCACCATAAACTAACAATATTAAGCAACACGAGCCAGCAGCACCTGCATTCAAAAGGGTGGAAGGAGGCAGCATATTGAGAAAACAACATATTTGCAATGAAAACAACAGTGCATTGATAACATCACTAGGTAAACGTGCCCTCCCCCCCAATGCCCCCCAAAATAATATTGTGTATGACATTATTTTCCCTCAACAGTGTGAAAATCTGAATATCAACCTGAATCCTGTTATGTTTGTTTTATCTCAGCCAAAAAGTTGAATTTCTCAGTAGTTCAGCGATTAGAGCAGGGTGTCAAACTCATTCCACCGAGGGCCGAGTGTATGCAGGTTTTTGTTGCAACCAATGCACTACACCAGGTGATTTCAATTAGGTCCCTCCCTTGGTTGAAGAAGTGGGCTAATTAGTGAAATCACCTGGTGTAGTGCATTGGTTGCAACAAAAACCTGCATACACTCGGCCCTCGGTGGAATGAGTTTGACACCCCTGCTCTAATCGCTGAACTACTGAGAAATTCAACTTAAAACAAACATAACAGGATTCAGGTTGATATTCAGATTTTCACACTGTTGAGGGAAAATAATGTCATACACAATATTATTTTGGGGGGCATTGGGGGGGAAGGCACGTATACCTAGTGATGTTATCAATGCACTGTTGTTTTCATTGCAAATATGTTGTTTTCTCAATATGCTGCCTCCTTCCACCCTTTCGAATGCAGGTGCTGCTGGCTCGTGTTGCTTAATATTGTTAGTTTATGGTGCAACCCATGAAAATCAGCTAAATTAACTAAAATGTTGCCCATTTGTTCCACAGGAAAGGAAAGGGATGCCCATTTCATTTGATCTCACAATTATTAGGCTATTTATTTTCATCAGATAATTACTATCAATACCAAACATATTTATTTATTCATTCATTTATTATGTATGACTGCCACACTAGCAGGACAATATAACACTTGTCTGATGGAATGAGTTTGACACCTGTGGATTAGAGGTTCTGACTGTAGCACCACCACACACTCCCTCCCTCCTGAACTCAGACCCTGTGGTAGGAATAATGGGAGCCTATAGGGAATGCATTCTGGATAAGGATTTGTGTTCCCATGACTAGATACACACCCAAAAATGATATCCAAAATTATTTGGACCACAAATGGACCACAGGCCACAACACTGTCCCCCTACACAGTGGTAAATGAGTTTCCAGTTCTTAAGTTTATGCTGAAGACTCTCTTTATATTATTTTCCAACTTTTGCATCACCTTTGTCTGGTCGCTTGGCCTAAAGACACCTGATGTGGTGAGTTAACAGTGTTTCGCACCTTTCAGCCCACACACACTCTGCTTTCCCTCTGACTCAGCGCCGCGTCTGTGTCTGTGGTGCATTGTCCCGGCTGAGCTGCGGTAGATCACATGGGGCTGGAATCCCTTGTCACCATTGGCCTCATACCCCCGGACAGGCTCGATGAAAAAGTTCACATTGGACAAACTGAAGAACCCTTTCTGTGGGGAAAATATGGACACGTGCGCACACACACACACACACACACACACACACACACACAGGCACAGACACACACAAAGACACAAATGAGGCACAGTGGGAATCACACTACAGGATGAGCGGATTCAGTTCAGCTATCAAGCTACTGAACTTCCACACTATCCCCAACAAAGCAGGCGCCAGACATTTTGTCATTTACATATGCTTACACTCAGTTCCCAGAATGGCAGATTACTGTAGAAAGGAAATTTATTTGGCAAATGCTACTGTCCACGTCAAAATTATATTTTCTGTCAGACAGTGTTTATAGTCATCTTCTCCCATTACTCACTTGTATGTGACATATGTAAGTGGAACTACAATAAAATAAACACATACGAGAACTATAATCTAGCCAATTAAAATATATCTACTCAGAATACAGCCATGTTTCCACTCTTTCAGACAGTGATGAAATCAAAAACCATGCCATGTTATCGTAAATCATTTCACTCACTTGGGTTGAGCCTAACCATATCAGCACATTAATGAACACAACATAGCTCTGATTCTTGCTTTTAACTCAGGGGACCTTGTAATACATTTTTATATCGCAATTTCAACATACTGAAGCAGATCAAACTTCCCTGATATATAACATGTAAGGGATTTTGGCAGAGATTCAACATCTTTATACTTATTTGGCTATTGAAAATGGAAGACGTTTGAGAAACCTGAACAGTACTCTTTAAGTCCATTTTTCAACAAGGAAACTAACAGCTCAAATTTTGGTAATTAAAACATGTTATGCTTATAGATTTCAGCACAGCAGTGGCCTTTTTCAGTGAATTTGTCTCAAAAGTTGAAACAGGTAATTTAAAAAAATATATATACGTGCAATCCATTAGTGTAATTAACGCACTATTCTTCACACACATGAGAGTTAAAAACCGTGTACCTACCAACAAATAAATCACCATAAATGTCTTATATAATATTAATGAAAAAACAGTAACATTTGTTAATTCCATGCACAATAAAGAGATTGTTGATCATAAAATAAGGGATATATACAATATTATAGTGCAGATTCATAAGATTGGCTAGCAATGTGTAAATCTCTCACTGTGGCCTGGACTCAATCAACATTTTTCCTGAACGTTGATTAAAAAACAAATGCATGTGTTATTGTTTTATTCACGACCACAATTTGGCATATAAACTTGGTGATGGTTGAACTAGTAAAACTGCATTGGTGAAGATAAAAAAACGAACGCTTGAATTTATTTTTAAGACAAAGTTAAGTTGATTATAAATAAATGTTGATTGAATCCAGGCCTGGTTATATATATGCCATTTAGCAGACGCTTTTATCCAAAGCGACTCACAGTAGTGAATGCATACATTTTTCAGTACATGTGGTCCCAGTGGGAATTGAACCCACAACCTAAGCGTTGCCAACGCCATGCTCTACCTACTGAGCCACAGAGAACCATGGTTTCATACACTTTCAAGGACAACACATTTCAATGGAAGAGGGAGAGCCATAGTTTACACCAATGTTAGCCTAAGCATATTCCATGTTCCCAATTCCAATGGTTGTTTTGTGAATTTATAAATCCCATTCATACTGTTATAACTGATTAAATGTTTATAGTGGAACTTTTGGTGAAAGGGTGTTTAAAACAGTTTACAGTGCTGTTGCACTGAACACATCTGCCAACAGATTTTGTAGTTTACTTTTCGGGTCAGAAAACTGGTCTTTGGGGTTTTGCTACTGACTGAGTGAGCATGAGAATATTTAATAGAAGGAAAACAAATGATGATTCAGGTTTGAGGCCTGTGATGCTGGTTTAGCCGGCACAACGACTCAATGCCTCCAGCTGAGATTTCTTACATGTCCTGAGACATAACCTAGCTATATTACTTACAAAACTTGATCCATCTGTTGGGTTTTTCCTTAACATTTTTCTCTGACAGTAGAGAAGCTCTAGGTACTCTCTTAGGTCACATGAATGACTGATCTTGCCACGTATGATGGAATTGCATTCCACAAGTTCATGAAATGCAGAAATTTAAATACAGCTGCACCTCTTGGTACATCTGCATAATCATTGTACAGTAGATATCAAGTTCCAAAACGTGTCCTCAGTCAAGGTGAATTCTCACAGTGCCACTGGAAGAGATTGGCAGAGGAGGTTATGCCTGGAGACAGTTAAATAGGCCTAAATCTTTTGCTACTCTAGACTACAGCATAGGCTACCTGTTGCCATCAGTGAGAGTGGCGTTTCTCCTCTGGTTGGTACTAGCTCTTTTGTAAAACACTACGTGGCTTGTACTGTAGATCACATAGCCTGGTTCGCAGGCCAGTGTAATTGAAGGAGTGCATGCACTTCAGCTGGAGTACCCTGATGGGGCTGGCATATCGGTGACATAAGAGCGTAGCACAAGCTATTTTAAAATTTTAAAATTGTGAAAAATGACAAAAAACAAACAAACAAAGTTCAAAGTCCAAATCTATGTAGCCAACTCAACAAACTAAATCATTAACACATTTGAAGTCACTTTATTGTTATTCCTGAGAAGTTTCATTTATGGAAACTATTTAATTACCTTTTAAGTATTTATCATTTTTAAACACAATTACATAACCACAGTAGAGTAATAGTGGAGTCTGACTTTGTTGAAGATGGGTAAAGCCTTCATACAGTAGAAATGAGCTGAGAGGATCATACTTGTCGAGCTAAATTGTTGAGAGAGGCAAGGTCTGTTTCATCTCAGACCTAAGATGAGACGTATGTGTGAATGGTAATGATTGTGGTTACAGTAGCAAAAGGCAAACCGTTTTAAACATGTTTGATATATTATGCAGACAGAGCATTCCCTTTCATGTAAGGCACAGACTTCCTTCAATGTCAAATGAACTGGCTGTCAAACTGAGCTTTTCAGAAAAGCACCCAAAGGGGAGTTTTAATGTTGGCCTTACTCGAAATACCAAACTTAACCATCATTTCTTCAAACACTGTTCTTATAAATATAATAATCAGTGGTAATATTGTCAACAAATGGTTTTGAATATTTGCTATTATTACAACTACCAACGTAATGAATACAACAAAGCACTGCATTCATGAAATTTCACTTCTGCAGAAATGTCGTATTGCAGCTGTAAAGTTTCGGTAATGAAAAGGATTAGTTCATCCTATGCAGATTATGACACTGACTTGCAAAGAAATGCAGGACACCAGGGTTACCCAAACATTATAAGCCCAAGTGGGTCCAAGGAGTGAATACATTTTCTGTGATGCACTGCGTATTAAAATGTACCTTCGATATGTTAATATATTATTTTATAGATTGTGGGGGTTTTTTATGTGTCAAAACAGCTGCATGTAGACTCACTCATACAGTTTTTAGTTTGATTAGCGTGCATATCTATGGAAGTGATATAATGTATAGTGTTGCCAAATGTATAATGTGTATAACTTGTGTACCACCTAAATCCCTCTCACAACTAACTCAGTTTGGCAACCACTACACTACAAAACAGAGCTTGTGTCTTTACTGCCCTACACCCTTTAATCAGAGAGAGGTACATTAGAGAAAACCTTGAAGAGTAAAAAGCGCACAGCACTACTGCTTCTATGTCTATTTTGGCAGACCTGAATCATTCTTTCTGTGAATCTTTTCCAAGAACCACATACGTTTCCGACATTCACCTGCATTCGCCTCTACCCCCATATACTGTCCTTACCAGACCCTCATTCCTATCTCCATTCCGTTTGAGGAAGGATACATACGGAAACTTAATTTGGATTAGTGTGGGTTGTACACAGTCAAAGCCAGTAACAATACACTCTTGCCAACATCAAACTTCTGCTCACCATATCCTGCCAATGTACTGTCACTGTATATTCAATATATTGCACATATTTTTATCAGACTTAACATGTTGTGAATTGCAAACTATAAAGAACTGTATTGCATTTGTCACCATTGGCATATATTTTGTGAATGTAGCAAGAGAAATGTCTGAAGAAGTATTCTAGCACTGCAGTTCAAGTCAGAGTGCATATGCAAAACTGTTTGGATGAATACAGAAATACAAACATACTACTCAAGTCTAAGTACACTTTTTTGAGCCTGCTTGTGGGTGGATTATGGTTCTCTTGAGGTTGGGTGTTTTAAGTGAACAGACACAACAACGGAGAACTTGTCATCTTTTCAACTGGCATTGCAATGGCCTAGATTCATTCAGCATGTGTCTAACTTTGGATCACTATTAAATGCAAGTTTTTCTTCACAATTTGGAATTTGGATTTTGGAATTTTAACTATGTTTGTGAAGAAGAAAAGTAACACTCGCATTTATCTCCAAGTCAAAGATAAGTATAAAAAAATCAATGCACTAATTAAATCTGGCCTTCTTGGAGTCTAGCAGGAATTTCAGTGTGGGTGCATCTCCAGGCAATTAAATACAACACATCCAGTCTGTAAAAGCATCAGTGCTAACCCACAAACAAAATCAAATGGAATAATGACCCAAACAGTTTAAAAGTGCCAAGAGGCAATTTATTGTTGGTCAACGTTGAAAGGTTAAAAAACTATGCAGATTTTGTTTGTGGGTTTGCAGTGTTGCCCCGTCTAACCTGGAGATTTTGTATTTAAGCCAAAATTAAGGACAAATGTTCATTGAATCAAGGCCAATGTCAGGCAGTGTTCTTGGGAGCCCCAAACTCCCCAGGGCACGACAACCCCAAAGGTGTCTTTTGCCACCCCCTTCCCCCATTCCCTGGGCACATTCAGTCTCTCAATGTGTGCACTGAGTCTGCAATCGCTAAAACAAATGCCATGCAAGTTCCCACTGCTGCCGCCGCCACTTCCTTTCCTCTCCTGTAGCTCAGGTGATTATACAATCACCTGCTGTGTGCTCTCCGAGAGCACACGGAAAAGCCCAGAACTTCAGAGGTGTGTCTACGGCAGCCAATTAGAAAGAGGGATTTCACTGTGAACGCTGAAGAACCAGAAACTAAGTCCAAACTCACACCCACCGGTAAAACATTTATCTTCATTTCAAAGTCAATAGTTTAGAGGTTTGATTGATAAAGAGTTTTTTCCACACTAAGCATCTTTGGTCACATACATTTTTATCACCACTGTATCATTAATTCTCTTGGCAGACATCTTTATGCACACTTTCTGGTGCCAAGCCCATTTCATAGCCATAACCACTGCATAACCGTGGTAATAAAATATACCCAGTTAATTTAAATACATATTTACTAAATGTATACTAAAAGCTCTAGCCAACTAATACTGATATCATAGTGCTACTGATTGATCATGGATTCAAAAGGCAGTCCCAATGTCATTAGACACAATTTTTGTTCACTTCTTGATTAAATGCAAAAACTTTGGTATAACCACATTTTCTGCAACTCTGAATGTCTGTTCTTCAACACAAATAAAAAATGCAATACAGAACAAAATGAGCTAAATTCAAAAAGAGACACACCACATGACCTTCCCTACCATGGTTGCTTCTCACCACCACGGATCATTCAGGCTGTTCACCTTGAGTTGCTGGTCAGGTCCCACTATGTAAGCACACAGCAGCTATCTTATCCAAGTACTTCGTATATAAAAAAGTTATAGCCAATCGTGATTATCATCACGCTCCAACAAATGTCTTACGTATGTATAGAACTACTACCACGCTGTCTTTTGAGCATCCTGGCAACCTTTTAATGAACTGTTTCTCCCTCATTCCCTCGTTTAAATGCTGTAACGTCAAGGATTCTGGCATCGAGTTTTTTTGCACAAATAGAATACCTTAAAAGAAAGTGATATTTTACATTTAGTGGTTGGGCATTCTATTTGTGAGAATTCTTCTGGTAGCCATGTAGATTCACATTACAAATATTTTCTCAAGTGAGGTAATTTTGACTTAATGTGTCCAGGAATAGCTTATAAGTTAAATCTGTTGCTTCTGGTTCCCTAAATTATACTCATTTGTAAGTGTGATTTATTTGCACGTTTATCCAAGTCTATTATGATATACCTGTAGCATAATGATTTAATAATCATACTTATAAAAGGTTCCAAGGGAAAGGCATGGTGATGATGACTGAAAGGCTAACTTTGTCGCTTGCTGCACATATTATGTGCCATTGACTTAGCTATACAAAGTGCTATTTAATTTCCTGTGCTAAATTGGTCTCATAAGAGTTAGCAGCATTTTGAATTCCAATATTGAACAAATAAATCTCTACTTTGGATTTGTCATCACGGTTCAATTAACTCTAGTAAATTAATTGTTGTGAAAGGCCAACAATCAAAATGCCTCGTGCCAAAAAATAGACAAAACAAGGCACCAAGCTCCCTATCCCAGGGGTCAAGTCAGGACTGAATGTATTATTGCTTTTTATTTGATCTTTTATTTCACAACCTCCCACAGGTGTAAACACACAGACTGTTCACCTGGTATGTGACTGAACTCCAGCGCTAATACATCAATCATTCATCGGAATGACACGTGGGCAGTTTTCTGAATACCCTCACTGGATATTCAGTAGTCCCTTCTAAAAGAGAGAAATGAGAATTCCCTGTTGAAAAATAAAAGACAAAAATAGTCATTTTCCACTGCCAGCTTCAAATATGTTAAATAGTGGCGGCAGAGTGCTTGCATTGCAAAGTGGGGGGATCTCCGCTTTCATTTATTTCTCAATCTTAATTCTCCCCAAAATCAGGCTTTCCTGAGCTTAGCTGAACAGTCTCCCTGTTCTCACTCTGAATCCCACCTCTCGCCCCCCTACTCATCCCTATATAACCATCAGGGGAGACTAAACTAACATAGGTACCTCTTCTAAATACAGAAGCCATGTGGAAGTGGTTTATTTCTTCCTGTACCACCTAAGCCCTCTGTAGAGCTTTAGTGTGGTGCCAAGTAGGCAAAACAAAGCTTACAGTTACTGTACAAGGGAAAAAAAGTGTTTGAAAAACATTACTGAGGTTGATTGGTCAAGGGCGCCCTTTCCAATTGTGTAACCGTTGTGATTTCAAGATTTGTATTTCAAATATCAACAGTCCATATCTAATGAGGGTTTAAACATTCTACCGCTACCAGAGCCAGCTCAACAAACATCTCGCTTTCTCGATTCCCTTCCGATTGCAAGATATGGTCAACAAAACGTCAAGACATTTTGGGCATATTGAGCAGGCCTTAGTGTTTCATGCAAGACACTCAACCACAAATGTGCTAAATTAAACCAAGCAATGTGGTGAAATATTTCACAGCCATGGGACCTAAAACTGTGACAGGTGCCAACGTGAATGTGTCAAATGAGATGTGTATTAGATTGTATTGACCTGAGTGACAAACCATTTGGAAGCCGTGATATAGGACCTGGCCTTGGACCTATAGAATCGGAAAGCATTTCCACACATCTACAGATTATGACCAATTACAGTGCAAAATTTTAGTGAAATCAAACAGTGCTGTTAAGAGCTATTCAAGGGAAAAAGAAAAAGGACTGAAACAGTCATTCTACAGTACCGTGCATTTACATTTTACATACAAACTGCATTTGAAAGGGGCAATAATGTTTGGTTCCATTGGCAGTGAAGCATTGATTGTTCCAACTGTTCCAATTTTTGTATCATCTGTCAGCAATTTGTACAATGCCTTCTCCAGAGTAATGATAATTCAGAACATGACAGCCAATCTCAGTACATCACAATGATATAATCCTGTTGGCAGCTGCTGCAAATAGATGGATATTGTAGCTTTTGTCCTACTAATAATGCTTGGTTTTAAAGAGATCTTTCCCTAACTGGGCCATAGCTCATGTCTTCTTTAAAGAACTGCTCTATGGAGAGACAACTGGGCTGGCAGCCAAGGGGTTTGTAGGTTCAATGCCCAGATGGGACTTGGGTGCCTTTTTGAATTACTCTTGGAAAGGTTTAGTGTGAAAAAGTGTGCAGCTTTCTTTTCTTTTTAACTTTTTAAGCTACTTTTAAAGTTTGCTAAACAAATTAATAATCATAAGCATGCTGTATGACAATATAGCTGATTGTGTTGTCTGTCCAATTAGCCTTAGACAAAATTGATAGGTCTCTAACAACAAAATAAGTACAGAATTGAGGAAGGAATATGCATGCATGGTGGAGTTAAACAGGTAATTGCTTGTTCTGTAAATGGTGCCTCCAGGACGCATTCACTGATTCCGGTGGGGCAACAAAAGAAAGAAGCTCTGCTTCCTTGGCATTCAACTCTATTTCAATTCAATTCACTCCATTCAACACAGCAGAAAATCCTTTAAAAAATGAAAGTGCCTATAAACTTTCAGATCCATCTTCCCAAGTTGTATGGATGAACACGTGAATCAATGAAACAGATAAAATGTCAGTCACAGCTTATAGCTCAGCATTGTTCCAGATGGTGAGCTTTGAACAGCTGACCTATTTTTATCATTTGCTCAAACAAAAAGTGCACTGTAAGCCAGAGATGACAAGGTGTTAGCTTAGCTACAGTACATACATACACTGATGTGTATTGCATTCCGATGCCATGTGCTTCCACTCTTGTGTCCGCTCCAATGTTTATGTCCATTTCATGCCAAGCTGCACTTTTGACACCCACAGCCAACTCAGGAACTCAGGGAACCAAGTCATCAAATAATTAACTTTTCTCTCTGCTTCTACAGAGAGAACATCAGTAGCCACTTTCTGAAAATAGTAACAACGCTACTGACATACTGACACTGACAGACACTACTGCACGGCATCTGAACAGAAGATTCATTCATACAACCATCTATTTCTTGACATGTGCAGATATCCTCACTGAATAGTTAACCACTTGCGATATTGGTCCTGCACCATTTCAAAGGTCTGCCCCGTGGTAGCAAAAAAATATTTTGTTGTTTTCACTGTCAATCTTAAATCTTTTAGGTATGCCTTAGCCACCATTATACTTTCAGTTTCAAATTTGCAACTGGGATCATAGGGCTACTGTCTGTCAGACTCCAGTTGGGTATTTTGCTTAAGTTCAACGTGACTCATGATTTACGAACAAAACTATTAACCTGCATCCATGGCACAGGCTTTTTTCCTTGCTTTGAAACTCCGTAAGAGTGGTATCAAGAATGGCCGGGGTGTGTGTGCGAGTCAGCTGCTGCATGTATTGACGTGTCATAATAATTGTACGATAATATAAGAACATTCAACAACAACAAGGCCTATTTTGTTCATATTTTTCATCTTAAACTTAAAAAAAATATGTCATTGTGTCAGGGGCTGGCTGAGGGCATAAATGTACATAAGTGTACAAGCAGCCATATTTATTGTGAATAATGTTGACATGGGCCACATTAATATTGCTCTATTACATTCTCAAGTGAGCTACAGTGATAATTCATGGAGACTTCAGCAACCAAAAGCTTTGTCTGGGAAAACATTTCCCTCCTGTTCCTTTGGCAGGCATGGAGGCTCATACAGCAATCGAGGCACGCGTTTCCTGTCACATGGGGGTTTTATCCTATCCTCGCGGAAATTCTATTATTATTTTGCTTATCATGTAATGTCATTCCTTGCCAAAGCTGCTATTACGAAGCATATTTTTACAAGTGAGGTTCGCAAACCTTTGTAGACTCCACGCAGACTAATTGATATTTTCAGACCACCCTACGTAAAGCCCTGATAGAACGTCTGTTGTGTCTGGCACAGCAGCTCCCTGACTTGACTACTCGTGCTAATCTTTTTCCACCTCGAAGGGTCGAGCGAGTATCACCATCAAAAACTTCTGCTCTACTACTTGTTCTTTTGACATATTTGAGAGTGCTTCAAAACATACCTGCCTCACTCTTGATCTTGACTCAACTTGTTGCATGTTTTTTTGTTTGTCATGCAAATATCCACCTAACATTGCATAACATTTCAGTCATAGTTTGACTGGAGTCCCCTGACAAGTCCCCTCTTTTTGCACAGGTGTAGACAATTTCCTCACCCTGGGCTTTAAATAAATCAAGACCCTTTGTGAACACAATAACATATGAACAGAGACTCCCCATAGGAATTGTGAACAGTGAATCCCGATAGGAACTACATCGGTGGTAAATAGGTGCTGCAGGGATTGACTGACTACAAGACTGTGCAGGAGGAGCATTCCTGACCTGAAAATACAAACTCAAATATTGAGAAGGTAATCCACTCTTTGTGAAACGTCGGTCAGAGACAGGACACTGGGATGGAAGCCCAGGTGCAAAAATTAAAAGCATAAACCTACAATCCAGAGACATTTCATCAAATCATGATTAACATAGCGGGGTTCGTCTACAAAAAATAATCAAATTACTTAATTTCATAGTCTAAGCTACAAATAATGGCATTGGCATTTTAAACTTTCTTTGACTTTTTACCGGTAGTGATCGTTCTTGAAAGTTGATATTCTATTCTAAGCAGGGATATATCACTACTAAAACACTGGGTCTTAAATGTTTATTTCCACAAGAAAATGCATTGGGTTTCATTCAAAAAAAAAAAAAAAATGAACACTTATTCTTGCTCTTTCTGTTCAAAATTCAATTGCTAACCTTGCAGAGCTATCTTGCATCATAACATTTTATATGCAAATTTTTTTTCTTCTTATTTTATATTCCCAATTTGTCTTTGGAATTTGGAATTCCCAATTGCAACTGCAGGCTTGTCACAACACAGCAACTTCCTTGATCAATTCGGGAAGGCACGAAATACATGTAGCCAGCCACCGCCTTTTTACTCTGCAAAGAAAGTTACATTCCTAGCTGCCTCAGAACTTCTTTACTTCCTCATACAGAGAAAAAAGTGAAAACTTAAGAGTATCAGGCCTTTATGGTATTGGCTAGATGGAAACCACTCCTGAGTAAAAGGCATATGACAGCCCGCCTGGAGTTAAAGGACTCATGAAGAAAAATATTCTCTGGTCTAATGAGACAAACTCTTTGGCCTGAATGCCAAGTGCTACTATATAGGCCTGATTGATGGAGTGCTGCACAGATGGTTGTCCTTCTGCCAGGTTCTCCCATCGCTGCAGAGGAACTCTGAAGCTATCTTAGAGTGGCCATTGGGTTCTTTGTCACCTCCATGATCAAGACCCTTCTTGCCCAGTTACTGAGTTTGGCCGGACGGCCAGCTCTAAGAGGAGTCGTGGTGGTACCAAACTTCTTCCATTTCACAATGATGGAGCCCACTGTACTCCTGGGAACTTTCCATGCTTTAGCAATGTTTTTATACCCTTCCCCAGATCTATGCCTCGACAGAATTCTATCTCGGAGGGTCTATGGAGAGTTCCTTGGACTTCATGGCTTGCCTTTTGCACTGACATGCACTGTGAACTGTGGGACCTTATATAGACCTTATATAGGTGTGTGCCTTTCTAAATCATGTCCAATCAATTGAATTTGCCACAGGTGGACTACAATCAAGTTCTAGAGACATCTCAAGGATGGTCAAAGGAAACAGGATGCATCTGAGCTAAATTTGGAGTGCCATAGCAAAGGGCCTGAATACTTATGTAAATTACATATTTAAGTTTTTTATTTTGAATAAATGTGCAACCATTTCTAAACATGTTTTCACTTTGTCATTATGGGGTATTGTGTGTAGATTGATGGCAAAAAAAATCTATTTAATCCATTTTAAATTAAGTCTATGACACAACAAAGTGTGAAAAAAGTGAAGGGGCCTTTCCGAAGCCACTGTATACACCTAACACCATGTGCAATCTCCCTATCCCAGTCCATGACTCCTCTCCTAGATTTCCAAAAAGGAGGGCTGCAACTCACAGCCGCAACCTCTCCAATCTGATCCACCCTCCTAGAACCACCGGTGTAGACTTCATGGTAGAAGGTGGACTATGGAACTGCCAGTCTGCTGTCTGGCTGAAGGCTAACTTCATCTCGGCCCAGACCTCCCTACTCTCCCTGCAGTTCCTGGTGCTCACTGAGACTGGATCACCCCTCAGAACATGGCCAGCCCTGCTAATCGCCCCACTGTCTACACCTTCTCTCACACTCCACGACCCTCAGATAGAGGTGGAGGGACAGGTATACTAATCTCCCCCCTGTGAAGACTTGGTATTGTTCCTCTTCCTCATTTCTCTCCCTCCTCCTTTGAATATCATGCTGTCACTGTCCCATGTAAACTGCACATTATTGTTCTGTATTGTCCACCAGGTCTACTGGGGAGCTTCCTAGATGGATGTCCTACTCAGCTCCTTCCCTGAAGATGGCACTTCCGTACTACTCCTCGGTGACTTCAAACTACAGTTGGACACCACTCAGTCCTCCGGCTTTCTCCCCCTCCTCCAGTCCTTCACCTTCACCATGGCATGGAATCTAAGTGAGTGAATGGATTTCCCACGCAAAATTAAAGCACATTTTATATTTAAAAGACATTTTAAGAACTTTTATGAGCAAGCTTTCCTACGTGATTTATATCACAGTTACATTGACAAAGTTTCCTTCATACCTGATGTCGATGCTGCTTGGCACTATTTTAAGATTATATTTATGTCTATGTGTGACAAGCATGCCCCTGTCAAAAAGTACAGGATCAGGGGAAGAGATAATCCCTGGTTTTCAGACACCATATCAACCTCACTTAGGAAAAGAGATGCTGCTTTGGCAAAGGCTAGGAAATCTAATGCCCCTGCGGCTTGGACCGCTTTTAGATCCCTCAAAAATAAGTGAACACAGTTGTTTAGAACATCAAAATCAGAATTCTATCTGAAAGTTGTCACTGAAAATTTGAACAATCCCACAAAATTTTGGAAATTGATTAAACCTGTGCCTGGTACTAATGCTTCTGCTGGCCTTCCTGACCACCTTAAGATAGACTGCAGTGAAATCAAGGATAAAAATAATATTGTAGGGATTTTTAACAGGCACTTTATCTCTGCTGGTTCTGTTTTTGATCACTCTAATGCTGGGTCTTATATTTCTGTGGGAAGCTTGGTGGTGAACCTTGTTTTTTAATCTCAGTCTTGTGACCAGCTCCATCCCCAAAGTGTGGAAGGCTGCTTATGTCCTCCCGTTATTAAAAAGAGGGGATCCCTCAGATGTGAATAACTATCGACCCATCTCTAAGCTCCCTGTCCTAGCCAAAGTATTTGAATCCCCGGTGAATGCTCAATTAAAGCAGTTCCTATTGGATAATAACATCCTGAGTTCAGTCAGGTATTAGGTCAGGGCATAGCACAATAACTGCAGCCACGATAGTGGTAAATGACAATATTAATTCACTTGACAAGAAACAACACTGTGCAGCACTGTTTGTTGATTTGTCAAAAATGTTTGACTCCATGGACCATGAGTTACTCCTGTCCAGAGTAAGCAATATTGGTTCACTCTGTCCTATCTCTACCAAACCTGCTCGCCTCCTACCCCCCAGTCCCTGGCTAACTGACTGCATTCTCATCACACCCTACACCCCAGCCAAATCCCTCTGCTCTGCCTCCTCTGGCAAACTGACTGTCCTATCCCTTCGGGTGCCCGGCAGCCATTCCTCACTGTCACTCTGTTCTGACCGCCCAGTGGTGGAATTACCTTCCGCACTCGGTCAGGACCACAGAATCACGGGCCATCTTCCGCAAGAGACAGAAAACCCATCTCTTCACACTCCTCTGATTCTGTACATTAATTAACTGCCATCACCACTGTTTACATGTTTAAAAATGTAATAATAAAAATAAAATAAAAAATAAAAACAACAAACTTTTCTTTCCCTGTGTTACAGGTACGGTGTGCAGCTTCCAACAATGATGTATATTGCAATCTCTTGCACTGACCATGATTAATATAACCATGTATAAATTCACTTCTTGTAAGTCACTCTGGATAAGAGCGTCTGCTAAAGTAAAAGTGATTAAATTCCCTTCAGTCCCCTCTGTACAGTGTTAAACAGAGGAGCAATTGCCCTCTGGGCTTGACTGATTTATATTCTTCTGAATTATCTCATGCCAGAAGAAGTGAGAAAGTGGTTAATGTTGCTCTCGTTCCTTGTCTTTGCAACCACATGAAGGCAATGTTTCACACATCACACAAACCACAATAGAATTGAACATTGATTTGGGAAGTGTGGTCAAATGAAAAAAAAAATGTCTGAAAAACTATGGATGAGCAGAAATGAATACTGCATAATTAATACATTTCAATGGATTTTGACATATCTATCACAGGACTTAACAGGACTTTGTATGGAAAGCCAAAATATGTATGGGAAACAAATAATTAGTTTTAAGACATCAGAAAGGCAGTTACCTACAAGATATGTAAGAAATACATACACAATATGTACAAGATAGCGTAACACCCTTTTCCATAAAATCTCAGTCTGGGGCGGCCTCCTGATATTGGCTGAAAAGGGTAAGAACACATACTTAAGTCTGTAAGTCCCTTAAGCACACTGTTTCATGGTGCCTTCAGGTGTCGAACCAACAGACAAGCGGGTGTCACTGCATCGTGAGTGTTTGCCCAGCCGACAGTGCCACGCCTCTCCACATTCCATCTACCGCTGCCTCCACTATGATTTATTGACCGGTTTCATGATCATTTTCTGTGATTTTAAAGCCCCATAATCACACAACCAAGGCTCTCTTTAAGGCCTTTCAGTCTCCCTAAACATCACCATTTAAGTATCTGTTTGGAAGTACAAATAATAATAATAAAAACGTAATCTCTATAGCACATGCCATCTCATTGAAATCTCATAGCTTACAAGATTTATTTGTAGCTGCTGAAGAACTTAACTGAACAACTGAAGTATTTGTAAAATAAAAAATAAATAAATGTTGGATATTTATCCACTTTAAAGTAGAACAAGATATGTGTTTACCACACAACTGTAATTAGGGGTGCACCGATATATCGGTGGACTACCGGTATCGGCCGATATTTGTCTTGTTGGCTGCAATCGGCTTATCGTCATTATCTGTCAATTTGTGTTGCGTCAATCTGGTCTACATGTTCAAACTTGAATGGAATGGCAGCATCTTTTATTTATAGGCTAACATGCCTAATTTACTCCTCTGATGATGCTGCGATTGACTAGATATCACAAGCACTCTGGCACTCCACGCAGTCTTGCACAAGATGCATGTGAGAGCTGGGCGATATGGCCCAAAATAATTAGCATGATATGTTAACCAAATACTTCAATAATTTTATAATTTTATATTTACAATATTTACTTGATAGTCATCTAATTCGTGTTGTTGCTGAAGCCATAAATCCATTTATCATAATCTCATCATCTAACACCTAACACACACATATACTTGCCAATTACAATATACCAATATTCCCAATAAGATAAAGTACCAAATAACACACAGGAAAAACTGGAGCACAGGTGTAGAATATACTGTGTGAATTTTGCCTTGCATTCCCCAGAGAATTGAGATTTCCCACAGAGCAAGTGTACAGCAAGCAAACCGAGAACAACTGAAAAGTTCAATCTGATCTTTATTCAGCAGCAAGTGCACTATGCAAACAAGCTTGAATTTGTTGCAGATTCATTTGTTTGGCTTAATTTTCCTGGTCTGAAACAAAGCAGAAAAAAATACCCCATACATATTTTGGCTTTCCATGAGTAGCTGTCTCCAATCTCTTCGCGATTATGAAATGTACTAGTCTATCCACTCTAATTAATCACTTAAGTGGAATTACTCAGAAAAGTCATGTTTTGAATAGGAAGCACAGAGTAGAACAAAGTTGGATTTAAATTCAGAAAATGGAAATCTGACTCTTAGTCCTTCAAGAGATATTTCAGAAGGAAAAAAAGGTTAGCAAATAAATGTAACATTGCTTAGAAAGACTTTGGAGAGAGGGTCTACACTTTCAAGAAAGGTTTCTTTCTCAACAGTAGATTTTAACTCACCACAACATAGGGTTAGAAGATTTGGCTAGGCATTTTGAAGTTTAAAATCAATCCCAGATGAACTACTTGTGCTGCTTTACTAACTAAACTACTGGCAATCCTTACTTGATGTAGTTGACCTGAGAGCTTGTAGATGACACGTGTTATCTGTTTGCATTTAAATATTTTGATTATTGGTTCATTTGTTTTTTTACAGAACATCTGTCAAAACACTAACAAACAATGAGGGCATTTCTGGGTAATCTAAATTCAGATGACTCCAGTTAACACCCACATGCAGTGCCCTCCGCAAGTATTCACACCCTTGATAAAGCTGAGCAAAGATGGCTGTACAAAATAAACAATACATTGCTCCGTGAAAAATATTTTGTTTAACATGTAAGATTTTTGCATTTTTTCCACAAAAAGATATGTCACACCCGTTTTCAGTCAATTGTGCACTCTCCCATTGCAAGGATGACACTACGGAGTCATTTTCTATAGTGTTTTATGAAATTGGTGAATGTATTAGGGGGGATCTTTGCCCATTCCTCCATTTTGAATCTTTCGAGATCCTTCAAACCCTTCGGCCTGAGTTTGTGGACTGCCCTCTTCAATTCAAACCACAAATTTTGTATTTTGTAAGACTCCTGTGCCTTTATAAACAGAAATAATGAAGACAAATCACCCTTTTGATGCTTCAGATGCATCAATAGTAATGTAACAATTCAACCATCTTATTATCAAGCAATTCATAAACTTAATTCTGCCATCTTGCTAATGATGTAACGCCATTAACAATGTCCAGCTAACAACTTGAGAGGAAAGAACAGCACTAAGCACTGTGCTAGTCCTTGAGAATGCACAGCAATGTTACTTTATTTATAAACATTTTCATGCTGTAATTTAATCTTGTTATTACAGCTGACAAAGACCGTGAATCCTGTTTTTTACATTTCTCTGTTTTTGCCGGACACCTGTGCAAGCTTTTTTGGATGTGCATATGCCTCTCTGAACCTGTTATTTCAAATGGCCAATTATTTTGAAAATGTCCAATTAGTTACACATAAATAATAAACAATTTACATGAACTGGACAAGAGTATAACATGTACGTTTTTGTCAACCCTGCACCAAAATATACTACAGAAATTACTTTCAAGTATTTTCAGGGACCAAATGCTTTATGGTAGATATTGTTGGCTGTTGAATTTTAAAAGTATTACTATGGTAATGTACTGTTATGCATCACTTCAGGAATCAGGAATAGGGGTCTTTTGGTCAATGTTCAAACATTTGTAATGGCAAATTCCAAAGCTGCCAAAAAACTTTCTGGTATAAAAGTTTATGGAACTGTATCCGCCTGCATATCCACCGAGATTAGCGTCACAATAAACTTTTAGGCAAACTCCCCCATATTGTCACCTCAACCGTCTCATGCAAGGAACTTCAATTTCGAACACTATTTTTTTCCCTCATAATATGAGCAACGGTAAGCAACTTTAATCGCTCTAGCCATGTTTCCTCACTGAGAACTCCAAGTGGGGAAGGGTCTGCAACTAGGTCTACAGTCCAAACTAAAACATGGAAATAGCTGTAAAAATGCAAAGCAGTTCCAAAGGATGACTCTTTATATTGTGAACACAGCACTGTACTCTTTATCATCTTGAGTTCACTCTGAAGATATTCCATTGGAACATGAAGAACAATGTTTAATGGCTGCTGCAGTTGAAGAGGTGTCATGCAGAAGGCTGACCTATATTCCACACAAATGTTTACACTGTCGAAGGGCTTCCAAAACCGCATTTCCATTCTCGCTGTATTCCGCCCCTCCCATTTCTGTCTCCCCAAATCACCCGTTCAAGATGACAGAATACTTTTGTTCCCAGTTTGGAAAGATTTGTGCCTGCAGCCCTGAGTTCCTGACGTACCACAGAACATTTGTGGATAAACTAGTCCACTTATGACTAAATCTCTCCAGACGGGAACCCTTGAAAATAAAACAAGGATTTTTCTGGGGAAACATTTTTTATGTAATAGCTGGCCTTTTTGACTGTAGGGAGCTATAAACCCACCTGGCTGATACTACATACAAGTAATATACTGTACCCAGTGGTCTACTTTGCTCTCCCCAGTCAATGCAAGAACTCCTATCTTTACAATTTTCCCACATATTTTATCACATAAAATTTACACAATCCTCCCGCTGTTTGTGTCAGACACCACGATGTCACCAATTTCAATGTTGTGTAGACAGATATGTCAGTGAGACTATTCAAATTCTACTGGATCCCTTTGCTGGTTGCCAGTCAACCAACCAAGCAGCCTTGAACTACAAGTTTAAAGTGGGGCAGAGCAATGTAGCTCCAGCAGCAGTCATGCAACAAAATTACAGTATACCTGACAACAGTGATCGCTGGGAAATGGGGGTTCTTTCACGAGTGCTTTAATGAATCATTTCTGCTGAAGGTTCCATTATAATGTCATAATAGCATTGCACTCATGAAATAAAAATGAAACGTGTCCAACAAAGAAAGCAATCCAGCTTGCGTGCAGCCCTTTAATTCAGGTTTTAGAATGCATCGCTGTTGAATAACTTTCTACAATCATCACGTTCCCAGCATTTTCAGTATTATGATACCAAAAAGACATTAAAAAAGTAAGAGGATCAGAAAGGAATATAAATAAATGCATAGTTGAAACCATTCAGTATTGTATTTGCTAGCCTTTTAAACTGGCATATTTCAAGCACTTGTTCTACTTTGCGTAGTCATGGAAGCCAGTACTGGTGTCCGCCCTTGGTCTTGATTCTGTCCTTTCTGCTTCACTGTGGGCAGAGGCCTATACAAGGTTCTGCTGTCAATCCAATTCTGTTTCAACCAAATATTATCCCAGAGCAAGCAAATGATACTGGAAACCAAAGGATACTAGAAGATTATTTTTTTAAATCTACAATCTAGTGAACTTTGCTGCTTGTCCTAAAACATCAGGATATGGTTCCAACTGTTTGCCTGAAGCGGTGAATCATCAAGTAGCATCTCAAATTTAATTAAAAACATGAATATGGTTAGGGTTTGTGTTATTTACCCCACAGGGATAAGATGGACTTTGACAGCGTTCTGTATTAAGAGAGCATGATTGCCAATGCTCTCTCTATAATTCAGAACTCTTTTCTTGTGAGCCAGGCAAGGACAGTGGTGAACCACATCATGAGCTCATTCATAAAGTGTAATGTAGTAAAGCCCCAATACTGGTATTACAGTAAACCCTTCAGAGTAGAACACAGAGAAGAGACGGAAATAATATAGATGCCATTATTAGTAAATAATTCATATAAGACACAAACGGACTATTACTAAATAGCCTACAGGAGTAATGAGAGAGAACAAGCAAAGAAGCAAACAATCAGAGTGATAGAATTTTGACAATAAACAAAACAGTGACATCACAAGAGAAACAGAATAAAATCCATTACAGACCAGGTTATGTACGATACAAGACAGAATGATACAAACTTTGATGAAAGAATGACAAAATTGAATAAATTACATCTACAATAACATCAATTAAAACCGGGACAGGATATGTACATTTAAGCAAACAAAAAGACAGAAATTGCATGAAGCTGAACAAAATTATGATCATATACTAGTGAAAATAAAGGGACAGTTGCAAGTCTAATGTACAAGATAGAATGATGAAATGTTGGTGAAATGTTAAATAAGAAGGTTAGGACAGTAGTGGGCAGGTGGTTAGCAACACCTTTCTTCATAACCTGCTCTGCCAGCCTGAAATTGGGGGACTTTTGGTCAATTATTTAGACAATGATTTTCCTGTTGAATAGCCAAAGTCTGTGACTGTGACTTTATACTGTCACTTGATCCTTGTGAGAATGTCAGCAATAAGTTGAAGTAGCTGTAAATGATTAAAATATTGCCAGAAATGTGTACCTCGTCAGCTTTAATGCTTCCAAATGTAATAAAATATAATTTTAGTTTCCAAACAGGCCTCTGCTACCTAGCATGTTTTACATTTGGTCGCCAGATTCAATTTGTACTGTGCTAATAAACCCACACTCACGGTTTCTGACAGCTCTGCAGTTCAGCTTGAGTTTGAACTGGAAAAATGTAGTTCCTTTTACTTTTCTTGACTTTTAAGTGAATTCTCAAATATCTTGTCAAGTGAATGTCAGTCTTCAGGTGCCTGAGGCTTTTTGAGAGTAAATGCAGCAAAAACAGTATGTATGCAGAATTAGAGGCTGTACTAAATAGTGAAAGGCTAGGCTAGTCACCAGCAACCAAAGCCTTTTAGAGTGCATCTGGCTGTCTTCCAAAAAAAAGGTTGCAAATTAAGTTATGTATTTATGGAGAATTCAAGAGGTAGCCTAAACACTAGCTACAAAGACTGGATGCTTTTTATAGGCTATACTCATACATACAGGTAACTGATCAAATAAAGGAAACACCAACATAGTGTCTTAACAGGGCATTGGGCCACCACGAGCCACCAGAAGAGCTTCAATCGCCTTGGCATAGATTCTGCAAATGTCTGGAACTCTATTGGAGGATACAACACCATCCTTCCATGACAAATTACAGCATTTGGCGTTTTTTGAGGCTGTGCTCCAGAATCTCCCACAAGTGTTCAATTGGGTTGAGATCTGGTGACTGAGACAACCATGGCATATGGTTTACATTGTTTTCATGCTCATTAAACCATTCAGTAACACTTGTGCCCTGTGGATGGGGGCATTCTCATCCTGGAAAAGACCACTCCCATCAAAAGAGAAATGCTTCACCATAGGATAAAGGTGATCACTCAGAATGGATTCGTATTTATTGGTATTTATCTTGCCCTCTAAGGGGTTGAGTGGACCTAAACCATGCCAGGAAAATGCAGAACCCTTCACCATGGGAAACAAGCACCCTGGCCTGTAGGTTTCTTTTGGTGGGTGCCACCTGGCCTGCGTTAACCTATTGGGCAACATGGGCTGCAGCCCAGGGCCCCGGCCACTAGGGGGCCCCGGGAATAGCAGGTTACTGTGTATGCCACACATACACTCTTCCGCTTGCTGAGAACAAGATGACTCATATGACCATATGACTTTTCCACTGCTCAGTAGTCTGTGTTCTTAGCACCACTTTATTTGCAAACATGCATTTTTAAGTGTAATAAGGGATTTATGCACTGCAAGCCAACCATTATATCCTCTCTGTGAACTTTCCGACAGACTGTTCTTGATGTAGTGATGAATAGTACCTACTCATGCCCTAGATTAATGTTTGCAGTCAACTGATTCAGAATTGCTTGTCTGTTTTGCCTTCCGTCTCAAACCAGTGCATGGACATCAGAGTCTTGGAGTGTGTGTTTTCGATAGTTGCCCCTAGTGGATGATGTTTTTCCCTCACACTTCCATGCCAACATAAACGTAACCACTATTCCCCATGAAACGTCAGCATGATGAGCAGTCCTCGTCACTGAAGTTCTTGCTAAACGTGCCCTAACAACCACCACTCTTTCAAAGTCACTGGCCTCTCTTCTTCTAGCCATCGTAGACAAAATAATGGGCAACTAAATCCATGACCCTAAGCATGATGGGATGTTAACTGCTTTTAATTAACTCAGGAACCACACCTGTGTGGAAGCATATCTCATTTACTCAAGTGTTTCCTTTATTTTGGCAATTACCTGTATATACAGTGCCCTCCAGAATTATTGGCACCCTTGGTAAAGATGAGCAAAAAAGGTTATGGAAAAATGTCTTGTTGTTCATCAGCTTGATCTTAAAATATGAGAGAAATTTAACCTTTTTAAAATTATTCAGAGAATAAAAATCATTTTTTCTCAAAAACATGCCACAACTATTGGCACCCCTGCATTTAGTACTTTGTGCACCCTCCCCTTGCAAACATAACAGCACTGAGTCTTCTCCTATAATACTCGATGAGGTGGGAGAACACATAGCAAGGGATCTGAGACTATTCCTCATACAGAATCCTCACTTGTGGACTCTATTCTTCAGCTCACCCCACAACTTTCAGTTGAGCTTATTTCACTGGGATGGCCATTGCAAAAGCTTGATTCTGTGGTCAGTGAACCATTTATTTCTGAATTTGGAGGTATGCTTTGGATCCCTGTCCTGCTCGATCCAACCACGACCCAGTTTTAGCCTCCTGACAGAGACAGTGCGATTTTAATCGAAAATGCTATGTATCCTAACAATATTCCCAGAGCCTTTGGAAGTGAAATAGTGGCACAAGATCACAGATCCACCACTAATGGCCATCCCAGTCCCCTGACCTAAACCCCATTGAAAACCTGTGGGGTGAGCTGAAGAGGAAAGTCGACAAGCAAGGACCAATGACTCTGGATCGGGAGAGATTCTGTGTGGAGGAATGGTCTCAGCTCCCTTGCTATGTGTTCTCCCACCTCATCAAGTATTATAGGAGAAGACTCAGTGCTGTTATCTTGGCAAGGGGAGGGTGCACAAAGTAGTAACTTGCACAAATCTCTGATTGTCTTGCGCGAACTATGATTGTTCTTGATGTGCTCTGGATAAGAGCGTCTGCTAAATGTAAATGTACATGTAGTAAATGCAGGGGTGCCAATAATTGTGACACGTTTTTGAGAAGAAAAAAAAATGTTGATAAGGATTTTTTCTCTTTTAATAATTTTACTTCAATTAAAGGTTAGATTTCTGTCATATTTTGGGTGTAAGATCAAGCTGATGAACAACAAAAACATTATTTCATAGCCTTTTTTGCTCATCTTCACCAATGGTGCCAATAATTCTGGAGGGCACTATATATATCTTCTTTTTTTTCTCCATTTACCAGTTTTTCATTTCCCATGTATCAGTTCATACATCAACATGCCAGAGAGTCCAAGTATAAAAATACATCCTTACCAATCCCTTGCAGGTGCTTACGGCAGCGGTCCCTTGCACGCTGGAATTCGTCACTCTCCCAATAAGGTGACAGCCGTTATCCCTTGAAACCTGCTGCTGTGTTCCATTAAAGACCCCGGGTCTTCTCTCCAGTACATATTGATTTGAGAGCAAATGGTTATTGACTGTGAGGTTGAAAATTAAATTCCAGCCTCCGAACTTCACTTTGTAGTACACGTTCTTTTCAGATGGTCCCAAGTCACGCTTATTCCGCCCGCGGTTGAAGTAATGCGTCAATGTGAAAGAGACGAATTCTCCGTCCCTGCTCACTTTTTCCGGATGGACCACGGAGAACTCAGTATGAGACCTGATGAATCGGTCTGTGGGGAAAATACGTGTTCTAAAAGGTTAAGCCGTTCACTTCAAGTACAATACTTACACAGCATAAGCTTATGTTCCAAATATCATTAACATTTAGTTCAATGGCCATGGTGATGAATGTGCACCCAACGGCTTAAAAACGGGTTTCCATTAGACAATTAGAGATGGCTCGAACAAAATTCATGTCAGGACAAAAAATGTCCAGTGTCATCTAAAACGGATTTGGTCATCAACAATAGAGCACTAGTGCTAACGTTTAAAATTTAAGCTCGTCCCAGACTAGAGCTCGAGCGAGAAAACTCAAATAAAAACACGACTTTTGATAACTGGATGACAGACCGCTTGAAACGGTCTTGTTCTGTGATTTGTCCAATAAACTAAAGCGTGCACACGGATTTAAACCGATGTTGCACATTATCTGAAACATTTATACAGCTACTAGACATTGGACTATAATCAATATGATGGTTAGCTGGAGACACGTAGGTTACTAATGATACATGCTTAGAATTAATGATATGGTCGGCGTCCAGTTCCCACAAACAAATATATATATTTATGTAAGTTCGTTGATTGCATCTGCATAACAAACACTAACCTTGCTCTGTGTCTGGAAATTGGAAGTTGTCCGACTGAAAGAACTCGACGTGGCCGGTTGCCAAAAAGAAAATAAGCTGTAGTAGAAAGAGAACCCGGCTCTCTAGAAGACATTGCATATTTTAACAAGCTAAAATAACCAAAAAAGGCAAAACGCGAGGAGTCATTAAAGTTGCATTTAGCGTTAAAGGCAGTCTTGCGACCACTTAGTTCTGATAGAGAAGAGCGTCATTTCAGGGTGAATGCGTGATGGGAAGCATACATCGAAGACGGGAGAAGAAGAGAAAAGATATCGTGTATAGTAAGACAGCGTTTCAAGATTGCGAGGGGAGGAGTGTTCCAAGACTAGTGTCTTGTTTCTTTTTAAGGGAGCAGAGGGAGTTGGGGGTTAGCGGTCTGCAGCTGTACCACTCCGAAGATAAATCAGTTTCGCCCTCCCAGAGCTCAGATATAATCATGGAAATACGCTTCGAAATGTAAGATTGTGAACGAGCTTTTTCGTTTTAATTTGTCTCTTCATAAAATATGCATCTCATTTAAATATAGCCTAACTTCGAATCTCTACTTAAACGCCAAATACAAAATTACGTCTGGGATTCAATGATAGACGTGGTTATACCTGTAGCATAGGCTACTTTCATGTCAGCTATACTGAATTACCATGTACCATGGTATTACACGTTACTAGAAACCATTTGGCTGGGCTGAATGCGAGATGTTTCTTGCTTTCATTGGCGAAGGAATAAGAATGACCCAGAGTAGGCTATATCAATGTTCGTATTTTTTAAATTACCCCTGAACAATTGCAATCCAATTGCTAAAGGTTACTTAGGAGCAGCTTGACCCCAAACTGGAATATGATGCAAAATACCTTTATATTTACCCTCCAAAACATGCAACTTGGACTGAACACCTGCTGTAGAAATGGAGCCAGTAGCATATCGAGCAGCTACATCTAAAATTGATGTGCATACATGTTCCATTTAAAACTGATGTGGATACAAACTCCACTTCCTTATATCAGAAATAGAGCACACCATTTTAACATTTAATAATTTAGAAACTCAATTCCTGATAGCAAAATTTATTATATCAGGAAATCTCATTCCTGATAGCAAAAACTCAATGATTAACTGTCAAAAGAGCTTGCCAGAGCAGGCAGATGTTTTAAACATGTTTCGTTAATATGAACATTTGGCAAGCATTAGTAAATTCAGCTTAAGTCAGCAATAGAAACTGGGTCAATGGAATTGCCTGGTCTTTTTCTGGCAGATAGGACTTTCAGGCCTACGGTATATGATAAACACAATCACCCTAACAAGCTGTAATCGTATGTAGTAAATTGCTTTCCCATGTGTGTATTACAGTTCTACTGTCAAATCTACCTTTAGTGTGTATAGAACTCAGAACTGCTGACACAAAAGTCTTCAAGAAACTGTAAACAATAGGATTTTGCATTCTTAATATACTCAGTACACTTTTAGTCTTTAAGCACATTAATTAATTAAAAACTCCTGACTGCTTTATTTGTGTGCTCTATAGAACAGTTCTCATGAGAAGTGCAGCAAAATGTCATGAACAGAGTGCATTTTTATTTGTATTTATGGTGCGGAGAAGGGAAAGAGTGGAGTGCAATAAAAACTGTTCTTCTCTAATGTGTTGGAGGGAGCTATGCGGAGGAGTTAGATGTTTCCTGAGCTGACTGTGGAGAATGAGAACAGGGAGGCCTTGTGCCACAGGAGCAGCTCAATGCCTTAAAAGACATGATTACGCTGTGAAATATTGATCTGTGGGTTATTACACAGACCAGATACAGATCTTAGGTCAACAGGTTTTTTTTCCATTTTTAGTTTGCACATCAAGCATGCAATATTACTTGTTCAATTCATTCTTGTGATTTGTCTGTTTGCCAGTCTGAATCTAATCTTGTGGCTTTTGAGCTAGATATGCAATCATACATACAATTATTCTGCTCTAAAAAAGGTTTGTCATGAGACAGTAGTAGATTATTTAGGAGTCTCTTACTTCTTGTCCACCATTTAATAGTATGAAGACACCTATGCAGTGCATCACACTTTTTTTTTTAACCTACCATGGATATCCAAGTTCTATGGCTCTACTTTTGCATACAGTATATATGTATGTCTGGTTCTGTGTGGCTCAGTAGGTAGAGCATGGTGTTGGCAACACTTAGGTTGTGGGTTCAATTCCCACTGGGACCACATATACTGAAAAATGTATGCATTCACTACTGTAAGTCGCTTTGGATAAAAGCATCTGCTAAATGACATATATAAAAATATAATTAATTATTTTAGCCATTATTCCTTTCTTTCTCAGCACTTGCATTTATGCATCACCAGCCCTAACTCACTAACCTCACACTAAATTCATGAACATGCAAGTGTATTGTACTGACTATACAAGTCTATCAACCTTAAAGGATATGTTATAGCTGGCTTTTCATCTTATAGCATATTAAACATTTTCATGTACACACTACAAACAAAAAATGGTAGTGTCTATATTAAATACTACCATTTCAAACAACAGCCACTTTTCAGGTCAATACAGACAGCCTGAGGAAAAATCACCCACACTCCTTGCAAACCAGCTGACACAATTGGGTGCTGTGATGAAATTGAGTCCATTGCAGTGCCAGTCATGGCTGGGAGCCCAATACTCGGCTGAGGGGCATACTGGGAGGGAGGTATGTATCCCCCACCTGTGATTTGCCTGCACTAGCCGCGACTGGACAGTCCTACAGTGTAGTAACTGTGCAGCTCAGATGGTGGATTTCAGAGTGAAAATAAGAGGACATCTGACCTCCGACCTTTCAGAGGCGTGTGATAAAGTGGTGGGCTGATGGAGAGTGATGGTGATGGGCCTACATTTTTGTAAGTCGCTCTGGATAAATGCCATCAATGTAAATGTGAATGTACATTTGCAGTAGGATATTACAAATTAGGAGGGAAATGGGGAGGGTGGTTAAAAAAGACAGCTGACAATCACTTTGACTGATGACTGGCTGTTCAACTAGTTTACTTAGCTAGGATACATTTACAATTGCTATTAATAAAGATACACTGTAGCTTTCGTAAAGATAAAGATTATGTTATCGATAAACCAGCTACTCATCTGAGGAAATCTATTCTGTAAATTGTGAGTGTGGACTCAAAGAATTTCCAGTGAAATCTCTGCTATTAAAGCAAGAAAGTTTATTTTTATTTTTATTGAATGTTCAGACAGTAATTAGAGTCATAACAGAGCAGTCCCGTTGCCCCAGAGTAACCCACCCCCCTGTTCATCCTGATCCTTGTGAAAAGTTCCCCATGATACAGTGCCACGACACCACTGCACACTCCATTTCACTAGAACAGCAGAGCTTAGTAAGCACTGCTGGGGCAGACTACAGGGATTCCCTGACCATGGAACAGCCTTCCAGCAAACACTGTAATGGGTCACCAATTGGGAGGTGCCACATTCCCTGCATACTCACCTGTCTGGGAGTCAGTGTGCTCTGTGGGCCATGATAGTGATGTTACTTTGTGTCTGGAAAAATGTTTATTGAGACATACTTTGCAAACCCACTGTTCTGAGGTCTGGAATTTGCTTGTCGTGAACAAAAGGCAGCTCCAGTTTTATTAGAGAGATGACCCACCCCCGTACAAGAGCTCTCAAAAAGCCTTTCTTTCAGTTTATTTACTGAAACAATTTGGGTTAAGTACAGATACTTTGCTCAAGGGAATAATAGCTGTGCTACACCTGAGATTTGATGGGGCAACATTCTCACTGCAAGGCCAGCTTCATAGAGCTATGCCACTCTTCTGCCCTGAATTGATTAGACATTTTGATTTGATACGTATGGAGTTCACTGACTTACATTTATATTTTAAGCACTGACTTTCCTAAATGGTTCAAGAATGAATGTTTTACTTCCCTCTACCTGGTTGGAATATTAATTGTATTGTTATGGCTGTAGTGTACAATGCTGTGATATTTTCAGTTATTTCCCCAGAAGTCCCAGAAGTCATGATTTGAATACTGATGCAAGACATCAGTGCTGCGATAGACATCATTGCAGGGGAGCCACCTGCAGAAGGATAAGGTTATTCTTTTTTTATTATTATTCAATGGAGTAGAGGGGGGGTGATGTGGGGTGAACTAGATGTACAGAGTTCTGTGGAGTTGAACACCAGACGGAAGGTCGTTCCACCAGCGCGGGGTCAGGACAGAGAAGAGATTCTGGACTAGTTGCAGTGGCTTGATGGCACAGGGGTCTGGCCAGTGGGGAGGCCTGCCAGCAAGCACCAGATTTGAATCTGATGCGTGTAGCCACTGCCAGAGGGGTGAGATCACCAGGGCCTGGACCAGGAGTCCAGGCCAGCTGGTTGTCCAGAGTGACCAGGGCCAAGACTCCTGGCGGAGACTGGAGAACAGGTGACTGCAATGTGGCCCGAGAAGCAGCTGGTTGTCCAACAGTGATGGGACGGGGACTATGGAGCCTTCACGGTGATTCATCAATCATCGGGGAGCCCTTTGCTGGGAGGAAGAGCAGCTCTGTCTTTCCCAGGTTCAGCTTCAGGTGGTGGGTGGACATCCATGTGGGGATATCAGCCAGACAAGATTGTAAACCAGGGTTTGAGTTCTATGGCAAGAATAAGATATATGTAAAATAAGGGAAGAGACGATATAGAATTAGGAGCATTTACAGATGTCAGTTAAAATGGATTTGACCATAGCATTGAAATTTGGGGCAGAGGCACATGTATCAATTTGCATATTTTGCCAGTTTTTGGCAGCATAAAAATTAAACACAGAACAACCAGCATACAGCTCTGGTTATTTTACTTGGATCTTAGATCTACTGATGGCAATCCAACCCACGAGAACTAAACTGCTCCAAAAGTCAAAGTGCTCCAGAGTGCCAGAAAAAAAACTCAGTTTGTTCCACTACCCCCAACTCTGCTGTGTCCAGCTTTGTTGAATGCAGTTTTAACCAATATGAACCAGCTCACGTGTTCTTTCACATAAATGAATTGGAGTCAGTTGGAGACTGGGGGAATAGGCATCTCTTGAGTGTTTGCCAAGGCCAGTCCACTGCTTTTAATACAGCTTAGTTAGCTACCATGATGGTTGTTAAATTAGCCAGTTAATCTATTTAATATTTATTTTTGAGTATTTTATACTTTGTCATTTATATTAATAGTAGGCATACATTATAACAAATATTTGAAATATTGCCTTCTTTTTTTGCAGAAATGTTAGTTTCTCTTGCCTCTTTCTCATAGGGTGAATGATAAGAGTTAATTAACAAAAAACTGGAAACCTGCAGGTCCTGGGTAATTTGGTAAACATGGGAAAAAACAGTAAGTGACATTGAAGGAGCTACTGTGACATATGTAACAGCATATATCAACTTTTAGTAGTGTTTAGAGCCACGCTGTTCTGTATTGAAATTGAAATTCAAATCAAATCTAATTTACATGTATATCCACAAGCTTGTGAGGCTTTAGCGCTCAATACTAACATCATGCATGCACGCAAAGGGGGTAATTCATCAAGCTCATTCAGATTTTTTGTCAATACAAAGAAGGCTGGAACATTCATAATGTGCTATTTTCAGAAACATATTTGTGGTTAGCCAGGGAGGTTTTGACACCAATATAAGTCAAATATTTCAGAAAAAACTATTTTACTGTACTTATATAAACTATTAACACAAACACAAAATACAGGTTTTAAGCATACTATATTATTTATACATTATATGTTATTATTTATATTATTATACCATAGTGGTTCTGTGTGACTCAGTAGGTAGAGCATGGCGTTGACAATGCTTAGGTTGTGGGTTCAATTCCCACTGGGACAACATCTACTGAAAAATGTATGCATTCACTACTGTAAGTTGCTTTGGATAAAAGTGTCTGCTAAATGGCATATATTATATATATTGTAGTGAGAACAGGGGTGTGGGATTTCCACTCAACCAAGTTAGATAGCAAAACACCACACAAGATGGTCAATGGAAGTATAACAAGGTTTATTTGGGATTGTGGGTTTGAGATAAGAGTTTGCTATTTTTTGCTTATGGGGGATAGGGCAAACAGTCAAAATCCGTAATCCGTTTCTGTAGTTGTTTATTTCTCAGGTCTTTATCCAATACTTCGTTCTCAGGCACTCCAGTCGATAACAATTCAGTGAGTCAAAACAATCCAGGTCATACACAAATCCAATCCAAAAATAGCAAACTCTCTTATCTCAAACCCACACTCCACGCATTTCCCATATGGTACTTAGCAACCGGCTAGGGGCAAGGCACCCTCTTTTATTCCTGAGAAGTCAGCTGTCAAGGGTTTCCCGGTGCATCTCATTTGCTCCGGACCTTCATATAAGGTTTTGGGGTGGAGCCAGCATGTCGGCACGTATCTCCTCTCTATCACCATTTCCTGCACCTCCCCCGGTTGTCTGTCACAATATATTATATTATTTAAAACAATATTCTCATGCTGAGTTTGGTCATGCAGTGTTTCAGATAATTTTGCAACAGTCATTTGATTTGCCAAGAAAGGAGAACACTCAATCCTGAAGCTAAAGGGTTATTTTGGGATGCCAAAACCAAAACGGTCCATAAAAGATTGTGATGAGTGGTCTGTACTCACCATACATAAAAATAAAACATCTATACAATTGTATATTCACATATGAGGAAATAAACGTGTTTTGGTCCAAGTGACATCATAAGATAATTTGCAGTCAATGAATTTGTCACCATCCTTCAAAGGTTTCTGAATTTGAGGATCAACTTGATCTCATTCAGACGAGTTACCATGTTCTCGTATGATTCCTTCAGATAAACATAATGAACTATAGGAATACTTGGGTACACATTACCATTATGCAGGAGCACAGCTTTCAAACTCCACTTGAGTCGATGAATAGTCACCATTAATCAGCATTAGCATTATTGTTGCAATAACACAAGTCATTGTTCTTAGAAAAAGAATGATATTTCAGAACTCATGCAAAGAGTCCCTATTTCACCTTGTCTCTTACCAAGTTATTGAGATCCTCTGGAGTCACAAAATGTCCATCTTTTTCTGGAGGTTAAAGTCACTGTCAGAAAACAGTTTCAAGTTAATTGTACATCAATTCTTCTTCCTTAGAAAAAGACAGTTGATAGGTTTCAGAACTCTGGGTAAAATGTCAGTGATGTTGGTTTCAAAATGGTTCTTCTGTTCTCTCCAAATCATTGGGGCTGCAGAAGCCATCTTCCTCTTCTTTCCTTGAAGCCATTCTCTTAGGATCACAGCACAAGAATTCAGGAAATATGTGAAGCCCATTCTTTATCGTGATTGCCCAGCTTGCAGCCAAAGTAATGAAAATAACCTCTTTTAACAGCAGGAAATATACTGTATAAAGACAATTATTTACCTCTAATTAAAAATTTTAAAACGAGTCTAAATAAATGGACAGATTTACCAGTAAATATAATAGGGAGAATTAACTTATTCCGAATGATATGGTTGCCTAAGTTCCTATATATATTTTCAACAATCCCAATAACAATATCACAAGCCTTTTTTAAAAGAGTGTATTCATTGATTACATCATTTATGTGGACCAATAAAACGCCTAGGATTAAAAGGGAACTCCTTCACTTCCCTAGAAGTGAGGGGGGGCTGAATTTACCAAACCTAGAATTATATCATATATCCAGCCAAAGCTATTATTTATACCATATAATGAAAAAACTAAAGAAGAATTGTGGATTCACATAGAAAATCAGATGAAACTGACAAAACTACAAAATTATGGAATAATCATTGGTTAACTATTCAACATAAACCAATAGCATGGGAAAAATGGAGGACGAATAAAATAAACTACATGGCACATATATTAAAAGAAAATAAATTAATGACCTTCCCCGAAATCAAAGAGGCTTACTATGTTACTGACACTGAAACATGGAAATATCTACAACTTAAAAGTTGGATACTTAAAGATTACGATTTGGAATATCCAAGCAGCAGCAGTGAAATAGAACAAGTGCTTTTTGACTGTGATGGAAGAAAACTAATAGGGAAAACTTATAAAATATTTGTCAAATCAAAAACCAGTGACAATATACTGATTAAAATATACAGTAAATGGAATCAAGACTTAAAAGTTAAGGATATGGATGAAAAATGGAAAAACTGTTTAAATATCACTAATGAGATTACAATAAATGAAAATTTAAGATGAATCCAATATAAATTAATAATGAGAATGTATTACACATGAGAGCGGCACGGTGGTGCAGTGGATAGCACTGTCGCCTCACAGCAAGAAGGTCTCGGGTTCGAATCCAGGCCGGGGGCCTTTCTGTGCGGAGTTTGCATGTTCTCCCCGTGTCCGCGTGGGTTTCCTCCGGGTACTCCGGTTTCCTCCCACAGTCCAAAGACATGCACGTTAGGCTAATTGGAGAGTCTAAATTGCCCGTAGGTATGAGTGTGTGAGTGAATGGTGTGTGTGTGCCCTGCGATGGATTGGCGACCTGTCCAGGGTGTATTCCTACCTCTCGCCCGGAACGCATGCTGGGATAGGCTCCAGCCCGCGACCCTGACCAGGAATAAGCGGCTTAGATAATGGATGGATGGATGGATATTACACATGAGATCGGATAAAAAAACGTAATTCAAAGGAATCAGATATCTATGTGAAGTGTAATAAAAAGAGCGATTCACTCATACACTCCTTTTGGGAATGCGAAATAGTCCAACAACTTTGGAGGCAGGTTGAGAAATGGCTATCTGAAACACTTAACGTTTCCATTACTTTTACAACTAACATATGCGAATTCCAAAATACTGAGAACTTAAGATATCCAAATGGCTGGGTCATACTACTGTCATCATTGATTATAAAGAAACTAATCTTAAAGAAATGGAAAGACCCAACATCGCCAATGATGGAACAGTGGAAGATCTCAATGGCATTTTAATATGGAAAAATTCCTAGCAGAGGACAAAAATAAAAATCTATTTGATAGTGTGTGGAATAAAATAATCAACAAACTATAAAGTGTATATGGACAGATGCAGGCGTGCTGGGTGCGGGAGTGGCAGTGTTGGTTGATTGGGAGTTTGAGTGTATTTGACAATGTCCTTAAATGTTCCATGTTTGTATATATTATTTTATTCTTGTGTTTGTTTTTTTATTTTATTTTTTTAAAAAAAAAAGGTTTTACTTTGGTGATGTGCACAGTTGGCAAGTATGATGGAATATATTGTATGTTTTGTGTTAAATGTGAAAAGAAAAAATCTATTTAAAAAATAATTATAAAAAATAAACAGCAGGAGATATAGTTCTTCTTTGTGAAATAGGTGTAAATAGGCCACAGATATAACACAAGTAGTCAAGATTGTTCACACACCCTTTGCAGAAAAATACAGTACAGTACAGTATATGGCGACTACTCCTGTGTCAGGTAAGTATAGGCATATTTTTGTGAAATATAATTCCTGGATTAGTTCCGGACTAATCCAGAAGGCATTGCACAATTTCGTTTAGCATATCGGCGATTTATTCGGCTTATTGGCTCGAATGGCATACACCCCTTGCAGAAAAATATGATATGAAAAAATAAATGTAGTTTTTGATTTCAGCACCCCAAAATTACCTTAAAAACATTGCTTTCCAAAGCGATAAAAAAATGGTGTTGACCAGTGTATTTGAAGCAGTGTGTGTGTGACATCTTATGTAATGCTAAATGAATATCTCCCAGGCGTGTGGTTGGGAGGAGCTAATGCACGTGTAACTTGTAACTTGACTGACTAAAACCCATCCTACCCCTGTGGGACAAGGCCAATAATATCCAACCAGTGCCTACTCCCAGTCATAGTCAGATATGGTCATACATCAGGTTTGAGCCTACAACATCTAGGTCCCAGGCTGCACTCATGCCTTTACCGACTGAGCCACTTGTGGTGCTCAATGTGCTGTTTTATTATTTACATTTACATTTATGGCATTTAGCAGACGCTCTTATCCAGAGCAACTTACAAAAAGTGCATTTAAATATGGTAAGATTAATCATAGTTAGTGCAAGAGATCGGTGTCGTAACACTGCAACAGACATCATTGTTGGCAGCTGCACATCGTACCTATAAGACAAGGAAAGAAAAGTTCGTGTTTTTTGTGGGGGGTTTTTCACATTTTTAAACATGTAAACAGTGGTGATGGCAGTTCATTAATGTAGAGAATCAGTGGTAGTGGAGTCTGAAGAGGTGGGTTTTTAGTCTCTTGCGGAAGATGGGCAGTAATTCTGCGGTCCTGACCGAGTGCGGAAGATCATTCTACAACCAGGGGGTCAGGACAGAGAAGAGGCAAGACCGTGAGGAATGGCTGCGTGGCGCCTGGAGGAACAGAACAGTCAGTTTGCCAGAGGAGGCAGAGCAGAGGGTTCTAGCTGGGGTGTAGGTTGTGATGAGTGTCTGTATTGAGTATTGCTGGCCCTAGGGTAGTGGCTGGTCCCATAGTTGGTATGGTGGGATCGAGGGGAAGTTGAATGAAAGAATTAGACGTTACAATTGGCCACCAAATTGGGAGAAAAACTGAGAAAAATAAGTACTAAAATAATTGCAATATTAATTAATGCAGTATTACACACAAAGGATTTATAAAACGTATAAAGCTATCTCAATGTTAATGGTTCAGACTCAATCCTGTTCAAACACGGATCTCTGTCCTCCCTCAGACGCCAAGGCAAATGAATGTCAGGAGTCCAAAAGGGGAGAACTCTCCCCAAACCTCTCTTCCACTAACCTAATAAATGCTCTTTTCCCTTTTCCTAAGGAACCCCACCATCCACCCAAGACAGCACACAGAAACGGTAAGTAAAATGTAAACTTTTATCAACAATTCTTGAAAAGTTACTGGCAGCGCACCACTCATCACCCTTTCTTCCCCCTTCCGTTTCCCCCCCATCCACTTCTTCCCTGGGAAACCCACTGCGGAGGACCACCCTACAGGTAAGCATTACACCGTGCACCCAGACACTTCACCCTGCAAAAGTATATAGGCAATAAGGCTAATGCACACACCACCGCACACTGGAGTGCACTGCACATCTTAGGTTTCACATTGCTTTCCCATGCATGCACATCACCGCATACACACAGCACAATCAGGCTTCCCCGCTGGATGCTTCTCGCAACGCAGACCTCTCACCTCAACACTCAGAGGGAAGCGGGAGAGCATGCTACACAGAGCATATAACACGGGCAAAGAAATGATGGACACAAAACCGTAGGGATGTAGCATCGGTCCGCGCCACTCTGCCGGACCTAGCTACATCCTAAATAAAACACCACAACACATGCAGACTTCCAGGCGTAGCTGACCCTCATCACTTCGTCCCGCCGAGGCTCCCCTCCTGACCTGGCTGGCTCCGGACCAATCACGGATTTAAGCAGAGGAAAAACATGTTCTTCAGGGTGGAGGACCCCATACTTCACTGAACACACGCACGCCAAAAATCCCATCATCGAATCCACATTCCTTACTACTCTGGGAACTATGCTGCACGAACTCCGCTCTGGGTCTTCCGGTCCGCTGCAGCTCCTGGTTCCTCACGCTGATCTGTTTCTCTGTTTCTTTTCTTCTCCCAGGTTTCCCAGTTCTACTCCTTCAGCCTCAGTCCCAGGTAAGCCTCCACCATCACACACACACACTAGCATACATACAAACTCACACCATGTTAAAATAAACTTGTGCTCCGTCTCTGCCAGACCGGCCCTGGCCGTTGGTCTTGGTCGTTAGCCCCGATCGGGGGCAGCTTTGGCTGTCTGTTCCTGAGGGAGGGGGGAAGGGGGAGGGTGGTCGGCACGAACTCGCTGTGAAGCACGTAAGGGTGTCTCCAAAAAGGGGGTCGGTGAGTTCCGTCTCGAAGGAGGCGGGTCACCGCTGGCCTCGGTGAGTAGCTTGCCTCTTACAGATGGGCGGCGGGTTCATGGGGGAGGGTTAATCAAAATAAACAGAGGGTATAATTGGCTTCCGAATTGGGGAGAAAAATGGGGGAAAATCAGAAACAAAATAAAAATAAATAAAAATAAAATAAACTTGTGCTCTCACGCATTTGAACACAGTGAACACAAACAATTGCCGGCAAAAATAGCATTCCCCACTTGGAGTAAGTCAGCTTTCCCTTCTCCCCGCTCTTTCCTCCCCACTCTC
Organism: Aldrovandia affinis; assembly: GCA_029706075.1. Classification (NCBI taxonomy): domain Eukaryota; kingdom Metazoa; phylum Chordata; class Actinopteri; order Notacanthiformes; family Halosauridae; genus Aldrovandia; species Aldrovandia affinis. The sequence goes on from JAINUG010000100.1 coordinate 756,052, forward strand.
TCTGTGCTCTTTTTATTTCCCCTTCATGGCAACTATACACCATACAGTCTTATTTTTCTCCTTGCAGCTCCAGGTATGCCCCATTTCCTCATTCGGGGACTCTGCTCCTCCCAATTCTGGCATTCTTACGCTCTCGACACAAATACGTTTTGTTTGATCAGTTGCTGCTCCAGGTATTAAAATCTGTTACAGAAACATACAGTATGCTTGGGTATAATCAAATGTGATTTAACATTCACATGTAGCATTTAAATTAAACCATTGTGTTTGCACTTCTAGGCCTTATAAATGGAATGTCTTAGATGTATAAACAGATTGTGTGTGAATGTAAGCTTTGTAAATTACTGGCTATGGATGTCTGGTAGTATGGGAATAAATAAAGACTTTGAACGTACTGTCATTTTGAATTATTTTAATTTGCATGTGAGTTTATTTGAAAAATGTTTATTTGTCATGTTGCATCATACACTGATGTGTGAAATAGACTTAAACTTTACTTTTAAATTAATTAATAATAATTAAACTATACATTAATTATTCCGAATATTATTTGATGCTAACTCATACAGCTGAATTAGTGCCAAATAATATAATACGTTTTCCCCCACTACACTGTCACAATTTTATGCTGTTAGTTATGAGTTATGAGTGAAACATAATTGTGTTCTACCATCTGCATGTTCTTCAAGTAGAAACATCATGGGCAGGCACATTTTCCAAACAAGCCTCGATTCAAGGTTTGCCCTACGGGCTTGTTTTAAAAACACCACATTTGCATCGATCCCAGAAGAGTTTACCTAAAGTGACCTGATGCCGTCTCTTATGAGTGTGCATTAGACTGTGAAACCAGCTGGCTTGGAATACACTCAGAAATTCTTTGGACTTGGGGACAGCAATGCAAATTAGGAAGGGTGCTTGTGTGTGTGTTTTTATCTCTTTTAGTTGATTTATGGTATGGTTTCAGTTATGTTCACTGGAAGCCCATAATCACACAGCCATGTGAGGAATCCAACTCCTTCCCTGACACATGGGAGCTTTTCTCCCATGGCCTCTGCCAGATTGTGACAGAGATTGCCAGTTAATATAAGGCCTCTCTCTTATGTCACCTGTAAAAGCCTGAGTAGGGAGGATTATGTCAGCATTTTGTGGGAGAACAGTAATGTTCATCCTTAAAACCACAACCGTTGCATACTGAAAACCTTTGTCTCCGAAATAAGTCCATCTCTGTGGTTTGAAAATCTGGGGTGTCACATAGGACCTGATTCAGTGTAATTGCAATATGCCAAAGTTGAATAGAAATGTGCAACAAAGTGCTCCTTTTTTCCATTATTTAGAAATTGGATTATGGTTGAGTTAAATCTGGGCTCTATGTCACTTAATTGAATTACAGTCAATATGTTTACACAACTCAGTTTGTAGGGATGAGCAGAGCAATATGTTGCAGAGCAAAGACTGCTGCTTAGATTTGAAACATGCTTTCAAAAATTTGGTTTCAGATTTCTATTCATCAGGGTATTTGTCTGGAAAAGCTCTCTTTGTAAGTGGAATATATGTAAGAAATAACATTTGGATAGTGGCTCGCAAAGGACCACTATCATTTTTTCCTCACTGAAGACATTGTGTACTGTGGTGAATTAAGGGGCCAAGTGTTGCAAGGAAGATATGTGGCAGCACGATGGCTCCACCAGATGGAGCCATAGAAACCGTTTCCCCAGCAAGGCAGCTGGAAGTGAGCACACCTGAGTACATTTTCATCAGTGCACTGGCTCTGCAACTCCACACCAATGGGTGGATGGAAAATATGGAGGAAGCTGAGTATAGGATTTCTATGGATTACAATTTGCCTGGATTTCTTGAAAACTGGAACCGGAGTAAGAAATTGCCCTTGTATTTGTCTGCTTGGTGGCCCTAGTAAATTGCTTAGTAATCCAGGTATAGGAAGGGATTTAAAAAAACAGAGTTAAGGTAGAATGTCAAATGTTTTGTGGTTTATTTTTGTTATATTTTGTTCTCAGAGCTCCAGTAGAGCACTGGGTTTGAGCCATATTGTCTCTAATATTATTGTACACATTCGCCACAGAGCTGTTGTCTGCCCCTGGTCCTGTCATAGTACATAAAGATGTCTATGTGAGAACAAGGCACCTAAACTGTTAAAATGTAAACTGAACATGAACACACGGCATGGGTAGTTTAATAATAACTAAATGTATTAGTTTAAGCATTTGTACATTAAAGCACTTACCAGCAATGAATGAAAAGTGATAGTCTGTAGCAGAGTAGGATAATTATAGGACTTTAGCATCCTGGGCTGATAATCTGCAGAAACATCCGCATCATTTTGTGCCCCCACAAGACATATATGGATACAGAGATTTTTTTAAATCAAATTTAAAACATAGAATAGAAGTTTCATATTTTCCCACTATTTTGAACAACATGCACTTGCTTTGCAGATTTACGAATTGGCCTTCCAGATCTTGTCTGAAGCAAAGTACAAAAAATGAAGAAACATTTAGATGCATTCCAGTGTTTGCCCTGTCTCCATGACAGCCTTTCCCTGGTGGCTCAGTAGAGAGCACTACTTACACACATATGTGTTTTTAGATCTCTTTGAGTTTAAACAGAAGTTTCATTTCATGTGTATTTGTATTGGATGCATTGGATAAAAGTCCATGATAATCAAAAATGAATGGTTCTCATCCAAAAGAGAAATGATCAACTACATCAAGCTGAACTAGATTTATTCACTAGCAGAACAAAGCATCCTTTTATGAAATTTCTGAAATTTCATAGGGCATAAACCGGATAAATCTTCAAATATTCTCATTTGTAAATCTATGGAATTAATCCATATGAGTTTTGTAAAGTGACTAATTAAAGTGACTTTAGTCAGGTAATCCTTAACCCCTAAAGATCAATGGACTGACCTCCCAGTGTGTAAGACTGAATATATTACAGTGCAGTGCAGTACACTGACTACAAGGCAGACATATTTACAAAAGAGTAGGAATGTACTAATATGTTATTAAGTATTCTTACGACTATGGTGAAATATTTGACCTTTGTTTACCTCTGCGTGGGATCATGAGTGAAACCGATGTTAATCCTCTTACTCACATCAATCAGGAAACTATGTTGCAACATCACATGGGGAGGAGCAGAAAAGGGGAAAGAGAGAAGGAGTCACTCAACTGAAGGCTTTAACTGTGTGCGGGTGTGACTGTTGTCTTTTCACAATATTGTTAAACTCCAATATCAATGTATTTTATTCAACATTTAATGTGACTAGTCTGTATACACATACAGTGTAACTGTATACACCTGAATAGGCACTTGCATGCTTGTAAACCAAGTTGTATGTGTATAATAAAGCGGATTACTATAATTCTGTATTATTTATTACTATAATTACTTGATGTCTCTATATGTATGTTTTTAAGATTTGTGCCATAGTGCGAAGATTGATATAGGTAACCTACGATAGTGCTTTAGTGATGATGCGTGTACTGGTCTGGGAGTGTTCTTCATTCTGGTCTATGTCACTGTGCAGATGTTACTCTTGTAGATGCACTCAGTATGTTCTCCTGTAGGTCGCTCTGCAAAAAAGTTTTGCTAAGTCTGCTAACTGAATGTAATATAATGTAATGTAAATGTCTCCATTACAGAGGATGAAACATACATATTGCCTCCACACAAGCAAGTGTTGACAATCATTGTACAATGATCAGTCACACCTCAAGTCTATTTTTTCCATCCTTGGCAAGCAGATGTAGATGGCTAATTTCAAGGTATTGATGTCTTGCATCATACTCTTATTGTATCCATCCACATAGTCTGAAAACGTTATTGTCAAGGAAAAACATTTTTCATAGCTTAAATGTAACATTTTAAATGTGTTTAAGTTGGTTTGTGAGTTATGGTATTGCATGGGCCAGTGTAGTTCATATGCTAGGGAATGTCTAGGAGGCAATGCCAGACACAATAGGACAGGTAATGAAAGGTAAAGGTGAACAGGATAGTAATTCACGAATGGTGTATTGGGTGGGGAAAATAACAGGTAAATGTCCAGTGTGTTGTGATATTAAAGAATAAGATGCAATCTTCTAATTGTATCAGTAGTCTGGGAATGCCCAGGTAGCTTTACCAGAGTTTACCACTGATACACTAGCTACATTGAAAATGTATGCATTCACTGCTGTAAGTTGCTTTGGATAAAAGCGTCTGATAAATCGTCACCTTCTAAAAATAATGGCCTAAGTCATTTTTTGAGGAAAATATCTCTTCATGATGCTGGCCACCTCTGGTAAAATTGCCTACATACTTAATTGAAAAGATCATGCTGTTCCTACCCCAGTAGTATAATGGCCTACGTCAAGAGTGTGACTTAGGCCATTTTATTTTTATCAAGACAAGGTGACGAGATATATATATATATTATTATCCATTAGTATGAATTCATGGGACTAGAACAGGGGTGGGCAATTCCAGTCCTGGAGGGCCAGTGTGTATACAGGTTTTTCTTTCTACCAAGTAACCTGGCTCAATTAGCTAATTAGCTGGATACGCCGATGCTGGTTCACTTGTAGATTAGACCACAGTAACATGTTTCATATGGGAACACAAGAACAGTCTTCAGCTGTCACTCATGGGCTTATCAAGAAATTTTGCTAAAATGTTAGATCACGTAAATGATTGGGCTAGTTAAATAATTATCAGAAGTTGGCATGAAATCCAGAAACAGATACAGCCCTCCTTGCCCACCCCTGGACTAGAACGTAAATTCCCAATTTTGTGTGACATGCCCCATGGAAACATATGTGCATAAGAGTGTTTTGTCAAGTCAACAGTTATGGGAAAATGCTAAATGACTGGTCTAAATGCACATTGAGGCACTAATAAGCCCTAAACGTACCCCATGTCATCTTGGCTACTTTAGAATATCGACCATCATGTCAGGAATGTTGTAGGTTTAGGAACCAAATGCAGTTGAGAGAGAGACCCAGGAAGCAGAAAGGCGTTTAAGTTGATTTAATTACTTAAACGCAGATGGTACTAAACGGTAACACAGTGTCTGAACTGACACTGAACAAACACTAACAAATAAATCAAAACAACAAACGAACAGGAGAAAACAAAACAAGTGAAACTGTAAATACAAAACGTATTCCGGGACACGAAATAAACTAAACACTGAGATACTACAAACAAACGAGTACAAGATTTTCAGGACGGCGAGAACACAAACACGACAGGTAACTCTAAGCTAATGGCAGTGAATGTTCAAGCAAAGAGTTGGGACAGGCCAGGAGGTTAAATACCATCCAGGGCTCACAGCTGCCAATCATTGTCTTAATTGATTGGGTGCATTCCTTTCACTTCTCCTGCTAATTTGGACATGGAGGAAATGTCCATTTGCCGGTCAAGTCGTTACACATCATGGGTAAATGTGGGGCATATTCAAATCATGACCCCTTTTCCTGAGAAAAATCTATTTGGAAATACACATCTTGGTATAGATAGCCATGACCGGATATGTAGCAACTGAATATTAAACAGAGACATTTTTTTAAAGGAAGACTGAAAAATGTGGAAAATTCATGGGAAATTAAAATCAGTCTGTCTCTATACCTCAGGTTTGCTAGTTCAGTTTACTTTATATACTATATATAGTAGTAGCTAGTCTCCTGGAAACATCTGGTCTGCAGCTGTGTAAAAATGAAGAAGACAAGTCAAGGATCCAATTGCTCTTGTCACGCAGAAGATACCCAGCATTATTCTTAAAAACGAAAGGTTCTCATATAAAAGTGAAATGATTATCTTACAAGGAATCATCTTATGGATATTTCCAGATCTGAGATCTGTCTGTTTATAGTTAAAGTATAGGGTCACAACTCCATTTTGCCATGTGGAAGAAGTGAATATTTATGATGGGGCACCAAATGTTGGAAGCAAAACAAGACAATCGACGGACAATAATAATCTACAACTTACAATATTGCCAATCTGCAATAACAATCTACAGCAACAATATTGCCTTTGTGCTAAAAATGCACACTCTGGAGAGGTTTCTGATCTACCTGTTGCCACGGTTATATAAATATCACTGAGCTATATAAATGGGAGATTATAAACACTGGCATCACCTTCACTACCACTGTGAGACTTCAACAACTTTCACATTTTACATTTACATTTTAAGCATTTAGCAGACGCTCTTATCCAGAGTGACTTACAAGATGTGCATTAATACATGGTAAGAACAATCATAGCGCACAAGATCAGTGCAGTAATACAGCAATAGACATCATTGCAGGCATCTGCGTATCATACCTGTAACACTGGGAAAGAAAAGGTTAGTGTATTGCCTTTCAGATGCAACACACATAAACATACATACATAAACACATGCAGATACATTTGAATCTTTAGCCATTATTGGAAAATGTTACAGTTCATTTATGATGTAGTCACTGGAATTTATCAATTTGCTTTCTGCATCAAAGTATAAAAGGGTAATAAGTACTACATTAATGATTTTATCTTCTTTTGGATGATGGTGATGCTGGCCAGTGGCTGTGCGCTAACTTATATAATAGTGACAGACATGGCAGCTTACGGAAGCTACTGTATCTCAACCTCTAACACAGCACTGATGGAGTGGAGTCATAATCCATCTGGTTTGATTAATCTGCCATCTGTGGTCAGGGTTAGGACATATACCGTTGCCCCTTATGATTGCTTTATTTGGTCAAGCACTGCCCTCTGTTGGTTAGTTTGAGACCAAAAGCTCCACGAAGTGATAATTTCTCATGATCCCTAATAAAACATGAAAACATGACTTATCCAGAGTGACTTACAAGATGTGCATTAATACATGGTAAGAACAATCATTGTTCCCGCAAGAGATCAGTGCAGTAATACATCATTAGCAGTGTTAGACATCATTGTTGGCAGCTGCATACCATACCTGTAACACTGGGAAGGAAAAGGTTAGTAAATTCTTTAAAAAATATATATTATATATATATATATATATTTTTTTTTTTATATTATATTTAGAAAATATATATATATTATATTTATATTATGTATTCATATTATGTGTTGAATGTACAGTGTAGCAGAGAAAGCAAGTTTGCAGAGGTGCTCACTAACACTGCACAAAAAGGAAAAGGAAGTCGCACGCTCCTCGAGTCAACTGCTAGCAAGTTAACGATGAAAATATTTGGGGAACGTGAAATGTCAAATAATGACTATTTTTTCCCTTTTTGTAACAGTCATTACTGCTCATTATTATTATTATCTACATTTGTATTGAAGGCATGTAATGGCAAAACATTAATAATGTTAATTATTTAATGAAATGCATGGTTTACCTGCAGAGGGTTTGTCTTTATATTTTGAATTGAAACCATGTTTCTTATTGTCTCTCATTTCTACAAACTTTAAACCAGAGGTATTATGTACTCTAGTTTTTCAGTGCTCTTTATATAAAGCTACAATGACTGAATTGATTAAACTGAAGATATATGAAATACGCTGAAATTATAATTGTATTAAATGTATATTACAGATATTACAAGTGGCAAAAAACGTAAAGCCATGTCCCCTTACTGTGTTAACTCATATACAGTATGTTACACTGTATGAAGTGGTTTTGCTGGTTTGTTTGAATACAATTGAATAAAACAGCTTTTTTGTTGCTCGTCTTCGTTCAGCCACATTTAAAAGAAATATGCGTTGATTTACACCCTATCCAAACTCCTCCCTATCACCATAGGTTTGCCTCAGGGCTCGATTTTAGGACCAACACTCTTCTCCATCTACATAAACAACATTGCACTATCTATTAGTAATGCCCAAATACATCTTTACGCCGATGACACCATACTGTACTGCTCTCACCGCTCATTACACACAGCCCTCACCAACCTTCAGTCATCCTTTTTACTTATACAGAAAACTTTTAATGATCTCCACCTCAAACTCAACACTAAGAAAACAAAATGCATGCTCTTTTACAAAATGAAACACACTTTGGACAATATCCCTATGATCACCACCCTGGAATTTGTCGCATCATACAAATATCTTGGACTATGGCTGGACTCTTCCCTCACATTTCAAACACATATTAACACCCTACAAGTTAAAGTTAAGGCCAGACTTGGATTCCTTTACCGCAACAAAGCGTCTTTCACCCGTGCTGCTAAACTCACTCTGGTCAAGATGTCCATACAAGATTACTGTGATATCATTTACCGGTCTGCTTCCAAAACATTGCTGAACAAACTCGATGTGCTACATCACTCCGCCATCCATTTTGTTACTAATGCCCCTTTCACTTACACATCATTGCACACTATACTCCCTTGTTGATTGGCCATCTCTCTACACCAGAAATTGTATTCACTGGCACCTGTTCATCTACAAAACCCTCTTACACATCACACCCCCTTACCTCTCTAATGTCCTGCATCATTCCCACAACTCCTATAATCTTAGATCCTCCAACTTCATCACCCTGGCGGTCCCCAAAATCTCAACAGATTTTGGTCATAAATCCTTTATTTTCTCTGCCGCCTATGACTGGAATTCCCTACAATCCACTCTCAAACTTCCCAACCTCAACACGTCCATATACGCCTTTAGAAAACGTCTACAGAACACATTCACTGATAAATGCACCTGTTAGCTCCCTATCCCCTTGTGACTCCTGTGTTCTATGTATATAGTGTTTTTGTTATTTTTACCTATGACATTGCACTGTCTGCACCCTATTTTTAAGCACCTTCTTTATGTTTCGCGTAATGTGTGTATTGTTGCACTACTTTGACGCTTGCCTTCTTGGCCAGATCAGTGTTGTAAATGAGAAATTGTTCTCAATCACTTTTACCTGGTTAAATAAAGGTTAAATAAAGATGATAAATGTCAAGGTCATAGATTATTTACTACAGAACTACAAGGGGGAACCAACAATGTCTAGGGAAGACACATGTATTGTGACTCGTGACACAAAATCAGAACGGTGTAAATGCTTGTTCACTTAAAGCAGCGCTCAAGTTACTTACCCGGCAACACCACAATGGCCAAGCTTGTGATATCACTGAGAGAGCAACAAATGGCCTGGAGGCTCACAGACAGACAGGTGTAAGGGGAGGTGTGCTGAGCAGCACTTGAAAAATTCTGTGAAAGCTATTAACTGTCAGGTAACCCGACATGGGATCAAGGGGGTTCAGTGGGCACCAAGGGCTACCATGCCCATAGATACTGCCGCCAAGGGCTTTGAAGAGACAAGGGTGGAGCTGAGCCAGCTGGAAGAGGAGCGCAGAGAAAGGCTCACTGTCATCAAGGGGTGGCCGCAAAATGCTGAATCTTAGACAGGGGCCATTACCTGGTGGCTTTGAAGGAGAGCACCCTTGTCAAGCAGGATCTTGAAATTTGGATCAATAAAACAAAAGGCTACTTCCACACAGCTGGACCTTGCCCACTGACCTTTTCTGCTGTCTTTTTCAGGACCTAGTGTGGCCATAATTGAGGATTTCTCAACTCAGGGCTTAAATATTTGTTCACGACCGTACTCAAGAGAAAGGGGGACAGTGGGGCAAAGTGTGAGGCTGTCAGAACAAACAATTCTATGCCGTTTCTTTTTAAAAAGTCCAGAGGTTCATCAACACCTTTTTTTCAACAAATAATAAGTTAGTATAGTTGTGAGAAGTTATGCTCAGCTGCCACCAAAATAAACAAGGGCAACAACAAACTGGTAACTAACGGTTGAATCACTTTGAGATGGTGGTTTGTTTATGTCTGACTATGCAAATGCAATACATTTTTATCTGTTCAGAAACAATTGACCAACAAACATGTGCACATACAATAAAAAAATCACTTTTGCCTAACCACCACCCCCTCGAAAGAAGGAAAAGGTTTTTGAACTCAAAAGTTTCATACACAAAATTGTACTTACATAATTAGCTAGGTTTGCTAATTAACAGTAAAATGTATGTCACAAGAACGTTTATTGACTGATCAGTTCATAAAATGCTAATGTGTTATTATACTTAACACTTTCACAGAAGTAGCTTGCTAAGTTGGCAAACAACTGTCACTTGTTCAGGGCTGCAGGTCCTCCATAGCAAACTAAATGTGCTACTCTAGTTCTCAGACAGGAGCCAACTAAATTCTCTATACATTCCTCTGTGTTTCAGTTGTTCTGAATATTTTGGTTCAAATCTGTACGGTTGGATTTCATCCCACAATATACTTTCTTTGAACATGATATCTTCTTTGAGCTTCTCGGCCTTAAAATAATGTATCACAGTTTCCATGATATGTCTAGGAGGTCTAATAGGGGGTAAATGTGTGAGGTTTATTATAGAGCCATCATAACACCTCTTTACAGCGCTGTAGTAACTGGAGTCCAGAAGAGAAGGGGTGCCAGGCCTTAATCACACAACTACTTTACAGACTCATTCTCTGCTCTACCATCGCCCATCCGAGAGGTAACCAAAATCAGGTGTGTTTAAACCATGAGCTCATACCTGATCTGTCTTCAAAGTGACCTTTTTGATGGCAGTTTAATTCTTGGCATTGCAAGACACAGAATACTCATATGCGGTCATGTATTTTCTTCTCCCTACACTCTAATGTAGGTTTTAGAGCTTGCATGAATGCAGGCCCAAACAAGGACCTATAATTCTGGGTATGACTTGTTAGTGTATTATTGGAATTTTATATGATTGTGCATCTTTTATACAATTTCTGCAAATACTTTAATTATATTTGTGTGTGTAATTCAGTTGCTCAAAGCATATTGATATTTTTTTCTAATTATGAATATACTCAAGACCCAACAGGCAATGGAAGAAGCCTTAAAGCTGGTCTAGTAGGCAACTAAAGCCCACTAAAATTAACACTGTTGTCTTTAATTGTCTATGGAAGTAGAAGAAGCAGTGCTTGGAGATCAGTAGGTCTTAGTAGATGCTGCCAACCAGATAGATACAGTAATATCTGAATAAACATGAATGATTACTGGAATCGGATGGCTGATATTGCTAGAACCCCCTAGCCTATCCTCCCAATGTATGCCAAAAATCAGTTGTTAACACCTCATGTAGTTGTCTTCGGAGATCTTGATGTAGTAGTAAAACACCCTGTACATGTGCCTGCACTCATCATTGCTGACGGTTGGTAAGGGAACACTACCAAAGTATGTCAAGCACTGGAGAACTGAGTTCTTAACATAACATAAATGAACATAAAACACTGGTGCCACTGGTTGGAGCTGTGTCTCTGTATGGAATGAAGACCAACTAATCGATAAACAGAAGAGACCACACAAGCAGGATTGCTTCTGGGTTTGTGCAAGCAGTCTGCTTCAGGTGAAAGAGCTGGAGTGTTGGTGTCTTTGTGGAGGCTTATAGATGCAAATAGCATCTGATCCAAACAGGTATGTAACAGGCCAATCCCAATGTTCTATTCAATAACATTTTTTGAGAACAGCAGGACTGCTACAAGGAACATTTTAAAGACAACAGAAGCTTGCACATAGCAATGCTTGGCCCTAACTTTGAAATTGAAAGGTCTTCATAGCAGTTCACCAGTTTGCACATAGGCATGCATATGTAATTCCTACTCCATCAGCCTGTTCCAGTGGCATGAGTGACCAAGACAACTTTCAGTTGTTCAGGTCCTTACATTGCAGTTTTATTGTTTGAGGGCCTAGGTGGATTAAAAAGTAGCAGCTGAGATGGGTAGGGTGAGGATTATAGGGTGACCTAAGGCACAGTTGTGCAAAAAGAACCATGAAAAAGACACAATTCAAAAACAGAAAATTACTATTCTTCTGGCACAAAACCAACTGAAGAAGTAGCTCAATTCTTAGCTCCCAAGCACTACTGGCCAAAAAACTGTCAAATCTCAAGCTTAATTAATAACTCATGGTGAAATACTTTCATTATTACAGCTGGCTTAAGAAAAACAAAATGGTGAAATGTGAAAGTAGCCGACATAAATTTAAGCTGCCAAATCTCCATAAATCAAAACAAGGTCAGGTCTGCATGCCTTCACACCTGAACTAATTGATTGTTCCATCACCATGTTAAACCATTAACCTAAACATAGAAACATACTATTAGATGAAACCATACAAATAAACGGAAACTGAATAGTTACACACACAATTATATACTTTAGGAACAATTTCCTAAAGCCCAATTAGATAGCAGGAATGATCACAGGTAAAGGAAGTGCTTGTGTTCTAATGTGCAAAGACTAAAACTTTTATTGTTAAGAGTCTCCCACAAGGGTCAATACTGACCTGTTTTGTTTACTTTGTACAACCAGTAAATGTTATTGGTTCACTTATTGCTATTGGAGGTAACCGCTGTTAAATTACATCTTTATGCAGATGATACAATTGTCTATGAGAATGCCCCTTTCATTGATACCACATTTAATAAACTACTATTTACATTTGGTGCAATTAATAAATAACAGCTTTTATTAAAGTTCTTAATGCTAAGAAAACACAAGTCATGGTTTTCTCCAATACTAAACAAATTAAATTAAGCCATTTACAGATTACTACCTTAAATAGTAAATTAATTTATTTTGTTTGATCATATTAGTACATGACTGAGCATTTGAATAGGCAAAAATAAAAAAATGTTTTCAATACATTGAGTAGGCTATCTTTCAAGGAAGCTAAATTTATTTTTTTATTTCTGAAATAAGTCCCCTTAGCAATAAGAAAGGCCTGGTTGAGGCTACATTTGTCTTTGTCTTAAATCATTGTAATATTATGGCATTTTTTCCACCAACAGCACAGTACGGCATGGCACGGTACCTATCTGTACCCGTAACTATCCCCTTCGCGGATTCAGTCCCTGTGTCGTTTTTCCATCGCACAACAGAAACGTGAAGATAAGAGGAGTTAGATAGGAGGAGTTATCTGAAGTGACAAAAACGAATGCGACCGCTGTGGTGACATTAGCATTGTAAACATTCCAGCTCAAATTCACAAAAGCAGAACACAGCTTTCCCCATAACATTAGCTATAATTTTCTTACCTCTACCTAGGCGTTTGGGGGTCATGTCAGGGGCAGCAAGTGCAGGAGGTACCATGCAGTGACTTCACACTAGGCTATATAATCTTTCATATTTATTATTTGGCGTTGGTCCTCCAATGAATTGCAATTTACCAAGATCACATTTAATGCCTCATATTTCTATATCTGTAGCCTACATTTTTTCAATCGTATAAAAAAGAAAATATTAGCTATATTTGTCTTTGTGTTTACATCTGTGCTTTTATGTAGCTTCTTGATGCAAAAATATGTCCAGCACGAGCTATAAGTAGTAGTGAACAATATATCATATTCCGATCGCTATTCCAATATGAGCATTTGCAATATCATACCGCCAAATTTGCAATATAAGTCTATAGCAATACTACCAATAATCAAAGTGAATCTAAAAAAGACCATGGCGGTTGTGTCTGAGCCAGTCTGAGATTTAGCGTGACAGTTCTGTGACGATTGCGCTTGACAAATCAATGGTCTGCAGTATTTCTAGCTCCACCCTTAGGTCCCTGTTCAGCTTGGTAGTACCTAAACAGAGCAGTAGCTAAATTCAGCATGAGTACTTAGGTTCGGTACGGGCCGATTGGCAGTGGAAAAAGCGACAAAACATGGGAGCACGGATTGGTAACCGTGCCATGTTGTACCGTACTGTCCGGTGGAAAAATGCCATTATTTACATGCAGGCCTGTGCGTCCAGCCTCCAAAGTTTGACACTTTTTTATCATGCAGTCATTAGATTTATCACAAATACAAGACCACTCACCCACCACAGTGCTTTGTAGTTTACTACAGTGGACCTCGTTATCACTGAGGAAGCTGAAATACTGGTACTTCTTTGTCTTCCTATTTAATTTCTCTCCTAAAAAGGTGCTCTCATAACTGTAATCTGAGATCACAATCAGTACTCAGGCTTAGAACTGAGATGGGAAGGATCAAGTCCCTCAGCCATGCTGTATTGACATCTTAGCTGATATTATTTTTGCAGATAGAAGCACATCATTTTCAAATTCAAGAGAACAAAGTTGTGGTAGTGAGATATAACTTGAAAGTAATCTGCTTTCAGCATACTTTTCTAAGCTACCATTAAACTATCTTCCATTATTATACACATGTCCAACTTCCAAATGAACCACATGGCTGAGTGACTTGGTTAGAAGTTATTGGTTGGTCATTTTGGCATGTAATTTCAAGCATGCTACCTGCGGATACATAGACTCCCATAGTTTTTGGACATTGATGCTAGCGATGCCCGCCGTTGTTGGACTCCCTGTTCATTTAGACAGCAAATTTAGCTAAAAACCCATTTGGATCTATAGGAGCCTACATTGTATTGAAAATTAAAAAATCATATTTACATTGTGAGGAGAACATTTTAGGTGAACTATCACTATAATATTTGTTAAACAATAGTTACTTTCTGATATGTATATTAAATAGTTTTTTACATTATAAAGATAAAACTATATTTATCTCAGGTGTGCCATGTTGGGGGTTGCCCCCTAGCCTTATACCCTCCTGTCTGATCCCTTGGAGGAAACCAGATGTACCATTGTCTCCCCCAGAGCCCTGTGCTGTATATCCCTTGCAGTCCTGTACTTCTAATATCCTGTGCTGATTATGGTAAGCTAATGTTAGCCTAGGACTATGTTAAATAATAGAAACACCTGGACATACCTTATAACGCTCAAACACCAGAAATGTGATTTTATGGCACAGGTTGGGGAAAACTCTGTTTTCTTCAGTCCAGGAGAATTAAATTCTCGGATTTAAAGTTTTCAGATTTAAGATACAGCACAGTGCCTTGTTATAACAAATATGCTGAATTAAATTATACTTGTGACTGCACCTCAGTCCTAGATTTAGTATGAAATAAATTGGAGATTTGTGCAGCTAGCTCATGTTGCAGATGTATTTGCTGTTGACTTCTCCTTATAGATTGGGCTAACTCTACAACATCCTTCTCCTGTTTTTTTCCTTTGATTACAGTAATATTGCCTCTGTTAGCCTGTAATGACAAATTGCCTCAGAGAACAAACAGAATTATTTTCTCTTTCCTCTCTCTGGTTTAATAGAGTACTGTTTTATGCAAGAGTGTTTTGTGTAAAGTACAAACTGACATAATGATTGTTAATGATTTCAGCAGAGTCATTTTTCTCTCCATGTTGTTGCGAACATGTTCAATTGGCAGAGGCACTTCATATCTCCTATTTGGCAAATGGATTAGGCGAATAAACTACACTGGAAAACATCAAAACAGCTGGCTGTGCCAGCCCCTCTGGGCACTAATTAATAATGATCAATTAGGGAGACAGGGAGTTCTGTGCCAGATCACTCAGAATGATCAGCGTCCAATTCCAGATGAGCCCGTTGTGCTTAGTTTGTTTGCAAATATGTGAAAATAATTGATGTACAGAAAGAATGGGACATTATTAGTAATACATCAGCCTACTTAGTTTCAATATGGGTATTGTTAGATGAGAAAATAAGCAATAAAGTTAGTTTCCCATAAGTTTTCCCATTTTTCTCCTGAACTTGAAACTGCCAATTGTGCATTTAATGTAGTCACTTCTGTACCATCAGCACCCATAGCAAATTTGTATTGCATGCCAAAATATATCCCACATATATATATATATATTTACAGGTAACTGCTAAAATAAAGGAAACACTTGATTAAATGAGGCATACAAAGTATATTGAAAGCAGGTGCTTCCACACAGGTGTGGTTCCTGAGCTAAATAAGTAAATAACATCCCATCATGCTTAGTGTCATGTATAAAAATGCTGGGCCGGCCCAGTTGCCCATTATTTTGGCTATTATTATAATAATGGCTGGAAGTAGAGATCTCAGTAACTTTGAAAGAGGGGTGATTGTTGGGGCACATTTGGCAGGAACTTCTGTGACAATGATCAGCTCAACTTGCTGATGTTTCACGAGGAACAGTGGCTAAGGTGATTTTGATATGGAAGTCTGAGGGAAAGTCATCATCAATTAGGGGCAACTGTGGTCAAAAGCGCATACTCCTCCACCACATTGGTTGAGAGGCAAGGCAAAACAGATGAGCAAATCTGAATCAGTTGACTGCAAATATTAATCTAGGGTGCGAGCAGGCAGTTTCATCAAGAACAGTCTGTCGAGAACTTCACAGAAAGGGATGCTATAGTCGGGATGCAGTGCATAATCCTCTTATTACACCTAAAAATGCAAGTTTTTGAGTAAAGTGGTGCAAAGAACACAGGCAGTGGTCTACTCAGCAGTCATTAAATGTCATGTGGTTAGATGAGTCACCCTGTTCTCAACAAGTGGACGAGTGAATGCGTGGGGCACACCAAAAGAAACGTACACGCCAGAGTGCTTGTTTCCCATGGTGAAGGATTCTGGTGGCTGTTATGGTATGGGTTGCATTTTCCTGGCATGGTTTAGGTCCACTCAACCCCTTACCGGGCAAGGTAAATGGCAATAAATACAACGTCATTCTGAGTGATCATTTACATCCTAAGGTGAAGCACTTCTATTCTGATGGTAGTGGTCTCTTCCAGGATGACAATGTTCAGGGCATGAGTGGTCACTGAATGGTTTGATGAGCATGGCAACAATGTAAACCATATTCCATGGCTGTCTCAGTTGATGGTTGGAAAAAAGCCAAAAGAAGTGAAATTCACACAAGCACGTCAACCATTACCTTGACCTACAGTATGTACTGACAACTCTTCCAACACAAAAGGCTTTGATACCTGTTACAGTACTGTAACTATGTTGGTCTACTTCAAACAATGTTTGAAGTAGGGCAGTGTGGCATTCATTCCAGCGATGATGGAGAATTGCTTAGTATACCTTTAAGTAGTTCAGAGCAGTCCTGTCTGCTCCCAGTGAATGTATGGGCTATTCCAACTTCCCTGAGATATACACAGGGCTCGTATTTCACCCATTACTTTTTTGAAATTTAGAGCAAAGGTACACGGTATAGTGAGAATAGAAATGGAGTGATACAGCCATTATGTTCAACCTTTTTGTGACATGAAATATGAGCCCTGTGTTTCTGAGATTTCCCTCGAGAGTAGGTGCATGCATGCTGTTAAGACTTCCTCTGCTTCCAACAGTAACTTCTATAGTACTTTCAAGGGTAATGTATACATGTCCTGGACCTAGCAGTAAGCTACTGAACATTTTTAATGTAGGGTTGATTGTCAGAGCTATGGTCTTGAGCAGTGGTTCTCAAACTCAGTCTTGGAGTACCACCTTATATGCTGGTTTTCATTCTAACCAATCTATTTTATAATTAAGGTTGTTGAAAGCATGAGTTTAGGTTCCATCATTTTGTGCTGAAACAGATTTGAACACAATGCAGGTTTTGCTCATTATCATTTGCTTTGACTTTGTAATTGTCCACGAATGTTTAAGTTTCAATAACAAGGTGTCCACACTTTCAGCATTTAGGACTTAATGCAACCTCTTTCAAAAGGAGCCATTTGCCACAGCATATTACAGATGTGTACAAATTCGTTGAAATGAAACCATTAGTTGTCTGAGAACTGATTTGACATTAAATGTCCTTCAATTATACAGTATATTCATTATTTTAACATGAATATCTATTTCTGACATAATGTGGCATTAAGAGGGTAACGTTAAATCATGCCTCATTAGCCAGCCATATGCCATGGCCGTCTCAGTCACCAGATCTCAACCCGATTTAACATTTATGGTAGATTCTGGAGCGGCACCTATGACAGAGTTTTTCACCACCATCAACATAACACCAAATCCCTCCAATAGAGTTCCAGACACTTGTAGAACCTATGTCAATGCGCATTGAAGCTGTTCTGATGCCTTGTGGTTGCTCAACACCATATTAAGACACTTTATGTCGGTGTTTCCTTTATTTTGGCAGTTACCTGTATGCAATATTTAATGGAAGCAATAGGAGCTCTACAGTGTCTGTAACTCAAATGACCCAACCCTTCTTCAGCAGTACATGTACAGAGTGAGTAATGGGGCCTTGAGAGTTCATGCAGTTGGAACTGATCCTAATTTCTGTGGTAAGAAAATGGCAAACATACAAGTATCCGGCTTGGGAAGGATACTGTTTCCAGAGTTCCTGGGTTTGGGGTGACTAGCAAGCCTTGGCCACTGGATGTCTGGTTTATTTTTTTTTATTACAAGCACGTGCTTCTGGGGTTGTAAGTGCTTGTCTGTGCTCTTCCAAATTGACGGAAGATGTTTTCAGTGAGGGATGGGCCTACAAATATGACTGCACTTTCCAAATTGGGAGAAAAGAAAAAACCTGTGAAATTGGGATTGGGATTGGGATCTGTGAAAAAATGGTTAAAAGAGAATGCTGGGTATTTTGAAAAAGCTATGTAACAAATAATGTAATGTGAATGTTGGGTAAGATAACGCCTCCTATATTTGCATTTCAACATTTTGAATTGCATCAAAACTACAAGTATCTGAAAGACTTGTGAGGACAAACCATTTTTATGTCTCTCTGAGTTGAAGACATATTGATACATTTATGGGCGTATTCTACTGACTCCAAAATGTATATAGCCAATGGATTATTTAAATATTAAATAATTATTTTGTCTATAGGCTAAATGACCAATCATTGTGAAATCTGTGGCTACACAAGACACACCATTGCTGTATTTATTTTATTAGCAAACATATCAAGCTGGTGACCTTCTAATTTGCATTCCATGGAGAAGTCTTAACTAACATTCCACACCTACTGTTTATGTAATGTAGGATTTATCCCCAGGTATAACTGAACGAAGGACACATTTCAGGTGGTGCAACAGATGTAAATGTTCGGTCTGGCTTAAAGCTGTGTTCCACGGCAGATGTAGCCAGGCATACACCCAGCTATTGCAACTGACCCCAGGTGAGCTTGTTTCTCTTCTATGAACCTTTCATTTTTGCAGACTATTTCCATTTTGAACATAATCAGTTACTGTATTTTTAGTATGTTCCCCCATCCACTTGTACTGGGTATCCCATGTTTCTTACCTCCTGGCATCTGCGGCATTGAATTTATGTATCATGTTGCACGCAATCAGGAAACTGCTATAGATCATGGTGGCATATGGGTGAGTCAGAGTTCAGGCCAAGGGAGCTGTGATCAAAATCTGTATCAAAAAGGAGAATCTGATACTGTTGTCAAATTTGCAATGGTACATTTCTTCTGTCGTCTTCTTCTGTAAAACATACAGTGGCTTCAGAAAGTATTCTGACTTTGTTGTGCTATAGACTTAATTTAAAATTGATTAAATATATATATTTTTTTCAATTTAAATGTAATTAAATTTTCTTTTTTTTTTTAATGGAGATATCTAATTTACATAAGTATTTGGACCTTTATTCAGTACTTTGTAGAAGAGCCTTTGGCAGTGATTACAGCTTCAAGTCTTCTTGGGTATGCCAGCTTTGCACACCTGGATTTGGGCAGTTTCTCCCATTCTTCTATGCAGATCCTCTCAAGCTCTGTCAGATTGGATGGGGAGTGTTGGTGAACTGCGATCTTCAGGTCTCTCCAGATTTTCCGGGCTTTGGCTGGGCCTCTCTAGGACATTCAGACTTGTCCTGAAGCCACTCCAGCGCTGTATTGGCTGTGTGCTTTGGGTCGTTGTCGTGCTGAAAAGTGAACCTTCGCCCCAGTCTGAGGTCATGTGTGCTCTAGAGCAGGTTTTCTTAAAGGACTTCTCTGTATTTGACTCCGTTCATGATGCTGCCACCACCATGCTTCCCCGTAGGGATGGTATTAGCCAAGTGATGAGTGGTAGCTGATGTAGCGCTTGGCATTCAGGCCAAAGAGTTCTCATCAGACCAGATCATCTTTTTCCTCATGCTCTCACAGTCCTTTAAGTGCCATTTGGCAAACTCCAGGTGGGCTATCATATAACCTTTACTCAGGAGTGGCTTCCGTCTAGCCACTTTACCATAAAGGCCTGATTGATGGAGTGCTGCACAGATGGTTGTCCTTCTGGCAGGTTCTCCCATCGCTGCAGAGGAACTCTAAAGCTCTCTTTGAGTAGCCATTGGGTTCTTGGTCATCTCCCTGACCAAGACCTTTCTTTCCCGGTTACTGAGTTTGGCTGGACGGCCAGCTCTAAGAAGAGTCGTGGTGTTTCCAAACTTCTTCCATTTCACAATGATGGAGCCCACTGTGCTCCTGGGAACTTCCAATGCTTTAGCAATGTTTTTATACCCTTCCCCAGATCTATGCCTAGGCAAATTTCTATCTCGGAGGGTCTATGGAGAGTTCATGACTTGGTTTTTGCTCTGACATGCACTGTGAACTGTGGGACCTTATATAGACAGGTGTGTGCCTTTCTAAATCATGTTCAATCAATTGAATGTGTACACAGGTGGACTACAATCAGGTTCTAGAGACACCTCAAGGATGATCAAAGAAAACAGGATTCATCTGAGCATCTCCATCAATTTGGAGGGTCTGAATACTTAAGTAAATGACATATTTCAGTTTTTTATTTTGAATAAATTTGCAACAATTTCTAAAAAGGTGTTTTCGCTTTATCATTATGGGGTATTGTATGTAGATTGATGTCCAAAACATTTTTTCAAGCAATTTTAAATTCCGTCTATAACACAACAAAGTGTGGAAAAAGTGAAAGGGTCTGAATACCTTCCGAAGCCACTGTAGATGACAGTTCACCATAATTCCTACACTCAACTTTTGACAGAGTATGGGCAATACTCTTACACACAGCCGGGTGGCAGTGTAGCCTAAACTAAGTCTCCTACCACACTGAGGACTCAACTTGAAGAAAATAAACCAAAGTTCATACGTCGTGTTGTTTCTTGTAAAATGTTGGTATCCTTAATTTTCTCCTGCTGTGAAAAAAACATATCATTGACAAACCGAAAAAAAACTTTTAAATCCCACATGGAAAAGATTTATTAAGTGATGTGAGCATTTTATTTTTATTGTTTGATAGATGAAACATGCTAGGATAACACTACCTAAAATCACTTTAATATTAATACATTTAATATTATTAACTCACATATTAATGCATTAAATGTAAAACACAGTTAATATAGATCTAATCCAGTTTGTGGCAGTCACCTAGTTTTTGTTATCTGAGTTTAGCTCATCAGAGTTAATGAGTGAGACAGATTGAGTAAGACAGATTCCTACTCATCAACTGGGATAAATGACTCTAAATCATTTACTGAATATAATACTGTATATATTCTTGACATCCTTGCCTTACCTTTCATAAATTACAAACACATTTCATTTTTAGTAATCCACAGATGGCCAAAAAGTGAAACCTGTAGTTGATTAATGTCTATTGAACATGCCTTGAGCAAAAAAACCTAACATGAATTTGGCAAACCAAGAAAATCCTAATCAATCAGCATATTAATTGCACAAGCTGCTGTTATGTTTTTGGAAGATGTACGGACTACCATATGAACTTGTACACAAGTACATTGGTACTTTCTCTTGAACAAAGAGTGAGTGAAATACCCTCCGACCCTTCTGCCACCTGGAATATTGTGATTGGGTCCACTAGCACTCATTTTGGACCTGATTATATCCCTGTGCCCAGTACTGTGTCATCTATTGCACTGCATGTATAGGGAGGAAAGCATACAGTATGTACGATGTATAAGTGGTGATATTTCAGGGTGGTATTGATTGATTCCATTCAAAACATCTCCCGCTTTGATCAGCGTGAGATCTAACTGATTTTCTACACACAATTTAATCCCCCTCTAATACAAGCATCACAGGTTGTGTCAGAGTGCACATACTGCTTCTGAACATATTGCCGTAGCCCTGTGGATCAGTCTCCTGAAAAGAGATCGGCATCAGCCTCTAATGAGCCTAAACTGAAACAGATGAGTCAAAACAGATGGGGTCATATTATTAATGACTATACTTCAAGCTGGAAAAACCTCTCTCCCTAAACATTGGGCTGGGGAAACACAACACAAATAACAGCTGCTTCCCGGGAATATTAG
Source organism: Aldrovandia affinis (assembly GCA_029706075.1). NCBI lineage: Eukaryota > Metazoa > Chordata > Actinopteri > Notacanthiformes > Halosauridae > Aldrovandia > Aldrovandia affinis. The sequence goes on from JAINUG010000100.1 coordinate 778,129, forward strand.
AGACAGGGGCTGGAATTAAATGTAACCGCATTGTGGTTTGTTCTTAACCTTAAATAAGGAATTTAATCAAGTCTTACATTTTGTCACCTGCACAGGATGAAGAGTTCAGCTGTCACTTAAACTAATGAGAAATATTGTACAAATAACAAAAAAGCACAAAAAAATGATACAATTTTATAACTCTTGAAGTGAGTTATTTTGAGTTAAGGACAAACTGTCGTGCAGTTGAATTGAACACAGGCCAAAGTCTGTCCTCTTTATGAATGTCTTCTTAGACTTCCAGTCACTCCTGATTCACAGAGAACCAAAGGGCTGCTGCAGGGCCATGAAAGTTGTCAGCCTGACAAGAGACACATTAGGAGTTCCCTGAGAAGCTTTGGGGTAGTTCATGAAAGAAAAAAAAAATCAAACACTTGTCTATGAGTAGCTTATTAAAAAGGTGAGAAGTGAGTGTACTGTCTGAGGAGGGGGAGTAATTGCGCTCCTAAAAGCGACTTCAAAAGGTGGCGGAAAACCTTTAGCGACGCTTGAAGAGAGCCCTCGGAGTAAACGGCTTCCGTGAGCCTGCCCTTTGAACAACATGTGGCGGAACAAGGCGCATAATTTGGACCGTAAGGCAGAGGCGTTCTCTGTCTGCACCGTTTCTTCGGACCGTCTCTTATCACGGCAGCTCGCAGGCCAGATCAGCGTCTGCTCTTTGTGGAGTCTGGCACTGTAGCCTGCTTTGCTGTGCCTGTATACTAGTGCAGTGCACTGACCTTCCGTGAATGCTTGCAGCAGGAACGTCGGCTACCCCGCCAATGGCACCGGCTAGACTCCCATACGCCTGTTTTGCAAGAGTGTTTTCCAAACAGGCCCAGACATATATATATATATATATATTTCAGACATATATATCATCCTGTTTTCTAACTTGACCAAATCTTTCCTAATGAACAGTGTCAAAATTATTTGGCATGAATAAGTTGTTGGAAATGAGAAAAGTTCCTTCACAGTATTTCCTATGCTTATCATCACATGATGTAATGAAAGTCAATGGTCGAAGAAGTATATGGCAAACACACATAAATAGATAGCAAAGTCATGCTAGATTACCCGTGATTGATCATATTTGGTATCATAATACTTTTGGAAGCTTGAATAAATGGCTGAAATTATAATATTTTAAGATCTCTTGAAGCCAATGATGTCAAAATATGTCCTGGTACAAAAAAATGTTGCTTTGAAAGTTGTTGCAACAATGACTTGAAGATAAGCTCAAATATTTTTATTTCAGCCATTGACTCAAACATTTGCATGAGACCATATGAGGTGAATCAAAGGTAGTCTGAAGTGATTTTGCCGTCTATTTATGTGTGTGAGATTTGACCATAGACTTCCATTATATTCCATTATATTTGGCATCTGGTAGCTCATGGCTCACACTGAGATGTAAAAAAGCTGAATGTTAACAATAACAAATCAGGACAGATTGAGAACACCCTGTGTAAGTAATAAATCATGAAATTTAGAATTTGGGGTGGAATATCCCTGTAGCATTTGTTTAACCTTTGCTTAACTGTTTAACTCTTAAAACAGAACATGGTGACATCTTTTTTATCAGCAAGCCATGTGGCAATTAGAGGGAAGCAAATCCTAAATCCTAAATCCTAAAACAACAGGGGCAAATGTTAGGCCATGTTTTTGGGTTCTATCCAGCTTGGCTCATAACTGTGCTATCGTAAGACCAGCTCGGAAACTGTTCAAGAGGAAACAACAAACCGCATCCAATCTAACCAAGAACTGCAAAATGATTTCGCAATCATGACATGGAAAATGAATTATATATGCCGGTTAGTGTAAATGAAGGAGAAAGATTGGCAATGTTTGAAATCTTCCATTCTGGTTATCATGCCAAAAACACGTGTTTGGCTGTCTCGCCCCCAGTCTATCTGATCTGTACTTACACTATATTCCCTATATGGACGCTCCAAAAACATATTGTGTGTAGTCAAATCAAATACTGGTGATTGAGAAACGTTCAAATCCTCAAAAATCCCCAAGCTCTCCAAGTTTATGCCAGTTAGCATGATGCCAAACGTGTGAATGGATCCTATTATAGCACTGAAAGAAACCCTCAGAGTCATATTTTTAGATCATTCTAGAACTTAGCCATGGTTATTGGACTAACTGATGCGTGGTGGAGTTTTTAGGGAGTTAGCCTTGTGACAAGGATGCCAGCTCAAATCCTGGGTAAAACCCTGCTAAGGGCAAAGTCATTCACCTGAATTCCTTCAGAAATCCAGCTGTATGAATGGGTGTCATGAGTTGGCCTCGTGTGTATAAAGGGATAATGCATTTACTGCATTAAATGTAAGCTATAATATGGATAATGGTATTTGTTGAGAAAATATGTTCTGTAATGTCATGTAAGCTCTTAACATAAGCTATTTGACTTCTCTCTTTTAGTCCTGAATTGAGAGCGTCAGTGATAGAGCTGGGAAATGGTATGGATAAGAACTGGGTGCCCACACCCATAGAGATTGGGTACTTATCATTCACGGCATGGAAGTTGATGAAGACCTTCTCTTCCTATGTTGTCCTGTCTTTCTTTTTGCCATCTGTAAGTTTATGCCATTGATTTCTTGTCTGGCTAAATCGCATCAGTTTTATTCCCCGCGGCTGAACAGTGCCACAGGACCCAATTTGCAGCCAGAGGGAAGGGGGGCAAACACGTGGATTTCCTGTGTGTTATTGAAACTCTGGCCCAGCGGGGATTAGCTGTTCTCTCTCTGTTGATTCCCGGAATCACAGAGGAGAGGGACTACAATCTCCTTGGCTTTCCGTATGCTTCGAACAATTAACCTCACGGATCTCAGAGATTTGCAGCAGAAACCTGGCTGGAGAGTAAAAGTGCAATATGGTAAATTTGTGTACCCTGGAATGGCACCGCCCCTAATTATTTTATTAACATTATGGCCTGGATTCATTTAACATTTGTCCTTAACCTTGACTCACAATTAAATGCAAGTGATCTTTTTTTGTAATAAACACAGCTTTATTACAAAATTAATGGAATGTGGTTCTGTGTGGCTCAGCTGGTAGAGCATGGTGTTGGCAACACTTAGGTTGTGGGTTCAATCCCCACTGGGGCCACATATACTGAAAAATGTATGCATTCACTACTGTAAGTCGCTTTCGATAAAATAGTCTGCTAAATGGCATATATTACCAGCTGTTTGTGAAAGACAAATATGACACTTGTATTCATTTTAAAGTCAAAGTTAAGGAAAAATGTTGATTGTATCCAGGCCTATGACATGGATATTCATTCTCAAAATATCTCTTGAAAATTTAATTTCCATACCTTCCTGAAAAAAACCCTGTGTGATCTCAAATAGATGGAAAATGTCTGTCCATTGAGGCATCGATATAAATGCTCTATCAGGTAGTAGCAGTCACTCTTACGTGAGTTCACGCAAATCAAATTATGCCAAGCAATTAGTTCAAATTCATGCGACAGACTGACAGGAAGTGTTTGTTTGCGGAGGGAAGAAGGCCGTAACAAGGCTGACGCATCCAACAATTTAGTCACAATGACGTGCGGCCTAATTGGGTCTGTGTTTATTCACAAAGTGATTCACACTGTTATTTAGGGTTACTGGAAATAACCTACAGCACTGCACAAATTAGAGAGCAAATATACCAGACATTGACAAGGGTCAGTTGTGCACACCATTGAATTACAGGGGTAGAATGAGCATGCATTTCTGCAGCAATGTTCTTAGATTTTTACAAGTGCATGATGGGATACTTGGTCTGAGCCCTCACCCACACAGAGCCCCCCCAACCCTTCATAATGGTCTTCACTTGAAACCAGGCACAGGTAGTGCGCTGTCCTGCACCCACCCGTACCTTGGTGCTCCATTTCAGGGATCAAATTTAACTGGGACAAATTTTGGAGGCTCGTCTGTCCTGGTGCACCTGAGATGGACACCTTTTCCAGCCTTGATGTCACCTTCAAAATGTCCATCAAGGACGAAACGGGTACAGTGACACCAATCGAACATAGAGCAAGCTGTCCTAGATCCAGCATACCTCTTTTTGAGCGTGGCCCATAATGATGGTTGCCAAGGCACCTACGGAAGCGATTGAGATCACCTGTATACAGGTGGCCTTGATTGATCCTGATCTTGTGCAAGATACACTTCACTAACTATTACTTTACTTTATCTAAATATATATATATATATATATATATATGTATGTAATGGGGCCGTTTTAACTCAAGGGCCATAGTTAGAACTGCACACACTGTTACATGCTCCCATATCTCTGGCTCTTTGGGAATAATAAATATACTCAATTAAAATCTTTTTTATCAATAATAATCTTTTTTTGTGTGTTTATTACAAACCCATCCTCTCAAACACACATTAGGTTGTTTTAGAATTGTTTGGTGAAAACAAAACATTCACTTGCAGCAAAAGGGTGAGATACGTCTCCCCTCACCTGGTTCCTGGCTGCCTCACATGCCAGAGACACTTCAGAAGTTTTATGCTGAAATTTTGCACAAAAATACCATGAAAAGTTATCATTACGTAAGAGCAAGTAATCTACCGCCCGTCATCTCAGTTTATTCCGGGTGTTATTTTCAGAACAAACGCTGAAACAAGTGGTACGGTAAAGCGCTCTACCTCTCTGCTACCACTCAGAAATACTTCATCTGTCAAACCTGAATCTCAAAAATATTTCCAGAGCCTTATAAAATCAGTGGTCATGCCTTTGGTAGAATAAACAATGATAATCATCAGAAAGATTAAGATCAGTCAGTAAGATTACTTACTATGACTATTAGAGGTTATTATTATATAAATTTTGGTAAGTGCATGATACATTTTGATAAGGAGTTGACGTGATTCATACCGAATCTAAAAGTTGCTACCTTAAAAATAAGCTACTACCTCTATTACAGACTATTCCCAACCATTGCAAATCTCATAACTATGAATTCCAGAGTGTTTAAAATTGTGCTGCAAAAAGGAATGAATTCCGAGACAACCATAGATAATTCATTTCTGCCGTCGCAGTCATTTTAATCAATTTGTTATCCTCAGTATACATGATAAGACTCTTTTAACACAATTGCTGGACATTAAAAAGTACAAAGATTCAGATTTTGGTTTGCTTTACACTTCAAATGGGTAACAATATGTGGCCTCAGACCAAACAGAAATAAACATACAACACTACTTTAACAGTCCAGATCAACATTTAAATGCAACCCTTCATTCTTTTTATTCACAAAGTTCACAAACCGAAGTTCATTTTGGTGTATGCTAAACTAACCAAACTGTTTTAAACAAAAATTAACGCCTGCATTTCATTTCGGAAAAGTTGAGGATAAATGCTGATTGAATCCAGGGCAGTAGAATGCATTTGCATGAGAGTTGAGTGTGCAGTGAAAAGGGGACTGGGGGGTGGGGGTGAACACGAGCCCTTGTATGCAAAATGTAATGGTGAGTCTGTGTCCCCAGGGGCAGAGCAGTCCATCATGCCTGCTGTACTGTGACTTCTGCCTTCCAACAGGCAGGCGCAGTGTCCAGTTCCCATTCACCAAGATGAAACAGAGCAGCGCCCCAACAAAGCCTTTGTTGTCAAAGGTGTTTCTGAGCCTCTGATATTCAGTTTCAGATCAGTATTTCTCTTAAGCATGGCTTTCAGGGTCAGAAAAAAAGCTGCAAGTTTCTTTTCGCCCATGCTTGGGAGTCTGAAATCACACAGACCGATATTAGTGGTCCTTCGGGTGTCTGTACATGTGGGGGTACCTGTTTGAGGAACGTTAAAAAGAGCATAAGAACACAGATATGGTTCTTTTCATGAGGTTCACCTGTTTAAGCAAACCTTTTTTTATTGTGCAGGTAGGCAGACAGAAAGGTGTGCCTGTAAGATTCACAAAGGCACCCCTAGGCTCTGATGTGGTTGAAAAACCAGACGTGAGACAATGTGTCCTTCGCTAAAGATGAGCACCAGACACATCTCTCATCTGTCTGCTGTACTACAGCTTGAAAGAAGGGTTTTTAACCTGTAAATGTCAAATTCCACGTGCCATACATAAAATTGCGTATTAAATAGTTATTAGGAATATAATGGGCTACTTGTTAAACCTTCTGCTCTGATAGCCAGAATGGTTACTAAACAGCACATATGAATGAATGAACAACACTGTTGCTATACAGAGTAGGTTAGGGAAAAAATGTTAATTACATTTTTATAAAACCTCAGTGGTTTTGCTGGTTACAGTGGAGGTAGCTCTCCTCCCAATACCACGCTTCCATAAAAATGTGATTATTGTTTTACTAGTTACCTGACCACATCAACAACCCTGCCGCAAACCACAACAAACCCATACAAAAATGTTTTGCATTTTGAATGCTCTAATCTGTGATGATTTAATGCCCAAATAGGACAACTTTGTTTTCTGAAAATTGACTGATTGAATCTTACAATATTTTGTTGTTAATACTGTACCTTGTTGTAATATATTTCTTGTTTGTTTACTCAGTTTTTGTTTTCTCTACTGTTGCAACAAGAGACATTAAAATAACGAATAGCCAATTACGAATAATGAGTATTAGTTAATAATTATAATTAGATAGTTAAGGCATTACTTTTGCCTGCAGGTCTGGATTTTTTTGCCATCAGTGTGTGGTGAGTACTCCTTGAGAGTAGACTGGTATGCAGTCCCAGGTCGATGTCAGTCATTACTTAATGGCACTGAGAGATCATCTTCCCCCTGTGTTAAAGCATTTCTGTCCTGCAGAGAGGGTGTCTTTCAGTATGACAATGCACCCCCCCCCCCCCCCTCCATCCACAGTGCAAGTCACCCAATGGTTTGAGGAGCATGCCACTGATGTTATCCATATGTCACGGCCTTTTCAGTCACCAGATCTGAACCAATCAAGCATTTATGGGATATTCTGGAAAGACGCCTGGGACAGCGTTTTCCACTTCAATCAACTAAGTATGAGTTTTTTTCACTTTCTCGTATTCCTCCTGCAGAATTCCAGACGCTATGCCACGGCACATAAAGACTGTACTGGCCACACATGGTGGTCCTATACCCTTTTAAGTAACCTTACATTGCGTTTCCATTTTTTGTTCACTGCCAAATGTTTTCATCTCAAGGCCTCCTAAAATTAGACCCTGTGGATCAAACCCCCACCTTGGTATAAAACCTTTATCTTTTGACACCTTCATCCAACACCTACTACAGACTACAATTCAGTGGCCATTTAACAAATGAGTACATGTCTAAATCATGATGTCATTATATGATGGATCTTTATAAGACACTTTAAGCTATTTAGTATAATATCATGAATATATATCATTAAGATAATCACAATATTACAAAATATGTGTAAACCAGGTTTATTTTAATGAACTGAAAGTCTAAAACTATTAAATCAAACTATTCTTAAAACATGTTTTACAGTTTGCTGAGGACCCCCTGGGACCACAGTTTGGAGACCCCTGATATATGTTCCTGTACATGTTTACATGTTTGGCCCAACACTTCAAATGTGTGTCCGGTCAAGGAAAGTGTTATAGTTGCTCTCGTTTTTTTAAATGAAATATATTATACACTGTAAGAGAAGCAAATATTTTCTCAGGAATGTTTTTGTGATTGTGATTATTTTACACTGGCACCAACAAGTGTGGCACACTCAACTGATTAAGTGTAAAGTAGGAGTCCTTGGGCATACATTTGACCTGTAAATTAATGATTCAGCTTCCTGAAACCTATCCCTTCCTCCTGGAGGTGATATAATCCACGGTCATTTGACAAAAGATTACATGACAAACATGTATTACACACCGTGGTGATGCAAAACAAGCGCTTCCACAATCCTGGTTACTGGACACCGCATGAAAACCGGATGACCACAAAGTCATCAAATATTTACGTTGAATGACTAGCAATGATCAAGCAGAAAAAAATGCAGATTACACAGTGGGTTTACTCAGCAGGTTTCCGTGAGTGTCAAGTCCCGGGCGTCATAGCCTAGATACAAATTCAAATTTGCACATTTTGCATATAATGTTTTTCATGAGTCTATAACTGGCCAGTTCTGTCGTGAACAAAAGAAGTGCCTGTTTAAAGTTGTTACTGGAACAATATGCATTACAGTTTGTTTGAGCCTTGACCTTAGTTATGACAACATTAAGGACAAGCCATGTTTAGATCACTAAACAGATTTGCAATACAGCAAGCATACAATGCATCCATGGAAGAATCTTATGGTAAACTTCTGCAGAAATGTTACAAGACATTTGTAACAGATTGGTAAAACACTTTTCAACAAAATTTGAACGAAAACCCCAACTATGGTTGAATGTTCCCCGAGTCAACATACATGTAGCTGTGAGAATGAGGCATAGCAAGCTGCTGTGGAAGGCATTTCTTTGTCTGTCTTTAGGGCACGAGAAGGACAGTTACACTACACTCACCAGTTTTCCATGTCCACTGTGTGCGGATCAGCATGCCATTGTGAAGAAGACGTCAACGATGGGCAACCATTAACAGATTACCTGTGTGCGTGCAACTCTACCGTATGTCACACGCAGACATCTTCAAGATGGCGTGCTGATCGTGCTGGTTGTGTAGTGTAATGGTTAGGCACCTGAGCTTGTAACCTCTCGTCAGAGGTTGCCGGTTCAATTCCCAGATGGGGACACTGCTGTTGTACCCTTAAGCAAGGTACTTAACCTGAATTGCTTCATTAAAAATATCCATATAAATGGATTGTATGTAAAGACATGTCAATTCTGTAAGTCGCTCTGGATAAGAGCGTCTGATAAATGCCTAAAATGTAAAAAATGTATGTAAATGTATCTACACAGTGACCTGTCTAACCTCTCTGTGCCACCAAGGGACCCCTGAGATGTTTCCACTTTACAGCGTTCAGCTTTTTTTTATGGCACTGCCCGTATGTCACCCGCTAAGAAGAGCTTAATTCAGGGGGAGACCACACGCACATATACCTCCCTCTTTTTCCATTACATCACTCGGTTGTCACGGTAAAGCAAAATCCTTAATGAGTCTTAATGAGAACAATAATACTACGATAATACGATTTCGGAAAAAGGCACTGTTCGCCTGTCGCAACAGGAAGTCCTCAATTACACGGCGAGATTTATCTTGAGGCGTTATCGATTTCTCCCAGAGCACTTGCGTATCATTCGAAATGCACGCAACTCTAAATGAGACCTAACCGATCATAAATGTTACCAGTGACCTTTTCGTTTCTGTTTAAACAGTGTCTCATTATCAGATATGACGAGAGAGACATTCTTAGAGACCAACCACATCACAGGCAATATTGCACCTGTTTCTATTTACTATGTAAACTGCTCAGACTGAGACAAACCAACTCTCTACTCTCTACTTATATGGGGTGTCTTTGGTACAAACAGATATGCTGTTAACATTTTACAGGCATGTTTTGCGGCATTGCGAACTGATTGCACAGGCCACGTAACAAGCCCTTTATGTAAACCTCTGTGCCGCTCAGTGTCATTTATTTGCTTTGATATGCAGAAAGCACAAGGAGCGCCTGTGTTTATTGTGGAGTTAAATGCTGCGTTCGTTTATGTAGCAAGATCATTAAAAAATAATTTCGAATTTACAAATAAAGGCGGAATATTTGCGGCGCAGAGTAACCTGGCATTCCCCATAAAAACAACATATGGGGTCCTGGTTTTTGTATGGTGCCTTTATGGATAAAATGTTAAAAAGCACTTTGGGGCAGCTGCAGATGAATTGTACTCCTCCGACACGTCTGCACAGCTCATCGGATGGAGGCTGGGTGAAAATACGCGGTGGATGCCATAACTTGCTTTGTAGTTGCTACTTCGTGCTACTTTCTCGGATTTATGGAGGACACTGCGGTCATGGGACCGGCCTACAAATATGATTAGACATTCCTAATTTGTTAGAAAATAAAAACTGGTTAACAAATGTAAAGCTATGCATGCCATTTAGGATTCATGTTTCATTAGGAGGTACATAATGAGGAATATATAGACTTTTATTTGATAATATAATTCTACACCAATTATGGTTCAATTCAATAAGAAATCATTTGAAACAGGCAACGGTTTTACATGTATAAAAGATTAAATAAACAGTATATATTAAATATGATAACTGACACCAAAAATATTTATTGCAGCTTTGGAAGTGTGGTTCGCAGTTCAAATTAAGCCCCTTTCCATTTGCAATATAATATTTGTTCTCTGAGTGCCAAATATTGTCAGAGGGACAACACTGTGGAATACGTGAGTACAGGTTTTGTTGCCACTTGTGCAATCTCTACTATTGTCCTTTAAAAAGCCGTTAAGAAGTAAGAAATTAATAAAAAATGTTCAAATATGAATACAACATTTACAATACTATGCAATACACATTTACAATATGTACCGTCTCAGTGGGAGTCGTGTATGTCTCAGTGGGAGATTGTGTGTGTCTCAGGGGGAGATAGTGTGTGTCTCGGGGAGATTGTGTGTGTCTCAGTAGGAGATTGTGTGTGTCTCAGTAGGAGATTGTGTGTGTCTCAGTGGGAGATTGTGTGTGTCTCAGTGGGAGATTGTGTGTGTCTCAGGGGGAGATTGTGTGTGTCTCAGTGGGAGTCGTGTGTGTCTCAGGGAGATTGTGTGTGTCTCAGTGGGAGTCGTGTGTGTCTCAGGGAGATTGTGTGTGTCTCAGGGGGAGATTGTGTGTGTCTCAGTGTCCCAGTCCGGCTTCAGACCTGGCCACTCAACAGAAACCGCTCTCCTCCCGGTCAATGAGGCACTTCACACCGCACGAGCCGCCTCCCTCTCCTCCATCCTGATCCTGCTTGATCTCTCAGCTGCCTTCGACACTGTGGAGCACTCCATCCTCCTGTCCTCCCTGGCAGCAACAGGGATCTGCGGTACAGCCCTCGCCTGGATCAATTCCTACCTCTCCGGTCGCTCCTTCCAGGTTGCCTGGGCTGGTAAAGTATCACTGCCTCGCCCCCTCCCCACCGGGGTTCCACAGGGCTCAGTCCTCGGTCCCCTTCTCTTCTCCCTGTACACCCGCTCCCTTGGCTCTGTAATCTCTGCCCACGGCTTATCTTACCATTGTTATGCTGATGACACTCAATTCTTTCTCTCCTTCTCCCCACCAGACACTCAGGTCTCTACCCGCATCTTTGCTTGCCTGAGGGATATTCAGAGCTGGATGGACAGTCACCACCTAAAGCTCAACCCAGGTAAAACAGAACTAATCTTCATTCCTGCCCTAAACTCTCCCCACCTTGATTTCTCCATTTCTCTAGGTGACACCCTGGTGACATCATCACCCTGCGCAAAGAATCTCAGTGTGGTGATGGACAACAGGCTGTGCCTATCAATGAACATTGCAGTGGTAAGCCGGGCGTGCAGATTCTTCCTGTATAACATCAGGAGAATCCGTCCCTTCCTTACCACATACTCTACCCAGCTCCTGGTCCAAGCAATGGTACTGTCCCGCTTGGACTACTGTAACTCGCTCCTGGCTGGCCATCCCGCATCTCCCATCAGACCCCTGCAACTCATCCAGAGTGCTGCAGCCTGTCTGGTCTACAACCTTCCTAGACACTCCCATGTCACCCCCCTGCTCACTACCCTCCACTGGCTGCCTGTTATAGCTCGCATCAAATTCAAGACATTAGTCCTAGCATACCAGGCAGTCAAGGGATCAGCCCCAACATACCTCCTCAAGATCTTCAAACCCTACACACCTGCCAGACCACTCCATTCTGCTACCTCAGGACGCCTAGCACCTCCCCCCCTCCGCACCTACGCTTCCCGGTCACGTCTCCTGTCGGTTCTGGCTCCACGATGGTGGAATGACCTTCCTATGGAAGTCAGAACAGCTAAGACCCTGGCCACCTTCAAGCGACGACTGAAGACTCACCTCTTCAGGGTGCACCTCTCCCCGTAGTCCGGTTTTTGTTAACTTAGGGACATATAGTTTTACACGCTACTTGTTTATGTATTGTATTAGGCTCAGGCATTATTTTCTGCATTGATTGCTTTATTGCTACCTTTGAATTGTGGCTACAGATTTACCTACAGGGTCCTAGTTTAACTATGTGGTTGCTCCTAGCACCCAGGAATTGTACTTCCCACTAGGGTGGCTTTCAGCTAAACTGTTCTTGACTACGGTTAACACTTTGTTGTACGTCGCTCTGGATAAGAGCGTCTGCCAAATGCCTGTAATGTAATGTAATGTAATGAGTCGTGTGTGTCTCAGGGGGAGATTGTGTGTGTCTCAGGGGGAGATTGTGTGTGTCTCAGGGGAGATTGTGTGTGTCTCAGTAGGAGATTGTGTGTGTCTCAGTGGGAGATTGTGTGTGTCTCAGGGGGATTGTGTGTGTCTCAGGGGGAGATTGTGTGTGTCTCAGTGGGAGTCGTGTGTGTCTCAGGGGGAGATTGTGTGTGTCTCAGGGGAGATTGTGTGTGTCTCAGGGGGAGATTGTGTGTGTCTCAGTAGGAGATTGTGTGTGTCTCAGTGGGAGATTGTGTGTGTCTCAGTGGGAGATTGTGTGTATCTCAGGGGGAGATTGTGTGTGTCTCAGTAGGAGATTGTGTGTGTCTCAGTAGGAGATTGTGTGTGTCTCAGGGGAGATTGTGTGTGTCTCAGTAGGAGATTGTGTGTCTCAGTGGAAGATTGTGTGTGTCTCACAGGGAGATTGTGTGTGTCTCAGGGGGAGATTGTGTGTCTCAGTGGGAGATTGTGTGTGTCTCAGAGGGTCAAGATGCTTGTGTCTCCTCACAAAACACAGGTTAGAATTCTGAGCTTAGTTAGCTGAGCCATACACTGGGAGTATGCACTTCATACGCAGCTGGTGCAGACAGCCTGCAGGTGCCTGATTAACCAGAGATGTTTGCTGGTGTGTCATGAGTCATGGACAATCACACCAACCGGAATCCTCTCTCCCTGGGCGATGCTACAGCCCTTTATGCACTGCCCTGTGAGGCTGCTGGCCGCAGCTGGCACTGGGACCGTCTGGATTCAATACCAGACTACGGGGTGCGTCACTTCACAGAAAAACAGTTTTAACAGGATGAGTCACCCAGCCCTTCAAAGTTAGTTTTCTAATCTCTATAGTCTCTGTCAAACAAGTGCAGTGTGTAATTTAGTGTGAAGAAATGTGTTGTGTTGTGATGGCAGGTAAAATGTGTGTTTAATTAGCTTTATGTTGATCATGGTCTGTCTATTGTAAAAGCCACCTTATAAACTATTCCTTGGTCAGATTAAGAGCAGAATTTCTGGATTTTGGAACAATACAGCAATGCAGACTTAAATAGTACTTCTATAGCAATTATTGTTGTTATCTTAGATTTGAGAACCTCCTTCAAATTAACCCTGCCGTGGGTTTGGTTGCCGTTATTGCTCTATTGATGGCCTCAAACATGTTCAAACTGTAGTTTGTCATTAAGACATCTCAATTAAAACCATCCTCCCAGAATGAATGGATAAATAAATTAATAAATAAACAAAACGTTTTTTTTGCCGTAACAAGCAATCTGCATTTCATTATCCTCAGATTGCCATCAAATGCGGTTTTCAAAGGCAAGCGTTAATAAAAAAAAGAAAAAAAAGAAAAAGACATTCAGCCAAAGAGACGAAATGACAATGAAAAATTAGATAATATGGTCTGCGGGCCAGAACGAGGAAGTGAGGGGGCTAATCTGGTGCAGATGGCGGGAGGCGATTAATCCAGCGGGGCAAACCATGAACACTGGTTAGGAGCACGAGGGCAGGATGGTGGGCTTCTCACGTCCCATTTACATATCTGTGGAACACGGGTATGGAAAGCACAGGTCTTTCGCTAACCTCACCACCGCAAAAAGCCCACTGCAGGAAATTGCTCTGAGCAGCTGGTTGTATTTTATCAGGGCAACGACACTGAAGAACTCCATATTTGTTGCAGGAGTATTGCACTGCAGTGGCCTTGGATGGCAACAAACCGAAGCCAACTCAAACAAATATGTCTGAACATATGTGATGGCAAGATCACTCGTGCCCACTACAGTCTTTACTGCAGTATTACCGTATTTGCATTGTTTACAGATGGACTGCATTACTCCCTGTGTAAGAAACTGAAATTGTAAAAGATGGCTTTGTGTAAATTTATGTATCAATTTCAGCGACTCCCAGTCTAAAGTGAGACAGAGAAAGTAATTTACCACATACTGTTCTTCACTAAAATACATTTCCGTAAAAGTTCTAGATATTACAGTTGGAATGTTTGTCGGTATTGGGACGCTACTATCAAGTTTTTGACAGATTTGCCTTAATACTGTCTAAAGTTTTATGTAAAAAAAAAAAAAACCTAGGTTCAGAATTTGTAGGTGGTGTTACACTGTCAGAAAAATACATCAGTTATTACAAAAGATTCAGCAAAATTACTGTCTGCGTTGCTTGCATTCCAGACCTCTTACATTGCATTCAATACTTATTGTATTTGCCTGGCAGATGACAATGAGGACATCTTACATTACTTGTCATTTTGTATTCTGTAGCTCGATCATGCTGCAGGAATTTTTACTTGAGTGAGTCTGAGTACAGCAGTGTTTGATTTTGAATGTCCGGAGGGCAGTGCCAGTGCCCGATCAACCTTTCTGCCCTGCTACCCAAAGCACAATGCGCAATGGCCGTGCAGCTCAGCTGGTGGAACACGGAGTGAAAATAAGCAGTGGCTGGCAAAACACGTGCTTGTCTGCGCTCTCCCAAGTCGACAGATGTTGCAGCGGTTGGGTGGGCTTTCCAAATTGGTGAATAAAAAAAATGTAGGATAAAACGTTGTTTACAAAAGCATGCTGCTTAATAGTCCAAGCGGCTTATGGCCACCATCTTTCTGGCTTTCCTACATTTCACAGCTGATTTAAGCCATCTTATATCTGCATGGATGGCGTCTGTAATTCTGTTAGCGAGCGTAATGGAATACCATACCTCTAGCTGTGAGGATGTCATAGGGCCATGAAGCTGAAGACTGAAGCCTGGCATCAACTCTTTTTTCATTCTTTTTGGAAAGAACATCTCATTTCTGGCAGCCTGGGTATTGACAGATCTGTCAGGCTGACTATAGTGTGTGCACACAGCCCTTCAGACACACCATATCACTGGCATTGTTATTGCATTGTAATTATATGTAAGTATCGAGTGGTTATGTTAAGATATTTTTGTCTTGGATAATGAAACATATTTCAAAAACTACTTCAGGTGGTTGCTTGCCTATTGCATTTCACTAAAATATATGCCCAGGTTTTTATTTACCTGAATACCTTGTTGCCACATAAACCTGGAAAGCAAAATGGTTTTGATTTGAGTATGAAAAAAGAACAACATGACTTGACAATATGGGATTGTCAGTAGATGTAGGTTCAGCATGGCCTTTGAGCTTTAACTCGCTCAAATTAAAAGTACAATTTTGGAAATTAAAGTCTGGTTTGATTTCATATACAGGATTGGACTGAGGTTTAACCCGAGCCATTGATCAAAATATATTCATTTTTATTAAATATTTATATGTATACTGTACATAATGAGAAAAGAATAGTGTTATTGGCAGTTCGGCCAAACCCCTTTACGGTAAGATTAAATTCCCCCCGCATGATAAATTGTAATTGCACTTTATTCATTGCGCGAAATGAAAATAGTGTGAATTAATCGGGGGAAAGACTGGAGTAATTCCAGTCTGGATTGAAGAGAGCCTGATAAAAGAATTTAGCTGGAATTTACTTTTATGTTTCTCCTGAATGTTCGCACAGATGTGAGGTGGCGGTCAGTAATGGTGCCCCCTCATCTGGACCCCATAAGCTCTGTCTCCAGGCTGTTACACTGGCAATGACACACCAGCCCTCCTGTTCCAGGCCAAGTCCTTTATTAAAGGCAGAGCATCCTGGAACGAGGCTCTGAAGAAGCCAAGCCCGGGGGACCTAATATTCACCACGAATGAAACCATAGGGATGTATGGACAACTCAGATGCAAATATGTGCTTGTGGCCCTTTCGGCTCTACTACAACACAAATCACATGCGCCAACATGTCACATGTGCACTTACAGGGGCTTATTTCTATTTCAGTTTAATGTGTTTTTAAAGCCATATTGAAATCCTGTGCGTCCCCCCAGACGTATAAATTATTGCTCTTTTCGAATGTGCAGGAAATGCATGCAATTCATGTGAATTGTTAATGAAGTAATATGAAAAAATTCTACATTTGCATTTTATTGACCACAATAAGCAACCATTGTATGGACAAAAAGACTCCAATGATTTTTGAATAACAAAACAAATTTAAACGTGGGTTTTTTGTTTTTTTACATATGAAGTTGAATGGGTTAAAGATCAACCTGCGATTAAAAAAAAGAAATGACATTATTCGGCATCGGTGCCTCTGATGACTGGGAGCTGTGAACCTGTGGAGAGAATGAGTACAGTGCACGTTACAGTACAGAGATAAGGCTAGCATTAGTACCCCAGGCTTATGCTACTCCACTGCAGCATGAGTAACGACCAGAGACAGCGCCTCTCCAGTAGACCAGATAAGTGCGATCGGCACATTGAACGGAGACCCAAGCGTGAGAAGTGCCAGAGGTTTCCCTATCGGCCGCGGGTTGAAAGGAGAATTAGTGACGCGAAGTATCGAAAGCGGTGTACAGTTCAAGACGCATTAAAGGCCGGGGAATGAAAGCGGAGCGGAGAGACGGTCTTGGACAGAGGAGTGGGCTTCAGGCTGAGTGAGAAGAACGAAGTCCAGATTGTAAAGGATCAAGTGGAGAATGCTGAGAAAGGAATGCAGGGGACCTGTGATGGATAACTTGCTGGAGATTTTTGGAGAGGCTGTGTGAGGGGAGGTGTAAGGCGGGCCAGTTGGAAAATGAGACAGAGGGAAAGCAAGTGAAAAAAGGTATGAGCTCATAATAAAGCAAAGGGTATGAGAGTGGCGAAAAGTGCAATTACAAAAGATGAGGGAGCATGGGAACTCAAAGGTAGGTGGTGTCTTTTGGGGCTTGGAGTATGAAGCTGACAATAGAATCACAGAGATGTACAGTTAGGAACAAAGGAGTGAGAAACAATGACCTTATCAAAGATTCAAAAATAGAGAGAAAGAATGCAACAAGACTGAATATTAATCATTTTCATGGTGAACAAAAGGGAAAAGTCATTGATTGAAAGTGACGATGACTGGAGTAGAGTGGGTTGGGTGGGGGGTTAGGAGGACCCAAAAGGGATGATAAAGTAGAAGACAACAAATGAGGATCGTTAGCCTTTAGATTGGACTGAAATCAGTAGCGGTTTGTTGGCTGGCTTAAAATAGAGTATGAACACGTACCATTAAGTCGATGATTACTCTCAACCTGTTTCCGATACATTCCTTGTTTATAAATCAATAAGTTAATCAGCTGAATAATCAATACCAATAGGTATAGCTTCCCAATTTTATTTTGGGATAGCATTTTCCTTCATTCATACATCACAAAATTGTTTAGCATTTGTTTATATCAACAGGTTATCTGAACTTTGGGATACATTTAGCCTGCACTATGTTTGTGGAAAATATCCATTAACCTGAAGTGTGCAAATCAGGATGTTTAATGCTCATAAGAAAGTTTTCACCAAACTGACATTCGTTTGCTAGACTTTATTGTGTGTTTTTCAAAGTTAGTGCGCCATACCGTTAATGGAGGGATTTAAGTGCCAACTTGACACTTTTTGATTAGTTGCTAATGGGTTCTTGAATTATTTGGTGCGTTGGTTAATTAAGCAAAATAAAGGAAAACAGTTGGGACTAATAGTCGATTCAAAGTTAAGATTTCATCCTCCCCCATTCCCAGCTCACCAGCCGCCACTGAAGTTATGAGGACTGGGATTAGAGAAGAACAGAATGACAAGGTGAGAACGTGATGAGAAACGGGGGGATCGTTTGGCAGGCTCTGCTGTGTGTATTAAGGAAAGTAACCAGGGTTGTGGTGGAGAGTTGCAGCCAGAGAGAGTGCCAAGAATACAAAAAATAGTCCACAGGTGAAGCCAATAGTGGAGAAAGTGAAAGGAACTGGTCAGCACACTGACCGGGAGAGCAATCAAAGGGACGAAGCTCTGAGAGGACAGAGAAGGTACAGGTGCGTTTGCGGCAGAATGGGACAACACAGAGTGCACGGGGTAGTATATTAAGAGGCATAGATAAATGAGAATGAGAGGGAGCAGCAGAGACTGTGGTCTGGATTCAATCAACATTTATCCTTAACCTTTTTCTTCACGAGTTTGCAGAGTTAAGCTTGCTGATTGTTGAGCTCACTAAATTGTATTGGTTAAGATAAAACCTAAAATTTGTATTTAATTATGAGTCAAAGGACAAACGGTGATTGAATCCAGGCCTGTATGGAATAAAACATTTCCAAATGACATCCAGCTTGAGGGTATGACAATAGGAATATATTAATGTTTAAATAGGGGTATGAACAAAGCTGAGAAGTCAGAAAGTGACTGTAGATATCATCTAAAAAGATAACTGAAGAAGAAGAAGGAGGGACAGGAGAAAGTAAATCAATTTGACAAGGAAATGACCCAGGGGACCAGATGTCTGATTATAAGGAGAAAAAGAGGTGACTTCAATAGCATGGGACCACAGATTGGGTAAAGTAGGAAGGAGACACGCAATACAGCAAGAGCCAGACAGCAGTAGACCAGAGCCCATTTGTAAAACAGCATCTCAGAGTAGGAGTGCTGATGTAGGATCATTTTCCCCCTGTCCATATCCAAACCATATTCATTATGACTTAAAATCGCACCGCAACTCTGAGATGCTTTAAACATACAGGCCCAGTTCCAAATGACAAGGGCAGTGAGGACAGTCATGAAAGGGCTCAATAAGTGTTCAATTGGGTTGTGATCTGGCAACTGAGATGGCCATGGCATATTGTTTACATCGCTTTCATGCTCATCAAACCATTCAGTGACCACTTGCCCTCTGGATGGGGGCATTGCCATCCTGGAAGAGACAACTCCCATCAGGATAGAAATGCTTCACCATAGGATGATGGTGATCACTCAGAATGGCTTTGTATTTATTGGTGTTTACCTTGCCCTCGAAGGGAGGATCTAAACCATGCCAGGAAAATGCAACCCCACACC
This sequence comes from Aldrovandia affinis, assembly GCA_029706075.1. Classification (NCBI taxonomy): domain Eukaryota; kingdom Metazoa; phylum Chordata; class Actinopteri; order Notacanthiformes; family Halosauridae; genus Aldrovandia; species Aldrovandia affinis. The sequence continues at coordinate 797,323 of JAINUG010000100.1, forward strand.
ATAACAGTTGAGGGAACCCTTAATTTACTCAAGTGTTTCATTTATTTGGCTGTTAAAACTAGTTTTCCACAACACACACCATCTAATTGATATATAATTGATAGTAAGGTGTAACCCCTGATGAACATTATCAGGCTGGTTATACTATTTTTGAAAAGTGCGTAATAGCCTGTCAACTCTGCTAATGAGCACCTCTTAAAAAATTATTACCAATTCAAAATTTGTAATAAAGTTGATCAAATAAGTGTCATTGTATGGGGAATCTAAATATGCAATGTCCCCCACATATATCCAATGGACATTGTGGAATGGAATTTTCTAGGTCACAATTTAGTGCCCATGAGGAATTTGCCTTAGCCTCATCCTCCAACACTTCCAACAGGCCAGTTGTTGTGAAACTTTGTTGTATAACATATCAGCTTCACAATGACACATGCAAGTTCACTGAAGATACTGTAATGTTGTCACACCATACCTTGGAGGGTTACTTGCAATATCTAGAAGACAGAGATAGTTCATCTTATGCGTGGAAAGCTTTATGCGATATAGGAGATTATTGTCCAAGGAAACCACTTTTTGGTTATTATCTGCCGTATGTCAATGTACTCTGCCAAATGTAAAAAACTGAGTCTGGTAGCAAAAAATATGACAGTTTATATGCTGTTAAACAGTTCCTATTGTCACAGAGTCTTGGAATAAAAACAAAAGTTCATTCTCTTGAAAAATATCTCTTCCAAAAGACGAGGAAGGAATGGGCAGAGATACTGTCACAAAAAGGAACATGTGGATCCAATTCTTGCTGTAAATTAAAACATTATGCTGTGGTCAGGAAATTTTTACGAAGAAGTGGACACTCCACTCGCTGGATGAGCCAATGTAATTTAAGATTCCACTAGATTGGTCTGTAAGGCGGAAACTATGTTTTGTAAACATAACAAAAATTATTTCTGCCAAATCCCATGAAGTAAGCCGCTATGCTCAGACATGCTATCTTCTCTTCCTAATACCAATCCAAGTTCACGCATGTCACCCCTCCACTTACTTCTCTACACTGGCTCCCTGTCACAGCATGCATCAAATTTAAATCACTGATGCTGGCCTATCAAGCTGCTAGAAGAACTGCTCCCTCCTACCTCCAGACACTCATCACACCCTACACCCCAGCCAGACCCCTCCGCTCTGCCTCCTCTGGCAAACCGACTGTCCCATCCCTCCGGGCGCCCGGCAGCCGCTCCTCGCGGTCTTGCCTCCCTCGGTGGTGGAACAATCTTCCACACTCAGTCAGGACCGCAGAATCACTGGCCATGTTCTACCCACCGCTTCAGACTCCACTACCACTGACTCTGTACAATTAAGTAATTGTCATCACCACTGCTTACATGTTTAATACTGCATTTTGTAATATGTGTCTATGTTTAAGACTGTCTAAAAAATATATATATATATTTTAATCTACTAACCTTTTCCTCTGGATTAGAGCTTAGAGAGTCTGCTAAATGCCTAAAATGTAAATGTAAATGTAAAATGAAGATGCAGAGACCTGATTGTCGTATGTTCCAGGGGCATTTACATTGATATTTGAGATTTTTGGCCAAAAACAATAACAATTGGACTTATCATGGAAAACTGTATGTGAAACACTTCCATTATTTTCTTTTATTTAGACAATTGCTTTTAATATTAGATTTGAAATACACTGTTCACTACACGGTAAAGTCAAGGGGGCCTCAAACAGTGAAGAAATTCATATATAGCCTGGACATTGCAGGTTTATACCTGGGCAGTAATTAATCAAATAAATAATGACAATGGATTGCATTTATATAGTGCCTTCCAAGGAACTCAAAGCACTTTACAACGAAGGGAGGAAACTCACCTCTACAACCAACACTGTGTAGCACCCTGGGTGCCGTTTTGCACCAGAATGCTCACCACACATTAGCTATGGTGGAGAGGGAGGGAATTATTGAGTCAATAAAACAGGGGTATGATTAGGTTGGAGCCATGTTGTAAGTTTTTCCAGGACATTAGGGAACCCCCTACTCTATGCAATAAGTGACATGGAATCTTTAATAAGCAGTCAGGAGCTTAGTTTAACATCTCCTCCGAAAGATAGTGTCTCCGACAGCACATTGGGGTTTATTTGGTCCAGGAGGAAGACCGTCCCCTACTAGCCCATCAATTTGACCTCAGGCAGCAGCTTAGTTTTCCCAGGAGGTCTCCCATCCAAGTACTAACTAAGCACACCTGCTTAGTTTCAGTCGTTTGGCAGGAGCAGGGTAAATGATGATATGGCTGCTGGCTGCAATTAACTGACTATGACGTCAGTTATGGAAGTCATAGGTTCAGGTCAGCTAGGGTTTCCTGAGTTACCTCTGCATTTGCTCCTCCCAACAACATGCCAGGCAACCAGTTGCTATCGGTGAGACATACACTTCTCCGATGATCGACGCAAGCTCTCCTGTAATACTATGTGGCCTGTAGTGTGGAAAGGAGTCACCGGCATGTGGGCGAGTGCATTGGAGGAGAGCATGTGCAAACTTCAGCTGCAGTGCTCCTTGTGTGAGTGTAGGTGGCATAACAGTGACTTGGGAAGTATCATTTATGAGAAAAAATTTGGGAAAATGTTTAAAAAATTGTTTGTAAAAAAAAAATATATATATATTTTTTTAATTACTAAAATAATTATAGTTTCCTTACAATTATGAGACCTGAAAAATGTTTAGAGTTTGGCATGGTAACCTACAGTGCATAGTTACTATATCAATTATGTTTCTGTGCAATGAATGATGTCATAGTACTGTTTACCCAATCGAACGTGTTTGATGAGGCCCCCTGGTAGGTCCCCTCTGTATTTTCTTTTGGTTTACTTAATACCCTAAACTGATTCTGCAATGAGCATGTGAGTAAATATAACAATATCCTATTCAATTTAAAATTATTTATGTTGGAAGGACATGTTATGAATGTGTATTGATTGTATAGCAATGAAAAGAAAACAATAATAATCTAATAAAAAAAGCAACAACAGCATTGATGATGATAATAATAATAATAATAATTATTATTATTATTATTATAATAGTTGTTAATAAAAAATAATAGTGAAAATATTACATAGCAATTTTCAAGGGTCACTTGTCTCTCCAGCTCTGGCAGGTAGCTACAAATGTAAACATAACCTTTCTTCTCCCAGTATTTGTTGATTTTCATGCAGGCTCACAAAGCTTGGGTATATTATTTTGAATATGGAAAATAAATAATTTATTTGTATTTGTCTTGTTTCATGAGAAATGCAGCTGTCTCATTCTGCTGTTGGTTGCACATGAGAGCACGGCCTCTGGGTAGCGAAGTCTGCCGGTGTTTGCCGTTCTCTATCACCAAGCCATGCTCACTGAGTCTGTACTTTGTCAATGTTTTTCTGTGTTTTTAATTTTTCACTGTGGTCACACAGTCTGCCGTAGTGTTTTCTTGTTAATACACCACACTATATGTTAGGAACATCTTCTTATTACATGAACCATGACATTTTTGTTAACTTTGACAATATATACACCCATTGGGTAATTTCAAATCCATATATCAGGCTATTACGAGGCAGACATGCCTGATTTTGAAATATGCTCAGACTAAGCCAAAACATGATGGACAGGCAAAGTAGTCTAAGCATGAATCTTGTTGAGGGACACCATAAATCCAGCTCACTTTCTTTTATGTGGCCCATAAATAAAATTCTCCAAACATTTCCAGGCAGAGCTCCTATGGTCATTTCGGGAAAGAATCTACAAAAACGGGCACGCATGGAGCATAGCTGTAGTTTTATTTCTTATGCTTGGAGGAGCACGACTTTGGAAAACTTTTCTCAAAACAATTTCACTCCATGTGAAAATATGGCATTCAAATTTCAACTATATCAAATTTCATACCTCTGCCACACTTTTATTTTGACCAATTTCTATCCTAGATTTTCTCACAAGTTGCCATTTACAACAGTATTTATAGGCCTGTCACATCACTGCAACGTCCTTCATGTATTTGTGAGAGTACAGAAAAGAACATGTTCTCCTCTGAAGCGCATGCTACCAGCTGCTACGTGCTTTTACTTCCTTCCGTGGGCGATGCTATTCCTAATTATGTGCCACCCTGCAGGGCTCCCACTCACAGTTCCCACCATCAGGATCTGGATTTAATACCAGACCATAGTGCACCACTCAACATCCCCACATTGTTGTCATATTGCCCTCTTGTATCTAAAACTGCTCAATACAAGGTACCAGCAGTGCAATGCCAAAAGATGAGTTTGTCACTCGTGGGTGTCTCTGGTGTTTTGTCACAAATGCCCCTGCAGATTCAGTAATGTTTTATTAATGAAATTAAAACCCTCTTTAGAAAAAAACTGCTCATAGAGCTACAACACAGAAGCAAATGGTTAACACTGAGCAAGCCATAAGCAGCACATGAGGAAGCAATCGGAAACTGTCTGAAGCATTAAGCGTTTGATGATCAGATAATGGCGAATGCTCTAGAGGGTCTGAGCTATAATTCAACCCGTTTTCACTGCTGTCCCCAGGAGAGAGCAAGCAGTAATGCGGCTGCAATCAAGCCAAGGGGCAAAAAGAACTGTTGTTTGCAATTATCTGTCCCTCCTCCATCTGCAAATGCAGACGAATTGTGGAATTGCAATAGCCAGTTCTGTACAACACTACAAAAGGAATGATCGCAACTGATTTGTCTAAACACAAATCCGCTTTTGGCCATTCCAGAAAGTCATGGCCAGGTGTGTTTGGTGAACTTTCAAGCTCTGTATATTTGTAGCCTTTCACATTTTATTAGATAAACGTGTGTTGTTCAGTTGTAGCCATAAAGCAAATTAAAAAATGTGCAACGTCCTAATTTTGTTCTCTGCACAAAATTGTTTTAGAATCAGTGCTGCTGGAGTAAATTTGTATTTTTTCAGAACGATTTGCCCACAAACATTCAGATCATTGTAGAATAATAGTCATCCAATTCCTTCAAAACTCAAAACAGAAATTTTGTAAGTGGGAAAAAAAGACTGAATGCATAAAGGGCAATATTCTTACTTACTTTAAGCTATTGACAAAGATGTGTTTCCCTCATCCATTGCTTTGAATGTTGTCATAGAAGGCACTCAAACCTGGGCTCAGAAATACATTTAAGGGACTTATTTTTTACACAGTTACACAGTGTTTTTTGTTTAATTTAATCTGAAATGAATGAAAAGAAGGGTTTAAATGTTTTTGAAAGTTTAAGCCAAAACCACACACGGTGTAATTAGAAATGTAGAAAAAAACCTTCAGTGTAGCTGTGTAGCATTCCTGTGTCTCGTATAATTACCTTGCAACAGAACACATTCATTATTCATCGCTAAGTTACCATCCAACACATCATTGCTGTCTGTTTGAAACAAAATAAATAGAAGTGTGGGCACCACTGATTTGCTTTTCAGCTTTCAAAGTAATGCTGAGGAATAGCAGAAGCAAATCACTCCATTTTTTGATCAGTGAAGCACCCGATAGAGATCTGACCATTGTTGGTAAAAAATTTTTTTATTAAAAGGGTAGAGATTTGCCCTCTTTTAAGTAGGAAGGAGGGACCCCGGCCCCTTTTTATGCAAGTAGAACTTACATATAGGTATGGATTTTAAAAAGTGGCTTGTGGAATTGCATTCCGTTTGATTTTTAATTTTGTTTTGACAATATTCTTGGACATTTTACTGCATTCAGTGGGAGTTTCGCAAGTATTATACTCCTTGCTAAGGTTTGACCAATCCACCCTTAGGTTTCATAAGCAGCTCTGAAGATCAGTGGGACATCCCCTTGAGAAAAACAAAATCCTTGCACAAATCACCATCATTTTACTATCAGGGGCCTGGATAATGTTTCAGTCGCACAGATGTTTGTCAGTGCATGCTCATCAGAGCGTGAATTTCTAGCCCCTGCTTTGACAGCAAAATAACCAAGACTCATGCCAGAAGTGGTGTACAGGAGTTGTTTGTCTATTTATTGTAGCATAATAAATAATTCTCTGACACACCTGCCAAGAGCAACTTGGATGTGCAAAGACTATGAGCATTGTCCTTGAAGATTTTCTGTCATGCACAAAGTAAAGCGCATTAATGGATTTATAGATTTAAGCAGTACTAAAGACCAACTTCACTCAAAAATCTAAATTGTATATCTTGTATATCCTTTCATAATCTGACAAACATAAAATCACTGGACACAATTTTGAGGCAGCCAAGAATTTGTACTGCCAATTGAGTGTTTCTCACAAATGAAATAATTTGAGACAGGGAAGAGATACAAAAATGCATTGTGGGAGATTGTAGTTTCAATGAGCTGAAAAGGAAGTTGCAGAGAAAAAAATATTGGTGTTAGTTTTAGCTTGAATAATTCTTATATTTACAAGAATATGGTTATAGCATTGCAATTATACTACAATAAGGACAAAGGATAACACATTATACTGGAAAAATAGGTAAACTTGACCAATATTGATAAATATAAGCTGTTTTGTAAAGTTTGAAAACTTTTGTGGCTGGGAGGGTGCATTTCATCTGAGAGGCAAAACTGAAAAGTGAATGCACATGAAGAAATGGTTGAAAATCTCTTAGAGTAGGCTATGAACCACTTGAAAAACCTTGCAACAGTAATAAATGTTTTATCAGGCCTGGGAGTCAGTCTGTCAACCCCCGTTTCCCTTACTATAGCCCCCTTTATTGTGGTGAGGAGACAAGGCACAACAAAGGAAGTCGTGATAAGATTGTGGTGTTTGTGGGGCACAAGATAAGACGTTGAGTGGAGACGGAACTGGGTTGGGAGCTTGTGGACAGGCAGCACAGCAGCAACAATGAAGACATGGGTGGGGGTGTGGGGGGGGGATTCATAAGCCAAAGATAAGGGAAAGATAAGCCAGATGCAGGACTGTCAGAAACATTCACTGCAGTTTAGGGCATGAAAAGGGTAACAGCTTACAGTATGTCCTTTTCCATGGCTCTTGTTATAAACGTTTATCTCAGAGGGAACCCAGCGGAGTTCTGTTTCCACTAGACATGGAGAGATCATAAAGTTAACTATTAATTTAAAAAGAAAATCTCTGACATCCCACTTAACATTCTATCCATGAAAGAAATATACCTAAGCTTCAGCATATTAAGACAATATTATTTAATCATAGCTAATTTACACAGTTTTTCCATATCAGGCTCTCATTTCTCTCCTAACTCTACTTCCCCCTTCGGTAGATTCTGCTAATATCTCTCGTGAATAATTTGCCACCCTTTTCCGTGCGCGCGCTGGAAACAAATAAACATGACAGACACAGCAAGAAGGGATGTTTGCCGTGTAGAACGTTGTGCGTTCTCTGTGAAATGTGACACATTACAGACTTCAGTCACAGTACCGAAACCAGAAGTCGTTGTTTTCTGTGGGAGAGAGACAAAATGAGACAAGCCTGCTCAGTGATACTACACCAGAGAATTCACTGGGAACGTCTCCATCGGCACCGCATCAGTGGTGTGAAAAGCGGAAATAAGAAGCCGGTCACACTCAGATTGTAGCCTCTCCTTAGCGTCACCCAAGAAAACATATCAGCTGGGTAGTTTATGAATGATGGCAGTTCAGATTTTGGGATATACCAAACTCTCTCTATATATATATATATATATATATAACATTGCCCTTGGGGCAATGGAGCTGTGTATGTCCCTGACTCTTAGTCAGCCTAAAATGTGATTGGAAACCGCAACGTTACTTCATCCAGTTGCATCCACTTAGATGCTTTCTTTCCCTGTGAGAAACCCTCCCAGGTGGCGTGATTTGAAAGCCTTGAACCCACGGTTGTCTCTCTCTGTCGCTATTCGCAGCGGTGAGTTTGAGCGGCAACTGTGTTCCTAGCATGGGTCCCAATGGAAGACAGAGGTCAAGTTACTGAAACGTTAGACAACAATGCTGGCACACAGCACTTGGACATTGAGTAGAGGAAAACGGAGAGGTTTCATTCGGGTATTCATCAGGTTGTATTATGTAATGGTTGAGCCTACAATACCCTTCAGCCAGTGGGAAAGAATAAAACAAATATCTTGTATTAAGCCGTGATTGATGCCAATCGTATTATCTCATTTCAATCCATTTGTGCTCCAGGTGCGTCTGAGAAGACCTGTGTACTAAGAGCCTGTGGGAGGGAGGGAGGGAGAGAGGGAAAGAGAGAGGGAGGGAGGGAGGGAGAGCGAGAGAGAGCGAGAGAGAGAGAGCCCAGACCTCTAATAAATTCAAAGCTCTGCAAGCAACAAGCTAACCAGAGACAAGAACCACCTGGACCAACTTGTCCGAAGGCTTACGGATTCAAGCCAAACTGGAACCAGTACGCCCCAGATCCAAACCATAAACACAGAGATTTCCTAAATCAACAACTGAAAAATCGAATTTGCCTTTAAAAACAAACACACTGAAGACAAATGAAGTAAAATTACAAAGGAAATTTGAATTCTGTCCGGCCCTAAGCAGAAACATTAAATTGGCAGGATACCTAGAAATAAAAAAAGAAAGACAAATTTGAACAAAGTGCAGACACAGTGACCATAGCCGATAAAAAGGGCCAACACAAAACAATCCCGGTCTACAAGGAAGGGAAGAGTGACTGCTGCAGTCAACAGTAGGGGACTTTCTGTTATCCTGCTAAAACTACACAAACATAGGGGAGGTATATTTTCCATAATTTGAAAATAAAATATTTCATTGTAATGTCCTGTCAGACAGTCAAATCACTTTTGGACTTCAGACCTGGCAGCCAGACACTACTGCCTTAGGGACAGAGGGAGGATATCCCAGAGAAACAGCACCAATATTTCTGTCCATTGAAAGAGAGGGACAAGACAAGTGATGGGGGGGGGTTTATTTATTATTATTTTTTCATTGTATAATAACCTTTCTTATCCTTGCTTTGGCAGTATTGTACATTGTGAAGACGAGGCAATAAAGCATATTTTGAATTTGAATCAGATAGAGGGAGACATGAAAACAGAATGATAATCAGAATCATGCTTTCTACTAACTGCAAATACAAACAAAAAACACTTTAGTCCACCGCAGGAATGTCCTCCCCCATGCATGGTTTCAATAGTGTCTGCGATCCTGGACACTGGTGGTCTGGATGCCGGGCAGCCACCTCTACACCAGCACAGACCCTTCGGATAAACCACATCCCACCTCCACCGCCTCTCTCCGACACCATTCGCTCCCGTCTGACCCACTCAGAGCAAATCGGAGGGCTGGGAGTTGGGAGAGAGATGTGTGGGGATGGGAGGGAGGGGGGTAGAGGGGGTATGAGAGTGGGAGAGGCAGACACACACACACAGGCAGGCAGGCACACACACACACACGGGCGCGCGCACACACACACACACACACACACACACACACAAACCAAAGCCAACTGTTTTTCATAGATTGCCGATTAGCCAAAGAGATTACAGCTGGGGCCCGGTGTCAAATAAATAAGGTGAGAGGAGTAACACAACTCAAACACTTTGAAGGAGAGATCTGCTCCGCTTAAATGCCCCAGACCGCTTCAGTGGAGAGGGAGTCGTTGAGAGGGAAAGGAGCGCACACTAACTCAGACAGATAGCAACAGGGAGAAGCAGACAGAGAGAGAGGAGCAACTTCAAACACACAAAAACGAACCCACAAACTCCACCAGGGATTACATTCTTTTTTCCTTTTATTTTCCCACCCTTTTTTAATGCGAAATAGACAGTGCGTCTCTTTTCTTTCGTCTCTGGGAAGTAGCAGAGGTCGGCTGTTGGATTTTTTTCCGCCTCAGAAATTCGGCGTGAGACAGATGAAGAAGTGAGAGCCCGGTGGAGGTGTTCCGAGTTACCCGCGCCTGTGGACTCCGTTCAGAACAGGAGGGGATAAAAAGCAGCGGTGGTTTCGTCTGCCGCGGACGGTTGGGGGTCTGCCTCCCACGCTCTCCCCTTTTCCTCCCCAGCCCTCCAGCATGGTCCTACCCGTAAGGCTCTTCCTGGTCCTCGAAGCTCGGTTACCATGTGGAAATGGAAATTGACTAAGGGCGCCTCGGCCTGGACTCACCTGTCCCTGCTCCCGCTCCTGCTGGCACTGCTGCTGGCCTCCGCGCTGCCCGCCGCCTGTCGCGATGCCCGCCCGGCCGCCGCCGCCGCCGCCGCCGCCGCACGCTCGCCCCGGGTCACTAACTCCACCGCAGTCGTCGGGCGGCACGCACGCAGCTACAACCACCTCCAGGGTGACGTGCGGCGGAGGAAGCTCTTCTCCTTCCAGAAATTCTTTCTCAGGATTGATAAAAATGGAAAAGTCAATGGCACCAAGAGCAGGGACGACCCCTTCAGTAAGTAACCGAAATAATTCATTCTTCCGTTCTTGACCGGTAGAAGACTCATTGTTTTGATTGTTTTGCATTGAACATAATAGTGCTTAGAACAGATAGTGTGCCTTTTATTTATTATTTCGCCTGCGAACCTAGAATAACAAGAACATAGCAAGTATTATATCAGGAAACAGTTTCTGTATTCTGTGATTTTATATGTATATATTAGCCTTCCAAGCCTCTGACTTTGACTTTGTGCAGACCAATTGTGCAGTGTTACTAATAACACATTTAAAAACATTGAAATGTCATCAAATAGGCAGAGGCAGAAAGCATACATTTTGCAATAGTTGCATGTGTTATTATTATTACCATTATTATTATTATTATTCCCCAAGTAATTTGGGGGGCAGAGAGAGCAGACTAGAGGTGCCCATCCAATTTCTTCAGTCACTGCACAATGAGTGTCTTTGTGATTACTCTGAGTGTGATCAGTTGAGTGTTCTCTCCATGCGTGTGACTGTGACTGTTTCAGCCCTCCTGCCTATGAAAAGTTATATCCCCTTCCCTCAGCTGGTATGGCTTTAAAACACTACGTTTGGCAGGCTAATTTTACTCTGCCCCCACGCCGCAAACCTGCCATAGCCGAGCGTGAGCACAGGGCACCTTGCACACTTCCGAAAAAGCACCAGGCGCTTTTCCATAAGAGCCTTGCATGCACATGGCCATTAATCAAAAAAGTTTTTCATATGGAGCCCATGTGCAGGGGTCTAGCATCAGACAAGGGAAGCTATGCTAGATACCGTCTTAGGAATTTCAATTAACCATCTTTCCTCTTTCTTTGATGGTTTCGTTTCCTTGCTCTCCATTCCTTGTTTCATTAAGTATTTAAATGAGGACGAGTAAAATGTGATTTTTTTAGGTTTCAGAATTTCAAAACAAAACGGATTCTCCTTTAATGGAAATAAAAGGTTTCATCCTTCATGTTGATAGTTACCCCTAAACAACTATTTTGAGGACATAACCCTGGCTTGATGTGAATATTTGGCACAGTTGAGATTAGCTAGCATCTTTCCTGAAATACGTCAATGTACAGGCAAGACTTTAGATCATATATTTTTGGTGATTTACACATCTATGTTTAAGCAAAGGGATTTCCCCCCCAACATTTGATCCATATTCTATTCCTCTAGATTGCTGTTCACAGGTTTCCAACATAAAGGATTTGCCAATAAATTCACGGACAGTTAGAAATTGATTTTTGAAGACATACATTCAAAATCTTGATCGCTGTTTCAAATGCATCTTTGTCTTTAGAATAGTCCAAGAATAAATATTTATTAGCCAACATGGATGAAAACTATCAGACCTAAAAATACAGTTTCTGCCTTGCAACATTATTTTTAGTTATTGATAATGCTATTGTAATGGGATAGCTGTAATTTTTGTGTATTGATTTAAAGTAACTGCCTCGTGTGTGATGAACTGCATTCTCACTGGGAGAGTGAGTGAGTTTATTTTCAGCTGGTTCCAGTTAAGCAGTGTGTTACTGTGTTCTCTGAACGAGCACTGAATGTTACAGCCCCCAAACCCAAATGAAGGCACTTTGCCACAGCCTGAAGATAGTGTGCAGAAATGTTTGGCAATCGTGTTTAATGGGATTGTAAATAAGAAGTTTAAAACTATCTTTCTGTAATGAGAACCTAGTACATGTGGATTGACCTTTTTGATGTATTATATATTCATAAACACTGGCGGTATATATTTTTATATGTTCTATAAAAGACGGCTTTTGTTGCAGGGTAACATTTCTCTTAATAGCACACTGTTTATTTATTCAACGCTGTGATACATTTACCACTGTCCTGTTCAAACAATCAACACAATGATTGTGATTTTTGTAGAGGATATAAAAAACCTTGTTCGGCTACGTTTGCCTTTCAGTATTGACCTATTCAGTGGTAAACAGTACAGATAACCCCAATTGTAATCCAGGAAAGAGGGGAATGATTCTCCAGTTAATGTGATGTTCAGAGATTGTTGCTGTGTCTTGGTACATCAAGGGGAAACGGATTTGGCACATTCTCCTTCATATTTCCTTAGTTTCCCATTTATGTGGTTTAAAACACCCGTAGCAGACTTTGCAATTATGCTTAGCTGTTTAATCCACTCTGATTTCTTATAGCCTCCTTCTCCTACTGTCTAGATTAACAAACTATCTAGATAAATGGTAAATGTCCATTTCAATATTCTCAGTTTTGTTGATACTGATATATCAATAAATTGTGATTCAAATTTCCTGTCAATTCCCCTTCTTTCAGTTCCAGTTAGGAACTAGGTATCTAGCTGTATCACAACAGTTAGCTTGGGGAAAATCTACAGTGCTCAAGTAGAATATATTCAAGTGAAATAGTTTACCGCTCTTACACGAGTGGTTAAATATGGCTACTTGGCCATAGCATTGCCATGGGAGGGAGGGTTTCAGTCACCACGCGTTGTGACTGCTCTGGTATTTTGGGTGTCCACTGTCTGCTACAACAGTTGTAGTTAAGTTGTGGTCTAGTAGTTTACAGAGTTAGATACATAAAGTGTGTGCCCCCTTGAGCTGGCAGTGTTTGTTGCACTGCACTGCATTTCTGATTGGTCATTTCAAATTGGAGAATAAAGAAAAGTTAAAAAGGTAGCTTTTTATCAAATCAAATCAAATCAAATTTATTTGTATAGCGCTTTTCACAATAGAATTGTCACAAAACGTTTAACAGAGGAGGAACCCAGGCCTAGACCCCCCCCAAAAGCAAGCCTAAAGGCAACATTTATAAGTATACATTTATAAGTATTTCTGCGGGTGTTCACTAGCTAGCTTGAGTTTCTACAATTCGACTAAATACACAGGCATTTTTAACAATGCCTTCCAGCCTATGTAAATGTATAATCACTTGCAGCCAGAAATTTGGACTGTATTACTGAGTGGGATAATAGAGGAAGCAATAAAAATTAAGTTTGAACATCAGGTCTGTTCTGAAATATTACAGCACAGGAAGACGGCAAAATTTCCTGACATTTCAAATACATTTTCCTGCTCCTGTACCTAGATGGCAGCGCTTTTAAGTGCATGACACGGCATGAAATCCATCTGAACTTTTAAAAACCTGACTCATGAATTGTGTCGTAGGAAACAGCTCATGCTACTATCTTACTGTCTGTTGAGACAGCTGACAGACTCTTTGACCACAATAGACCACCACAGATATGTTAATAAGGGTCTAAAGAATGCAATGTTGTAGGAAAATTCAAAACCCAAAGTAACAAATACATGCATTAAAGGTGGTTTTGCATAATGCAATGTGAAAAGTTTTGGAATTTAGGCAGCATTAGTCTGTAGTGACCAGTATCAACATAAAAACTTCATCATCAACCTTCAGCATGTTTGGAACTGAGAGAGAGAGAGAGAGAGATTGGGGGGCGTACGAGAACGAATGATGCACAGCCTCACTAGCTTCTGTGATGCTCATTTTGGTGTGCTAAGCCATTTTGGAGGGTGGGGTTTACAAAGCAGAGACAGCAGATGGAGGACTCGGTGCCAACAGAACTTGTCAGTATTTGACTTAATGCTACCCTTGTCAAAAAGGAGGAAATCAATAGGATGTATATGAGAGAAGAGTCAGTATCCTCTCTGAGGCAAGCAGTCTCAAAGTCTCAAAGATCAAAGTCCAATTTAAAAGTTAACTATAGCTGTCCCTCATCCGTGCTTGGACTGTTACGGTAATTCCTATTTATCCTGCGTTTGTGTTCATGGTGGGGAATTGACTCTAATTGCTGATCGGTACATTAGCTGCCCCTGGCTTCCGAGAAACACATTTCTATCAAGTAACACATTTCATGCAGACATTTATGAACTCCCAGAATATAAATTCATAGTCCCATAACCCTTATAGCTTGTGGTTCTTACTTCTGACATGTACTTCTACTCACAGAGTACATGGCAAGCCCTGCTGTGTTCATTGCTCAAAACAAGGTTGTTCTTTTGTTTCTACAAGGACTGTTGTAGTCGTTAACTCAGGAAACCAGTCGTTGACCAGTCAGTTATCAGCTGAATCTGATTTTATGGATCCGATGAAAACTGTAGACCACCATCAGTTGAGGAAAAGCAAGAGCATGGAATTTGTGTATTTGTGGGTGCATGTGTGTGAATTGCTGCCACTTGATAAAAATCTTCACCCTCAAGTCAGCATATTTGCATGGAAAAAGAGATAAACCAGTGCATAAGTTTCTGAGAAACATTTGCAATGCCATGATGACAAGTCATCGAGTGTGATAAATGATCACACTTTTTGTGCATCGTGTTACTGGGGATGACACTTTAACAGAATTGCAGTATTTTTATTGCTCTTTTAAACAAAGCCTTTCTGGAATAGATCTGGCTGGCTCTTATCTTTGGTCTGTTTTCAGCACTTGTGTTCCCCTTTTTTTGTATTGTTCTGCTCACTTGAAGAACAGCTTGAAACCATAGTCCGTTCTTAATTTGATTTGCATACACAGGCACTCGTAGAATGGCCCTGCACAAAAACAAAAAATCATATGCATAGTTTATCCTGGTCTGAGGGCCTGGAGTTGCTCCCATACTTCCCTCTTGCAGCCCTCATAAGCTTTGCTGTAAGTTGAATTAAAAAGAAGACCAATTTATGCACAATTTAAAGTCCAAACTTGTGTCCGGGAATCCATCTGCTCAAGATCACTTTACTGTCAAATTGTTTAAAAAAGACACTGCTCCACCCAGCTGAAAGAAACAAGGGTTGCAAGTGCAGGGTACTGCAAACGCTGATCCTAAAGTATGATACATTTGATTTCGATTTAGCTGCTGCCCAGTTAATATACATCCTGCATATACATTTTGCATTTATCAAACCCCAAACATATACAGCGATCTCCAATGTCTCTAAAACGTAACAATAATAATGTGATTTATAGTACGATAACAGCAAAAGGAATATACAGTTGTCAGCATTATTATCACAGAAGATGGGTTTTTCATTACCCTCTGCAACCACAGAACTTGTAGTGTAAATGTAGTTTAAATAATTGTTAAAAAAGCTCAAGTCAAGGACGAAGCAAAATAAAAGTTTAGGTCAAACAGGAGTACCTGGAATTTGATTTAGATATAGCATTTCTGGACTTCTTGACATTGGCCAGTATTCAATAAATATAATAATAAATGCACACTTTTTTTCAGCGATCACCAACTTGTGTTCGTGAAGAAAGAAATGAACACATGCATTTATTTGTAAGGCAAAGATTTCAATCGAATGCTGATTGAATCCTGACCACTGATTTTTTGCCATTCACCCCAATAAAAAAAGACAAATTTAAGCATTCTAGTGTTGACTTTATCTTTAAGTTTAAGTGACACAGGGCAACAACATGTTGCATACAAGTATGTTTATATCACGTCTAGCGTGATAGAGAGTATTTAGCAGCTCTCTATCTGCGGTTCAGGGTTCAACTACCGGTTGGATTAAGAGGTCCACGGTGCACAATTTTTTCATTCATGTTGTCAGGTTTGTGGGCTGCACTTCAAACAGAGGTCGTGCCACTGTCAGTCTTTTCCTATTCACCCAATTTCGAACCGGTTTAATCTGGTTCTGTTTATTTAGGAGCACAGATAGCGCATGCCTATGCTCTCACCAAAACCTGCCTGGTTCAGGTTATAGTGCTAGAATTAATCGAATGACGCGCCATGGTCTTGTAGCAGGCAGTTTGTCAATTAGTGCTAGTTTGAATAATCAAAGATAAAGGGAATGTTGATCCATCATTGGTATAATTCACCCCCTATCTCTAGCCATTATATTAATGGTACAGGCAAAAGAAACAATGTAGTTTACTTCTAAGAAGATTCACTGGGAAAAATGCACTGAGACATTCCATAAAACATGTGATCATGTTTGGTTAGTACATTATTCAGTTTTTGAAATTACTTGAAATTACTCATGATAATGTATAATACATCTTTGAATAGCCAATTAAACTCAAAAGGAAAGCCATATGAGCGTGAGAACTTTAAAATAATATTTAGAACCCTGACTTTTCGAATAACTTATCAAATAACTTTATTTTTTTGTAAATGTTACCTTTTTATTGTCAGACATATTTGTTTTCACCGGAAGAAAATTATGTCCCGATTCAAGGCTGGTGAAATCTCTTCACCAAAAAACTGTTTCATGGGAAATAAATCATACCTTATATTCAATAGGTATTTTACATGTATTTCATAAATGTATGCATTCTTAAATGTTTAGTATATCTGTCTGATCACATACAACTATTTATTTCACCTGCCTTTTCTCTGTAAAGGAGCATTCGTGCAGGGATCACATTTTGTCAGGTTGTGTCACCAATTCGACACTAACCTGCAGATAACCCAATCAGAGTGGACATCCCTGAGATCTGTCAGTTGACAGGTAAATAGGTGCTCTCTCAGTATCCTGCTCTTTCTTCTGTCAGTGGTTGTTTGCACTAAGGTGCTCTGTTGCTTGTCAACTTAAAACAAATTGTGTAATAAGTTTAATGTACACATAAATATTGCTTGAATTTAGTGTCAAGATTTTCTTTTGGTTACACCTTACCATAGAGGAGCTTGTTTATGCACCTCATAAGACTACGAATAACGTGCATTATTTACATTACCAGCCCTTCATAAACATCTGCAATCACTTACTGTATTGCCACTTATGTCAAAGCATCGTAAATATGTTGAGCATGCTGTAAGATTAGAAGTGGGAAACATTTTTTTAATGACTATGAATGGCATAAAGCAATCAGTTGAATGTTAATTAATGGTTATCAATGCTATTATTTAGTCCCCAGTACAGCTCAATAATCCCCTATGTATGTTTGTGTGGGACACCTTAAAGAACTGAATTGATTAATTAATTAATATGCTAGGGACTGTCTTATCACTAGACATAAGAGTGTATGTCTGCTTCATCCATGTTCTGTTTCCATTACCACTGCTCTGCTTCATCCATGTCCTGTTTCCATTATCACTGCTTCATCCATGTCCTGGTTCCATTACCACTGCTTCATCCATGTTCTGTTTCCATTACCACTGCTCTGCTTCATCCATGTCCTGTTTCCATTATCACTGCTTCATCCATGTCCTGTTCCCATTATCACTGCTTCATCCATGTCCTGTTTCCATTATCACTGCTTCATCCATGTCCTGGTCCCATTATCACTGCTTCATCCATGTCCTGGTCCCATTATCACTGCTTCATCCACGTCCTGGTCCCATTATCACTGCTTCATCCATGTCCTGGTCCCATTATCACTGCTTCATCCATGTCCTGGTCCCATTATCACTGCTTCATCCATGTCCTGGTCCCATTATCACTGCTTCATCCATGTCCTGGTCCCATTATCACTGCTTCATCCACGTCCTGGTCCCATTATCACTGCTTCATCCATGTCCTGGTCCCATTATCACTGCTTCATGCGTGTCCTGTTTCCAGTATCACTGCTTCATCCATGTTCTGGTTCTATTACTACTGCTTCAGCCACAACCTATTCACTACCTCCTACAAAAAATCCCATTCACATCCCTCTCTCCACCTCCCAGCTGTTTGTTGTTTGGTATGGAGCATTAGTATTAAGTAGAGATGGAGTTGTGGAGTGATTCTCTCAAGCCTCCTCTCTTTTCTTTTCTTTACGGTGTGGAGCTTTTGGGAAGTGGGACCATATGTTTCCATGCACAACAACTCTAGATTCTGCCTATGAGCACGATACCCACAACATTTCATTATGATAACAGAGGCTTTAAGTTCTGATAACAGCCATGAATCTTTCGAATCTGTTCAGGCAATGGCGAAATGCTCAGTGTTAAATAAACTCTGATGGAGTAGGTCTGATCCTAATCGGTCTCGGTAAACTCTGTTAGAGTCCATTAGCATGGAACGTTTTGCTGTCTCCCTTTCCCGTTTCTCCCTCTGTTATTTCTCCAAGGCCGCATTGCCAATACAAACCAATTAAACGAGGTGCTTCCATGTGGTGATGGATGGCCGACACAAGGCTCCACACCGAATGCGTGTGTGCATGCGTGTGAGAAAGAGAGAGAGAGTGTGTGTGCACGCATGCACGTGTATGTTTATTCTCAGCAGTCATTCTTGCCATGCACTCACATAAGTTGCCATGTATTTTGACAGTATTTATAGTATTCTTTTGTGGTTCTCGTGGGAGTTCTCCGCTATACATACAATAAAAATGAGTTATGAGAGCCAGTAAGCAAAAGAACAAGGTTACCCTCAGTGTACCTTTCTGTATAACCTGACCTTAACATCTTCATGGACTCTCTCCTGTTTGAACCATATATAACAAAAACACATGGCCTCCATTTTTCACTCTGCTCTTGACAGCTCAGGTTGCGTGTTTTCTAACACACGCAGCGCAGAGCCCCGAATTGAATTTCATGCCATGTCTGTCATTTTACATATCTAAAAATGGGAGTAGCACATTTACCAGAAAATGTGTTATAGTCTTTATCTGCTTGTATGCTTTCCAATGTTTATTTGAATCATTAAGCTTTATAGTCTGGTGAGTTATTTAATAAGGTGTATATCAGGTATTTTTCAACACCAGGAATCAGCAGTCACTGAAATGTACAGAAAATATTTGGTAAGAATAAAAAGCCATTACACCTGCTTAGATGTATTACTAAGTTGGGAGAAATCAACATAGTGGCTTGATTAAATGTCTTGAAAAAGTGTTTCGAGAACAGTTATAATTGTAGTGTTTTTCCAAAAATCATTCAGTCCATTTTTGGTCAAGGGACTTGAGTGAGTTTTGGAAAAACACTCTTCAATTGTTTAATTCTGGGCCGTTGAAACGCATCAATAACTTGGAATGATAAGAGCACTGTCATCTGTGGATGCAAAGCTTTTGAACAACTAGGATGTTATGTATAACTTATACATTTAATATGAAATACAACTACATTTAATGGTATCCAAGTGTTAAAACTGACACCAGTGTCTTAAAAGTCATAGTTCATTTCATAATAAAACTATATAACCCCTTCAAAGTATATTAACCATTTATATTAAAATACCAGTTCAGCCAGCTACTAACATTACAATAACATTTTCAACTGCAGTGGTCTTCTTTTCTGAATTATAATTACTATAATATGTTGTATTTTGGATTGTGTATTTATGTAGGAATATGATACTGGGGCATATTGTATCATATACCTACATATTACAGACACATACATTGAATCTGTATCGTGCCCCCACAACGGCATGCTGTTTAAACTTGTTGAATTTTAGAACTTCGGGCAGCGATACTCAAAATGATTTTTTTGGGCTGCCAATATTGATAAAATCCATGGAAAACAAAGAGCCAGGACTTTATAAGATTTGTACACAGTTTATCCTCTTGCCAATAGACTGGGCAGAACAACCTGCGTGTAAGTACACAACCAATTGAAATCATCCACAGAGAACACAAACATTAGAAAGAACATAAAAAATAAGGCAGATCGATAATATAATATGTTTTCTAATCTTATTATGAATTTATAGAGGCACTGGGTACACAGACATACCATTTCAAATAATTTGTTGCCTGTATTTACTTTTTAGCATTTTTATATTTAGCGTTTTACACTTGAGAAAAAAAAAGGACGAACCTCACCTCAATCCTTACACCCCAGCAACCACAAATCTAACCCCACTGGGAAGGCCGTGAACTGTGTTTTCACATGATGAAATATACTCCTAGGAATGGACACATTCCCTACCCGTCAGGTATTTGTCTAACATGAACAATAAGATCAGCACCCGTCACCCCCTACACACATCATAAGGAACCATCAATAATTCAGGGGTGAAATCTAAGATGACACTGAAGGATTCCATGTTTGTCGAAGGTAATGCTCCCTCCATTTCTTTTTCAGCTCACACATTGGTATTTCTATAATCAGCGTAATCTCAACATTTGGAAGGGGTTAGTTTAAATACGCTGTTTGAGAAATGGGCAATGTCAAATTATGGGAAGTCAGATCCATCCATGTACCAATGCCGTTTTAACTGAGGGGCTAAAGTAAGCACAATCCATTAAACATTACTTTCAGAGCTTGTAGTAGTGCTCATTGAAATGCATTACCCAGAGATTAGGACAGCATGCAATGCTGTAGTGTTCATAGTAATTCTTTAACATCCAATCTGCTTCTTCAATGCCTTCTCCTTTACCTTGGTGGTCACCAGAAATACTGCAGATGTACCAATGGTCAATCACATCTTCCTTTTAATGTTTCCTTGTTATCTCCCAGAAAGTGATTTATTCAATCTGCTAAATTTAGCTAAATTCAAACAATGACATATAAAAAAAGGTTTCAGGGTACTGGGGGAGAAATTTGACCTTATATTGGTGGTTCCTTTTTTGTTTACTACCTCTAGATTGCCCTGTTGCACATCTGCCATCTGGAAAAATGTTCATGCCATGTTGATTTTATCCCTTTTTAGTTTTCAATATGAATACCTTAAGGACCAGGGCTGTTGGGTTATTGCTCCAAGAATCTGCCCGTATGAAGGGGATACCGTGTTTCAATCCCCAGGATTCATGTACGGATGAGATATTCAAACAAGATCAATAAGCCAAATTCCACCTTTGGTTTTTTATCTCTCAGATTCCTCTGCAGCCCTTCATTCAAGATCTCGGTCTAATAAAACAGCGTCTGGTAGATTTATCGACTCTGAAATTCAGAGCTGCAAAAGAGCTTCCTCCAATAAAAAGTTGACTGACTGACTGTTCATGGCATAGGTCAGCTCTATTCCCCCAGCACAGCACTTGGCAGTAAAAGTGGGAGAGAATTTACAAGGGATTGCACCCCGAAACAGAGCTTTAGCTTACAAGGTGAATCAATTAGTTTAAAACTGAATATTTCACATAGTATGAATATAATCAGGACTGAATATAAGAATGAATATGAATGAATATATGAATATAATCTATGACATAGGTTCTAAGCCTTGCAGAGAAAGGTATGACAGAATGCTAACAGGAGAAAGAGCCAGCTTTCAATACTGCAAAAAAAAAATTCTCAAATAGGACGATATGCTTGACAATATCATCAAGTGTCTCTAGTTTTAGAGAATACAGTGCTCTAAAACCACCACCTGTGCTGCTCGTAAGCTTTGAAAACACAATATAAAACATCTCAAATTGCAGAGTGTGGTCCAAGTTTGTCCTTTAGTGGTTGTTTAGTGAATGTGAATTCGCTGAATTCATATTGTGTTAATATTTTCAATATTAGACAAATTGAATTATGCCATTGGAGACTGTCAATCTAAATGTCAACTTGTGGTTTGCTAAACCACTTGTGCGAGGCCTTCAATCTGTTTACCAAATAATCATGTCACTATTCTTTGCATGCCAGCGAGTGATTCGAAATTATAAGCCAAGTCAGTGAGCTTCTGCACGAGCCCATATTTATGTAAAAAGAAGTGTTAGAACAAACCCATGTTAATGCTTGTTGTCACAAACCGCTAATTAGATTCTTCTGGATCTCATCACTGACAGCCTAATGTGGCCCATACAGGCGGGGCTGCCACAGAGCTGTTTAAGTGCGGTTTCCCCATGAATCAGTTCAAGCCCTGGGCACCCCTAATGAGGTCTCTGTGATGTAAGAGCTGTCCAGTGCAGCGCATACACCGTCTCCCGCCAGGAAGACAGCACTGACACACAGTGTACTGTCAGGCCAAAGCTGGAGAGAGCAGCGGGTTTGGGGTCTGCTTTGGTACAGGGTACAAGTTTACCATGTACTTTGATGTATAGGCTGCCACTCTAGCGTGATCTTATACTTGAGCTACTTAAAGAGTTTTTTTCTTTACTCTCATTCTTAGAGGGAAGAGGTCATTTTGTTGCTGCAGGAGCAACATACAGCCCACTGCAACCCACCTGGGTTTGAGTCTGGGCTGTGCCAGCCCAGCTCTTGCTCAGAGTTCCGTTCAGGGGCGGCGATTGGCTGTCCGCCCCCAGGGGGATGAGGGAGGGAACTGGCATGAGCTCGCCACGTGTCGGAGTTGCAGTCAATGGCTTGGCGTGTTCCGTCTCAGAAGGAACGGGGTGTCCTTCGGTGTCTTCTTCACTGCCGGTCCTAGAGTTGCAACAGCAAGCTCGTAGTACGAGGGGGGATAGTTGAATTAGAAGAGGGTACAATTAGCTACCAAATTGGGAGAAAATGGGAAAAAGACCATAAAAGAAAAAGAAATACACAGGTTGCCCTGAACAAATTTGTCCCGAAGGTGTTGTAGAATTAGCTTTGAGGTGAATACTGTGTGCATTAGGGATGCGATTTTTGTATCGGTTAACCGAAAAATGACAACAAACATGCAGAACAAAACTGCACAATGTGTTTAAAAAATTCAAATTAACATTAGCTACTCGAACATGTCTCACCCAGAGAGAAAAAAGAGAAAGCCCCACCTGGCATTTTTATGAGAAAATAGGGGACAAACAATTTAAATGCAAACATTGAAATGTAGAGCAGCATTCTTATATGGCAGGACTGAAGCCATGCTCTAGTACATTAAAAATAAGCAACGAGCCCAATGAAGGTAGCGCTTTATCATAGTCAAATTACAAAAAAGTTGACGTAGCTAACTAGCAAAACGACACTGTTTTCATTGATGTTCTTAAAATATAAATTCTACTATAATACACTTAAATTACCTGGTTTATATAAGGAATATAATTCTATTTTAACATTATGCATGGTCATTTTTAGTATGTATTATTGGATATAGCAAGGCTAGCAACCCAATCCTACCTTAGGATGGACACATCTGCTGTGATGCACTGTTATATTATTCAAGCGTAAATTGACTTTGCATGTGGACCACATCGAATGATTAAATGTTATTGTTTTGATTGTTAACTGATAAGAATTGGCCCCACTAACCGAAACAAATATTTGAGCCAAAAGCACATCTGTAGTGTGGATGGGACTCTATTATATAATCCAGCTGGATATTTTCTAAAGCAATTCTGCATAAGTACAAGAGCCCACCTTGGAATCAAGCTTTCAACCTTCTGATTACAAGCCACTATGCAATACTGATGTCCATATTTCTGGTCTCAAACTTGCTTCTGCTGTCAGTCTTCCTCCTTTCATTTTGCTGTGTCATTGCCAAGCAAGCCCTTAATGACCAGACTGGCCATTGGGGTTGGGGTTGGGGTGGGGGGGGGGGTGGGTGCACTGTGTGTGTGTGGGGGTGGGGGAGTTAAAACCTTCAATTTGGATTCATTAAAGGTAATAAAGGGGGAACCAGCGATCCGACCAGAGCTACATCTGGATGGGCCCTTTTTAAAAGAGCAGGCAGGAAGGAATGGCAGCTAATTATCCATTGCGTGCGCAGGAGGCTGGGGGTGGAATGGGGGGATGGGTGTGTGTGTGTGTGTGTGTGTGGGGGGTGGAGTCCTGAGGCAGCTGGTGGCTGGTCCAGAGCTTGGTCTTATCCGTCGCAGATCTTAAATCCCATCCCCTGCTGCTTTACGGGACACTAATGCAACATGTTCCCACACCGGCCCACATGCTGCTGGGTGCCTCCTCTGATATTTAAGAGGGGGCTGGAATCCATTCCCCGTCACCTCTCTGGGTGTGTTTGAGGACACATGGAGACAATTGTACCTGAACGCCTGTGTGGGACCAGCAAGCCACTTGGGAATCTGTTGACCCTGTCATATGACCCTAAGGTATGTTACATTACATTAGGGTTAGGGTTAGGGTCACAGTAAGGGGGGGACACGCAGTCAGAGAACACACACATTTGACAATTTTACCAAGGATGAAACTGGAGAGATATTTATTTGACACCCATTATGAGAGTGTTGGTTTCTCTGTTTTTCGATATTGTATTACATTGTACAGTATCCTCATCTCAGTGTCATACTTTAAGGGGCCCTTTGCAAAAAATGCATGCTTCGTAGAGGGCTAACAAGCAGTCTGGTTTTCATCAATCTTCAAAAGGCCTCTCGAATCCTCCCATCCATTCTGCTTACACGGTCAACAATCAAATCATCAAAATCAATGAGTGAAGAACAAATTAAAATAACAAGTAATGCTGATGTCAATCACTATTGCTGCTTTGCTTTGCTTTCCACATGGCTGTAGTCCAGTAGCAAGACGACAAAAATGCATAGAACTTCTTCTTATCTATTGCAGGCCTCAGAGTCTCCCAGTGTAGTGTGTCATCATGATGCCCAGCTAGACACTTTAGGTGAGATAAGTTGAACATGAGGTATTTCATATTAGTGCAAGTTTGCTGGTGTTCACTAAACCCGACATGGAACATGTTATTGGAGCCAGTAGAATACTGTTCAACACCCAATAACAGTGAAGTTGAGCCTTCTTGCTCAACGTTGAAACAGCTCACAGAACCCACTCTAGCAAAAGTGATGTTAACAAATGCAGTGGGCAATCACTATGAGCCATTCAACCCTTGTGTATTCCCCCTTATTTGGGAACAGCAAGAAAATGTCTTACTGTCGAAGCTTTGAAGAATAAGATGGACTGTGCATTACAATTCATATGACGTGCTTCATAAGAAAGCTGGTACCTTTCCCTTAAACGATTTAGCTCCAAAAACGTGACAATCCTCTCCAACCCATGCTATGTTTACAGAATTCAGTTTGAGCACGCAAGAGTCGCCATTATGATTCATGCATCCGGCCTCGTATCTTAACTCTGACCCTCTTAAAAATGGGGCTCACTTTTTGGGTTGAGTGCGGAGGCGGGGGCATTCCAAATGTGAAAGCATTGGGAGGCAATTCTGGCAAGACAGAAAACATGTCCCAGCCATTTTATGGGAAAAGGGCTTAGGTAACCGAATTCACATGCTGCCCTGCTGTCTTACATGGACGTAAGCCCCCGTGAAACATGAACAAGAGAGCAGGATCCCATTCAGCCGGATACTGGTGTTCCGGGGTCAATAAAGTGCTCAGGAGGATAAATTGCTGCAAGAAAGTAATCCGCACGAATATGTTCTGGTCTGTGTAATGAATAAGTCTAGGAACAGCGTGCAGAGGGACCATTCAACGTAACAGCGTAATGACTTTGTCAATCATTCTGGAGCGTGTCACATTCTTCGAGGGGGGAGAAGCAAAAGCAATGATTAAGGTGACAAAGCGGATAAATGTTCACCATACACACATTTTCTGAAGTGGTCATTTTCAACGAAGGAACGTAACTATCTTGTGCCTCATAAAGCAAGGATCAAACAAAATTATTTGGCATTAGAGTAGTCTCTTCTCAAAACATGGTACTGGATTAAAATGAGGTTTGCTAAAATAATAGCACACATCATTCATTTAAAATGAATGTACAAATGTTAATGTACTACAAAGAGAAAAGGGAAGGAAATTAGGCATACAAACATGTGGGGGAAACTGTTACTTTGACCAGGCTTAATTGTGAGTTTAACAACAAAAGGAAACAAATATTTTTTTGCTATTGATTGAGAGAACTCACTTTCACTATGTTGCACTGTTAAGTCATTACTCTGTTAGTGTTACTCCTGACCAGTCATTCTACAAAGTTAACAGGCATTCCTGGTAAAAACTTTTATTTTTTTATTTAACCTTCACTTAACCAGGCAAGCCATTAAGAACAAATTCTTATTTACAATGGCGGCCTGAACTGTAGCACAACAAAAGGTCGTAGTCACATAAAACAGTCAAGTTCATCTGATGGTCAAAAAGCAGACCCAGAGCCATGTTAAGTCACTAACTAAACACACTCATTTAGAGGAGCACATTGTTAATATGGGTTCCTTCAGTGGTCCTAATGAGAACTGCTTCATGGAAGAACAGTACATTTGCAGAGATTTTCATTTACCCCAGCAATATTGTTCATGAGTTAAAGACTCTTTTAAAAGACGTTTTAAAATCAACACTTTAATATGTGAGTCTCTAAAGCAACATGAGAGGTCTAACAGATTTCAAAGGTTGGGGCCTGAATTGCATGTGCGTCGGTCACAGGAATGGCAAAATGTACTTAATGTGCAAGGGGAACAGTGTAAAAAAGCATGACAGCCAACAAGGAAGAACTGCTTCAGGAAAGAGGAACAGTGTTCGCAATTCGAAGCTCACCGACAGGGATAGATGGACACTTAGGATAGGATGGTTAGTTGCTAAAAAAGCCATAAAACAACAGCCTCAAAAATGATCACAGAACTGAATCTACACCTCCGTGACCCAGTCTCAACAAAAACTGAACTACATCATAAGCTTCACAAAGATGATATTTATGGTAGGGCTGCCATTCAGAAACCGCTTGTAACCAAGGCCAATAAGCAACAACGCATAACCTTGTATAATGAGCACAAAAACCTGGTCTGCTGAGCAGTGGAAGAAAGTAATATGGTCTTATGAGGCATCATTTACTCTTTTTCCTACATCTGGATGGGTTTATGTTTGGAGAAAGGCAAAGGAAGCCTGTAACTCACATTGCCTGTTCCCAACTGTTAAACATGGTGGTGGATCTGTTATGGTATGGGCAGCCACCTCGCGGGAGTCACTGGGTCCAATTATTACTCAGCATGGTAGAATTATGGCCAAGGAACACAAAGCTATTTTAGGTGGCCAGGTGCACCTTATGGTGCAAACATTGTTTCCTCAAGATATTCCCATATTCCAAGATGAAAATGTCCTCATACACACTGCTAAATGGATTCAAGAGTGGTTTCATGAACACCAGGATAAAGTAAAGCACATTCCATGGCCTCCCCAATCACCAGATCTAAACAACATTGAACCTTTATGGGAAGTTCTGGAATGTAGAGTGCAGAGTAGATTTCCACTGACGTCATCACTCAAAGAACTGGAGGCTCTCCTTCTTGAATGAAGGATTGGTCCAATGGTCCAATATCCCACTAGAAACATCATTATCACATCATTCCAAGAAGGACTTAAGCTGTTCTGAAGGGTGGCCCAACTCCTTATTAGTTAATAAATATTCATATATTGTTTGGGGTTTCAATTTTGTTTACCCCAGATACAAAAAGAATTGGGCCAGTGAAGTTATGTCATTCAAAGTACAGGAAATGGCCCATTTGCACGCGAGACCGCCTTGTAGAAGTTCACTTCTAAATATGCGGCAATATTCACATTACTGCCAAATACAAACCTCTTTTCAGCTAACTTTCCACCACTGCTCTTGAACCTGTCTAATATCCAGTCATGGTAAATGTCACAATAATAGGGAGAATTAATGTGAAATCATTAAAATGATTTTCCTCCCACAGCTTTTGTATTGAAATCAGATTACCCCAGTCATTTTAAACTCAATCTTTCTTTAAGTAGCTGGATTCAATCATAAATCCATTCTTATGGGTTCTTAAATCCCACCGAATTAGCCAACAAACAGGTTTGCAAATCTAATATGATAGAGGAGACTTGTACTCCTTAATGCCATTTATTACTGCTGGAATGCCGATCTTCATATTGTTCTGGTTGAGTGGCACATGCATAACGGCAGAACTGAAATGACTTGAAATGCAGATGGTGGAGACTGGTCCAGTCATTCTGTCCTCCTAGAATGAATGCGTGTGGTTGCTGACAAAGTAAAACCGTTATACAATTTGATTAGAATAGGGAAAGTGATCAACAATCACGATGGTTTGCATGTGGTCACACTTCTTTTATTGCACACTGTAAGAATTCCCTCCTTTCTCCACCACAGGCAGTTCCTTTAATTCCTAAAGTGTGACTGGTATTATAGACAGTGGGAGTCTAATATCTGGATGAGATCTTTGCCTCTTTTGAACAAGCACAATGCAAATAGAAATTACCAAGGGGACACAAACAAATGCACCTTAACATGTGGGTCTATGCCTAAGGTTTATAATCCCCCAATAGCTGGGTAAATACAGTATATAATTGACATGCTATATAAATCAAATATTAATTATATATACCATAGATATAACCTTTGTAATGCATCTTTAACTCCAGACTACATTTTGGAATAGAAGGTTCTGAAAAACTTTGGACGACATCTTCAAATACATAAATATTTGCTCAATCAAAACTAGACTGTCTGAAATCTTGCATAAACTATTTTTACAGCATAACGTCGCCCACATGTGATAAATGTTAGCTGGCTGATGCTTTCCTTCTTTTGTTTCATGTCCCAAAAGTACAGAATTACTACATAACCAGTATTGGGTTATTGGGGTTATCTCCACAATTTGTAACACATGTGGAATCCTTTATTATAGTAAATATAATTTGTGAATGTATTCTTAATGGAAAAAATAAGCTTTGTGCACACGGTGCAGTAGAATTCGCAAATGAAGCAGGTAGGGCTGTTCTCAGATGTTATAGTGTAATATTTCAGTCAGCTTTGAAGTCTGTGGTTGAGGAAAATAAGTTGGGTTGAACATTGCAGAGCTAAAAGTACATTGGTCGCATTATGTTACACTATGTGAAAACGTAATTATCTGAGCTCAGTCTTACTTCTTCTTCTGTGTCATGGGTCATATATATATATACATTAGATCTGTGGGTATGGTTTGCCAACACATATTTTGAAGATAATTATTTCATAAAATCTATTAACTGATATAACAGTCATATTTGTATGTTTTGCTTAATTCTTAATTGCTCTTCAGCCCGTTTCTTCTTCTGAGCAACATGTGCAGTATCTGAATGTTGAACCTTGAAAAAACGAGTCATTATACACAGCGGAAGAACTTTTAACAGCCTCCCCGCCCTCTGGTGTTGAAGTTAATTTAATGCAGAGGTGTCAAACAGAAGGCCAGATGCAGCTTGAAAATAAATAACACAAACATCAATGACTCTTGTAGCTTGCGTAGGTTGTTCAACAAAAACAACAGCAGTACAACATGTCTTCATGATAATTTAAAGAGAGCATATGAGCCAATTATGGATAGCTCTTTTCACCCTCACCCCTTGGGCTGGTTACATTTTTCTGGCTAGTTCCATGCATCTCAAGTCCAAGGCTTGAGAAAAGGACACTTTCCTAGAGTACAGTTTTACATAAGAATACACAACAGTAGGTTCATGACTGTCACAGCAGACATTATATCCAATACAGAGGCCTGTGCAGCAGAATCTTTACCTTACAGTTTCTTTACTCACCCTTGCCTCTTGATATGGGTGCACAGCATTTTGAAGATCAGGACATGGCACGACAAACTGAATCAATGGGGTGAAGCAGCTTTTCAATCGCTTTTTAGGCTGCCGGCTAAGAGTTAGTGGCTACTGTTGACTAATCACACCTCAGGTGGTCGTTAGTTGAGTTCGCCATCTATAAAGAAGGTTGCCCTGCCAAAGGTAATATACTACCTGGTGAACACTTTTGCATGTGCTCTGTGTCAATGTCAGAGTGTCTGGGTGGCATCAAGACATCCCCACTTCCAGTACAAATACTTCACACCAGCAATGGCCACAGTGAGTGGTCACATGGTTATTTGTTCTTCTATAGAAAGCAATGTACCTGCACCTGAAGTTTGCAGTGCATTCGTGCCTTATGAGAGCGAAAGAGGACAAGATCAAAACTGACCTTCAAAGTAATGGCTGGCCCTGAGTACTCTTCTATTCTTCCACCATCGAGCTGAGATCAAAGATGCAGGTCACTGCCATTAGAAGCCAGCACAGGGTCAGCTGCACTGATACCATTTTATAGTAAATATATTCGCTTCATGGACCTGGATGCATGGGTTAATTCAGAACATGTGTCAGTCAATGGAGCTGCTCAAGTCAGGGTTCCTTGGACTACACTGTCAATGGGGAATACATCGGCTCACCCCAGTCCTGTGTAAAAATCTTATATTAGTAAAGAAGTCAAGGACGGAATAATGTTTCCAAAAGAGTGATGGGAGAATTTGTCAAAAGATGTTACACAAACAAACTCAATCTTTCAAAAGATGCAGATCAACATTGGTGCTTTACATCCACATAGAATTAACTGAGCCCATGCAACAAAGAACTATATATGTGCATATTTTTCCCTTTTAAGATAATCAATCATTTATTCGTTTTAGAGTATATAAACCACTTCATGAGTTTGAAAGTTGAAAAATACATTAATCATACTCATCCCTTACATTAACCATCATTGTTTTTTCAGTTACAGCTTGAATTCGTGGAATACATCTCATTATGTATGGTGGTACAAATGATTAGCAGTTTTTCACTCTATCCCTATGATATTCAGGTTTAGGTTTTGAGTTTACATAACACAAAGCATGTCCACTTTAAGTGAATTAGCTTACATGAAATGCATTTAAGATATATAATTTGGACCTGCTGCTTGCGCTCCTCCGTTATTCTCCCACAGTCTCTGGCACAGGTACTGGCACACACTTTCCCAGCAAGCAGTGAATTATCAGTTGGATATATAGACATTAACTGACTGTTTTATGATTGACATAGCTACAGCCTTCATAACTAAATTAGCTAAATTAGAAAGATGATATGTTTAGTCCATGTTTCACAAACTGGATTCACTTGTGACAGCTAAGTTGAAATATTCCTTGTAGCTAGTACGCTTAGCTTAGCTGGCTACCTACTGTGTACTACTGACAACAGTTGCTAGCAGCTAGTAACAAGCTAGCTAACTAAAGTCACATATATGATCCTTCCACATACCTCTTTCTGAAGACTTTCCCCCGGCTTCTCTTGTCCCTTGGCATATGGTTCCCCCACGTTCCACAATGTCATGTTTATCTCGATTTTCACAAAATCTGCACAGTACGATCTTTTGTTGGATAAATAATTTTTTTGGCAAAACAATAGATTTGGAAGCTGCAAAAAAGGCTGTGCAAGCTGTAACAAATGGGGGCCAAGAAATGTAACAAAAATCACATGACATCCGTGAAATAAAAATGACCACAGGAACAGAAAACAAAAATCGAAGAAAAAGCAAACAAGATTTAAGATGGTTGCTGTTTCATTGATCCATTTTGACCAGTTGCTTTTGGTAAACTTGTCTTGAGCATGGCTGATGAAGACCATGGTAAATATCTTAATAAAAGCCCCCTGGTACATTTATTTGACGTTTCGGTCACATCTATAATGGTCCCCAACCCATATTGCCATATGTAGAATAATGTATTGCAGTGGATTTATGCCAGTATTTATGAAAATGTATGTATTGAAAAATGTACAAAATCTGTGATTTTATTGATTCTTTTGTGTGCAACAGATAGAGGACTGTATTGCATTCTGGAACAAAAGGGTTGAACAACAGGCGTAGCAGTTTGTGAGTCAATGTCTTACATAAAATTTGCCATCATGCTATTGTGATGTAACCTGCAAAATCAATTATATCAATTTATGGAGCATCCAGATGAAGTTCCAAATTTGCACCATGCATGGTTGTGTAATATGAGTTCATATTCTGAGTTCTCGGACAATGAGGCCATTCCATTCCTTAAGAATAGTTCCAGAAGCTCAATCCATAAGTGCCATATTTTGTTTCTGATGAACCAGCTTTATTGTCCAACTGGAAATCATTTTTTTCAAAGGTTATTTCTCATCTTTCTTTATATGTTGGAATCAATTTGCATCAATTTTGGGTTAGCTGTCAATTCCTTTTCACTTTTTATTCAAAAGAGCATTTTGGAGTAAAATGCATGTTTACCACATAAGAGTAATCTGCTTTTTTTCTGAAGCATTTTTCTATGATCCCACAGAGTAGAAATGATTAAGCGTCTGTTGTTTTTTTAGATCTTGTGACAGATTTTCAGGAACTTTTCCCAGAATACCACCACTGTCGAGCTGTCAAGCAAAATGATCATGGCTGTGTAAAGTTACAAATGTTAGGCAGCAGGATTTGTAATTATCACAAGATGCGATAACGCCACTGCTGTCAGTCTGCCAAGAACGCAGCCTCAACTGACGAGGGTGGGGTGGACCTCCAACGGAGAGCGGGGCAGTGGTCAGGTCCACCGAGAGGCACACAATTCGGCCCGAAACCAACACTTTTCTGGACCACCGGGGAACCTGGCCTAAAACCTCTCACTGATGAGGGGTGGACAACCTCCACCCAGGCTTCCTTTTTAACATAGCCCTGGCACGGGGTGAGAGCCAGTCGCAACAAAGGAATCCACAGTCGTTGTATTGATATAGCGTGCCACAACCACTGGGAGAGGATGCAGCACTGCGCCATGATGGTCTCACCAACAGGTCATGAGTTTCCAAACAAAGTACTGATGACATCACAACAATGAAGCCCGACTTTTGAGATTTCAGAAGTGTACAAGGCTAAGTGGGTTATAATCGTTGTGATATACAGTACGCTCAAAAGGGAAAATCATTGAAACATTAGGAAAACCAAGTCTAAACAAGAAGGGCATCTAAAATCGTTTGGAGGTTACCACAGCCCAAAGGTCCATCCACTCAATCACAGCAGACGATGCTAAAAACTAACTATACATTACGTCAACAAAGCATTTTTTGGTGCTTCAGTTTTCCTGTCCAAATGATGAGGAATTTGAAACAAACATTTAATGACTTTGGGGCATGTTTTTGCATTTGCCGTATAAAAACCACATGGCCCTGTTACCCACACAGGTTAACCTGTTAGCAATGCCTGAAAAATGTTGGAATTAGGAAACATGAGCTCCCTTTTTTGTTGTTTGTTTCAAAAGATCTGGTTACAAGACTTTAGATATCACCTGTTAAAATGTCTCAGCACTTGAAGGAACTATTTAAAAAGCCCCCAAAAAAACAAAGCATCGGGCACCAGGCCAACAACAGAGAGAAAGAGAGGACCTCTCTTTTGTGTAGAGAGAAACGAAAAAGAAAAAAAACATCTAGACATTACTCAACTGATCCCTGCACCTTGACTGAGTCAGGGAGGTAGATTTTTGTTGCAGTTTAAAGTCTTTTGTTGGAACTTTGCCTTTCAACTCTAAGTACAGACACAGAGAATGAGCAGGTGAGTGGGTAGGGGGGCCGCAGAAATCTCTGCTTTTTTGGGTTGAACTCACCACATCAAAGCAGTTCCAAAACAAACATCTAAAACAGGTGCTTTTTCGCTGCAATATGCTACATATTCTTTTTACATTGGGGGCCTCATGCAGAAGAAGGAACTCCAGTCATAATGCTCCCCTTACAGCCTTGGTTGACTGTGCATAGAGACTACAGTGTGGGTGGCTGTCTGTGTGCATGTGGGTGCCCGGGTCCGTCCGTATCTAGCGAGTGTATACTTATAGTGTGTGTGTGTGAAAGTTTCCATTAGTAAGTACATGTGAGGACACTTTTCACAAGAGCCATTTTGTTGTCGCTGGCCCCTGGTATCCCTCTTTGATCCCTGATCATTAAGGCCTCTCTAATCCCTCCCTGTCTCTCTGTCATCCCATCTCTGTTCTCCCTCCTTTCATCCCTCCATCTCCCCCCCGTTCATGGGCTGGCTGGATTTCCTTTCATCCCCACTCGATACCCGGAACCTGATCCCTTATGGAAGGAACTGTCTCACATCTTGAATGTCTGTTGTGTCATGGTCACAGAGTGTGTGTCATCGCTTCCACAGGTGTTGATTAAACCTCACTGCCTTCAGGTGACAATCGCACCAAAGGAGCTCACATTAATAATGAACGTATATTGAAATACCTGAACATAGACGCGTATGATCGTATACATGCCATTTCGCGCCGATATCTGTTCATATTGACACTGATATTCCATGATCTGTCTACCTCTCTGTCTATGTCATTTTTTCAAATGTATTTTCTATAATAGCAACATTCTAACATTACATTTTCTGTGTAATTAGCAGCTGTATTTTGTGATTATTTGTTATTGGATCATTTTGTGTGCTGGTCTTTTTCAAAAGCAAATATTACAAGAGACTGCTTATTCCCGATAGTGGCCATGGTGGCATTGTGTGTGGCGGAATCATGTGAAGACATTTTCTGGTGCGTTCGGGGGGGGGTCGGATGTAAGGTTGTAGGACAGAATTCACAAAGCTTAGGGGTCACACAGCAGGGAGAAAGTTATGTGGCGATAGCGGGGGGGGGTGTAAGACACACACCATTGACCATGATGGAATGCAACTTTATTATTTTTTAAACCCAGCGAAAAAGGCCTGTTGATGCAGAGGCCCTGTTATGAGGCAATATCTCTGTTGACCTCTGATTCTCTGACAGCGCGCAGGACCAAACTGCCGAGTTTGGGCCACGGCTAATCCTCTCTTATCCCCAATATCTTTATGGGTTTAGCTAATTGACTTGAGGAGAAAAAAGGGGAATGGTTCGCGCTACGTAAATCGGTAATTGGTTCAAGAAACGTGTAGCCTGCAAACCGATACGAAGCTTTTGGGCTTAGGCTGGCTGCGCCGCTCTTCACAGAAAACAAACAAGCGGAGCAAGAGTGCTTCCAGAACGGAATCTGGCCAACAACTGTCACGGCGGGCTTACAAGCCTGTTCGCTGGGAGCGGAGACCAAAGAGCTGTCTGTTCCCCCACTGCCTCTTGTGAGTCACAGAGGCGGCATGTCAGAGCTGCGGGTAAACCGAGAGGGATTATAGATGCCTCCGACACCACGGGCATTGGCAGGGCACGGAGCGCGTATTTGTGAACGGCCCAGGAACTCGCAGTGGCGAAGATGGAACGCAATGCACTGGTTCATTTTGATCCAAGTCGATGGTCACCACTACTAATGCTCAAGCCCTCTCTCCCCTCCCCTCCCCTCCCCTTCACCCCCCTCTCTATTTCAGCAGATCTGAGCGTTCGATGCCCCGGGCAAGCGGCAATCACTGTATCACAAACCACAAAGGGCGCCGAATGCTTTGGTTTAAATGTCAAACACAATGGCTTGTCATGGACTGATGACTTGCTCGCTCCTCGATATTGCTTAATGTCTTTATTTCCTGACAAAGAATGTCAGCAGACAATGCGATTGTGGCATCATAAGGTCGTTTATAATTAAAGCCTGGAACAAAAGCTAATTTGACGTTCCAGAGAATGGAAATTTTAGACACGCCAAAGAAAATAAAGAGGTGGGATGGGGGAGGAGAAAAACACAAGTATCAAGTTACATCTCTGTGCTAGTGTGTTATCGTACTTTCTTTGGGGTGAGCAAGACTGCATGAAACTGAAAACCACTGTCTTGATGAGCACAATATTACAATGCAATATATGATCGGTATGTGTCCTTTGCATTTCAGGTGTATTGGAGATTAAATCGGTGGACGTGGGGATTGTGGCCATCAGGGGGCTCAGCAGCAACTATTACCTGGCTATGGGCAAGAGGGGGGAGCTGTACGGGGCGGTAAGTTTCCACTCCATCCAGATATCTGCTTCTGAATGCTACATTGTAAACCTGGTACTGCTGGTACAGTAGCAGCATGGTAGTGTGAGCCTAACCATTAAAGTGCCATCCATCACCATTATATGGTGCATGCTTTCCAATGTAATGGGCTATGGTCGGCGCATTATGCAGACAGCCGCAGGTCTTTGCAAAGCCCACCCCATCGCTGCAACATCCTTCGTTAATTCGGGAGGGTGCAGACTAGCAACCAACTGCAGCTTCTCTTCGCTTCTGTGGTTCACCAGCCAAGTTTCTAGAAAGCGATGAGGCAGGGAATACCAATACTGCCAAGTCAAGCTCTCCCTCCCTGGGAGACGCTGTGGCCAATTATGCATTGCCCTGTGGGACTCCCAACTACAGTCAACACTGGCACAGGTGCAGCTCTTTATTGTTGATAATAATAAAGTGCCTCCATGTGTGATGTTGCTATAATTGGTTTGTTACCATTATTAATGTTTTAGCACCTTGCACCAACAAGATTTCCACCATCAGCACTAGGTTAGGAGTGTGTCTTTCACCTCAATATAGGCAATCTAGACTACGTAATCTGGTCTGTAGTTGCATGAAGAAGAATATCACGCCACTGTAATGGATATAAATGTTTCAAATCCATAAACAAATCACTGTGGCCTTTATTATCTAATTATTGATGTTATAATTGAGTAAAAACACATGACAGAGCTTGCTCTTTAATGTGACAGATGTTGCATACACAGTAGTTATGCAACTTACGAAAGACTCATCATCTGCTTTCCTCCCCCATTTTTTCCATATTAAAGTCAATGCCCATTCCAATATACCTCTTAACTCTTCCTGAACTCTCAACCTTTTTGATGTTGGCAAAGAGCCTTTTTTCTCCTTGGGTCTAAAAAAAAGTTCCTCGTAGTGGTTTTAGAAAATAGTTCCACTTCATTGCACCCGAATGATCCCCCAGCGAAGAGCCAGCTTCAAAGGGAGCATGCTGTCGTGAGCCACCCAAACTCTACCTCCACTCCTTAAACCACCTTCCAAAAACAGAAAGTCTGTCTAAAATGGAGCCTTCCCCTAAAGCTCGCCAGCTGGTACAGTACTTAGCTCCATTCAGGTGCAGGCAACATTGTCCACACCTATTTCAGGGGCGCCTTGGTCTGTTCTCTGCAAAATCATAAGTAGATCACATTACTCATCATCGCTCACGTATCATCGCCTGATCACTTAACATGTATCATTACACATATGTCTGTTTGTATCCTGAAATTAATTTGACGTTTCAAAAAACGAGGCACATATATAAATGCTTGGTATATCCAAACAAGCACCGTCCCTGCATTTTATTCCATCATAGATCCATTAAAGTCCCTTAAAAAGATACCATATAGGGCGGCGGATGGCATAGCGGTCTAACGCGCCACACTTTGGTGTGGTGTGCGCTGCCTGTCAGGGACGAGGTTCGAAACCCGCGTCTCTACCAGACCAGCTCTGGCCGATCGGAGGCGGCATTTGGCTGTCCGCCTCCGGGGGAGGGGGAGGGTGAGCCGGCACGAGTCCATCAAGGAGAAGGTAAAAGGCGTTCATGGAAGAATTTCCATCTCGGAAGAGGCGGGAACAATCAGCCCGGAATGTGTGTCTCGCTCCCGGAGGACGGGCGGCGGACTCGTGGGGGCGGGGAATTGAAATAAATAGAGGGTATAATTGGCAACCAAATTGGGAGAAAAATGGGAAAAAATTCCAAAAAAAAATATATATATTTTTTTAAGATACCATATACCCTGTCCAGAGGGACTATGACAACACAACTGGATTTCAATTTAAAAAACTCAAACTAAATAAGAAAAACAAACACAATGTGATGTGTTCATTTGACATACCGAGGTGGAATAAAAACCAGATCTTTAGTGACATTCAGTTATTAGTCACATTTAAAAAGCATGTAATTTGTTCTCTTGGTGCCACACTCCTGTTAAAAATGTCATGACAAGACAGAACACCTTCAATAAAACAACACCACAAGACAACAATAAAACATTAAAGATAAAAAATAACAAGCTTGGTAGAATTAACACTGTAGCTCTTGAAGTGTGCCAAGTACTTATGAGCCACAGGTACGATGATCCCCTGCAAGCACCTTCAAGCTACGACTCAGTTTCTAGCAAGTCAGAACATTTTTGCCAGAATCACATGGTGTAATGTGTTTCATGAGGAGGGCTTCCGTAATGTTCCAACAGCTGTTTCCTGTAGAAGTACAAGCAGTGCTAGAGTTGTGGAAATAGAAAGGCAGATAGGAAATATAATATGAGCACCGTAGTGAAAAATCCATGGTGCAGAAGCAGGAAATACAAAGATTATTGCACTATCATGAGAACAGGAGTTTACTTGATCAACTATTTATTTGGTTGGATTGAATACTGTAGCTCGGAAATTGTAGGTGGTAAACACATACAGTGCTACAACTCCCCAATTTAAAAACGTGTGTGGTACGTCAACCATGACTCTGCAGAAATAAATTATGGCCGACACAACACTGTGTGACAGTTACACCCGCTCATGGTTTTTAAAAAGTGTATTGAATGTTCTAGCTTATGAGGGGACTGAAAGAACCATATTCTGTATGAGCCTGTGCCATTCTACATCATTATCTCGTTTTGACAAAGACGATGATGTTTGCCCACCTGAATTTGCTGGCATATCCAAGATGCTATACTCACTTGTAAGGCTACAGGGTTCTATAATGAACATGAACCCACAAACCGCCAGAGTAATTGCAACAAAATTGCTTCATAGAAAGAACTTCATACTTGTGGGCAAATCCACGAGGAAACCCAGCAAATAAAAATGATTTCCCTCTCACCTTTCAGAGAGACTTCGGCATCGACTGCACGTTGAAGGAGCGGATCGAGGAGAACGGGTACAACACCTATGCGTCCGCGGAATGGCGGAATGGGAAAAAGCAGATGTTCGTGGGGCTGAGCGCCAAAGGGAAGTCGCTGAGAGGGAAGAAGACGCGGCAGAAAAACACTTCCACGCACTTTCTCCCCATCATGGTGTAGCCTCTACACTGGACTGAGCCTGACGGAGGGTTTAACTGCACTGAAGAACGACAATCTTCAAAAAGACTACAAAAAAAACACAAAAAACAACATTATTAAACAACATCTGTTCTAAAAAGGAAAGCACTATTTAACGGAACAGTCTGAACTCTATGCAGTCGAGACTGCTAAATGTCACGCAGTACGTGCATTTTGGATGTTTTAAGTTATGAGCACGGGATGAAATAGGAACTCCCTTATCTGTGCCAAATTGTTTTAAAATGGTGGACCATAAAAGAGAAGAGGATATGGGAAATGAAAAGGAGAGATGTTTCCTACATTACTCTAATATCATCCCACAGTGATTTGATGGACAGCGGCCACGGATTTGTGTGTATGTGCATGTGTGTGATCATAGGAAGAAGTTATTTATGGCATAAAAACTAATTTCAAAGACTTTGAATGCACACTTATGTTTCAGGACCCACCGAACTGCTAAAGACACAAAGCTCACTGGAGGAACTTTGGGCAAAGATGAGCAAAGATTGTGTCGTATGAACAGAGTAGCAAAAGAAATTACTGACATGCAAAGCCACTGCATTGTATTCATCCACTGCTTTTCTGGACTGCTCTCAAATAAATTATTTATTTTATGTAATATTTAAGTAAGAAATGAAAAAAATACAAAGTGGTCAAAATTATTTTCATTCTTCAAAGTCTTCTTACACTTTTCAAATACTTTCTTTAAGACACAAATAAATAAATTCTCTTCCATATCTGAATGGTCTAGCACCGTTTATTATGAGCACCTAAAACAGTTTATTCTGTACATGTTGCCATGAGAATGAGCCCGTGGTTGGTTTAGCTAAATCCAAATGCATTTTTGTACTTCCTTAAGCCTCCAATGACCATCTTGAATTCTAATACTCTTATGCAATTGTTCTTCAATATGACTTTTTGACAGTCCAAGTGTTAATGTCACCCCCAGGAGTTGAGATTGATTTCCACTATGCAAAGAATATGGGCTTTTTGCATGTAGTGCTAATGGTGTCTCATATAAGTTTTTGTGTAGACACACAATACTATATGTTTTTTATGTTTAAGAACAAGTAAACTATGAATCACTATGCAATTTTCATTAGCTCTTTTTATTCATAAAGCATGCCAAACCCCAAAAGGGAACACTGAAATTGAATAGCTATGTTAAATAATTTTATGTTTTTAAATCAAATAAAAACTACTAGAGAGGCCTAGAATGTATCCCATAGTAATAATTAAATCATAAATATGACAAAGCAGAGTTCCTTTATCTTGACATACAATATTTGAAGCATAAAGGATTGGACAGATTCAGAAATCCACTCTTAAGAATCCCTATAAGGGGGATTCTCAGGGTGAAATCCTCTCACTGTAGGAATCTGTGGCTTGGAGACCACACCATGGGACCAGCTGTGAATAGTTTGAATCCAGAGACTGCTGGAGCTATGGTGAGTAGGGCTGATTTTAATAACTGAGAACTGTTATTTGATGAAGTCCACAGGGTCCACAATGTTTTTGGTGAGATTTTTTTTTGTTTAACTCAAAGGCTTCCAGGAACAGAATTAAGCCCTGAACAACAGGAAGCAACTAGTTTCTGATTTTCCAGGGAAGAGGGTTGATGTTCTTCAGATAGATAAAATTGCACCACAGCGTTTATAGCATACTTTAAAGGTGAAGCTATGTTAAACAGAGGCCTGGATCATATCAAGACGTCTGCAGGTTTACAACTCCAGTTCAGTAGGTGGATCAAACATGCGATTTGGCCTTGGCCGAGATGAGCCTTGTGTTTAAATACTGCAGGAGTGGGCAGTCGGAATACTTAAAGACAGAATCCACATCTGTTTTACCATGTATAAAAGCAAAACTCCAAACAAACTGTCACATGGCCCCTACTCTTTAGGTCTTTGTTGATCTGAACAACACAATCCACTTTGTGCCAACAATTATTTATATTCAACCTACCCAAGCTGGGTTGTAACTTTTTTATAGGATCAACATTGAAGCAAGGATGAAGGGATTCTATGCTCCCTCTACCTGGATAAATATATGGGCAGCTGGATCAATAAAAAACAACAACAATGCAAATGTGAATCAAAATGTGTTTTCCAGAGGGGAATCTAAAAACCAGAAAACCTAGAACCAATTGGGGGAAAAGTGAAAAATGTTCCCCCTTTTCAAAAAATTATTCAATAGAAACACAATAACAAATAGCCATGAAGCCAGTCCATAACTCAAGAGACTGGTAGGCAATTGAAAGTATGGCTATCTGTTCGATACAGCATTGCAATTAGGTTCAAATGGTCTATCAAACTAATAACACACAAATTATGTTTCATGACAACTGGTAGCTTGTGGGCAAATGGCGTGTTATTAGAAGGAACTAATGTAGGTGATAACCTAAACAAGGGACCATTGGCCCAGCCTTGTGGTGAGTGCCTTTACCTAAAGAGACACTCAGAAGCAGGACATTCAATTGGAAAGACATTGTATAATGGAGTTCCAGTTCATTGTACATTCACGCACAATCATGAAGGAATAGATGCCTTTAATGACAAATATCAACATATTTTGTGCAACACCTGTCTCTCGGTCAATCTCTGAACCAGACCAGCAAATTTTGAGAAGCACTGTTTTAACCTGGGTCAGAGAGTAAAAGACAGCTACATCTCCAAATAACTGGTATACATGGTATACATGTTGGGGATGAACTGGCTACATTCATTTACTCCTCGGCTGATTAGAATTTTCCAAAATAACACAATAAGTACAGTATGAAGCAATTTATTATTTTATTTTCAGTATTTTAATGTATATTATGTTTATACCATGAATGTTTGCTGCAATATTTCATGGGGTTGAAGTCTTGATGGTGCTGATGGTGCACATGGTATCTTCAAATCCAGCAATCAAGCATGTCACTGCAGTGTATTAGTACAAATTTATAAAGCTTTATTTAAGAGTAGTGCAAAACAGGCAGAAACTACAGAAAAAAAACGACTGCACACCATTGCACAGCCAATACCAATATGGAACACCCACATGGCCAGCACATGCACCCCATGTGAGCACATGAAGTTCAATAAAATAAAAAACACATTCCCAAAAGAAAATGCACGACTGGATTATATTTAAATTCTGTAGCATGGTGTGTATGATACTGTGTCTTGATACTGCCATCATCATACATTAAAGAAAATGCAAATTCAGGAATTGAATATTATAATACATAACAAAATGTTTGTCAATCGCTTTTTAAAATATTCATCCACACATTTTAAATGAATTTTAGAATGGTTACTAAAAATGCTACCAATCCATGAATGAAAATCTAGATCAAATTATCAAAAATGGGCTTCAATTAAATTGTCTCATGTCATGCACAAATCTTTCAAATTGCCTAACACATTTGGGAAACTGAAGAAAGCCATGAAGATAAATGATAAATTGTGGGAAAATGTGGAGGGTGGTAACTGAGGATTGAAATCATGCTCCAAAGTGGTCTGTCACAATTTCTATTCACTTCCAAGTAAAGAACTCAATGGAATCACTCAACCCGATGGTTTTGGCAGCCTGGTGTTTAGTAGTCTCAACTCCAGACTCTCAATCTCTGATAGAGTGTCTGGATAACTTCGTTAACTTTTCTGGCCTAGGCTTCCTGCATCTGACTGGTGCCAAAAAACGTTGATAGTGGGTTCAGTTTGCCTAGGCAGTTTATCATTTTTGTAACACACTTTGTAAATACAAAATTACTCATCTATTATGCATGAGAAGCAAAAGTGGAAGATTTGTTTCAGCCATGATTTAGGCTGTGTATGTGTACACACTTTAAAGGGCAGCTGACATGATTTATGGAAACAGAGTAAGGAGGCATTTGTGAACATTCTATCAATATGACTGGGTGGGAAAAGGACTCCAATAATGAGCTCTTGGACAGTGAGTATGAGACAGAAAATGTCCCAGTCTCAGCACCAACACCAAGGCAGGCTCAGAGCAACGGGTGGGGGAGAGAGAGGGGGCAACGGCCCCTCAAGTGGAATGTCCCGCCAACTCAGTTTTGTTCATAAATATTTTAGGCCTACGGTTTTGCATTATGTCATAATAAAATGATAAATTAATTCTGATTCATGATTCATGACAGGCAACCCTCTTATGCATCATTGTTTGATTCGTTATTTTGATCCCTGTGTGGGTTAATTTCATATGACCGTTCAAAAATATATTTTTTAAAACAGCATATGAAGCATGGGCAACTTAAGAGCTACAACTAGCATCATCCGTATATGGCTCTTTTTTTTAAAAGCCTACCGAGAAAACAGACTCAGGGCCAGGCACCCTTGGCACCTGTCGACAACGTTATTCCAAACATACGAGAGAATCAGGCCCATGTATCTAACATTACGACTGTCGACAGTAACCCAGACCCCACCGAGACTAGCGGCAGCACGGCCCTATACCCGCCTCAGCCTTGCATGGTGACCTCAGCAATGATGAGCCAGTCCAGGTTTGCCTAAATCGATTCCCAAGCCAGCAGTTCAAGAAGGAATGACGATTGTTTTCTATCAGTTGGTACAAAGGATGAGAGTGCCTTGAGTACTCCAGAAAACTGACGTGGGTTTATGCTTTTTTTTCAGAAATTTGGGGGAATTATTCAGTTTTCATAACGAAACAAATTTAATCTTGGCTACCCACCCCCTTTGTGTTTCAGATGCCCCTTCCACTGTTGCTTGGCCGGCACCAACGCAGTGTACAAAGACTGCCAGGCTAGCTAGCTGGCCGAATAGGTAACCGGGTGTTATCTGTCAGCAGTTCGAGCTAGCTAGTTTTTGGTATCGTGGAGAGATCATTGGTGTAACATTAGTGGTGTTATGGCAAGCTGGCTTGCTAGCACTACTAACACAGTAGTGCTAGTTAACTAGCTGGCTAAATTAGTGTGAAAGATTATCTCTTACCCGAATCCTCTCTCGCTTCTGGAAAGCCTGTCTCTGTCTCTTCAACGCTGATCTCTCATTTTGCATTTCACTGGCTTAAAAAAAATAGACGGTACTGCCATCGGTTTTAAGACCCACTTTTTCATCTCCTTCCCGAAATCGCTCATCAGAGTATTCTTGAAACAATATGCAGCGAAATGCTCACTACAAATATAGCTAGGTATGTTTCAGATCTCTCACCGACCACTTACTGCTGGTGGCGCGTTGCACCCACTTTTCCCA
Organism: Aldrovandia affinis; assembly: GCA_029706075.1. Lineage (NCBI taxonomy): Eukaryota > Metazoa > Chordata > Actinopteri > Notacanthiformes > Halosauridae > Aldrovandia > Aldrovandia affinis. Next base: position 841,268 of record JAINUG010000100.1, read on the forward strand.
TGTTTGCTTCTTATTTTCTTTATTGATGGGGAACCTGTGGACACTAATCTGCCTTTCCTGATTTGCCACATTAGAGCAGCCAATCACCACACATCTACACACTATTTTAATGCTATTTTTCACAACTTCTCTCTTTATCTTGTATTGTTTCCCTTTAGCTTACTTGACGGAATGTTGGCATAAAATATAACACAATTTTTAAAAGGGTTTAAAAAAATGGTTTTCATGTTTTTTGTTGCATTTTTCATAATTCACAAACGTTATGGGCACTTGGTAATTTTATTTCTGCAAAGTTGTTAATAGCATGACAGGTGGCAACACCATTCTTCCACAAGAAATTCCATCATTTGGTGTTTTGTTGATGGTGGTGGAAAACACTCTCAGGTGTCGCTCCAGAATCTCCCATAAGTGTTCAATTGGGTTGGTTCTGGTGACTGAGACGGCCATGACATGATAGTTTTCATGCTTATCAAACCATTCAGTGTCCACTCGTGCCCTGTGGATGGAGGCATTGTCATCTTGGAAGAGACCACTCCTATCAGAATATAAATGCTTCACCATAGGATGAAGGTGATCACTCATTTACCTTGCTCTCCAAGCGGTTGAGTGGACCTAAACCATGCCAGGGAAATGCACCCCACACCTTAACAGAGGCACCAGAACCCTTTATTTACCTAAGTGTTTCCAGGCAGTTGCCTGTATGTGCTTCTTAAAGTGCCAATGTTAAAGCAAATGTGACATTAAGTTTGGTGTACTGAGCTGAGTTTACATGTGTTGAGGAACTAGTACACAAGATACTGTTTGCGGAATTGTGTGCAATGGCACAGCAGTGCAGGGTCCATTTGCTCTCACCCGCCTCCCTGGGGCAACATTGCATCATACACCAGTACTGACATCTGGCCTAAGCATATTCTCCCTTTATCACCCGCCTCTCAGTAGAGAAAAACAAGTCTGGTTTCTCTCAAGACGGCAGATGCTCTACCCTACTCTGATAATTACGGTACTTAACCACATGGAAGAAGAGACCGTTTAAATAGAGGCAGCAGAAACTGGACCATGCTTTAGAGATGATGATTTTTAAATGCATTGTTTAAAAAAAAAAAACAGTATTCTAAACCTTGCTATTAGACATGTTACTTATTCTTATTAATGTATACAAATGTTATTAAGAATTTATCATAAACAAAACTGACCTTTGGAGCAAGCAGCCATTCAGACTTAAATTTAGACTTTGCATTCCACTTAACATTTTTGTGTGTGACTCATTCAGTCTCAAAGAGAGAAACAAATTATTACTGCGTAAATTTTCCTCTAGCACCTGATTTTTCTTTTCACAAGACATCAGACTTTGGATTAAAGTTGACTTACACAAAATATGTCTGTGTATGTTTTTCTTAGAATAAGTGGTAATACTAATTCCATTGTAATTCATGATTTTATTGAGTTAGCTTAAGGCCGACATGGTTACAAGGTTACAAGTTTGGTGGGGACCACGCCTTCAGGGAATTTGCGCAGCATGGATTCACAGTGGGCTGCATACATGTTTGCAGGCAGGCAGTGTGGTATAATGGTTAGGGAACTGGGCTTGTAACGTTAAGGTTTCAGGTTCAATCCCCAGGTGGGACACTGCAGTAAAATATCCAGCTGTATAAATGGATTGTATGTAAAGAAATGTAAACTGTAAGTCGCTCTGGATAAGAGCGTCTGCTAAATGCCTGTAATGTAATAATGCAAGTATCATGTAATAATAGCACACTGGTTTTCTGGTTGCACACTGTTTCTATTGGGGATGATAGCCACAGTCAAACCTCTATGTAATGCAGTGGTCTCAAACTCAGTGCCATGGAGGGCCATGTGTATGCTGGTTTTCACTCCAGCCTCTGCTCTTTATTAGATAATTAGTTCAATTTCCCTAAATTATCCTGTTGGCTTGCACATAATGCATATAAAGTGAAATTAGTATTTTTTGTTGCCTACATTCTCTGCTTTAACCTGAGACATGTATAGAGGTACATGCATATGGCTGAGTGAGTAATTGAACCAATTAAGGCAGCAGTAATTGGTTGAAATGAAAACCTGCATAACTTCTCTTTGGCATAGAAGTTTATTAATGTATTTATTTATTTATTTGACAGGGACGGTGCACAGCTTCCTAGCTGCACCAGAGTTATCTATAAAGCTCATTCACATCTGTATTATTATAGAATTGCTTCATACCCAGCCCCTATCAAAATCATGTTTTCTTACATTTCTGGTATGACTTAATTTATCCCTGAGTTATATGCCCTGGCAATTAACTTGCATTACATTACAAATAAGTGGTGTATTGTAATGCATAATCAGACATATTGGGCCATTACATTCTTGTAACTTCATGAAATGACTAGCATACACTGCAGATTTAGTTGGGCTAGCTCAGTGACTTAATGTTTACAGCACGTACATTAAGTCAACATTCCTTATGTACATTCCATGTCGACATAGATCGACAAAAGATAACGTTAATTGAAATATATTTGTACAGTTATTTATTTATAAAATGTAAATATGAACATATTACATCATTAAGATTTAGATTAAGTTAGTTGTATTCAACCTTGACAATCTATTAGATGCATTATTGGTCATTATGACCATAGTTCTTATGCATATTTGGCAAGGAAGAAAATAAATTCCATGTTTAAGTTTCTGCCTTGGTGTAATGTTCAAATCCAGTTATGATTGAGGTATTTTTGTTTAACAGAAACCACAGAATGTGAGAGAATTTATTGGCTGTGCCTTATTCTTTCATCCTTTGACCAATAACAGGAGAAAGGCATTCACCACAATAGTTGAAAACCAAGACTGTTGACCACATTGTCACTCATAGTCTTATTCTTCCCCAGATTAGCCTGGCATTTCTGTCATTTCTGTTCCAAAAATGTAATTTTTTCATCATTAAAGACAATAGCAGCTCTCGCAGGCTCTTTTAGTGTTTTTGATTAAGGACAGTGGATTTCATCACTCGAACATGGCTTTGTATTGTTGGATAAACTGTTGATTTGAAAGGCACAAGCTTTGCTTAGATTGTCCCAAAGGCTGAAAATTCCCCTGATAATTTCAGTATTTTGACAAAAATATGAGGAAATTAGTATGTGTGTGTATGAGGTATAGATATCATGTTTGTATTTTATTTTAGTCTTTTATAAAAAATGATTAAAAAAGCAGAATAAAGGTCTGCATAACTAACCTAAGAAAGAGGTTTTTTTAAATACAAACAAATATGAATAAATACAGAAATAATAAGCATTGATGCAGATTAAAAACCTTGTAAGTATACCTTATAATATTGTTTCTTTATTTAGAAACTGTAGTTAACAGTGAACAGTTTCTTAATTTTTTTTTGTCAGATAGTAGAAAGTTTGTTCAGGACATTGTTTTATTTATCGCTTTACAACAGAACTATTCCAATTCAAAATGTCTATATTGTTATTCAACCAAGGAAAATTTCTAATGGATATTTCACAACACAAAAGACAATCCTGACCACATTTTACCTTGCTACAGTAGGTAGCTGGGTACTGTAGTTGGCTAACAAGCCATTTATAGCATCTTCATTAGTAAAAATGTAATGTGTTCCTGTAATTGTCCATTTTTGATAATATTACTAAAATTACCAAATTTTCATATCTAAACTTTTCACTTCACCTCTCCAGTACTGGACTGGATGTTATTTTGGCAGTTACTGAACTGTTGTTGGTTGTATTGGTACTGGATAGACTACTGTTTTGCAGGGCTTCCAACTTACGATCAATGGCTGGAGCGATTATCTTTTGGTACCAATTTTGAACATATTTTTTCACATATTTCTTATCACCAACAAACTGCACAACTGTATAAACAATACCAATAAATAAATGTTGTTTATGTATAATTTATCTACAGTACTATTTGACAGTGAAAATAGTATTGCAGTCTACTGAACATGACATCTAACATCTCAGAGCATGCCATGGTTCTCCTAGAAACAAAATACCATCTTTCAGAAATTCACACAGTGAGTGGAGAGTTTGCTTCCACACTCCTTCCATGCCATAGCCTTTCAGGGACTCTTTATTCAAGTCACACACTCCCTCTTCCACCCTTGTATAAAAACTTTTATAATGGAATAACCACCTCCTCCACTTCACCTGTTTCCAAAACCTAGGCTGACCATTTTCTGAGTGCTTGTCCAACAACTGATGGATGAGTACTGTCTGGAATGTCTTCAGCGTCCGACAGTTCCTGTCTTGTGGAAATGGTTTTTGAAGGATAGCCTAGATAGTGTGTGCATTAGTGACCGCAATGTCAATCACACCCCAGAAAACCAACTTTCACCACTTCTTGCCAGTGTGAGCAACAATGCTTTGTAACAAGTGACCTGCACTGCCCATTTTGCTGTCATAGCCAATGACCATGTCAGGGTCTATGATGCTTTTATCTGTGTGGAGGTTTGACTCTAGCTTTTCCACACATCTACCCCGCTGGTGTTGGTGGAGATGAAACACACATCCCTCTTTTCTCTCCATCTGCAGACATTTATGTTGTCAGTGTTGTTCCACCCCTCAGGAGCCTACCCTGCATTATCTCCTTAGGGAAATGCTGTCTGTTTGTTCTGAGTGTGCCGCAAAAGCAAATGTAATTGTGCAACAGGTTGGTTGTCAAGCATATGGAGGGGAAATAAAATGGTCAACCCACAGTTAGTGGTTTGACATCAGATAATTGCTTATTAACCCCATAACAACATAGCAGGCTTGTCCCAGGGAGGTATATTCAGCCCTTTTATCATTCCCAGTGTTGACTGAGACAGAAGGCAGTCACATGGACACCAAATTTAAGCCCCACTTGACAGGTTTTTTTTGTATTGCTTCCAGCACAGCCTTCTGCCAAAATGAATCAAAACCTTGTCAATAGAGAGGGACTCCCAAAGCTTGAGTAACATGGGAAAGTTATCTTCCAGTGCCTTCAGCAATGGTCTGACTTTTTGTAGTGTATGTGGCTCATGAGGGATTGTACCGTCGCTGCAATGACGGTATCTACAGTAGAACCTCAGAGATACGAATGCATTGGGGATGGGGGTTGTTTGGAACTGGCATGTTTGTGAATTTGAACGTACCATACTTGCCATACAAATGACAAAGAATGACATTAATGTAGCCTTACTTTTTAATAGGCTATTTTCATTTTTATACATTAATAACATAATTATTTTATATTTAATAAACCATTGCTAATCAGGATGTCATTAGAACATTCAATAATATTTTTCTACATCGGCTTTCTGAAAAATACATCTGCTTTTCAGTGACCTGCTACCTTTGTCCTCTATTGTGAACTGTTTGAGTTTGTTCTAGCCCTTCTTTTCATCAAACAATGTTGATGTTCCCACATTGTATACTTTGTAAGACATGTCCCTTGTCTCTTTTCCGGTTGTTTCCAGCAATGGAAAGTGAAATGAGGAAAGGAAATGAGTTTGAGCTTCTGAGGCATGCAGCTGATTAGCAAGCAGCCAAACTCTAGCTCAGCTGATCAGGCATGACCCCAGAGCAGTACACATAAGCAGGCCTTTCAAGTGAAAAACTATACAATTAATGACAAAATAATTTGGAAGTAAATTTGCCTTGAAAATTAATCAGCATCTTCCTGTGATGAAAACAAAAATGTTGCATGCAGTTGAGAACATGTTTGATTCACAAATCAAACAAAATGTAACAACAATATCAAATAGTGAGAACAATAAAAACTATTATTAAGGATATTATTGTACTGACAACCCATTGCAAATACGATGGGGCGGTCTAAAAGATTGTAGCTGAAACATTCATTAATTCATTCATTATCTAACCCGCTTATTCCTGGTCAGGGTCGCGGGGGCCTGGAGCCTATCCCAGCATGCATTGGGCGAGAGGCAGGAATACAACCCAGACAGGTTGCCAATCCATCGCCTAACATGCATGTCTTTGGACTGTGGGAGGAAACTGGAGTAACCGGACAAAAACCACGCGGGGAGAACATGCAAACTCCACACAGAAAGGCCCCGACCATCTTGCTGTGTGGCAAAAGTGCTATCCACTGCACCACCACCCGTAGCTGACACAAATCTGTTTAATATATGCTTCTTGTGCAGCAAAGAAGGTGAGAACCCCAAATCTCGATGTTTTGATCCTCTAAACATGTATTTCTCTGCAGTTGTTCACATGGAGAAGTGAACAAGCCTGGCAGAAATGAACTTTTTTAACTGCTAACCTCAACGGTTCAAAAATCATGAATCATTTTGTTTTGTTTTCATCCATCTTTCGTCATCATTCATCCCATTAGCAATTAAAATATATTTCTGCACTGTCTGTTTAAAATCTTTTTTTTGTTGTTGTCCATTCAGGAATTTAACTGCTACTCACATGCAAAGCCCAATATAAAATCAGTATGATTTCACTGCATGGCAGTATTATTGTGCCCTCCTGGGGATTTGATCATGGCTCCAAAGATGTCATGTCTATCCAAAGATTCTGTGTGTTAAAAGGAGAACCACAAATGTGCTTGTTTCTCATTTGCTTTCACTTTCAACACATATGTGTCTGCCAATGAGGGATTCAGGGTGATCTCATTGGTAGGCTTCCTTCTCAATAAACCATTGCCATCCATCATGTAAATAAGGTAGATGAATATACTGTATCATAGTTTGTCATTCAGCAGAGAACAAAGGTCATGGAGAAAACCCTGTAATCTTGCATCTTTGGCTTTTGGTAGTGACTTTTGAAATGAATATTCTCCTGCTTCGACTGTGACATAGTGGCTGGAAAGCAAGTTGAAGCGAGAGCTAGCAAATATAATGATGGATTTTTGTTACCTTGCTTACAATAGGGATAATTTCAAGTGTTAGTATATGAAGAATAAATTAACATTTCCTGACAAACAGGTCCATATTTCATCTAGAGGCCTGATTTCAGATTTCATCCAAACTTGCTGAGTCATTCCACATGAGTAATACCAAAGACTAAGCCTAAGCAATAGTACAATGAAATGTATGATTTGCTTTGTATTCATTGGTGAGGACACACATGAAAACACACAAGAAAACATCATTTTGCCAGTCGGGGGTTGTTGTTAAAATAAACTACCACCACCGAGTGGTCTTTACTTTTATTGATGATTCCGTCCGTCTTTATAGCAATCAGCTATAGATGATTTATTTCAGTTGGCTGCTTTTATCAGGTAATTTGTATACCTTTTTTATTATATTCTGTTTGTCCTAAGGAGATACATGAACAAACAAGGAATAAACAAAGAGTGAAGTATTAGTTGACATTTTATCGGTCTCAATTTCAGCCAACGGCAAGTGCAAGGTACTCTTCTATACAGGACCTCTGAGATATGAGCGCCTCAGGAATGGAGATAGTTCAAAACAGTGAAAGTTTTAGAACTTTAAAAGTGACATCAAAATACATCAATTTTAAGAATTTGGATCATATAATGATTGAAATCTTCAATCTACATCACTGTAGCCTTTAAAACAAATGGGTTACTCTCGTTTTGTAGCTATAAACCTTTGTATATATTAACCAATAATCATAGCAGCAGAAAACAGGATCTCAATTATTGTTCAACATTCATTATTTTATTTATTGGCTTTCTGAACAATACACCTTGTCAGCAAACTTTTAAATCTTTTATTCATACTTCCCCACATTGTTTTATTTACTAATAGTTCAAAGACATGTTTAATATTGATCATATTTCAAGTTTTTTATCAATGGAAAGTGTGACTTTTTTGTTTGATACTCCCCGTTTTGCATCAGTGATAATGAAGAGTTTGATGATATTGGTAATACATATTTGTATATGCTTCTTCCGGTATCGTATCTGTTCAGTTGACTGGTGAGTCCATGAGGTTTCTATCTGTGCTAATGAAAATTACATGAAATGAGAAACATGTATTGAAGCCCTGGTGGCTGATTGGCCTTGGCAGAGGCCAATAAATTGTAGCCTAGGTATTACCTTCAAGAACGAGATTACTACACGTTGTATGATTGACAGGGTGTTACAAGAAACTCTGGAGTAGACATTCTTTTTAAATTAATCTGTCTTCACTATTAAATGCCTTGATTAATATCACCAAGTTTATTAACGATAATTGAAGCCAAATGAAATCCTGATATACTTCATAATCTGCACTGGTTTTCAGCACTGGAATAATCTTGCCAAAGCAATCAAAGATTACATGACGATGGTATGGAGACATTTTCTGCATTAGCCCCGACTGCTATACTAAACGTTGACAATATCAAGATCATCCTTGTTTGGCCCTGGGTTTGCGTACTATGTCATAGTAGAGATTGGGCCCCCATGATTTGATGACGATATTTAGCGTCATTAACAGGAACATAATGGCAGCTCTCTGAACTATGAAGGATCTCAAAAGAAATTGAACTGCATAAAGCATCTGTAAGAACAACTGTAGAAATATAGACTAAACACATTCTAGCTGCTATAAAAGAACTGAAGTGGATATCAGCCCTGTTCTCCGCCATGCTAGGGCAGTAATCTACAACTGAAATGTTAACTCAATTTGTCAGTGTTATCTTTGTGTCAACAGTTATACTCAAATATTTATAGTAAGCCCTGCACTACGAGGGATTGCAAGTGTTGGGTGAATCTGAGAATGTTAACAAGTGGGACATGTTTTCCACAAACTAGGAAATATGCAATGGACTGAACAGTGAGTATCATCTGCTAATAAATTCTATTTAGGGTGACTCATCTTTGGTTCTTTTTTTTTTTTTCATTTTGTGAAAAAAAACATCTGGAAACTTCTCTTAGGAGATCAAGTGCAGTGGGTTATAAAATTCGCAAAGGTTTTCTGTGTTGACAGTATCCAAATGCCACCCATGTATAAAATTCATGGTCCTCATGAAATCAAGTCCTTTATCTGAGAGTTAAATAGCAATCTTAAACTTGAATTGTCCATTAACACAACACTTACTACAGTATACACTCATGTATCTGCCCTGACTGTGTTCAGAAGGCACTGCACAGATTAATTCAAATAGCACTATTCTGATAGCGATCGTAGAACACATACAGCTTCTGCTTATTATTATTGCAATTATTCGTATTTATTTGACACATGACCTTATTCGAAGCCATTGTGATTTGTAACTTCTCAAGACAGCGAAGCAATGTTGGCGACTCGAGTTGTAATGACCTGTAAAAAACATCACCAAGTCCTTATTTTCGAAACATTTTTTTCTCTCTGATGTGTCTCTAACGAAGACTTAATGCACCTATAATCCGCAGAAGGGTTTGAGAGGTGAGACAGCCACTGCCTGGACTCCTGGGAGTTGCGAATGTAAACACGGGGGCACTCACCAGTGTTCACACTAGACTTCATGTAAACCATTGAGCCATTCCAAAAACTGCAAACAGGCGATTTGGGGATTTTTGCAGACTCCAATTAAACGCAACGACAATCTTGGAGCTTTGGTGCACTTAAGGTGATGTATGTGGACAAGTTGTTTCTGAAGCGTTGTTGTCGAACATTTCTGTAATTATTATGATTTTTTTTGTATTTGAATGCGTTGCTCAGTGTGTGAAATGGGAGATCAGGATAAGTGAGTGGAGTTAATATCAACTGAGCAAAGTTTCACGTAACATTAAAAGGAATTACTTTTGCAGAACAAATTGTTAACAAAAAAACAATCGTTAACTTGCTTACTGACAGACTTTGATGTAAACATCTTACATCATTTATTATTTTTTTTCTTTGCCTATTTATTCTTTGCAATACAATCACAACAACCTGGTAGTTATTTTTGAGATGAATTGACCTTTCCCTCACTGTTGACTCACAGATGGGGATTGCATTTCAAAACAGGCCAGAATTGCGGCTGTAGAAAAGGATAAAGTATCCTTATATGGAGATTTGTTTGATAAACTGAGTTCAAATGACCTTTGAAAGAAGCATGGCATGGTTGATAGAGGATGGTGTATGCCAGTTTTCGTCAACTACTTTTTCATGGGGGCTAGATTACTCAAAAAATAGTGCATATGGGCCAAACATTTTCCCCAAGCTAAATAGTATGCACTGCATGTGAATAAATGGGTGGCAGTGTAGAATAATAATAAGCAGCGTTTTTAACACAGAGGTTGCAAGTTTGATTCCCAGGTGGGGCTGTGCAATTGTACCCTTGACCACCCTGTATTCTGTCAGTTCATAATGCAGTGATGCACATTTTGGTCTGGTTCAGAGTTGTGAAGTTAGGCTTTTACCCCAAATATAGATCATTGCCATTGCATATTTTTGGAAGATATACGACCTGAATATCTTAAATAAATATTCAGTAATACTGACATAAGCAAAATACCTAGTTCCATCTTTGCATTATTGACCTTATTTACATTAGGTACCTTATTTACATACAGGTGCATCTCAATAAATTAGAATATCGTGGAAAAGTTCATTTATTTCAGTAATTCAATTCAAAAAGTGAAACTCATATATTATATAGATTCATTACACACAGAGTGAAATATTTCAAGCCTTTATTTCTTAGAATTTTGATGATTATGGCTTAGAGCTAATAAAAACCCCAAATTCAGTATCTCAGAAAATTAGAATATTACATAAGACAAATTTAAAAAATGATTTTTAATACAGAAATGTCAGCCTTCTGAAAAGTATGTTCATGTATATGCACTCAATACTTGGTCGGGGTTCCTTTTGCATGAATTACAGCATCAATGCGGCGTGGCATGGAGGTGATCAGCCTGTGGCACTGCTGAGGTGTTATGGAAGCCCAGGTTGCTTTGACAGCGGCCTTCAGCTTGTCTGCATTGTTGGGTCTGGTGTCTCTCATCTTCCTCTTGACAATACCCCATAGATTCTCTATGGGGTTCAGGTCAGGCGAGTTTGCTGGCCAATCAAGCACAGTAATACCATGGTCATTAAACCAGGTATTGGTACTTTTGTCAGTGTGGGCAGGTGCCAAGTCCTGCTGGAAAATGAAATCAGCATCTCCATAAAGTTTGTCAGCAGAAGGAAGCATGAAGTGCTCTAAAATTTCCTGGTAGACGGCTGCGTTGACTTTGGACGTGAGAAAACACAGTGGACCAACACCAGCAGATGACATGGCACCCCAAATCATCCATCACACTGGACTTCAAGCAACTTGGATTCTGTGCCTGTCCACTCTTCCTCCAGACTCTGGGACCTTGATTTCCAAATGAAATGCAAAATTAACTTTCATCTGAAAAAAAAAAACTTTTCTCCTTAGCCCAGGTAAGACGCTTCTGACATTGTCTCTGTTTCAGGAGTGGCTTGACACGAGGAATGCGACAGTTGTAGCCCATGTCCTGGATACATCTGTGCATGGTGGCTCTTGATGCACTGACTCCAGCCTCAGTCCACTCCTTGTGAAGCTCCCCCAAATTCTTGAATGGGCTTTGCTTGACAATCCTCTCAAGGCCGCAGTTATCCCTGTTGCTTGTACACCTTTTCCTACCACACTTTTTCCTTCCACTCAACTTTCTATGAATATGCTTGGATAAAGCACTCTGTGAACAGCCAGCTTCTTTAGCAATGACCTTTTGTGGCTTACCCTCCTTGTGGAGTGTGTCAATGACTGTCTTCTGGACAACTGTCAAGTCAGCAGTCTTCCCCATGATTGTGTAGCCTCCTGAACCAGACTGAGAGACCATTTAAAGGCTCAGGAAACCTTTGCAGGTGAGTTAATTAGCTGATTAGAGTGTGACACCGTGAGTTTACAATATTGAACTTTTTCACAATATTCTAATTTTCTGAGATACTGAATTTGGGGTTTTCATTAGCTGTACGCCATAATCATCCAAATTAAAACAAATAAAGGCTTGAAATATTTAACTTTGTGTGTAATGAATCTATACAGTATAATATATGAGTTTCACTTTTTGAATTGAATTGCTGAAATAAATGAACTTTTCCACGATATTCTAATTTATTGAGATGCACCTGTATTTATAACTGTCAAAATGGAGAAAACAGCAACATAAAGTGTTCTTAATAGGGCATTGGGCCACCACAAGCTGCTAGAACAGTTAACCCCCTGAGGTCGGCTGGATCGGCGCCGATCCAAGCAGCAATACAAGTATATTACTATTTCTAACTTCGCGATATTTTATCATACACACGCGGCAAAAACATTGACAGAAACCTTAGAATCGCGACTTTCCGATTTGAGCACTGGCAAATCAAATGGGATTTTTTAAATTAGGTTAATTAGACCAAAAGTAAACCTTGCCTTTTACTCTCTTTTTTACCTGGTAGTAACGTCCCCCCTTCTATTGACATGGTAACTAGGGGCGAGTTTAGGCGAGGTGTGTGGGGAGGGGCGTGGGGCCATGTGTGAAAACGCCGGCGTAAACACATAAACTGTCCCGACAATTTGAAGCAAGATTTTATACAGACATACAATTTTATTCAAGATGGAAAGATTTTCTGCGCTGCAGTGTTTGAGAGTATTGATGAAAAGCGACGAAGACAATAACTGACGAAGAGTAAGTAACTATATTTGATTTGCCATGTTATCAAATACTCGTATATATATTCAATATATGAATTCCGCGTCTTGTGACTACATATTCCGCGTGTTGCAACGTAACAAATTGCAATATGCACACAAGATCTATGGAAGAATACTTTTCAAACAGCCTAAAATGTTATTTATTTCGCTTGTTTTCAAATACTCGTGAAAATATATGAATTCGCGTCTTGTGACGCCAAACATATTCCGCGTGTTAGTAACTTAATCTAAATCCCTAACGTTAGTAGATTAGTTGGTTAGTTCTATACACATCTACCTAATATATACAAAGTGCAATCTAGAAAGTAAGAAGGAAGAAAACGAGATAATAAGCGGCGGAAAACCCCGAAAAGTATAAACTCCCGAAGTGCATGACAAGACAAGGTGTGGATCTCGAAATAAACGGAACAAGGACAGACAGGGAGCAGAACGTGACAGAACAGGGAAAATGCAATACTGGATAAAGAATAATGAATAAGGACTGAATGAAAAATAAACAAAGGCCAAAAACAACAGAACAGGAACTCAGAATATAACATTGATGGCCCAGTGAGATGGCCCATCTGACAGTTCTTAGAGGTGTGGACAATGAATAATGAATATTCAGGTATTTAGCATTTAGCCCTCCCACAGCCTGAAATAAATGTGACCAGTTCTGATAAAAACAGGTTTTTAGCTATTTAGATCTCAGATGTGCTAAACTGTTTTCACACCCTTACATAACCAAGACCTTGATGAACAAACGCACATTGGCAAAACAATTCGTCACTATAGTTTAGTGTGTGCTTTCACAACTTTTGTGACAGCAGAAAAATTTACTATTTTTAACTTGTGTGTTTGTAGATCTATTTACAAGCTGCATATGATACTGACCAAACTATTGATGGCATACAAATGTAGCTGTGATTGTCCTTCAAATAAAAATATCAAACACGTTGGAGTAAGTGTGTGTTAAATTGATGAAATTGAGATAAATATCAGACCATGCCAAAATCAAAAAACATCTAAAAGCTTAGCACGGACCTCAGAGGGTTAAAATGCACCTTGCCTTAGAAGTGTATGGAACTCTGCTGGAGGGATGCAACACCATTTTTTCTCAAGAAATTCCATAATTTGCTGTGTTGTTGGTGGTGGAAAACACTGTCTCAGGTGCCGCTCCAGAAAAGTGTTCAATTAGTTTGAGATGTGGTGACAGAGATGGCCATGATATATGGTTTACATATTTTCATGTTCATCAAACCATTCAGTGACCACTCATGCCCTGTGGATGGGGGCATTGTCATCCTGGAAGAGACCACTCCTATCAGGATAGAAATGTTTCACCATAGGATGAAGGTGATCATTCAGAATGGCTTTGTATTTATTGGCATTTACCTTTCCCTGGAAAATGCACCCCAGACCAACAGAACCCATCATCATGCAAAACAACCACTCGGGCCTGTAGGTTTCTTTTGGCGTGTGCTACACATGCACTCGTCCGCTTGTTGAGAACAGGGTGAAGGATGTGCAATCACTCCTCTTCCAAAGTCACTGAGATCTCCATGGTAGCCAAATTAATGGGCAACTGGGCCTGCTCAGCATTTTTATACATGACCCTGCGCATGATGGGATGTTAACTACTTAATTAACTTCGGAACCACACCTGTGTGGAAGCACCTGTTTTCAATATACTTTGTATATTTCCTCATTTCCTTTATTCTGGCACTTACCTGTATTTAGGTAGTCTTACATCTACAGGGTTAAACACTGAAGACCCTTTATTCAGAATAAGGTCCTCAGTATATTCTGGTCATACATGTAGCAATATATGTCACTACATCAATAATCTTCTATGCTGCTTTAATGAGGGCATCCATTAAAATATATCATGGTCTTGCAATAGCAAGCATGTTTATTTAACCATGAAAACTGTTGAAATGGGCACTCAACAGCAATAAAAACAGTAACAGATCTCTGTTTACAGTACATTTAAATTTATTACTTACCCTAAGCTTGATGTCTAAGAAGGTCATATATTTTTAAAGAGACTGCTGTTTATAGAAAAGTATCAGATGTACAGTATCTTCTTTTCTGATGATAGAGTATGAAATTTGGTTTGTGTTTCTCTCTACTTTGTGTCTCTTTACTACAAAGAGTTACATGAACAGGCCGAGATTTCCACAGCAAATGTATTCACAGCCACACATTCACCTCGAGGGTTACCTTTTATACAACTAAACACAAACTATAAATCAGCATTTTTATGGCTGTGTGATGTATTCATCATTACTGTATATGTAGTGTAGAATAATAAAAATTGCAGATTTAAAGATTTTTTTGATAATACTACTCTGTAGCTCAGGGGTGTCCAATCTTATCCACAAAGGGCGGTGTGGGGTTGCAGGGTTGGGTGCAGGGTTAAGTACAGCATTACAACTGATTCAACTAATCAACTAATCATGCTCTTAAATAATGACGTAGTATTTAGATAATAGTTGCATGGCGTTTGCATTCAAATCCAAAAATGACCAGTCTCCTCCTTACACTGTTCCAGCACCAATGTAGATGATTTATTTTGCAAATACTACTTAATACACTTCCCTTAGAATTGTCACAATAACAAATTCCTGGTAAGTCGCACATCTTGCACATTTCTGATGGACTCCAACATCCGTGACTAATCTGTCTTGTTATTTTCTAGTGAAGAATTCTCTATAAAAGAAACCTAACGTGGTCATCACTGCCAAATTAGCCTCCATAAATACATAGTGCATATCCAAACTAATGGTAATGGCCACAAAAAACATTTTCAGACAACTGTATACCAGAGTAATTAAAAAGGGCAATGATGTCTCACTCACACTACCCTCCAAACTGAAATGCCATAATCTGAATTGTATTGTTACACACACACACACTTGTACTTGTACACTTTATTGTCATCCTCCTAGCTTTTGTCCATTTTACTATATATTATTTGTAATTATTATTATTATCATCATCTCATTGCTATCATCATCATTATTATTATTTCTACATGAGGACATTATGATTTAGGCGAGTAACTGACATTCATATTTTGTATGCATTCAATAGACATTGAACATATCTAAATGTTTGTGTGTACAGTACCAGTCAAAAGTTTGAGTACACCTGCTGGAAACTAGGTTTATCTCAAAATTGACAATGTTTTACACCATATAAGTTTCTTTAAATACTTCAAAATTACAAAAAACACATCTAATGATAAACAAAAGGAACATCAAAGCAATGTTCAATATATTTCATTGAAAATTGAATCTTGGATTCCTCAAAATAGCCACCCTTTGCTGTGATAACAGCCTCACAAACACAGGCCACTCGGTTAACAAGTTTCAGCAGGAAATCACCCAATATGTCTTCCCAGCTCTCCTGCAGCAATTCCCAGAGGCACTTGTGGGTTGCTTTGCTTTGACTGTTCTGTCCAGTTCATCCCATACAAGTTCTATGGGATTGAAGTCTGGACACTGGGCAGGCCATGTCCTTAGTTTGAGTTGTCCTTCACGTTCCCCCTTCACCAGATAGTTCTTGCACAACTTCAAGGTGTGTTTCGGGTCGTTATCTTGCTCAAGAATGAAGGAGTACCCGCTTAGCCGTAGTCCAGATGGAAGGTATACTCAAACTTTTGACTGGTGCTGTATATTTGTAATTAAGCACAGGAATATCTGCTGAGCTTTTTTTCTTCAGATTTCCCCACCATTTTGCTAGCCAATTGTACCCTGTATTGAATCAATTATCCCCCCCACGAGCCCGCCGCCTGCAAGTATGGAACCAGCCTCTACTCTGGCATTGGCAGTGACAAAGGCGCCGAACCGCCTCTGTCAAGACAGAACTCGCCAAGCCATCAACTGTGATTCCCATACACACAGAGAAGCTTTCTGTACAGGCGGCAAGCTCATGCCAGCTTCCCTCCCCCCTCCCCTGGGCTGAGTCAGGCTGGCACAGCTGGGGATCAAACTCAGGCTACAGCGGGCAACCTGCACTTAGAACAAGTCACATCATTTGCCAATTTGTAGAGAAATTCAAAGAGAAAGTTTGATTGAATCCTCAGCAGCCTGCCCAGTGGTGAGTACATTGTTTGAAGTAGACCAACATAGTTACAGTACCGTAGCAGGTATCAAAGCATTGTGTGTTGGAAGGTTTGTCAGTAGGTCAAGGTCAAGATAATGGTCAAGGCAATTGTGTGAATTTCTCGCCATTTTCAGTTTTTGCCAACCATTATCTCACACTTAAAACGTATATTTTGGGGTTTAATATGCTGTATAAATAGTAGATTTGAACTAGCTTGTACTCTTATAGGTTGCTTTGTCCATTACATGATCTAGTATGCATTGTGTTTATACTGTAATTTGGTGGATTGCACCAAATCATTATGATTGGTCACTTTTTCTTAAAATTTGTTTCAAATTTTGACCTTTTTTTTCTTCCAATTCAGTAGCCAATTCAACTCCTCTCATGAGTCTGCCGCCCGTCCTCCGGGTCAAGCTAATATCCCGAGGCCGGCAATGATCTGCCTCCTCCGAGATGGAACGTTGCCCAACTGCTCTGTAGGAATGCCCTACTGCTCCTCGGCAAGGTCGTGCAGACTTTCCCTCCCCCCACTCCCTGGGGTGGACAGCCAAATCCCACCCCCGATTGGGGCTCCTGGCCAGAGTCAGACTGACGCAGTCGGGTTTTGAACCGTGACTATAGTAGGTAGCTTGGACTCCCGGCGGACTGCTACCCGGGGCCCAAATTGGTCACTTTTAAATTAATTTGTCACAATTTTGTCATGACTAATGGCTGTGTTACTGTACAATAGCAGTGGCTACAGAGACACGTAGTGGATTTCAACTGAATGTCAGCCTACCAAATCAAAAAATTAAAAAGAAGACCGCAGAAAAAACAGGGTGATAAAACATATATGGATACAAGCTGGCAGAATCTGTAGCAACAGGAACAGGAAGACCTCCAAAAGGAAGAGATGGAAAGTGAATAGAAGGACTCATAGTAGAGGCCAGTAGCCCACACGCTCCTCACTGTTGATTGCAGCTCCATGATTAGATCATCCTCCAGATGTCTCTCCTTTAAGAATTTTGTTCTGTTTATTTGATGAAAAAGACAATGTTGATAACGCTAAAACCTCTGAAGCCCAGAGCTGAATGTGTAGTGTGGGCGAGGTCAAACAGGGAGACCCTCTGTACACACATCAAACCCTGGCTCCACGTCCACAACACCAGAATAAATATTTATCCACGGCTAATCCTGCAAGAACATACTTTCAACTCAGAGGAGGCGGCAGTCCTCACACTCCCTCGCTGTGTAAACGTGCTCCTCTTACGAAATGCGTTGATGTAAATCCTCGAAGAATAACTTAGAACTGTAGATCTGAAAGTCCAGAATATTCACCTGATCTCACCTACACATCTCTGTCCTGAGTCAGAGATCTCCAGGAAAGGAACACAAGAGAATTTCCATTCACTGGACATCTTGAGAAAGCATGCATGGATTTCAGCATACAGGCACGTGTGTTAGAGAGACAACATATACTGTACATTGTGTTTGTATGAAATGCGGTATAAACATCACGATAATTCATGTTCACTGATTCGGCTGTTGCATTCATTCACTGGAGGTCATCTTGTCAATGACGTAAATCATAGGTGTAATGAATGGGGGGGATGGGGAGGGACATGTCCCCCCCAACATCCAAAACAGTCATATCTGTCCCCCCCAATAATTTGTGTATATAAAACATTCCCTTTCATTATGTCGCCCCCAATATTTAATTTGTGGTTACGCCCTTGATGTAAATGCTTCAGTAAATGTGTTGTGTTGTGTTTGTTTTTGGCCTGGACATTTTGATAACAGCACACACAGTACTGTATGCATTTGATTCCAGCATTTATCTCTTTGTTAGTTATAGAGTGGACATGATACCAACTTAAGCTGTTTGAATAAGAGGTGGATGGGCAATTTATCATGTACTTATCACCCTATAATGCATCCTGGAAAACTGTCTGTATTCATAGACAGTGCCATATAATATCACTGATTACCATCTAATGAATACATTGCTAAGAGCTAAATAAATTGATTGCTCCTCAGAGCTAAACATTTTGGTTGTGTCAGGTTTAGGGATCAGGGACCTAGTTGGAACCAAAGCTACCATGCAACCATACAACAAATTATAAGTAGTAGATAAGTAAGTAGTAAGTAAGCAGATAACGGCTTATAAGTTGTAGAAACAACACCATCGTCAGAAAGAAACATGCAAGTGATACTAATATATTATACTATAGTATTCTAGTATATATAGTACATAGTATAGTGTGTATATATATATACTGTATACTGTATATACACTCACACTGTGGGTATAAAAGGTGTATGGCATTTTTCACATTTTCTTACTTCATGGAATCAAAATGTATTTAATTAAAAAATAACATTTTTCTTAATTAGTTATGAATAAAAAAAGACAATAATTGATTACATAAATATTCTCCCGCATTGACTTAATACTTGGCAAAAGTACCTTTTCGCTACAATTACAACTATGAGTCTATTTGAGTAAGTCTACCAGCTTTGCATATCTGGACATTGCAATTTTTGCCCATTCTTATTTACAAAATTGCTCGAGCTCCATCAGGTTGGATGGGGACTGGTGGTGAACAGCAAATCTTTCCACAGATTCTGAATGGGATTGAGGTCTGAGCTTTGACTGGGCCACTCCAGGACATAGATTTTTTTTGTTTTTAAACCACTCCAATGTGTTTTTTACTGTATATAAATATAGAGATCACCCCTGACTTCCCTAGTTGGCAACATAGCCTAAATCTTCTCGCAGGTCTCTTGCAGACTGCAGCAGGTTTTCCTCCAAGATTTGTCTACATCTTGCAGCATCCATTTTGCCCTTTTGTCAAGTTTTCCAGTCCCTGAAGCAGAGAAGCATCCACATAGCATTAGACTCCCCCATGTTTCACAGTAGGGATAGTGTTCTTGGCATGATGTGCACTGTTAAGCTTGTGCCAAACATAGCGTCTAACGTTAATGCCAAAAAGTTAAATCTTGGTCTCATCTGACCACAGAATCTTCCTCCACTTGGTTTGAGAGATCTCCCACATTCTTTCTGGCAAACTCTAGGTGAGATTTCATGTGTTTTCTTCAACAATGGCTTTTTTTTGCCACTCTCCCATCAAGCACAGACATCTCTGCCATGGAAGACTGTAACATCCGAGTTGCCATAAGCTTCTCGGAGGCCTCTCTAACAAGTGCCCTTCTCAGACGGATGTTCGTTTTGGAGGATAGCCTGTTCTAGGCAAACTCACAAGTGTGCCATATTCTCTCCATTTCTTTGTGGACTTAATGATGCTCCGGGGGATATCCAAAGTCTTTGAAATCTTCTCATATTTTCCCCTGATTGGTGCTTTAGAAAAACCAATTGAATCAAATCAATTGAGTACATTTCTCAGATTTGCTTTTAATGTTTTGTCTTCATGATGAAGTTCTTGTTTGGAAATACACTAACCAACTGTAGGACCTCTGACAGACAGGTGTATTTCATTTGAAACTATTTGAAACACCTTAATTGCACACAGGTGGACTCCAATCAAATAATTATGTGATCTCTGAAGACAATTGATTGCACCAAAATGTATTTAGGTGTGTTTTAGAAAAAGGGGTGAATGCTTGTACAATCAATTATTGTCTGTTTTTTATTTGTAAATAAGAAAAGGCTTTAAAGCTGTTTTTTATTTGACATGATGGAGTATTTTGTGTTGATCATTAGCAAGAAATCCCAATTAAATAAATTTTGAGTAAAGTAGTAAGAGTAAGAAAATAAAATGTGAAAAATGCCAAAGGAGGGGAATACTTTTTATACCCACTATATATACAGTATACATAATGCATCGCCCACACAAAATTGAATATTGTAAGCTGTTTAGTGGTAATTTTGACACTATTATCCCTTATTTTCTGAATCTCAAATGACAAAAGACCAATAAATGTTTTCTTTTCTACCATCATTTGAAATATATCTAATAAATGGTTAGCGGTATCAATAATTCCCACTGCATGCGCATAGGCTACATATAATGCATAATAAAGGCATCTGTTAAAAAAGAACATGCTAAGAATGCAAGCATTCAAATAATTTTACAATTCTCGTAATAATGCATGGAGAACAAAGAATGTGAAAAATGTGCATTACGCCTGTCTGACCTGGATTAATGCTACCATACTGTGCTCTTGGCAAGATAACTCCTCATTATGAAAACACTTTGAGAGGTTGGTTTTGAAAATAAACCACAAACAGGCAATCTGGTCTTTGAGGTAGGCATTCTCGTAAACAGACATGCAGATGTCCCTCTTTGCATATATATTTTTTTAGTTAAAATTACAGTACTCCCCTTGCAGCCCCTTTGATCTATGTCTACTACTATTCCCCTACCCCATGGTCTTAGTGGCACCACTGCTATTGAACTTTGATCTGCACTCTGCCCTAAATTTAAAAAAAATGTTTAAATCATTACAATTTAAGGTAACTACCTCCTGCTAGTGATGGGAGAGTGTGGTTCCTTGAACCCCGTAATGGGTGGAGTTACAATCAGCTGTCAATCAGACTTGTTTGATCCAATCAAAATGTTTTGCTCTCCACAGCAAAGCACAACAAATCGGTCAAACCAGTGAGACATTGATATCATATGGTAGCTCCGCCCATTTTCAGTTTCATGAAACCTCACTCCCCCATCACTGCCTCCTGCTCCTCTCTGCCCATCTTTCCTTTGAAAACTGGCCTGAAAGCTTGTACGTAAGTACTTGAATCCTTTCAGAGGCAGAAAGCAATGGAAACTAGGGGCCCATGCTACTTTTTAGGGATATATGCCAATCTACTATAAGTCTCTAATATGCATTGTCTGCATATTAGAGTCTTAGCTGGTCCATCCGGGCAACACTATACAATTATCTTGGTGTAATTATGTATCTGTCTTGTGTTATATCTCCTCATGATGTAGTCATGTTCCAACAACAGCAGTACAAATGTGCTTCCATGAGGACCTGACAGTCACCTTTCAAGTCGCCTGACAAGTCATTTGTGTTGGATTCTCACTCCCATTTCCACGCCAATAACCACACTTGAACATCAATGGGAAAATGTGGTCCACCAGTATTATTTTTCTATTAGATCCGGATCACACGACTGTGTTGCCAAACATGACACAAACAGCATCATAAAGTTTGCAGATGACACCACATTCCTATTACCATCAATGGATCATCTGTTGAAATTGTTGATAGTTTTAGATTTCTTGGCATACACATCTCAGACACCCTCACATGGTCTCTCAACACCAATTGTATCCTCAAGAAAGCACAGCAGAGACTGTACTGTCTGAGGTGTCTCAATAGTTTTGGTATGAGGACCTAAACTCTTGTGAACTTTTATCGCTATACCATTGAGGGTATCCTGACAGGCTGTATCTGGACTGCAAAAAGCTACAAAGGACTGTAAAGGCAAAATCATTGGCATGGAACTACCACAACTTCATAACATTTACACCACTTGCTGCAAAAGGAAAGCTCTATGTATTCTTGCCATCCTGCTCATGTACTGTTCTCACTCCTTCCATCTAAAAAAACATTACCGGAACATCAAACCACCTGTCTCAGTAACAGTTTCTTTCCACAGGCAGTCAGGTTGCTGAACAGCTGATGCTCCATATGCACTTCACATTTGTTGCATAATATGTAATGTAATGTTATTGCGTACTGTATATTGTGTATTGTGGAGTGTATGTTGTGTATGTATACATACTATTGTAGTGTATATTGGTGTGTTTTTTAGATGGTGTATACTTTGTTTGTTCAAGGCAGAGAGAGCCAGAGCACAAGCATTTCATTGTATTTAATACATATGACAAAACATTTGAATTTGAACATAGTATCTCATATCTAAAGTACAGCAGCGTATGTACTTTTTTTTTGAAGACTGAGATCCTTTGGGGCCAGCCAGGAAATATTGCACCTCTTCTACTGCTCTACCATACAGAGCATTTTACTGCACTGCAGCTCTGTGTGGTACAACAGTGTGACTGTTCAGACAAAAACCAGGGTAACAAGCCTGCTGAAAAGGGCATCTGAGGTAATTGGCAAACCAGCACACCAAGGATTCCATGACGGCCATGCCACAAAAGTCCTGCGCATGGCTTAAAAGATCACGATGGACCCCTCCCACATCCTGCACCCAGAGTTTGAGCTGCTGCCATCAGGCAGGCAGTTCAGAGTCCCGCAGTGCAAGCTGAACAAATTCAAAAACTGTTGTGTGCCATATTCCATTGGCCTTATAAACAGGCAGGGGAGTGGACAGTTGGATAAGAGGAATGGCCTTAGCGCTGGACTGTAATGTAGGTCTTTAGGATGTTGTGCTGTTGTTTTAGACTTTCGATGTTTATACTGTATTATACATGTTGTGCTGCGTGTACCTTGTATACTGTGTGGGTATGCACCTTGTATAGTGTTTCGTGTGTATGTCCTTTTGTACACAAAATACATTTCTGTGAAAATAGACAATAAATATATCTCATCTAATATGACAGGAAATAGGACACCAAATTCTTACTCCTCCTGGGACATGACATCAATATGCAGGTAGTTTGAATCCTGCCTGTCAAAGATATGCCCTGAAAATTGTGATCAGCATCCATATGACCAGTGTAATGAAGTCTGCTGTGTACAAGTTCGTCTGTTGCACTTTCTTGGGTTCTGGGCCCAGATCAGATCCCATGCAAAGGGAGCGTGATCCTTCTCAGATGAATAATGGACAGAGGCAGATGGTTTCATTTGGATGAGATGTTAATACAGGCGCTCACAGTCTGGTTGCAATCAGCACAGGTGGGTGCAATAAGGACCCCTAGATCACCCGCTGGAAGGTATGGTGTCACATTGAAATTTGCTTGATTCGGCCCAGCTGGTGCCTTTCTCGCAAGCACTGCAAATTTTCCACCAGTTCTTCATCAGCTCTCCAGAAAAACAGCAGGGTATCCATTGACTGACAATTTTTTATTTTTCACTAAAATTGAAAGCTTTTTATGGAGAGAAATTAGAGCTTTTCAACACAATAACAGACACATTAGAGCGTCCCTACATCTTGGTTTTTCAATAAGTCTCAATTTATAGCCGTTAGCCTGTTTTCAATCACAAATCATAAGCCACAGTACATTGGTCAAGATCTGACAATAATAGTCCTTACGTTATCCAGGGTGCCTAAATAGCACTGTAATATCAGATACGTGTACTTTCCACACTCATTTTGACCCACAAAATGTGTAATACAATCAACACCATCTCTAACAAAGCCATTTAAATCATCAGCAAATCTATGCTTAGGCAGACACCAAACATAACCATGTAGGTATATTGGGAGAAATGGCCTTGCAATCCTTGTGTGATCTACAGATGAAGAAACATCACTCTAAATCTTGTGTATGAACCCTCTCTCCAAACAGGGTAGATCCCTAACATGAGCTATGGATTTCATGATAAAACACCAAGCACAATCTCAGAGATTATGCAAAAGGTTAGCCAGTGTCTGCCAGAACAACTCACATTAGCTTTCTTGGAGAGCTGAACTAGGTACAGCTCAGGCTACAGTTTAATGCATGTTACAAGTAATGAACCCCACACACTGAAAAACAGGCGCATTAATGCTGTTGGACCTTGTGAGACAAGCACAATTCATTCATTCATTAGCTGTAATATTACCTACGTTGGTGCAACATGTGAAGCCACCTATTGAGTGAATACATAATAAAGTTAATAATAGGAAATACAATAATATATAGCTATTAGCAACTGACAGCTACCAATTACATATGGCACCTATTGAAAATTGTGCACCCATAATATATGATATAATCTATATGAGAACCCATGGAAAATTATTGGAAAACTATCTTGAAAACTATACACTCACCAGACCAAAATCTAAGATGTGAATAAAGGAAGCAGCCTGCCTGGTTGAGGGTTAAAGTGCTTAAATTTCCTTTGCTATCACCCCCTACTGAAAAATGGCCGCATTCTGGGATAGCCAGAGGCCTCTTACCATGTTACAGGCTAGACAAGTCTAACCAAAACCCTCTGGTAGTTATGAACCTGTTTCCCATTACTGTGATGCATATAACACACATAACATCGACCCACTCCTCCCTTATGGGCGAGCGAGCGCACACACACACACACACACACACACACACACACACACACACACACACACACACACACACACACACACCCACACATACATAAACACACACATACTAGTGTCTCCACCAAGCATTTCTTCATTACTCAAAGTTTACAGTGAGAAGAGATATTGTTCCTTAATCCCATGTCTTAATTAATTGCATTTATATTGCCCATTTAAGGAGTCTCAAAGCACTTACAGTGGGTGAAAGTGACTCATCTCCATCACTGCCAATGTGTAGCACCTATCTGGGTGATGTATGACAGCCATTATACACCAGACATTGTTTGAATATATATTTGATCTAAGTCTGCTCTCAAAGTGTGTTCAAATATATTTGATAAATTAAATACAAACCATGTGGAGAGAGAAATCTACATGGTATTATAGTTGCTGGCTACGCGGAAACTCAAACTACAGTAAGCACCGATACCATAAATAGAGTATGGCTAGTTTCAGGAGACAGATTCCTGCTGTTTTTTTTTTTTTACAGTATGTAGCATAATACAAAAAAGCAATTCTTAATATCAATTAAATATCATCAACGTTTGTATGTCTCAGAGACCTAACCCAAAAGTGATATGTAAAAACATCACAGGGAATAAGTGTGAAGCTAAATACTGTATATCCTGTGATTTAATAATGAAGTACTAATAATAAATACATTATTATTATATATATTAAATTATATATATAGTATTCCAATATTCTCCCTGGTGGCAGAGTTATGCCCTATACACCCCCCTGCTGGAGATCCAGGGAAATGCAGGTATGTTCGACCTGTCTTTGGCCACCCATTTCCCTCTCTAATCAGCAGCAAATGCACTAATCATTGACAGCTGCCTGGATGGCGGATCAAAAGAGCGGGAGAAAATTACCAACACAAGCTCCTGGTCTATTCATCTCTCTTGTCATCTCTCCACAACAGAGGGAACTTAGACAATGGAGAAAAGAGGGAGAAGGCAAGTGGGGGCGAGGGCAGAAGACAGATTAGCTCCCAAATTACTGTGGGTATGGCTCCATTTAAACTTTGAGAACACCCAAAATGTGGACAAAAAAATTACACATGTTATAATCACAAATGCAGTATAAGGAATATGAACTTGAACGATTTAAATAATTGTACTATCAATATGAAACAAAAATGCTTTCAGCCAGTCAATGATAATAATTAGTTTCAACAGCTAACAATGAAAATAATGACTTCTTACAGTTATTTAAAAGGATATAAAGTATGTGTACATTTTTAAGACCCCCTTTTTTCAAATGGGGACCCCAAGTTTGTTCAGACGTTTTTTAACTGTGGGTACATAGTTAAATGTCATAAAATGGAGGGCGAAGGGGAAAGGCATCTGAATTTGGAAACCTCTTCATGTAGCCGGAACATGTTGCTGCACACAAAATGTCGTGAATCCGTGTATGCAATACAACGAAGATAAGAACCAGTGCCATTTCCTGTGTGTCCAAAAAATTGAACGCTTCCCCCTCATCATTCCTTCTGTCGGTCAGGATATACCATACCATCTGCCACCAAGGAGAGACATGAAAGGAGAGAGAGTAGGAGCCTCAGCGCACAACATATACAATGTGCCATTTTACCGTCACCATCCACGCACGAGTAAACAAGCAGACTGATTAGCAAACATACTAATAAGCCCCCATGTTGAACTGGCCTTCCTGCTCTTTGTAGTGTGGCCACTGAAGTGGGTGCGTGCCGCTTGTTGTTTACCTTGGCATTCGGATCTGAGTACAAACCTTAGATTTTCTCCAAAAGCAACTAATTAAGACCGCCCATGAATGTCAATATAAAATGAACGAGGTTATTTGAAAAAATGAAATGTTTCAGGAAAGTTTTGGACCTCAGGGAAATCTGTAATGTTTGGAGCAAATATGGAAATACATTGCAAAAATATGACTTATTTGAATTTAAAATTGAGCTCAGCTGACCTTAATTGAAGTCGCAATGTTAGAAGACAAATTGAAAGACTTTGAAGATTTTGAAAGATATTTCAACACCAAAGTTAATTTACTGGTCATTCATTTCCCTGTCTTCTGAGAAGCAGTGTTTAAGGCATTGGTACACCTTGGTCTGACTCTGTTTGAAAATGTGTTTAAAATAACCATAAAATCACATATGAGCTCTTTTACAAATATGTATGGCTGTTTTCCTGGCAGTCAGGTGAAGACTGGAAATGAAATTATTGGCCATTTAACTTCATAAAACAATAAATAAACATAATAAAACAATTCCACTTCAAAGCCGAAAAAACGACTTCTGAAATTATTTCAGTCTGTACTCTGTACTATTTAAAGTATGATCAATTCCAGGGCCCTGTGGTTAAGGAGCTTGGCTGCAGGACTTGCTCCCAGGTGGGCACTGCTATTGTAGTGTTGAGCAAGGAACTTAACATGAATCGCTTCAGAAAATATCCAGCCACATAAATGGATAATATGTGGGAAAAAGTACCAAATCCTTTACCTTTCCTGGGATAAAGCTATCTTCAAAGCAAATTAAAAAAATTAAATAATTGTATAACAACCTGTCACACTCATACACACATAGGAGACGTCACATTCATTAAAGTTATGCAGGGAGTTTACATTTTTTATGTGTGTTATATATTAGGTTAAGAGTGCTATTATATGGTAGGGATTTATTAAAGTGCCCTTGTGAAGTCTTGGGCATCAAGGGAGGTGGGTTTTTTTATATACCAATCTTTATTCTTAATCCACAAAGGATATTGTAATAAAAACCTTCATTGATGAGATGCTGTCTCAAATGTTTTGTCGGTTACACGAAAGACCTGCAATTGCGGGCTAAGCCATTCTAACATCGTAACACAGACAAACACAATATAACATTATACACACTCGCATAATGACAGTGGTGCAGTACATAGAGAGTGTTGTTTCTTTATGTCATATAAACCAAGATTATGTCCTGGATTCAATGAACATTTATCCTTTGACGAACAAATACATTTAAGTGTGAAATCTTTTTCTCAAACACAGTTTGGCAAATTAATTTTGGTGATGGTTGAACTCAGCTATCTGTGTCCATAGGCAAAATAGCTAACAATTGAACTGTTAGTTAAAGGACAAATGTTGATTGACAACAACAACCTTCAATGAATTGTGTAATCAAATGCAATAACCGTAAACCTCAAATTATGTTATGAAACACTTGATTGAACAAATATGGACAATTTCATGAAAACTGAATAGCCCTTTGGAAACGAAGTTCTAAAACCACATGTGGCTATTTAATATCCATTGAAAGCAGGTGATATACACAAAAGAAAAATATCACCATTGAGAAATCTTCACAAATCCACAGGTCTCTCCATTATTGGAGATCAAGAATAAAAGTCCTACAAAGCTAGCACTCACTTTACAGATAAAACTTTGCAAAGAATTGCTTCTGGAGGCATGTTTTAATGGTTTCATTCACATTTATTGGCACATTACTGACCAGTCTGGTCAAAGATATATTCAATATAAATACCGGTCTACAGCCAAGAATTAAAGAGGAATTTATCTGAGATGGAGTGCAATTTAAAGAGCATTGTCCAGGAATGCTACTGAACTCCTGTCCTGTAAAACAAGGATTTGACCAGTTTCCCCAAAGGCCCTGCCTCACAAGGTAACTCAGCTGAAGCTGCGGGGGTTATAGCAGGTGAATCATGCAGAAATGCTTACTAAGGTCTCCATGAGTGTATATTTAATGCTATTAAAGAGCAACTTTTGCATAAAACCACTTTCTTAGTTGAAAGCTGTTGCCAGAGCATATATAGTAGTTTTGCACATCAATTCTAATGACAAAGTCCACAAAAAAGTGTAAAAACAATGATTTTGGGGCCTCCCGGGTGGTCTAGTGGTTACAACGCACCAGTATCGGCTCTGGCCGGGAGTGCCACTAGTGGCAGCAATTGGCTGTCCGCCCCAGGGAGGGAAAGGGAAGCTGATAAGAGGTCGCTGCCTATAGTTATAGTTATAGTTGACGACTTGACGAGTGCCGTTCCAGAGGAGGCAGTACATCGCCTTTGTCACTGCCGGTCTCAGGGCTACGGCAGCTAACTCACAATACGAGGGGGGGATTGACATGAAAAGAGAGGGTGTACTTGGCTACTAAATTGTGAGAAAATGGGAAAAAATCCTAAACAAAATCTTTTTTAACAAATGTTTTAAAAACAATCATTTTGGGCAAAATCAATGGATTTGCGGACATTCTAAAGACCCTACTGAAACGGGACAAATTGTGATTTGGAACATGGTGACATCTCATGTTTCTTTGCATAAATATTACCCTCCCCCGCAAAGATTGGTTCAGCCCTATGGTTCAGCTAAGTAACTGCCCCCATGAGCGGGACGGTAACATCCCCACCTATAAAGCCTGATGATGACCACAATTCTACCTCTTTGAGACTGAATGGCTGTCCTCTAACTCCACAAACTGCCTATCAGCAAAAATTGTCTATAAGATAGCAATGTAATACATTATTAGCAAGTACAATATAATCAGTATCACTGAAACAATATGCATGGTTCCAGGATGCAAATTCTCTTACGGTTTAGACATGGACGGCACCCAAGACACACCCTGTTGTTGAAGAGATCACGTCTGACTTCCCTAGTTGGCAAGGCATAGTGTCAAGGCACCAGGCCTCCAAGCTCTCAAGCTGTTTCATTGTCAGTTCACTCATTATGAGTTTTCCCATTAAATTGATCAATGCTGTAGTGTAAGGAACATAGGCAGTTGCACTTGGGTTGTGTAGTGGAGCATTTGAAGAAATGAAAAATTTGAATGACTGGGATTCCATAGGGGAGAGTAAATCTGGACTGGCAGATTTCGACTTCAGCGCAGAGAGAGGCTTTCCTGCTATAGGAATGACAAGTGTAGGATTACATGGACCCAGGTCATCGTTTATCTCAACAAATATATATATTATTCTGTAACTTGGGAACCCATAGGTTTTTATGATGTTTGTTTTTTTAGGTTGAATTTGTCATCTATGATGCAATAATGTCTACTTAGCAACAATAACAGCAGCCATGTCAATGGTCTCATGCCTGATCAAAAGACCTGCTTTGCCCAACTACTTTGCCCAATTTCTTCCCCACAACCAGCCTTGATGAATCAGAGGTAGTTCATATGCTTTCATTGCAGTTTTTGCAGTCCCACATTGGAACGCCTGAAAACACACAGGCTTAAGGCTAACCTGTAAAATTCAGCGGCTTCCTCTTTTTAATCACACTACATGTACACTCGCTGCAGGTGCACTAGTTTAACAAATACAGACAAGCACTTCGGTTCGCGGTGAGCGTTTTGCACGTTTTTCACCCCTGCAAATGTTTAATATATCTGGCCCATATTCCTTTGACCCAGAGAGAAAAAAACGTTTTTTTAATTTCCTGTCATTAACGAAGCGGGAAATCCATAAATGCCTTGACTCGTATTGAAACTAAATTGGAAAGGCTGTCTCTGTGAATTTGTGACAGAAGTGCTCAAAATCTGAGCCAGGAAAACATTAAGTGTAATATTTGTATTTCTGTTACTGAGACGACGATGAAACTTTGCGTGTGGAAGAGAATGAAAGAGAATAAACACCTGGCATTGAAAAAATGAGATTTTAAAAAATGTGAAGTGGAAAGCATTCACAGGAAGATCTGAAAAAAAAGTTAATAAATGGTTCTTTGCGAGAATGACAAATATATAGTTATAAACAGCCAGCAAATTGGCTTTAAATCACTGACAACAGTTGGCCTCGTGGAGCGTCCTAACCAGAGAGACGGACGCTGCCCATGAGGTGACCTCATCTGGATTAACAACCCATCAGCGCTGTGCACTTGCAATATCTCTGTCTTTAATGACTGCTTCATTTTTTTCTGCTGTTTTCAGTTCACTTTGATTTACTGCAGAGGCAGGATTCTTTGAAGAACACTTGGACAAGGCTTGTGAAGGTTTTTTTTTTTTTTAACCATTAAACTATTCCACCTGGCGTGCCTGGCAATCAGCTCCCATGCTCCCTAGTTCACGAGTACACAGAGCAGCTATGGTTCAAGCCCTAACCTGTCACTTTTCACCCATTAGTGACTGTAAACATGGATGTGCTCCAAAGCTCTGGGAGGATCTGGGTCTGTCTGCCTGGGACGGCCTAGCATTACTGACAGTGATGAGCACAGCCAGGGTCACAGCTCTGTTAAGGGGGGGGGGGGGCAGTACCCCCCAGCTCTTATGAGACAGCCCGCCCACAGCGGCGTAAGACCTGAAATAGAGCCAGCAGATGGCCAACGCATTGGAGAGAAGATATGACCACATTTTCCTGATGAAACATTACAGTTACATGGGGCAGCGTCAATCAGAATGTCTTTTACTGCCTGGGAGGCACAAACCACATAAGTTATAAGGAATTACAGAAAATGAGCAATTCCCTCTGACACTACTTGTGAATTAATGTGTCTTTGTAGAAAATATGGCTATTGCAGGCATAAAAAATGGATGTGAAATTACAAATTAAACATTTACTAAAATAGCATCCAAACTAAGTTTGGTACTATTAAAGAATAGGCACCTGCATCCCTCCAACCAACAAGACCAACACATGAATTAACTTGATGCATAGGAATTACCAAAACACACAGTCAGAAGATAAGCCAAAATCGCCAAATTCCTCACTTATACCTAAAATATATAAAGACACCAGCTTCATGTATTAAGTGATACTGGGGTATCTGCCCATTGGTCCCAATCAACTTAATTAGTTTCAAAAATGTTATGATCTGGCAAGGGGAATCATGTGCGACTGTTTATAAAACCTTTCAAGCTAAGGAAAGACTAGAAGACTGCTGTGACACATCTCCAAAACCAAAGACAGTTTGCAATAATGCATTTATGATTGTGGCATTGTGCTTCTGCACCACTTCTGGGTAGCTTGTGCTGGTGTTAGAAGACACTCCAATAGAATGGAATGCAATTGTATTTTTCTTTTTTAAATAGGAATTGAAAAAGTTGTGATTTTCCCCCCTCCCCTTCATTGGTGTTTATATTATGTTTTTGTGTCACGGTTATTTTTGTTGTTATTGTTATAATTAATTGAAAGTATTGATTTTTAAAAATTCCTACAAAAATCATCAATTAGTTTGAAAGACCAGCATGTCAGCAAAGATGACATTCCTTGTTGGTGCAATACCCTGCTACCCTGGTTACGAGGGCAAAGAATCCCATAATTCTCACAGACCCTCCTCCCACTCTCATCTGTAACTGAACTGCACATGGGTCAGGTAAAATGATAACAAAATACACACTCCACAAGTAAGGGGTTGTAAGGGCAAGGGGGGGGTCATAGCAACTGATGTTTAAGGAAATCAAACAAATAAAGACTGATAATAACATCACAGATCAGGCAATGGGAAACTTGCAGTTAGTTAAGAAGAAAGAAGAGAGCTAATTGGTTTTATGGGCACCCCAAGCCTCCCTCAAAGGCCTTTACCGCCATCTATATGAGAGGCTATTTGATTCAGACCCCCCTGGGCTTGTTAGACTCCAGTAAACCTTTCCCAGACCCCTGTGCCTGCTGGGACAAACAAGGAGAGGCCTAATGAACCACAAAACACTCCGGGTCTCCTTGGATCTTAGTCCCTGATTCCATCTGCAAGTGATCAGCATTACCAGGGACCCTGGAGGTGTGGGCCTTTTTGGGGAGCAGCATCAGAACCAAGACACGAGAGCACAGATGCGCTCTAATTAGGCCAAGGACACTTTACAGTAACCCAACATATAAAGATATTATTGTCGCATATTTACGGTTATATGTATTCATTATTACTTCAGTCCCCTTCTTATCTGTTGTATTGTGCATGCAGAGAGAATAGTCCAGAAGTTATTCTGCAAGAATCAATACATTGATAAGTACAATTGGATATTTCAAAGGCTGCTATGTCTTTCTTAAGCTGTTCTCACAAGTCACAGGACACAAAACAAACGGAGGGGATAAAGTGCAAATCAGACCAAATATAACACATTGACTTTCACCAGTGTTTATTCAGTTATTATTATTATTATTATTATTATTCTTTAAAATGCATTCCCTGCTTTTCTTTTATCCCCCAAGGAATGCCAAATCATAACTGTAGGCCCGTCGCATAACAGCAACATCCCCCATCGATTATGAAGAGCATGCATTAGCACATGTGTCCTCCAAGGCGTGTGTGGCCACCCACTACTTTTTTCACTCTGAAGTCCACCAACTGAGCCGTATGCATTACTGCACTGGAGGACTGTGCAACTGGCGCAGCTGGTGCAGGCAAATCACAGGCACCCGATTCACCTGAATCGCTACTGACCAGTGAAGCAGGGATTACCCTGCTGCCTCGCCTTGGCAAGACACTATGATCAATTTTGTATCGCCCCACGGGACTCCCAGTTACAGTCAGCAGTGGCACGGTCAGGCCTTGAGCATTCATTCACTAATTCACATTTGATCTTTATTGTATGATCCTCTTGCAATCGCTCCTCTAAAATACAAGAACTTGGGTTTGGACAGATTTATAGGAAGTGACGTTTTAAGCGAACATTGAAAAGGGTAAAAAAAAAAAAAAAAAAAAGTTTTAAAGCATGATCATTTATTTCCCAGCATTCCAAGATAGTCAAACTGGCACTGCCTTAGATAACAAGCTGGCAGAAAGGTTGCATATAGCAACAGCACTGAGCTTGATGGCCCTTTAAGTAAACAGTGAGGCTCTAAAAGTCTTAAAAACAAAGTGTGTGTGTGTGGGGGGGGGAGTTGTGGAGAGTGTGCATTATTCTGCTCGCCTTTTGTGTGTGAGTACCTCCCTGCCTGCATTTAAGCCACCGATGCCCCCCACACCCCCGTCTGCGAAATTTGTGAGTCGAGTGAGTAAAATGTGATCGGTGCGAGCGTCCAAATGATTCATCTGTGTCAAGAGGTGATGTCCGGAAGTCTACACCGTTAGAAAGGATGGGGGGAGGGGACAGGGGCCGGTGTCGGTGTCGGCCCTCATCTTTTATGATTCCTGTTTCCTGGCATTCAGAGGAGAGCCCATAGCAGACCAATTATGTGACTAAAGAGCATTTGTGGGTCAACCCATTTAGGCCTCTTATGTTGTGGTGGCCGGTGGAAGCGGTTTAAGAGAGGCTCCGCACCGTTCGTAAAAAGAGGAAATGCCCGAACGATGAGAAGGAGAAGAAAGGGTTGTCCAAAACTGCGCACGCTTATTTATTTGGAGATGTTTATTTACAGGAATGGGGCCTGTGTTCTCTGCTTTGGCCTTTGAATCGGTAGGCTTGCGCTTTGATCACCGGCCAGGGCCAAAATAGGCAGCGACTACCAAAAAGGTTTCCCTCAGGGGGCTGCAAACATTTATCTGCTGTCGGTTGTGACTCTTGCCGTATCACGAAGTGGCAAAGTTTGTCCGTGCCTGTTTGCTCTGGTCTCTGTCTTTGGTTTTCTGAAGATTCCCCTGGTTTCAGTCAGTTTTAGTTCTGGCTCAGTAGTTTACTTATACCCAGCAGAATACTCAGGCAACATATATTTTCCGACCAAGTGGAGTAACAAAACTACTAGCAGCCTGGAACATGTGTGATGTTGATCAGTGAAAACTTTCAATAAATTATTGTCCAATTCCATTAGTAAGTATAACAGGGGCTCCCAAACTCTGTGTTTGGGTGCCCCCATGTATGCTGCCTGGGGGCCAACCATAATTGTAATTTCTGAAGTATAACCAGCTGTTAATTATTTATACTTAGACACTTTTTAATGTCTAATGAGCGATGACTTACCCTCTTAATGCCACATTATGTCAGAAACAGATATGCCATGTCATAAAGAATGAATATTCCGTAGGAATTAAAGGACTTTTAAGCAATTCAGACAAGTTCTCAATGAAAACTTCAATTTTCTGTAATGTGCTATAGCAAGCGATTACTTTTGAGAGAGGTTACATTTTAATTTATTTATTTGTATAACTGCAGCTCTACAACTGAAATCAGCGACATCTGAAAGTGTGGAAACTTTTAAACTAAACCATTTGTGGAAAATGACGAGTTCAAAGACAAAAAAATGCTAATGTGCCAAATCTGCATTGTGTTAAAATCTGTTTAAGCACAAACTTATTCATCAGCATTCTCATGCATCGTGGCTAGTTAGTGCAGCCAGGTTGAGTAATGACAGGGTCATCTGACACAGATTTACTTCAGTTCTTTTTGCCCTCATAGCTGAGTCAGGTGCATATGTGTTTCAGCCTTGATATTTCTTTAAAATTGTAGTTTCTTTGTGTATGAATGCCATTGGAGTTTCTGCACAAAATTAGAAACATGGGCACACACACATCCTTTTTTAATTGTATACAATAGTAAAACTCAAAAAGGATTTCTGTGTGTGTGTGTGTGTGTGTGTGTGTGTGTGTGTGTGTGTGTGTGTGTGTGTGTGTGTGTGTGTGCGTGTGTGTGTGAGCATGCTTCTAATTTTGTGCACAAACTCCAATGTCAGCCTTGACTACAACCTTGGTCGTTTGCCTGCTGCTTCTAGTTTGTTATGTTTTGGACTAATTCCATTAAATGAATGGTAGCCTCCAAGTCAGTAAATTATGTCAATTCATCTTCAAAATGAAGGAAATGTTATTCATGTAGTGACAACTTCATGATATCATTACCCTTGATACAATATCTGCAATTGGTGTTATTTGCCATAATGGCCTTGTAAGTCGCTGCACCTGTCAAATGAATAAATGAAAAGTAAATTAAATCATGCAGGATAAAAACCATTATTACACACTAATCAAATGCAACAGTCTCATGTTATGAATAATTATGAGGGAATTGGCCATAAATTCAAGAGGAGAGGAAATTTTCCATAGCTAATAGATACGAACCAGAGAGATCTGCCAGCATAAAGGCCATATGGGGAGAAATACCAGACACTGGCAGAGTATGCACTGAATTTGTACTTGAGGCTTAATTTATTTGTCTAAGCTACTCCTTCCTGGAGTCAGTCACATAGCAATGAGGTCAGACCTCTGTTCTCCGCAAGTGTTGCACTGCACTCTTTTATTGGTGTTTATGCCAGTATCTTTACAATATTTGCAACGTAGGGACACATCTCCCATTCAGTTTATGGTCGCAATCTTGGATAAGTGTTTTCTGCCTCTATGAAGGAGAAATGCAAGTACCATTGAAATATAAGTGTTGGCTGGAGTGTTAACACACTTGCTAACAAAGGTTTTGCAAAGTAGATACTCTTGTCAAAGACAACTTCAGTAACGTACAATGTGACAATGTTTCACACTGGATAGGTCGTTTTTTTGTGTGGCAGTGATCACCTTGGGCGTGGCCATACCCGATTGAACACTTATGGGAGATTCTGGAGCATGCCTGACATAGCGTTTTCTACCACCATCAACGTAAACAAATCAAATTTCCCATGGAATAATGGTGTTTCATTCCTACAATAGAGTTCTAGACACACGCAGAATCTATGCCAAGGTGCACTGAAGACATTCTAGTCAAGACACTTTATGTTAGTGTTTCCTTTATTTGGGGAGTTACCTGCGTGTAGAAAACAGTCTCTATCCCTAGTTGCAGTGAATACAATAAAATGTACAATGGATGAATAGAAAAACACATCACACTCAAAAACTTCCCAATAAGCATGAAAAAGTACAAATGGAAAGTCCAGTACATCCTAGTAAATGTTCATGTTAAATCCTCACATGTAAATCTATATCTACATGTTATTACTGCATACCTTGTAAGAAGAAAACATGCCTTTACTGTGACCAGGAGTTTGTGGGTAGTAGTCCAGTTTTCCAACAATTTATATCCCTGTGATTCAGGCAGCTGGGGTTCCTCAGGGAGTCATATTAGGGTCAATAGCAAAGACAAAAGGAAAAGGGTGTGTGTGTGTGTGTTGGCTTATGCTGCAGCCACAAATAATGGACACAGTTCATAATCTGTATGGGCAAGGACAAACAGAACCATACAACATGGTAAGATCAGTCAGCTTGAGTAGAATATTTTATTGCGTAAGTTTGGAGCTTTATTATGTGGCTGTGTGAAATTGTATCTGAATTCTGTGTGTTTATATGAGGTCAGAGAAGTGAATGCTTTTAAGGATTGAGAGTTTGTGGCCGTTGTAGTTATTTCTGTCGGAGACCCTGAAAAGTGCCAAACTCTCAGTGCTGTTTAGGTAAGGGGTATGCCTCACTAACCCGTATCTTGGTGAATGGCATACCTGCCACCCCAAATCCATGGTATGAATCGGTTTATCAACAGAACATGTGGCTGTGAATTTGACACTCACCAAGGGAGGAAAATACAGGTGCATGACAGACTGCAGTACATGTATTTAAGACAAAAATAATTATTCAGTAAATCTATAATGTCTTGTGCTATTTTGTTGGGCAGACTCAAATTTCCCCTGTTATTCATTGTAACCCTAAGGCAAAAATAAGGCAAATTTTAGAAGTTCAGCGGATAGCTGACTTCAACACACTGTATGTTTAATGTACATTCAGGGAATTTCAGTCTCATCTCTAGATGGCAATACCACATGATGCATGATGAGAATTTCTAGGAAATTACATTTGAGGGAATAGAGAAACAGAGCAGTGACATAACATATCAAGCCACAATATTTAGTGGATTTACAACAAAAGGAAGGCCATAGAAGAAAGAATTATGGTAATAAATGTGAAAATATACCAAAGTTTGTATAAGATGTTGCATAGAACAGGTTGCTAAAATACAGTTTTAATATTCATCGATATTACATCAAGTGAATGAGTAAGGTTGATTCTTGGGAACTATGACCTATGCTAAGAGAAACACAGGGAAAGACTCAAGTGATTCCCAGGTTTTCGGCAGGAGGGAAATGGGAGAGAGTGATAGACTCCAGAGCGATGGAGATGAGGTCATCGGAAGGGGGTGAAGAAGCAGAGAGAAGCAAAAGGTCAGATTTGGGGGGGTGCAGAGGTTAGTTTTAAGATAGAGTTGGAATGCATCCAGCTAAATTTCTATGTCACATACATGGGCAGAGCTAATCTACTTTTAGTTTTCCCCTCATGGAAAAGGAATACACTGCAATATATTGAAAATATAATGATACATATATTTCAATACATTTCATTTCTGTTCTTCATTCTTCTTCATTTGAATTCTCTCACTAATTCAACCACTTTAACTGTTTTATCATTTACCGTATTACAACTAGAGCTGCAACAAGCAAGCAATTCAGTGTTACATTTACTACCAATACTAATAGCACATAGTTATGACCTCTACTAACATTCCAACAACTAATAAAACAATTGCGAATAAAGAAAGAAAGAGAAAGTGGAATTACGGCCCTTGTTGTAATGGCTAGGAAAGTGTACAAATAAAGGGGCTGTTGAACGTTGAACATAGTTTTCCTCTCAGCTAGCTTCAGAAAAAAAGAGTCCAAAGATTTTAATGAATCAAAAAGGATAAAAACGCATTTCAGTCAAAGTCAGTTTACATGAAATAAATGTGGATGTTGAAGTTTTTGGGACCACAGTATAAAATTATCAAATATCAAATATGCTGAACACAACATATTCACTTAATATAATCAGTTGTACTCACCGTAATGGTGCCAGAAAGCAGAACTTGAGAACTAGAGTGTAGTACAGCATAGCAGCTAAGAGTCTCAGCTAGATTTCGCAGTACTCTCAATTTCTTGGGAGGCCCAGAAGGCACAATTTCTTAGGGTAGAGTACTCTAACTCTAACGTTAACTGTCTAATGGGGGTAAAACAATGTCCATGTTACAATAATTGTATTCAAAATTATTTTGTCAATTATTTCACATTTATAATTATGGGAAACCTATATTATTGTCCAATAATAATTGCTTACTGGTGTCGCTAATAGATGTATCAAATGCCATGAAAATATGAATTGATGGAAATAAATAAATCAGGGGTTAGTTTTAAGGGGAAGAGGTGTAATACAACAGAAAGATAATGCAGTATGCATGTTTGTAAAGTTTTGGCGCCATCCAGTGGGATAATAGCATTTTAAACAAACCATGTTCATCTCAGCTTGTAGATTCCTACAAGGGCAAGGGCAAAATCTTTTTAATGATAAAATCAATACATGATAATTATACACTTTTCATATATTATTTAATTTCATAAATCACTTTTTAAAAACAATCTATTTCCCATTTTGTACTCACCAAATGTGCCTCTCAAGTCACCACTCAGCCCCCTATGGTACACCTAAACAAGAAGCACTGCAGCTGAAGCGCTCATACTTAGATGAGCAGTCAGCACCACAGGCGACTATCCTCCGTGCGTTCAAAAGTTCCCAGTGCTCAGATGATGTAACATCACCTATTGGTTATTGTATGTGCACAACGTCAAATAAGAATAGGTTCATAGTGTGTAAACACATTGAGTGTGCTTGGCAGCTTGCCATTCTTACATTATTCACAAAGGGCTCTATTCAGAGTTGACCGAATTAAGCACCTGCTTAAGTTCCTCCAGGTATTACAACAGTTGCGTAGAAAAAGTTGTTGCTATTCAGACTTCTGCTATGCACGTGCTTAACTCTGAAACTGGGCGGAGCGCCAGAAAAATGTAAATTAATCGTTTCCGAGTACCTGCCCTCGGATGGCTAACTATAAAGTTTCACAGAGTTTTGTTTCAATGGTGTTTTCCATTCAACTGCCTTAATTCGTCCCTTTAAGGAGCTTGTGCCTTGGGGGGGTTGAAAAAATACAACAGATTATAACCCTTTAAGGTAGGCTACAGTGCATACCTACCAACATTTATAATTGAAAATACAGGACACACAAATTGTTGACAAATTGAATCCCACCCTGGTTACGCTAGTGCTATGTATGCAATCACACAGTAGCTGAGGTGGAGAAGAAAGAAGCAAAGGGGCTTTTTTCGGATGATAACTTAGAAATACTGGTGAATGAATCGAGAAAATTATCTCAAAGCTGACAATGCGCATGATCTAGATGCTCTTACAAACCATGTCTTATTCTACTACTTATTCAACCTTTTTTTCTGGAGCAAACATCTCTAAACACAATCAGAATGGTGAACATCTCCAGACACACCTCTATTTTGGGAAAACCCCTTCATAGATGAGCAACTTGCCAGGGGACCTTTATTCCACAAATGAATTAAAAGTCTGAATACGAACAGATGGA
Organism: Aldrovandia affinis; assembly: GCA_029706075.1. Lineage (NCBI taxonomy): Eukaryota > Metazoa > Chordata > Actinopteri > Notacanthiformes > Halosauridae > Aldrovandia > Aldrovandia affinis. The sequence goes on from JAINUG010000100.1 coordinate 881,283, forward strand.
TTATGTGCGTATCTCCATGTTGCGCGCGATGAACTCAACTTTGAATAGAGCCCAAAAAGGACAATTCAGAGGCAAAATTCCCATGGTTTTATTTTGTAACTCAGTAAATTATAGTTTTATTACATGACCACCATTCATTAAAAAAAATCTATGATCCTTGTCCAAATTCTCACAATACTCTCTGGTTTAGCAGCTGGCAAACCACTTCAATTGTGTTTAGTAGCCAAGTTGCCATCAAATTCACCGTAGTGGTTGTTTGGCGCCATCTAGGGGAGCGGCACCACAATTGGGATGGCAAGCATGCCATCCAGCAAATTACGGGTTGGCAGGGCATACCCCATACCTATACAGCACAGTGAATTTGGCCCTTTTCAGGGTCTCTCACAGAAATAACTACAATGGCCACTGACTCAGTCCTTACAAACATTTACTTCTGTACTCTCTGACCTCGTATATAAATACACACAATAATTTGGATTCAACTTCACACAGCCACACAATCAATTCTCAAACTTGGGTTGTTTTGCATTTATTCCTTATGCTTCTTCCTTATGCTTTTTTGTGCTTCTTCATATTCTGCTTCTCCTACATCTCCTACCGATTACATCATCAGAAATGCCCCCAATTATTAATTTTCCCCATTAGTCTATATCTACTTCAAACAAAAATATCACCGGTTCAGATATATTTAAACTAGGGCTGTCAATCGCTTAAAACATTTAATCTAGTTAATCGCTGTGATTAGTCATGTTTTAATCACAAAAAATAGATCCCCCATCTCAAGGCTTAACTGACATCTAACTAAGAGAAACATGGACAATGTACATTTCAGTTGGGAGAGGATTATTTATCTTGAAATGAGCAGTAGGCCTATCCTGTATCTTAAACAAGATGAAGATTAATGGTCCTATGTAACACTTGGTAAATTGAAATGGTAAATTAAATTCATTTTTGTCCCAAATATTTTTCTCCAGGGGAGATAAATTAACACTTTTTAAAAATTGTGTTGCCTCACTGTCCCATTAAAAAGTGCTGAAAGAAATGGTGGATGGCCCCGTTTCGACAGGCAGTAGTGGCACCTATGGAAGAGGTGTGGTAGGCACTGTAAATCCCACCTCATAGCAAAAAAAGACCCGACTGGTTGATCTAAAATATGTTTGTTTTTCATCATGTTTACACATTTATCTAGCCAACCAATGTAGACATTTGGGTGATGCTGATTGATTTACTTTCTCTTAGGTACTTAATTGAACAATTAGTGCAAATAATTGGCCAAAGTGTCTTCACACCTGACTCCCAGGTAATGGGAGTGTGGAAAAACAGCAGTGCTCGGCCCACAAGGACTGTGATTTGAGTAACCATGCTATAACTTGTGATGTTTCGATTACAGTGGCCACCCAGAAGCCCTTATTTATTGCAATTCTCGAAAGTTAAATAATCGAAGGGTATATGAAAGGTTAAACCCAACACATTTGTCAGATTTCCCTTAAATTCCCTAGGATGTCCCTTAAATTATATTTTCATACAAATATAATTTATAGGAAATAACTAATCTGGTATTTCAGTGCTTAGGCTACATTTGGAAAATGAATTTACTGTTATTTGTTCATTTAGCGCTACACCGCTGCAGTTTTACCTTGCAGTGTTGAACTCAGCTATGAGGCCATCCAGCTCATTGTTCAATGCCTGGTTCAGGGAAACCAGACAGCCAGTCTGCTGATCCAGGACCTGATCCAAATTCTGCTGGTGGGAGCGCAGTGAATGGTCTGACTGCTGCATCGACTCCCTGCGCTCACCCTCAAGGCTCTGGTTCAGACAAAGGTGAGAATCAGCGCTTAAACACGCAACACGAGCGACATCGCACATATGCAGGGGACCTTCGGTGCATGGCGAATCACATCAATTAGGTGTAAGTGTCACTGATAGGGAATGTCAGACATACAGTCAGGTCCATAATTATTGTCACCCTTGAATTTTGAAAATGAGCAAAAAAGGCGATAGAAAAAAAGGCTATATACTATTATTCTAATACAATCATTCTCATTTTTATGTTATTTTTATTGAGTAATACTATTTTTTCTGAAAAACTATCTCCTACCAAAAGGAGATAGCGTTATTACACTGAACTCAGAGTAGCCTGGTCAGCAAGTTAGCTAGCTAACTTGCTAACCTTGCTGGACAACTAGTACATAGCTAATAGCTATATCTTCTCGTGGTATAATGGTTAGGGAGTTAGGCCTGTGGCTCAAAGGTTGCAGATTTGAGAAGTTCACAGATATGGGAGCAAGCATGGGTAGTTGCAATAAAACGTTTGTGCTCAATAGTGTGTTCATTGTGGCTAGACCCTGAACCAAAATGATGTTTGCTATGTCTGAGACCCCCTACCCCCTTTCTACTCCTCATTCAGGAGCCTCTCTCACCTTACTACCCCAGATAAAGCGAAAGGGCATCCTAGTAATTGTTTTACTGGTGCCTCTGTCTAGGGAAAAGACACAGCCAGTGTAAAGTAGGCCACATGCTCCAGCTCCAGATTTTTCCCTGGACGTGGCAGAGGGCCTCCTCCAAGCTGCTTCAGTCTTTGGACTGGAAGGTGACCCCCAGGAGCTTGCACCCCCATGTGAATTGGGGTACAGTTGGTTTTTAATATAGCAATAAAGCAATATTTTTGTAATATACTTATGTTAAAAACATAAGTGGTCCAGTGGTTACAACGTCCGACGCTGGCCACGGAGACCGGGGTTCAATTCCCCGTCTCACCAGAGTCGGCTCTGGCCAGGAGTGCCACCAGGGAGGGGGGACGGAAGCCGACATGACGTTCGCTGCGCATAAGAGTGGCCCTGTAGTACCGGGTTACAGTCGACGGCTTGGCGAGTGCCGTCTCGGAGGAGGCATTGCATTACTGGGGGATTGACATCACTACCGGTCGCAGGATTACGGCAGCGAACTCACATTACTAGGGGGATTGACATAAAAATAGCAGGTCTAATTGGCTACCAAATTGGGACAAAATGGGACAAAATAAAAAAAAAAAAAGAACTGGCAGGCTGAACGCCAACAGGCGTATTGCTGCCACCTACAGGACCAGACAGGACATTGCTAATATAAAGCCCAGATCTCACTCTCACACCCTAAGGCAGAGGTAGGGAACCCTGGTCCTGGAGAGCGGCAGGGTCTGTTGACTTTTGTGTTCACCCTAAAGTAGCAACCAATTCAGACCCAGGAAACCAGGTGAGGCAAGTTAATTGTGTAATCAACTGCTTTATTGATCATTTGTGCTGAGTAACAATGAGAACCAGCACACCCTGTGGCTCTCTAGGACCAGGGTTCCCTGTCCCTGTCCTAAGGGGATGGCTTGAAGGTCAGCACACAATCACAAATGTGTCTCAACTGGGTGTCAGGATTCAGCGATGCCCAAAGGGAGAAAGTGGTCACACTAAGATCAGTCAACCACTAAACAAAACCCTATGTAGCATAACGTGTGCAACGGTTTCTGGTACATTGCACTCTGTGCACTTCCAAATCTTGTGCAGGTATGCCAGCAACTCACAGTGCCCTAGCCCCAGCCTTCCTACTCACTGGTGATTTGGACCCATCCATCCATTCGTGAACACCCTTAACCAGGCTCTCCAGCCACACCTCAGGTGAGCATCTATAACATCACAAATATGCTCCACTGTCCACCTGTGCCATTGGCATTACACATGGCACCACCACTGGCCAGTAAACAGAGGCCCCCACCTCCTCCATCTTCAATCTGAACTCACTCACCCACCCCTTAACCTGACTCATAAACCAGCCGCGGCCAGTCGTTAAGCATCCATAGTCCAAAACAGACTCCAGCAACCCCTGATAAACTAAAAGGAGAGTCTCACTATCTGCCCCCCCCCCCAAGAACAACCCACAAGACACCGCATTAAATGAATAATAATCAAATCAAATCAAGTTTATTTGTATAGCGCTTTTCACAATAGAATTGTCACAAAACGCTTAACAGAGAGGGAACCCAGGCCTAGACCCCCCAAAAGCAAGCCTAAAGGCAACAGTGGCAAGGAAAACTCCTTGGTAGGGAGAACCTTGGGAGGAACCAGACTAAAAGGGGGGAGCCCATCCTCTTCTGGCCGGCACAGGGTATGTCCAAAAAAGACCATGTCATGGTCAGTCCAAGGTGGCTCAGGGCTGAAAGACTTTGCCCCTCCTGAGTTAGGTAGTCAGGGGGGGCTAAACCACGCAGAGAGGGTCCAGATCCAGGAACTGGGGTTGGCGTAGGGGGTGAGGGTTGATGGGGGCAGCTCACACTCTCGCAGGATCTAGGGCTCGGGGCAGGTGCCCCCGAGTCAGAGGCCGAGGCAGAGAAGAGAACATGCAGTCAGAAAAAAAGCAGTGCTATAGCCAGTAGCATTATTTAAGAGCAGGGGCGCACAAGCATAGGAAATATACAGATACAGATAGCCCCAACAGGTGTAAGCTATGGCAGCATACCTATTAGGAGAGGGACAGAGAAAACACGCAGCCATGAAGGAGTTCCAAACCATCCAAACCATCCAAACCACCATAATAGTATTGCTCTTTGCCACTGTAGCGGATGGGCTCACGTGAGGCCGCTGCAGAGTGACGTGGATAAGAGTACGATTAGTTCCCGGAGTTAGGGACTTGAGTCTTTAGCTCGGCGAGCTTAATCGCTCTCTTGTCGCGTCGGAGATCCCCTCGGTTCGAAACTCGCTGCGGGCAGAACCAACACCGTCACACCACTACTTTATCTTTCACATCCCTCTCTCATCAAAAAAAGACACCAATAATTATATATTCGTTCACCCGCCTTATCGAAGATCTATACAAAGTGGGCCCTTCCACGTCCTCTGACGCATTCTCATGAACACCGTATGCTGCATCTAAAATGCAAAAATTCTAAAACCCCACTCCCGCCCCAATGCCTATACCCTAACAAGTACCTCCTGGACTTTACCCATGAGATACCCTACATTCCTTCCCCTGCTCCACAGAGCTCCATCATCTGCATATAATGACAATATAATGACAAATTATTATTATTAATGACAAATCCAGGCCCAACAGTACTACAAATATTAGTCATAACATTAAACATAACAGGACTAACCACAAGGCCTGGGGTCAGTGTACCTGAGCACTCCTCACCAACCCAAACCTGTATAGACTGTCCGCGCAGGAAATCTCTAATTCAGTTGAACATCCTGCCTCTCATCCCAGCCTTTTGTAATATAATCGCTATTCTTTCTGCATAAAGAGAACAAGAAAACTCCCTGGTGGTGGTGGGGATAGGGGCAGGGGTTTTGAGGGGAAGTGGTAAAAAAAAGAAAAAGCTGATATTTTCAAAGGGGGATTCAACTCAAAAAGTTTCAGAGCAAAGCAGAGGAAATCTTTTTGAAGGTTTATAGCAATCATTTTCACATTTTGCATTTATTTGCTATTTCCCTAACTAATAACGTTTCGCAACAACGATGCTTTGGTAGCCAATAAAAACCGATGATGCAGTATTATTCAAATAAAAAATGTTGCATCATGGGTATCAGAATAAGATAGCCATATAAGTATTTGATTTCGTTCGAACGAATTAGTAATTACCAGTAGAAAATATATATTTGACACGTGATACATGTATTTGGAGTCATATACAATCGTGTGACAAAAAGCGGTCTGATGCGATGTTATATGCAGTCGGTGGTGTAGGTGGAAGTTGCCCGTCACCGCTGGTCTGAAGCTAGATTCGTGTTTGTCTTCCTAATGGTTAAGGTTAGGAATTTGGTTAGTTAGCTAGTTAGCTGGGTCTGTGACTTTGGGCAACTTCTTCTTTGAGAGCAAGCGGTGCCGATTTTCTGATTATACGGAAGTCACTAGCGCCTGCATCGTGAACAAAAACAGCAACTGTGCTGCTTGAAGCCACTTTAGTTTATGAGCGCTGTTGAAACCAGTATGAGGAGCATTGCATATGTGCACTATAGTAGCTATTGCCACGAGAATACAATTGTATCATGTCTGTTAATTTGATTATGTGTTTAATTTCATTATAATAGCAACAATAAGAACTGTTTACAATTTCAAACAACTGCTAACCAAATGTCTATTGCTGCGAATGAAGTCGATACACATAGTTTGAACAGATACACTCGGTATGTAAACCTACAAATATGGCGATCCGCGGCCTCATAATGAAGCCGACTGCTCAATCCGGTTCGTAAATGGAGCTCAGTCTACTTGTGGAAAAAATATTTACGACTATCGTATTAAATAGTAAATGAAAGCCTTTGCACTATAAAATAACTATTTGTTCTCTACGTAGGTAGACGTCATCGTCTTTTGCGCGTGTCTCATCGGGCTACCCTTCTTGTGGCTCACCGGCGCGTTTATACACAGTTCGCTGAATACCCGGCACACTAGCGAAGGGACACCATGGATGAAGTCTGCAGTTCATTTAGAGGTGCATATGCTGATAACTTTTTAGCACTATACTTCCAAGGATAATTTCTATAGTTCTTAACTTTAAAAATGTGTTTCTAAAGTGTTTGGTCTCGCTAGTCACAATGGCGAGGGCTGGTATCTTTTTCTGAGCGTGAAGCAGGCAGGGAACTGATCATATCAGATATGATGACTGGTCTGACTGACTTTGGTGAGTTCAGAAGAAGGAGGTACGGTCTGGGTGAATTGCTGATTTGTAGGCAACTAAAACTAGTAATCTATTCAGGCGGGCATCTGCAAGTATATGGTATGCAATCAAAGTGGAGGGTCTGCAATAACTCTTACAGAGTCCATACTAGTGAAAACTACAACACAACGGGCAGGAAATTGACCCTTCGCTAAGGCCCGCCCCCCTTAGTTACTGTTGCTAAGTCCGTCAAGCTTTCGGAGCCAGCATGGCGCTCCCACTGTCGCTAACTGCACTCCCTGGAGAAATATTGTCACATTTTTGGAAAAACGAAAAAGCGATTGCAGACAGAAAGGTCTACAATATGCATTTGAAGGATATATTCAGGATGTCAAACTGACTCAGCAACGAAATCATGTTAAAAAAATAAAGATAGAAGCTAAAGCCTACAGATCACAGAGTAAAAGAGATCACCTGGCGATTGAGACAGAGGACAACGACATTAAGGAGCAACACTGTTCCTGTAAAGCTGGGTAGGTCTCTATTCACTATTACAATCATTAAAAAGCAAAAGCAGTAGGCCTATATAACGTTACATTCAGTAGTAAGTTAGCTAGCATTAGCTAACTAACGTAACATTAGTAGCCTATAGTGTGCTGTAACGACATTACTCTGGTTAGCTCCACAGGTTTCTGCGCCCATCTCATCGGACTTATCCATACCCTGGACCTCTGTAAAGCAAAAAATATCAGCAGTGTGTCAGCCCAGTCCTCCACAAGCTTGCCACAACAGTGGCATAAGCCAAGGGGTGTAAAGATAATACCACAGCCCGTAACAGCTGGCAAAGGCCAAGACAAACCGACATTAGTAGCGTACCTTACGATAATTTAGGTTAACCAGCTAACATCAGCATAACATTATTTTACGGTTGATAAGAGTAATTACTTACCTTGGAGCAGACAAAGCTGTGCTTGTTGATCTTTGAGGTGTTCAACTGGGTATGAGGACGTTCACATAGCTTTATCCACAGCCTGCACTTTTCAGGGTTTGATTTTGGTTTTGGAAAGGGAAAAAAACGTATATCTCCTTCCAACCTCTCCGGGTAACGAGTGTCACTGTTACAAGTGACCCAGGCACAACGTTTAACGTATATGGTCAGATGAGACCAAGATTGAACTTTTTGGACTGAACTCCCAGCGCTATGTTTGGCAGAAACCAAACACAGCACACCACCCAAGACACACCATACCTACAGTGAAGCATGGTGGTGGCAGCATTATGTTGTGGGGGTGTTTCTCTTCAGCGGGGACTGAGCAACTGGTCAGGATTGAAGGGAAAATGGATGCTGCCAAGTACACCCAAATTCTTGAGGAAAACCTGCGGCCCTCTGCTAGACAGCTGAAGATGGGCAGGTGGTTCACCTTCCAGCACGACAAAGACACAAAACATAACGCAGTGGCTAAAGGACAGGAAGGTGAATGTCCTTGAGTGGCCTAGTCAGAGCCCTGACCTAAATCTGATAGAACGGGCAAATATTGCCCAATCTAGGTGCGCAAAGCTGGTAGAGACATATCCAAACAGACTGATGGCTGTAATTAAAGCAAAAGGTGCCTCTACAAAGTATTAAATCAGGGGACTGATCACTGATTTCCAACCCTGTTATTCTAGTTTTTCATTTTTTATTAATTATCAGGAATTGTGCCTTTTTTCACTTGAATGTTGTAAGGCAAAATGTGTAAATAAAGCTGGTAAAAGATGGATTTTATGTACTTTCATTTCAGGCTGTAAGACAAAAAAAAGTGACTATTTCAAAAGGGTATGATGACTTTCTATAGGCACTGTATATCCTGTTTTAACATTTTAACATTGAGAATTTATACAAATAAAGTTTATTATTATTAATAATAATAATATTATTATTATTCAATATTCATTATAGGTTTGCTGCAAATGAACATTTAGCAGCTTACACCTAGATCTAGCCAAGCAAACAAAATTGTTGCCATTTTATGTATGAGGTATAAATAACTATTCATAGCTGTAGTTCAATATAAATGTGAGATTTTCTTTAAACAATTTTATCAATGTTAGAAAAATAAATGATATAGTGGCTGGAAATAGGGGGAAATGTTGCTCAGTTGGGATTTTCATATAGTTATATTACTATATACAGTAAGCTGTCGGTGTACAGTAGGCTTAGTTTTTTATCTTGTTTTTAAAAAAAAAGATTTTGCTTCTGATTGTATCCCATTTTCTCCCAATTTAGACCCGCTATTTTTATGTCAATCCCCCCCTATTAATGTGAGTTAGCTGCCATAGTCCTGCAAACGGTAGCAATGAAGGCAAAGTAACGTCTCCTCCGAGACGGCACTCCGTTTCCCCAACAACAAACCATGGATAAATAAAAACATCAAAGCCCTACTAAACAGGAAGAAGAGGGCCTTCATGGCTAAGGACAGGGAGGGTAAAGTCAGTTCAGAAGGAGCTGAAGGAGAATTGAGGAGAGCCAGAAGGGATACAAGGAGAAAATTGAGGGCAAACTTGAGGACAACAGCACCAGGAAGTGTGGGATGGGCTCAAGAGAATCACAGGACAGAAACAGGCAGGTCTGGATGAGGGAGGGGGCAGGATCGTGCAAACGAGCTGAACCTGTTCTTCAACAGATTTGATGTGCCTCCCCCACCCCACTCCACCGGCCGGGAGAGTGTCCCAGTCAGCTGCCCAAATACACATCCAGGACAATGCCAACCCCCCACGCCCCCCACCCCCTGCCGGGAGAGTGTCCCAGTCGTCAGCGGCCCAAATACACACCCAGGACAATGCCCCCAGCCACCCCACCCCCTGCAGGAGAGTGTCCCAGTCAGCGGCCCAAATACACACCCAGGACAATGCCCCCAGCCCGCCCCCTACCTCCACCTCCCCCCTCCACCAGGCCACTCATATCAAGGGAGCCAGGTGAGAAGGGGAGCTATCAAAGCTCAACTCCCGGAAAGCCATGGGCCCGGATAACATCAACCCCAGGGTGCTCAAGGCGTGCGCCCGGACAGCTGGCTGAGTCTTCCAGCACCTCTTAACCTCTCTCTGAGGCTGAAGAGGGTACCCCAGCTATGGAAGACCTCCTGCATTGTTCCGGTGCCCAAGAAAGGACGTCCGGTGCCCTCAATGACTACAGGCCAGTGGGCACTGACGTCACATGTCATGAAGGTATTTGAGAGGCTGGTTCTGCGGAACCTTAGACCCATGGTGAGTGAGTCCCTGGACCCCTGCAGTTCGTACCAGGCTAAAATCGGCGTGGACGATGCCATCATCTACCTGCTGCACAGGGCTTATTCACACCTGGAGAAGCCGGGCTGCACAGTGAGTCATGTTTTTGACTTCTCCAGTGCTTTTAACACCATCCGGCCCCTTCGGCTTGCAGATAAGCTCTCAGCCATGCAGGTAGACCAAGACCTGGTGGCCTGGATCACAGACTACCTACGGGTAGGCCTTCACGTCCGGCTGCAGGGCAGCCTGTCGGAGGTGGTGATGAGCAACACCGGTGCCCCCAAGGAACTGTACTGTCACCTTTCCTGTTCACCCTCACCACTGACTTTAGCCACAACTCTGGAGCATGTCACCTCCAGAAGTTCTCGGATGACTCCACCATCGTGGGCTGCATCAGCGAGGATGATGAGGAGGAGTACAGAGGCGTGGTTAGGAGCTTCGTCAGTTGGGCCGGGAGAACCACACTCCAGCTCAACACTGGCAAGACCAAGGAGCTGGTAGTGGACTTCCGGCCGGAGCAAGAAGCCCCGAGGGGCCCCCAACCCCCATTACCATCAAGGGGAGGAAGTTGAGATGGCAAGCTCATACAAGTTCCTGGGAGTGCACCTGAACAAGAGGCTGGACTGGACAGACAACACGGAGGCCCTCTATAAGAAAGGACAGAGCAGACTGTACTTCCTTAGGAGGCTCAGGTCCTTCGATGTGTGCAACAGGCTGCTGAGGATGTTCTACCAGTCCGTGGTAGCCAGCGCACTGTTCTTTGCCGTGGCCTGCTGGGGTAGCAGTGCCAAGGCTGGGGAGACTGACAAACTCAACAAGCTGGTGAGGAAGGCTAGCTCTGTTGTTGGCCAAAAACTGGACAGCCTGGAGGCAGTGGTGGAGAGGAGGATGAGAGACAAACTGGTGACCATCCTGAATAACCCTCCCACCCCCTCTATGATGAGCTGAGACAGATGGAGAGCACCTTCAGCCACAGGCTCATCCAATTCACCTGCAGAACGGAGCGGTTCAAGCGCTCCTTTCTACCAGCAGCCATCAAACAGTATAACTATGAACATTGAACACTGAGCACTGTCACACTCTACTGCTGTACCTACCCTACATTCTGTGTACATTCCTTGTACATCATTCTCACCAGGCCGTCGACTGTAACCCACTAGGGCCACTCTTATGCGCAGCGAACGTCCTGTCGGCTTCCCTCCCCCCTCCCTGGGGTGGACAGCCAATCGCCGCCCCCTGGTGGCACTCCCGGCCAGAGCCGACTGGCAGGACGGGGAATCGAACCCCGGTCTCCGTGGCCAGTGTCCAGTAGGCTTAGTTTTAGATTATATGCAGTAAACTGTCGGTTTAGGATTTTTTAAAATGATGTACAGTAAGCTGTTGGTTTAGGCTTAGAATCAGTCTGTTCTCACCATCTCTTCCTGGCTGTTGAAGTGGTCTGGGATAGTGAGGGAGGTGTGTGAAAGCACCCAGTCCTTAGCTGTCTCTCCTGTCCATCACCTACACAGACAATGTGATTGGACAGCAGTGCCAAACTAAGCTAGGAACACACACACACACACACACATATGGGTGCCTTCCACAGCATTTCTAAAAGTTGTGAGTTTCAAAAAGCTCATGTTTTTGTTTTTGTTTTGGTTCTGGTTCCAGTTCACTCAAGAGTTCATAGAAAATAGTTGCAACACCCTTTGAAAGGAGGTTGAGTCAGCTTAGTGGTGGCCACCACTGACAATAGGCATATATGTTTTTAAATCATGAAAAACCCCTTGTTTTTGGATGACATGGACACTAATTTACAGATGTGGCTGCTACGCTACATATTTCAGAGCCATAGAGTCATGTTATGTTTGTCATGAAAAAACAAGCACTCACACAATACATGCAACACACCTTTAAATGCTGATTTAATGTTGTGTTTGATGTCTAAATAATCACATTTGTGTTATGGCACGTGCGGTGCTCATCCAGGTGGAGCTTGAGGGTGGAGCTCTCACTCGACCACAGCCACAGCTGCTCCTCCAGCTCCGACACCTACTGCTCCACCTTCTCGCTCACCTTAATGATGGACTGGTGTCAATCACAGATGAGCAGAGGCCATGAACAAAATGTTCAATCCAACCAATACTGAATAATAATGACCTCAGTATTGATTATTATCTTTAACAATCTTCATTAATTTGATCCTTTTCATCATATATTTAACAAAATTTGTAATATTGGGAGAAGGAAAAACAGCCCCTCTAGCAATATGTCACAGCTTGAAAGACATGTAATTAAATGTAATCATACTGCAAACTTTGTGCACTTGATCTGTATATATTTGAGTATTTATATCTTCTATTTAGTTGATTAAAAGGATGGATTTTTCAATAAGGGTCAATAATATTTGCTTTTAGAATATGGTGCTTGTCATTTTGTGTTTTAAAATGATTCGGCAATACAATCTTGTTCATTGTCATGCCAAGAAAGCTCATATGAACTGAATGTTATTTAAATCGAGAGGGAGAGAGAGAGGGAGAGAAGGAGGGAATAATGTGGAGGGACTGAAACTAAAGGCACAAACAGACACTGAAACAGATTTGAATGTACCAGCACACCCAGGGCTAGGGAGACGACACTGAATCCTGATAGAAGTCACTCACTTCAGTCTACATACTTCAAACTTTAGATTGTCTCTCTCCTTTTCAAGCTGTTCATTATGCTGTAGATAAAAACCAACAATAATACATTTTTGAAAAACATATAACATACAGGTAACTGCTAAAAAAGGAAAAACAGACATAAACTGTCTTAATAGAGTGTTGGGCCACCATGAGCTGCCAGAACATCTTCAATGTGGCTTGGCATAGATTCTAGTGTCTCTATTGGAGAGATGAGAACAGGGTGAAGGATCATCTACGGTACAGATATTCATACACATACACATGCACAAATGCAGATACCTGTATATACGCACTCCCATGCACGCACACACACACAGACAGACAGACACATGCATATGGACATGCACATTTACGTATACATGCATGCATGCACACATTCACACACAGACACATAAAAACATATACACTCACAAATCTTCTCTGCATGGTTGTGGTGTGTGGTCAGAGAGGATAGACTCTTCTCAAGCTCAGACACCCTCCATCTGTTCAGCTGCAGGCTGCTCCTGAGCACCTCTGCCTCTTCCAAAATCATATTACATAAATAATCAAACAATAATCACATGACATCATAAACATTAAACCATAGGCGTAACGAGTGAGGGGGATGGGGGGACATCTGCCAATAATCATTTGTAGATATAAAGCATTCCCTTTCATTATGCCCCCCCCAATATTTAATATGCGGTTACACCCTTGCATCAAACAATAACCACATGACGTCATAATCATCAAGCAATAATCACATGACATAATCATCTATCAATAATCACATGACTTAATCATAAATCAGTTATCATAGGACATGGTATTGGGCACAGACTCATTGGAGACACAGTCCACATCGCTGCCCAGCCACGAAGCATCCCATATTTTCACAATTCCCCTGGCATACTGTGAGTTCAGAGACACGGCCCACCTGAAACTGCAGAGAGAGCTGGGGGAGACTGTGGAGAAAATCAACAGAGATGCACAGTAAATTACTCTGAATGACACAGCCCTTTCTCTACTGGTAGGCAGTGGAAGGATCCAGCATGTGCAGTGAAACAGAAAGTACAGGATGAGGGTTGAGCACTGGGTTGAGAGTGTCGCACCTCTAATCTCCTCTCTGCACTGGCTACCCATCGCAGCACGCATCATATTCAAATCACTGGTGCTGGCTTATCAAGCGGCTAGAGGAACTGCTCCCCCTTACCTCCAGACACTCATCACACCCTACACCCCAGCCAGACTGTCCCCCCTCCGCTCCGCCTCCTCTGGCATATATATATATATATATATATATATTTACTAACCTTTGCCTTCTGCCTACAACGATGTCTATCGCTGTATTACTGCACTGATCTCTTGAGCGAACTATGATTGTTCTTGCCATGTATTAATGCACATCTTGTAAATCGCTCTGGATAAGAGCGTCTGCTAAATGCTTAAAATGTTAAATGTAAATGTAGAGTATTAGCATTCCAAGGTCTGGTATCAAACCCTGACTGCCCCCCTTTTTAACCATGCATATGGCAATTTTTGTCAAATTGATGTTTATTGTGTGAAACCGACTGAATCCTATGAACAGTGGTTATGCTGTTTGCAACTTTGCCTTATTAATAAGTTCAGTAATTCAGATAATAATTATGTCAATATGACTATCCTGCCTGTGTCCTATGGCCTATGTTATCTAAATGGAGTTGTTTAGCATGATACCACTACAACTCTGATACAGTATCTGCATATCACAGTACTTACTGCACATACTCTTTTGTAAAGAGAGTATGTGACAGTATCCATTTTCCAGACAAACCAGAGCTTTCAAATACAATTTGATTGAACTGGTGCATAATTGCCTGGTTGGGACTCAGAAGCACTGCCTGTAATCCATTCTTTATTGGGGCTATTCGATTAGAGTAGCAAATATAGCCAGCAATGGTTTTGGGAGGACAAAGTGCTACAAAGTAACTTGACTAATTACTATGAAAAACACGTGATTACTTATGATCTTTAAGAAAACAATCCTTCATTATGGCACACAAGGGTGTAGTTGTGCTTTATTCGGAGGGGTAACTCGGGGGGTGGGGGAGATTAAGCATATAATAAACTGGGGTAAATATTTGAGATTTTAGTGTTCTTAAACTCAGCTGAAACCCTATAACATGCACACGCAATTAAACTCCATATTCATAACATCGAAACGATCTAACCTCACACACTGCACGAGGGATACCTCTAGGTTCAAGCAACGATTATGCGGACCAATCATGAAATAACATTAACCTCATGATTTCCTCCAGATAAACAAGCTAATAAGTGTATACGTGTATCATAATACGTGTATAAGTGTAATACGTGTATAAGTATCGAACGCCAGACAGCTCATAATCCATACACGTATTCTTATTATGATGTGTGTTGTTTTTTATGTCGTCATACATCCGTATGGTCCAATCAGATAGCAGATGTGGATACCCGTATGCTTAGTAATTTCTGTGTATATGTCACCACCACATAACTATGACAGTAACACTAACCTCTGGTTTGTCATCTGTAACATGCGTTCAAGTACTATGACAGTAACACTAACCTCTGTCTTGTCATCTGTCACATGCATTGACGTAGTAGTGACTAATGGTGAAATCAAGCATGCAGTTCTTCACAAAAGTAGGCCTACTTTTAGCCCCTTAAGTTCCAGAGAAGGGAAATCTTAACGCTATAGCATACAATAACATTCTAGACGATTGTGTGCTTCCAACTTTGTTGCAACAGTTTGGGGAGTGCCCTTTTCTGAACAGAACATGCCTAAAAATGTGTGTGATGGCGCCATAAAAACCCGTGTATCGACACACGTATCATGAAACATACGTGTAACATAACAATACGTGTATTCATTTAATACACGTATCATAAAATAATACGTGTATCATAATAATACGTGTATGGATTATGATCTGTCTGGCGTTCGATAGATGTTGTCACATTTTACACGTTATAATGGTATTCTTATTCATTCAGCGGCTTCTACATGGTAATCACATTTCTTTAAATGGCACCAGACACAGTAAAGCACCATGAATCACGACATTACTTTTCGTGTTACTACAGCTAACCCAAGGACACTTCCGTGTTTGGAAATTGCCGCTCACTCGGAAAAAATGTTCCCATTTGTAAAAAACACATTTATTATCCAGCGTCTGATGCCACGTTAAGAATGCATTCATTCATTTTTGAACTTTTAGACTGGGTGGTTAGAGATTTTTCTGGAGAAAAAAGTATATATTTATAAATGATCGAAACTATACAAACCAATACCGTTCAAGTCTTGGATACCGGCACGCACATAACTGGGCCAAGATGGTCTGACAGCTAGCCAATCGCTATAGTGAAGATAGGCGTGAGTGATGACGTCAACATAACCTGAAAGTGATCGAATGAACAGCAGCCAGCGTGCCTCTTCCAGCCAATGACTGCCTTCCAACGAACAGAACGGCGACCAATGGTGTGCATCCACGATGGGGAAAGATGAAGGTTATATAGCTAGAGAAGGTACCAATCAGCTATCATCAACCAGACAACCAAGAAAGTGTGAACATTTGATCTGTATAGCGTTTTTCTAAAGCATTGAATAGCTACGTTAAAAACACCGAATTGAAAGGTACGTACTTATAATTTTGTATACATGTGTGCTGGATAATAACGAGGACAAATAGAGAATCCATGTAGAACCTAAAAGGGAAGTGTGTGTAATGTAATTTGGGCAGTTGGGAAATACATTTTACTTGACGTTACTGCAGACCGGGTAGAATTGTCATTACCTCTCTAACACGAGGAGACGAGTGAATGTTTTAGCTGAAGGTTCGGTCGATGTGTTAAGCGATGTATTTTCATTTAGTTGGCTAGAAAGATAGTGACCAGGCGTTTTTGGAATTTCCTTCTCTGTGCCAATGCACGCGTCTCTAGCTATCTGTTAGTTTGGTCGCTGGGTAGCTTAATTAGCTAGCTATCGATCGTTTGCTATTTGCCTACTGGCGGACATAAGCGCCACTGCGCGCTAATGTTGGTGTGCTAACCGCTACGCATTTCATATTTACTAGCCATCACCATTGTAGCATTAGTACCTATGCTAATCTTGAGTTAATATGGAGAAGATACATTGGACTATGGCTGATTGGTTTGTTACTTGTTCTAGAATGCTCATAAAATGAAACCGAGGATTTAGAACTTGAATATTCCGAGTCAGTAAGGCGATTCTGATGGCTCTTGCTAATATGAACTTGAACATGTGTTGGCTCCTGGCTGTGGACTCCACCCTACCGACATAATGGCACAATTGGGATCCAAGTACCTTAACCTTGGTTAACTTTACTGACCCAGGATCAGTTAATCGAGCCTTTTCTCGTTTTTTTATTTTTTTAATTTACAAACGCTTGATGATCACTACTACATCGGTCGGACTTGGCTAGCTTACTCTAAACTCGAGTAAACTCGATGGGTAACGTTAGCTATCACACTCATTCATTCTCGTATTAACGGTCTACTGCAAACAATCTGGCATGCTAAGTTCGGTGCCCACCTAATTTGCCTTAATATGAACACGTAACATTTGGCCATCAATTGTATGATGGCATTACCTTTCTATTTGGCTGCAAAGCTAGTTGGTTGATTAGCGCTACGTTTCTTCCGCTTAACAAGCTAACGTTAGCTTGGTAGTAGGAGGAAACGGGCACCATTGTCTGCGTTTATGGCGCTTTCCCCGAACAGGCCTCACCCGCCTTAGACTCACCCATACACGAGGCTCTCGTTAAAATAGGGTTGCTAGCTAGCCAGCTAGTGTCAAATTGGCTAGCTAATTTACAGCTGTAAACTATTTTAGCTTGTTGGCTATCGTTGACTAGATTACTGTATTTTATTATGCACCACAGGGTAGTTGACCTCATCCCCAGATGGTATTCAGGGTTGCTGACCAGAGCGGTCACGAATTAAATGTAAGCATGGATATTAAATGTAAAGCACAGCATGTTCAATCTTTTACTGTTTTCTGCCCCCAAAGAATACCACATTGAATCGAGACTAGCATACACCGAGAACAAGGAAGATGCGGCTGCTGTGCGTGGTTCTGCTGGTCGCCGGCAGCGTGTTTGCTGACGACGACGACAAGAAGGAAAGTGTGGGGACCGTGGTCGGTATCGACCTGGGAACGACATACTCCTGGTAAGTGCAATCTACCTAAACTGCATATTTGGGGTATGCTCAATCTACCTGGTAACCAGATATTAAGGGTATGTTTTACTGTTTTAATGGATGAATTCCGATCATGTGAAATGGGGAGATTAAGGCGTAGCAGTAGTGGGTCTCCTTATTTTAAATCTTAAAAAATTAAATTAAAACATGAGCCGCAAGGCTTTATTAATATTCACTTCGTGATTGGAAACAATTTCTTGCGGAAGTGATTTCTAATTATCTAGGGGAATTTTGGGTGATTTGTAGGCTATTACATAATCTTCTGATTAAACATTGGGAGGTAATGTATGCTGTCAGAGTAATTTAATAAATTAAGATGATCGATTCAAGCCACCACTGATTTAGAGACTGTTGATGCTACGGGATGTCTGACACTAGTTAATATTGGCAAGTCTGCACTTACGTTGTGACAGCATGGGCAAAGGGTGATTTTTAAGGAATGGAGGTGGTCAGTAACATGTCTTGTGTTCCTGTTTACAGTGTCGGTGTGTTCAAGAATGGTCGTGTTGAGATTATCGCCAACGACCAGGGTAACCGCATCACACCCTCTTACGTGGCGTTCACTACCGAAGGTGAGCGTCTCATTGGAGATGCTGCCAAGAACCAGCTGACTTCCAACCCCGAGAACACAGTTTTTGATGCCAAGAGACTGATCGGGCGCGCATGGGGTGACTCCTCTGTTCAACAGGACATCAAGTACCTGCCTTTCAGGGTGAGTGCCTTTCACCCGTCACACCTGGATTTTGAGTTAATCGGTTGTCTTGCAGTGTTTGCAACTAAAATGCAATTACAGCCACCCATTCCCCTCAATTGTATCGGATCAAATATGATCGTTGATGGTATTTAAAAATAATTTAAAAAAAAAATAATAATGTTTTATCCTTTTGTGCAGGTGCTTGAGAAGAAGAGCAAGCCTCACATTCAGGTGGACATTGGCATGGGCCAGATGAAGACCTTTGCGCCTGAAGAGATCTCTGCTATGGTCCTCACCAAAATGAAGGAAACCGCTGAGGCTTACCTGGGGAAGAAGGTACAGTGCCTTTCTGATCACCTGAACTGGCTTTAGAATGTGAAAAGCCTCCAGCTGGAACCAATGAACGCATTCCATTTTGACACGCATGCTTAGAATGTTTCTGCATTGTCTTCTAGGTCACCCATGCTGTGGTCACTGTCCCAGCCTACTTCAATGATGCCCAGCGCCAGGCCACCAAGGATGCTGGGGTCATTGCTGGACTGAACGTGATGAGGATCATTAACGAGCCGTGAGTCTCTCCCTCATTTGCCTCCCTATGAGGTCTGTGAACAGGTCTATAGTACCAGCTAAATACTCAAGTTGGCATATTTCTGTGGTGAATATAGTATGGCGAGGCGTCAGTGTGAGCGAAAGTTAAGTGTGTAAAGAGCAGAGTGAATCTTTACCACCCCCTCTCTCTCTCTCAGAACTGCTGCTGCGATCGCCTACGGCCTGGACAAGCGGGATGGGGAGAAGAACATCCTGGTGTTCGATCTGGGTGGCGGAACCTTTGATGTGTCCCTGCTGACCATCGACAACGGTGTCTTTGAGGTGGTGGCCACCAATGGGGATACCCATCTTGGCGGCGAGGACTTCGACCAGCGCGTCATGGAGCACTTCATCAAGCTGTACAAGAAGAAGACGGGCAAGGATGTGCGCAAGGACAACCGTGCCGTACAGAAGCTGCGACGGGAGGTGGAGAAGGCCAAGCGCGCCCTGTCCGCCCAGCACCAGGCCCGCATTGAGATTGAGTCCTTCTTCGAGGGCGAGGACTTCTCTGAGACACTCACCCGGGCTAAGTTCGAGGAGCTGAACATGGTAAGCACCATTCAGCACTAGTGTTCGATACCTCTCCCAAACTCCAGAACTAGTGTTGGGGAATGGGCTTTTTCATGAAACCGAAAAGGCCGGACCTGCCATATGGTATTAATGTCCCAATCAGTGATCACTGATTTGAACCAATCATTGTGCTTTGCTGTGGAGAGAAAACCTTTTGATTGGTTCAAACAAGCCACTGATTGACAGCTTATTATTTCTCCACCAGTTATCGGGTTCCTGAAACCTCACTAGCCAGTGAGGTTTAATTTTGAGTAGCCGTGCAATCCTCGCTGGGTCTTCCATTTGTGCACACTGGCCACTTAGAGCAATGTTCTTATGGCTGGTTTCTTTATTCCTCTTGTTTTTGCCCCTTCTTCCCGTAGGACCTGTTCCGCTCCACCATGAAGCCCGTGCAGAAGGTTCTGGAAGACTCTGACCTGAAGAAACCTGACATCGACGAGATCGTGCTGGTGGGGGGCTCCACCCGCATCCCCAAGATCCAGCAGCTGGTGAAGGAGTTCTTCAATGGGAAGGAGCCGTCCCGCGGCATCAACCCCGACGAGGCAGTGGCCTACGGAGCTGCAGTGCAGGCCGGAGTGCTGTCTGGAGAGGAGGATACAGGTGGGTCACACTGCCCCCTGGTGGACATTGAGCATGTTTTGCAGTTTGTCTTAAGTGGTCAAGAGCTGCTGGAGTATACCACAAAATATATATTTTTGCAAGATTAATGGTATTTCTGACCATAAGACAACAAGATGTTGGTATAAAACTTTAGCCCTTACCATTCTCAATCGCAATACAAAAACTATACTTCCAAATGAGTGGTTTCCTTTACTCCTGGTTCCCACGTGTCTTGGAAAAACCTTGAAAATCATTGTAAATTATTCTGTCATGGAAATAGATTAAAAGGCTCTGTCATGGAAATGTCTTGGACATTTCTGATTCCATGTAACGTTATATGTATTTTTTTATTTTCCGACAAAGTTACCGCAAAATGTCTGTTCCCCTGCCACTGTCGTTGCCACCTGTCACGGCTGTTCACACAAACACACACACACAATCAGATGTGTATTTGCACTGGCAACAAAACGTGTTAAGTAAGTAAAGTCCAAAATTGCGTCAGTCAAAATGCCATTGACAACCTTAAATTTGTCATGGAAAATGGTCATTTGATTTGAGTGGGAACCCTGTTCACTACAACTTGTGTACAAATCACAATTGCATAATCTGTCATGGGCATTTGAACAGGCCTAGAATTGATAAACAGTCATGCAAGCTGAGATGAGCACTGCTTGCAAAGTGATCTTGGTGTGAACGCTTATGATGAAACTGTTTCATCTCGCCCCACGCAGGTGACCTGGTTCTGCTGGATGTGTGCCCCTTGACCTTGGGAATTGAGACTGTGGGAGGAGTCATGACCAAGCTGATCCCCAGAAACACAGTGGTTCCCACCAAGAAGTCTCAGATCTTCTCCACAGCCTCCGACAACCAGCCCACTGTCACTATCAAAGTCTATGAAGGTGAGCTCCCTTTTCTGATTGGCTGTCTTTACATTAGTTAGGCTTGAAATTACCTTACTAGCCAGTGTGACTGCTGAATGAAGAATTTACCAGCCACAATTTATTTTTCCACAAAACTAACTGCACTAGGTGGACCCTTCTAGTTTTGCACGCAACAGAAGGGTCCAACTCGATTACATTGTATATTTAAGGGTAAACCATGTTAGGCTAATTTAATAATTTGCCATAAGTGACTGTAACCCGCATTTAGTGGCTAGGTGGGCTCTTGAGTTGCACTTGGACATAATCTAAGATTTTGTTTAGTTTTTTGAAAGATCACACGGTAGAATTGTCAGTTATGAGGTAAAATTGCAATCTCACGGTGTCTGCCCTCTCCATGCAGGTGAGCGCCCCTGACCAAAGACAACCACCTGCTGGGCACCTTCGACCTGACTGGCATCCCCCCTGCACCTCGAGGTGTCCCTCAGATCGAGGTGACCTTCGAGATTGACGTCAACGGCATCCTGCGCGTGACTGCAGAGGACAAGGGCACAGGCAACAAGAATAAGATCACCATCACCAACGACCAGAACCGGCTGACCCCCGAGGACATCGAGCGCATGGTGAACGATGCCGAGCGATTCGCCGACGAGGACAAGAAGCTGAAGGAGCGCATCGACTCCCGCAATGAGCTGGAGAGCTACGCCTACTCGCTCAAGAACCAGGTGGGCGACAAGGAGAAGCTAGGTGGCAAGCTGTCGTCAGAGGACAAGGACACCATCGAGAAGGCGGTGGAGGAGAAGATCGAGTGGCTGGAGGCACACCAGGACGCAGAGCTGGAGGACTTCCAGGCCAAGAAGAAGGAGCTGGAGGAGATTGTGCAGCCCATTGTCACCAAGCTGTACGGCAGTACGGGCGGTCCGCCACCCGAGGGGGCCGAGGAGGACGAGGAGCAGGTGGATAAGGACGAGTTGTAGGGCGCTGGAACCGCTCGATGGCACCCTCTCTCGATCATTGTCCTTCTCCCCTCACACCCCCGCCCCCACGGCCCTCGTTTCATTGGAAAGGGGCCTCAGGTGTACATATCGGACTCATTGAGCTGTAGTGCGATGGAAGTAAGGGGAACGTTAACAACAACCCCTCAGTCGTCTGGAAGGACTCTTTTGGGAGGGTGGGGGGTGGAAGGGGTAAGTGTGAATGTTGCTCTCTTCACTGTGAAGTGGAGATTTAAAAGTCAGCCTGGATTGAGGCTCACTTCTGCTGTTCTCTGGCAGTTTGACAGGGGTTTATTTTGTCTGGGGAGGGTGGGGGGCTGATGGATTATTACTGAATGGGTAACTAACAATGTTCAAAATTATTTATTTAAAAAAAGAAAAGAAAACTGGTCATTCTGGATAATTGTAGGGAACCTTGGAAAATAAACATTTGATACAAACATACAAGCCTTTCTTATTTCTGTATCTTGGTTGCCTGCTGCTGGTTTGTCACATCTCCCACCTCTGTTGTGCAAGACGATTCCTTAAAATTGTTTCTCCCAGACATGATTGCTCATTTGAAGGTATCCATTTTAGGAGGCAGTTACACAGATGTATAGAAAAATGCACACTGAGCAGCTGAGGGTTAAAAACGCATGCACGCACATGTGGGTGAAAAATGATTGCTCAAGGCAAAGTACTGGAACATGAGCCTACAGAGGGCCCTGTGTATATAGCCCCTAAGCACTGACTATCTGTTATTGGCTTTTCTTAACATGATTTGGGTTTGAATTTGGAATGGGGAAACATCCTGTGCAAGTAAATTATCTGGACTCTCACTGAGAGGAGATGGATAGTCTCACTGTGTTTTGACTAGATATTAATGAACTATCCAGAGTTTATTTTGGATTTAGGAACTTTTACACTACAAGACCATGGTCTGCAACTGCAGTTGGGGGAAAAGCTGATTATTGGTGGAGTTTATTTTAAAACTAGTCACAGAAGTGCATCCCTTAATGAGGTAACAGTCTATAGCCCACTAGAACACCAGATACTATTTAGGTCTGAATGTCAAGCGGTAGATGGTTCTTATTTACTTCACTGAAAAGCTCTTGGGAGAGTTCTCGAGCATCCTAAATGACTAACAATCTGGCATTGGGTACCTTTCAGATGGCAACAGAACATTACAACTACTGTTAGAGCAAACCCCAAAAGGGTTTTTTAAGGGCAAAAGTAATGTACTGTACAACCTTTGCACCAAATTTGTCTATTTCAACCCTCGCTTAAATCGAGAACGTCTGAGCTCGCACGACAAGTTACATGACAATTTGCTGTTGGGCTCCCGGTCAAAGTTAAACTGCAATTAAGGAAATTGCACTACAAAACAATGTTAACTACCTAGTAAAATGTGGGCTATAAAAAATTATAGCTAGCAGGCAGTGGCAAGTTAGTAAGCTCAAGTACAAGTAACCGCAGTTGTGCTAGTCTAGCTTCCACATTCAACTTTCAATCAGTGATTAATGTTAGCAGTTAACTACCTATTGTGTCTTAATGATTGTTTTGCAAGATTTATGTTTTTGCCAACAAATCTAAGTGGAGCTTCAGAGTTGGACTGACTGGTCAACTGAACACGGTATCAACCCAGAAGTAACCCTCGTAAAACAGAATAAATGGGATACGACTAGCCTATTGTTAGCGTTGCTTTCATGATACATGAACATTGAGCTGAGTAACATTACTTACTGTCACTTATGTTTTATTTTGTGTAGAGCTTTACTAGTTGGCTCTATATAGAAAAATGAACATGACAGATTGAACAAATCTAAAACAGCACTAGCTGCTGGCAATGGTAGCATCCCTTTAACTTTTTCAAATTTCAGTGTATCGACAAGTTCCTAGCTGAAGATCAACTGACAACAGGACAACACCGGAGAACCTCACCTGCGAGTAAGGGGACTGACCGTGCTTTTTCTGGGGAGGAGCATGCACAGCTCTCGGTTAGCATGACAGCTACTTGCAATGCTTGTTACAATGCCCTCTACTGCTGCCATTCCTTGTTCAGTAGCCGTGACACCTGGGGTGACTACCCTCCCTTTACCTTGACCTCATTGCTGCTGGCCTCAGCAGCGAGAAGAAGAAGGCAGATGCGGTGTACTGCAGAGGCAAGCCACCATCTTCCCTCCCCTCAGCACAAAGCTATGCGCTCTCTTGGCACATCTTCCATTGAAGACGAGCATGTGACTACAAATGAGTACAAGCTATCTCTTTCGGGTGGCAGCACCTCTGAGTTTGGCACTACTGACAAAGCAGCCACAGCACAGGAGGCATCCTATGCTCGCTCTCTGTTGGAGGACCTCCCCATCCTTATGGCGAAGGCAACAGTTGTGGCTAAGCTCCCTCTGCCGACCCCTCCCCCTCCCCCAGTCAACCAGCTCGTCGGCTCCTTCTACAGGAGCCCCACTCCAAGCACTTTATGCACCCCTCCCACGCTTGCTCTTGTATGGCTATGTTGAGAAGTCATGGGACTTTTCCATAGTCCGGACTACTAAGAAGACTACTCTTACTTGTCATTCACAGTGGTGGACAGCAAACAGTCCCAAGTAAGTAATGGCGCCACCAGATTGGAAGACTCCCTCTCCCACTACCTCCTGCCACCGGTGTGTCACTGGTCTAAAAATTGCAGCTCCCCAACCGCAAAGATCAGGTAACCATTTCCCTCGTGGACAGATCTTATGTCTGTGCTGCTCAGGGCAGGGTGATGATTAATAATTCAGGAATCCTCGCTCTTTATCAGGCAGAGTTGAGCAGAGTAGGCAGCCAGAAGTGAGAGGGACAGCTGATGGAGGAGCAGGTTTTCAAACTGCGCCGGGAAAACAACTCTATTCTCCACCTATCTCAAGAGGTGTCTCTGGTTGTAGGGGTGGTCAGTAGCGATGCTTTGCTATCTGTGGCACCCATTCCTTGAAGGGTTTATTTGGACCAGTGGTGATGGAGGGCACTGCCCGCTTGGGACCAGGAGAGAGCTCAGTTCTAGAGGCACCTCCCTTTGACAAGACAGGATCCTAAGGTGAGAAAGCAACCAGAGAAGGCTGTGCGTCACACACACAAGGCCCCTCCCTACTCTGCGTGTGCACCAGCAGAGCAGGGAGGGGTGAGGCTGTCTCTTCCTTACCGGGGCCAGCAGTTTGCGTACATACTTCGATACGCACAATACCAGCCGTAGACTTAGCCAAGGTTTTGATAATAAAAAAACCTCTGCAAAGGGAGGGAGAATTCAACAGACTCCACTTCTCTCTAGCTTCTTGCACTTTTATGAAGTGTGTACAAGCAGCTATCAGCTACCATAACTATAGTTATTGTCAAGGATAACTATAACTGTTCTCTGTGGCTCAGTTGGTAGAGCATGGCGTTGGCAACGCTTAGGTTGTGGGTTCAATCCCCACTGGGGCCACATATACTGAAAATGTATGCATTCACTACTGTAAGTCGCTTTGGATAAAAGCGTCTGCTAAATGGCGTATATTATTAAGGACCCCATAGCTGCTTCCCCCTTGCCAGGATTTGCTGTCTCAAGCCAAGGGCTCGATTCAGCACCCCCATCCTCACTGCTGGAGACCTACAGCTTGACCCCTGAAAGGGACTGCCTTTTGCAATGTGGCTTGCCCGCTACTGTAGTTAACACAATACAATGCGCTCAGGCAAGCTCGAATACTGCTATGTATTCATAAAGATGGAAATCGTTTATGCGCTTATGTGATGCGCAAAACCATGGCCCTTTTGCCTGCCCAATCTGTGTCATACTCTCTTTTCTGAAAAGCTTGCTTGACAAAGGCCTGTCCTATTTTACACTCGAGGTGTATGTCACTGCTATTTCAACTTGCCACCCAAATCGTGAGGGAACCTCGGTCACTAGCTAACCCATTAGTCAGATGCTTCCTGCTTGGATTGGGTCTTTTGCATCCCCCTGCTTGCCCTTCAGTGCTGCATTAGGACCTGGTTCTGAAGGTACTGTGTGTCTGTCAAGTTATCAGGTTTTATCAATTAAGATGGCGTTGTTACTGGCTTTGGTGTCATCAAAATGCTGTCCCTTCCTGGCTTGTGTACTAGCTTAATGTAAATGCTCTACCACCACTTCCTAGCTGGTGTGCTAGTGACAAATATGTCCCATTTTTGTGTTATTAGCTACCGAATGGAAACATGTACATTTCCCTTCCTGGATGGAGTGCTGATGGTGGAAGATATGTCGCCTTGGTAACAAGGCTGCTTGATGTTGCACTGTGTGCTGGATGAGTGCTTTCATTTCTCAGACTTCACTTTCTGTTCCCCATTGTCCTGAGGACAGCTCGGGCAAAGTGGCACTGCCAGTTAGGCAACAGGCTCCCTTGCATGACACTGACATTTCAAGGGTTTATTCCAAGGGTGAATTGATCTGGCCCACCTGTCACAGGTTTTTTAATGTACTCTAGATCAGGGGTCACCAACCTTTTTGAAACTGAGAGCTACTTCATGGGTACTGAGTCATACGAAGGGCTACCAGTTTGATACACTCTTCTGAAATAACAAATTTGCTCAGTTTGCCTTTAGTTATATATTATTATTAATGAGTAAAACTTCTTCGACACCAGAATGACATGGAGCATTATCAATTATCAACACGAGATCTCTGCCATGTTGATATTTTGCTTTTGTTAAGCATTCCCTCACCCATGTTTTGGCTTGTTCCTTTTTGAACAAATTTTAGACGCAGCTCACTGGTGAGTTGTGTTATTTTTAGAACAGGCCTGCGGGCGACTCATGTGGTCCTTGGGGGCGACCTGGTGCCCGCGGGCACCGTGTTGGTGACCCCTGCTCTAGATGCTGTTTTATAAGACTAATTGGTTATTTTGATGAATCTCATATTTTCTTTGAATGTTCTTTGGTTTTCATTATGACGCTCTTTGTTTGAAAATGCACTAACCAAATGTGGGACCTCTCACAGACAGGTGTATTTAATTTGAAATAATTTGTGGACTTCAATCAAATAATTATGTGACTTCTGAAGACAATTGATTGCACCAGAATGTATTTAGGTGTCTTAGCAAAAGGGTGAAAACTTATGGAATAAATTATTGTCTGTTTTTTATTGGTACATCATTTAGAAAAAAAGTATTTTTTTTCACTTACATTATTTAGTATTTTGTTTTGATCAGTAGCAAGAAATCCATATTGTAACAAAATAAAATGTGGATACATTTCAAGGGAGTAAATACTTTTTATACCCACTGTATTACTTGATGCGTATGAGGAAGTTTGTCTCAAGGAAACCAGTTCATGTTAAATGTGGTTTTCTGGTGAGGAAATAAGATAGATTAGATAGAGATAGATTATGTTCATTCCAAGTATATTGCCAAATATATCACACAAAACATTGTGATGCACTGCACATACTGCCACCTCTGATACAACCGGCATGGACAGAAAGACACTACTTGGGTATATTCTTTACCCACATCAGAGAACTGAACAGGTAATCTTGCATGTAATTAAACACTATCTTCATTGATCATACATGATTAAGCACTAATCACCAACTTCTGATACTAACTAATGAGATGGACTACCCCACACAAGCATCAGACAACAACCGATAAGTATAATTCAGTTTATTGAACAAATACATTGAACAAATACATTGAACAAATGTATAATGTATTAAATGCAATCATAAAATAATTTGAAATGGTGAAACTGAAGGTCACAAACCTATATATTATGAGACACCAAAAGTTGATTTTGGTCTTTGTTCTGTTCTGTTTGTTTCCACTGATCTATACACTTATATGATTCCTGCTCACTAGCATATTCCAAATGAATCACACACACACACACACACACATATTAAAGCATGCCCATAATATATCACACTCTGTCTTCTCTGCAGTCTGATTAGGCCACAGGCTTAGAGAGAGAGAAGTACCAGAGGGGGTGGCATGGGCCTGGTAAGTACCTTTGTTATGTGTATTATAAAGACAAAAGAACACGGATGTTAAATGTAATCTATGTCACAGGGTGCTCCGGGCCACTTTCACCCTGGGGGCTGAAGACAAGTCAGTCATCATCTCGGGCATGGCCTGCCCCAGGTTTCCTTGAACCCTTAAGGGTGGGGTTTTATCTGGCCTGGGTGTACCACATCGGTCGAACTGAGATGATCGCAGCCCAGAGGCGGGGGTGACCATGAGCATATTAATGAAATGTATGCAAATGTATTCATCATGCCATACACAGGTGGGAGGGCATAGCAAGGGAAGGGTGAGGGAAGATTCTCCACTGTTTCTATAATAATGAGTGTGAAGGTATGATGTCTTTAGAGTGTTTTTGGTTTGATCTTGACGGTTCTCCCTGTGTGTGCACATTAAATAAACGTCTGTGTTCTACCTGTGGCTGCCTTCTCATCTCTGGGCCCAAGGGCAAACCTGAGGGGTCTCTCAGAAAACCATCTCAGTACAAAATTCAAATGTCAGAAATCTGGAAAGGAATAGATTCAACAGCAAAAACCTCAGAACTCAGGCATCCAGAATGAAGTGAATTTTCATTGCTGGGGAAATAGATTAAAGAAATAAAAGTTTAACATTTTGTCACCTATGCACCAGCTGCTGTCCCAAAAGTGTCTTGTCTTCCTGTACTGGGTTGTTTATATCCTGTCCTATCAATTATTTGTAAGGATGCAGTTTCACAACGTTTACTTCTAAGCGTATGGAAAGTTTCAGTGCCCCATTTCACAGCTCCACTGTATTTTGCTTTTTTTGCTCCATGTTGTGTGTCTGTGGCATCTGATTTTCTGATGCATTTCTTCCTTGTTTCGTTTATGCTGTCATAATTTTCAACACATTCAATAATTTTGCAGTTTATGTGACTGACACACCATGATTTTGTTTACCCCCTGTATAAACTGAATTAAACTTATAAGTTGTATATTTTATGTGTGAGTGAATTTGTACCTTTTGTTGGACAATGGGTTTGTGGTGTGGCTGCTTTCAAAGTAATTAATCTACTCAAAACCAAACTCACATTTAACACATATGGGTTTCCCTGAAACTAAATAATTTATACACATCAAACCATATTAGGCTCATAAGCGCATGGAATAAAAAACTTGCAATTATTTTCTATAATCTATGATAATTATCTATACATCTTGGTATGGCCAGATCAGAGGCAATTCTGGTACAAGCTCATAATGTCCCTTTTACTGTAAATGTAACTGCATGTCATACATTGACTTATATGCTAAGGGATGTGTGCTTTTAGTGAAAGGGAACAGAAAGTGACTGAGCTCATTCACACACATACACCCTCTCTGAGAAAACCACACATACAGACCCACACACACGTTTGAGAAGACATTACCCTCATTCTTGTTCTGTGAAACAGAAACAGTTTTAGGATTAACAAGAGGGAAAAAGGTAGGATTCTGTCTCATATTTAAGATATCTGGTCAGCAGGATTCTGTATCATGTGTAAGATATTTGGTCAGTAGGATTCTGTCTCATGTGTAAGATATTTGGTCAGTAGGATTTTGTCTCACATGTAAGATATTTGGTCAGTAGAAGCTATCTCGTATAATGCTTTGTTGCTAGAAGCCTGTCCCATTTTTTTAAAAGGAACGTGCAATATGTTCATAACCTCCCCCTCCAAGATCTCATGTTGGACTCAGGAGAAGTTCCAGTCCTTAATCTGAAAACCTCGTTCCAAACAGTCTCTGGGCTAGATCGTTTCTCATGCATACCACCATGGACTGTGTGAAAGCTCTTCTGTGCAGTGTTTTATGGGGAAATCAACAGTACAACAAACCTTCAGCATTTTAATTCATTTTAGGCTTATTTTAGTACATTTCTCAGAAATGGCCTAATTAAGTTGGTCATATGAATTTTTTATGAAAGTCTTTCTGGTCATGCATACATTATGTGCGTGGCAATTAAACAATGTTCTTTTTACTTATTATTTTGCAATCTGGCACAGTTGGGAAAAAGAGAACATAGAATTTGAGAAGTACCGGTTTCTAGTTATTTGAAGTAGCAACTTCTGCCTGTCTTCTTTTTTTGTAAAGTTTTAAGCAATATATACTGTATGAACTATTATTATTTATTTATTTATTTCTTGTCTCTTGATGCATTTCATTTCTATATGTTATACTGCTGATGCCAAACTCATTTCCATTTGAGGATTAATAAAGTAACTATCTATGTACTGTATGTTGGGAAGATTATGGATGTTGGGACTGAATGTGCAAAATTGGTGTGTTTTTTGCAATCTTTTAATTATTTTTGCTTGAATATTTATTTGATGTGAGAAGAACTGTAACATGGCAGGGAAATCATATCAAATAAGTTTGGGTTCAAACAGTCAAACATGCTGATTTGTTGGTTAAGAAAGTGCAATGTGAAAGAAGCACTACTCAATAAGGGCTATTTTAAAATAAAGAAATAAATAAACTTTTAACAGAGCTTTTTTTTCTCCATCCTCTAATGCAGGCAGGCAAAGGTCCCATCCCCCCGATGATGTCGAACGGTACCCATTGCCCCTCCCAGAAGCTGCACCCCGCCCTTCCCTGGCTTATGTTGCTCTTCTACGTGTGTGGCTTCCTGCTGAACAGCCTGAGCCTGTGGCTCTTCGGCTCTTGTGCCACAAAGTGGAACTCCAGCGCGATGCTGCAGTTCAACCTGGCACTGAGCGATGTGCTGGTGACGCCGATCGCCCCGCTCATAGTGCTGTATTCACTGTGGGACGACTGGCCCTTCGGCCTCTTCCTGTGCCAGCTCAAGGTGTTCCTTCTCAGCGTGCATGTGTACGGGGGCATCTGCTTCCTCACACTCATCAGCATTCATCGCTGTTCCACCGTGGCCCGGCACCGAGGGCCCACCCAGTCCCGTATGGCCAACCCCCGCTTCGTCCGCTGGCTGTGTGTGGCGGTGTGGGTGGGGCTCCTGCTACAAGGCCTGCCCTTCTTTGGTCTGCTGGACACCTGGAGGGACGCAAGCAACTCCACCAAGTGCCTGAGCATCCACCAGCCCAACATGGCGATGCTGTTCTTTAGCTACAACCTGGCTGTGCTGGTGGTGGGGGTGGTGTTGCCGTTCTGCGTGTTTGGCACCTGCTACGTCTGGCTGGGCGTGTTCCTGTGTGGGGTCAAGACCCAGGGGGCACAGGGGCAGGGCGTCAGAGCGCACGCTGCCCGGGTGATCGCCGCGTGCCTGTTCATCTTTACGCTCTGCTACGTGCCACTGCACATAACGCGGACAGTGGGCGTAACCATCGCGCTTTTCTACCCATCCCAGTGCCAGCTGCTAAATGAAGCTGAGGTCAGCTACTACATCAGCTTCACCCTCTCCTCTGCCAACTGCTGCCTGGACCCCCTACTCTACTGCTTCTCCTCCCGCCGCTTCAGGCAATCCCTGCGCAGAACCTTGGCTAACGCCAGAAATCGCTACCTGACCAGGAACCTCCACCAGCAGCCATCAGACATGGGAGAGAACCCTGTGGAGCCCGTTAGTACTGTAGCTACATCAGACATGCTGCTGTAGAGCAGGCAGACAGGCACTGAGGGTGATGTGAAAGGAATGATTGCTCTTACAGGCAGCAGTGTTGGTTTACCTGTTGGCTGGCTGTGTTTGTGACCATAAAGGTACAGTTTCCAAACCAGGAAGGGGCTTAAGACAGTGCACACTTAAGCATACAAGTTTAGCATGTTATCAGTATATCTCTGTTGGTGATCTTCGACTTGTGACCACTGTTCCTCTTTCCTGATGCAGTTTTTGCTTGCATTTGGGAAATCCTAGAATGACTCCACATTGACCTTAACATATAAAAAATGGCGCAAAAAGCTTGATGCCTGTTATGTGTAAATAATCAAATCAGTATCAGACCCAGTTTAAAAAACATGGATTTAAGAAAAAGGGAACAACGCAATTGCTGTTTCCTTTGTGGCCACAGGGTGTCCCTAGCTCTCTAAATATAACCAGTCCCAACTCCACCTAACAGACTACTGATCTTTGTGTAAAAGTGCCAGGCCTGCTCCAGCAGAAAAGATACACAAATACAATTTTTATTGAGTTTGTTGTGCATGCTTTCATTTAACAACTTGACTAACTTTAAAGCTTAAAAAGGGAATCGGAACATCTCTAAAATGTAACCTGAAGAAGGAGATATTCTCAGATTGCACACAACAATGATAAGTTCCCTCGCTTATGTTTATCCTTGGACACTGGAGATACTCATTTACTACAATTTAAAAAGTAAAAGCCATAGACAAAACTAAACTGAAAGCCTGATAACTAACATACAACCTCACTTTGTTATCTCACATTAATCTTGGTCTAATCCTTAACCTTCCCAGCAATGTCTTTCAGGATATCTCGTTGGTGCTACAGATCAGAGGTGTGACCACTTGTCCAATACCACACAGATTTGTAAAGAGTTGGTGCTCTGTGTTAACAGCAGGGGCGGGACCCCTGCGTTGTATTGTCAGTGTTGAGGGTGACCCTCCTGCCTTTGTATTGTCACTACGGTGCTCTTCTCTTTTGAGGAGAACACTGAAGGGTTCCTGCACAAGAATAGGCCATGTACATCGGGCTAATTGGCGACACATCATGACACCACTGTCTGTTTTTTGCTGACACGATAAAGGAGAGGTTAAAAGGACATTTCTTACATGTTAACTGGCTTAGCACTGAATTGAAACTGTTATTTAAACTTTACAAACAGAGACTCTTTCTTCTGATATGGTTTTTCACTTTTGTTTCGGTCTGAGATGCAAATTGGGTCCATCATTTCTGATAGATGAATAATCTTTCAAAATAATAGATTTTCTTGCCTGTGCTTTACATCCATTTTTTCATCTTTCATACAAATGTTTCCATTGCCAACTGTGCTGTCAATGCATCCACCATAAAGCATTAGATTTATAAGTACCTTACAAGATCCTTATAAGTACTAACAGAAATGAAAACAGATGCATTGTAATTTCCATTTCAAAAGAAGAGCACTTTTAGCAGGAGAGCCTGAGGGAGTTATGTACAGGAAACCGTTAGAGATGACGGGGGGAATGGAGGGGCGGGCTAGGTA
This sequence comes from Aldrovandia affinis, assembly GCA_029706075.1. Classification (NCBI taxonomy): domain Eukaryota; kingdom Metazoa; phylum Chordata; class Actinopteri; order Notacanthiformes; family Halosauridae; genus Aldrovandia; species Aldrovandia affinis. The sequence continues at coordinate 914,456 of JAINUG010000100.1, forward strand.
GGCAATTAAAAACGTTCCAGTCGTGGGCTCTGGATGAGAAGCGGATGGAGTATTTGGGCCCCTCCTCTATCCTTGCTCTGGCCTCTAACCCCGCCCCCCGCTGGTGCCCCTGGATGAACACAGTGGATCGCTTAAGTTTAAACAACAGCTTGCTCTCTTACCGACGTGCCTCTGTCCAGCCCCAGAAAACTCCATGCTGAGCAGACTTCAGAGAGAAGAGGTGAAAGCCCTTCTGCCTTCCAGTTCCAGGTTTTCTGCGGGTTCCTCGGCCCATTTCTTGGAGTCCGTGCACCAAGCGTACCAGCACCAGTCGGCTCCCCTCTCCCAGAGCACATAGGGACACAATCAAGAGGCAGCAGGGACAACGGGTCAACTCAGGGGCACGCCGAGCGATGGGCCCCCTGGAGCCTTTGCACACTCCAGCCTGCCCAAGAGGCTGGACTCCCCGCCTTCACCCTGGCCCTGCATTTCCCACCAACTAGGGACGTGCATTATGAGCATTGTTATATTCACATATTCTCCTGCTTTAAAACTATGATATTCAAATAGTAACCCGCCCTGCCCCCCACTGTAATTTATATGTAGACAATGACTTGTTGCAAAGAAATCTTCATTACTTTCACTTTTGTAATTATGTCAGAGATTCATTTCCTCAAAAGATGAGGAATCAATTATATCTCGGATAAAATTATACCTCACAATTCATTATGCCAAAGCATGGTGTTTTATATGCAGGATTCTTAGGCTTTTCATCATACAGAAAGAATACATTAATTGTTTTGAGTTCATTACAATGTGTCCAAGCCCTAATCTAGCCAACTAATGGTCCTGCAAGGCATTACATACAAACTAATACTCATAAAATCGAGGTTGGATTTAGCCTTTGTGTTTACTCTTGTCTTTTTAATTATTTTGTTTTATTCCTTTTACTTTTAATCTCTTTTTGTTTTTCTTGTAATTGTATTTTATATTGTGTTTAATTTGCTTCGTTGGTCCTTTTGTGTTACTCCTTTATTTTACCTGAAGAACTCGTTGAGTGCTATGTATGAAAAACGCTTTATAAATAAAGTTATTATTATTATTCACTATTTGGCATTCAGCTTAATATTTAAGAGATCCCTTTCACCCAAAATGACCCCCCCGACACACACATAAAATGCCCAGGTCTGAAGTTCAGCAGACAATGGAGAATTCACAGGCCCCTTGCCCTTTGGAAGAAAAATGTAATGAATGACAGCAACATGCGCTTTAATAAAAACCGCTAACCATTGAAAGCCTGGTTATTTATGACTATTAGCCAATACGCCTCAGTATTGAACTGCTCCATATTTTTCTGTTGCATAAAGACAAAAAATAGTGCTCTGGATGAGAGCGTCTGCTAAATGCAAACACCATCCTCGGAACAAGCTGTCTATATAAATTACATGTAACAGCTGGAAGTAGCATTCCTCAAATATAATTAAGGGTCTAGTGCACCAGCTGTATGTGGAAAAGTGAATGAATAGGTAAACGGACAGCTCTTTCTTTGCGCCGTGATGGGAACCACTCCATATATTTTTCGACAACTGATTACGCGGGACTATTGTTTCTGAGTCCATGCAAATAAGGTCGAGCTAACTGCTCCGCTTGGAAAAACTCGCAGGACAAATAAAGCATTCTTGCAACACTGTTTGCTTTGTGGAATTTTTCATCCCTGTCCGCTAAGCAAAACAGTCCAACTTCGATGTATAGGCTATGTAAGCCACCGGCTGCATCTCTTCCAAAAAATATAGAAATTCTCAAATGTTTATATTAACGCGTATGGATTTTAAAAATGGAGCGTTGGGATTGGTCGAGCTTCTCCTGCAGCATTCGGAGAACTCGCTGTTCTGACTGCCCACCTCTTCAAACGCGCTGACTGTGGAGAACTTGGGCAACCGTAGGCGAACTTTTCCAGCGGCTTTTTTGAATTGCTTCATGAAAGAGGAAGGGGACAGAAGGACGGTATTGAAATAGCTCTAGAAATGGAAAGCGTAAAACAACCAACGCAGTCGGACGGTCGACAAAGGTACCGTACAATGGCTAAATCTCGCACCGCAAATGTAAGATGCGTAGATTGTAATGTTACACAGAGAGGGGAAAATTAAAGTCTTATGTTTGGGAAAACGTACGATGTATGTTGAAAATTGACAGCAGATTTAAACTAATTTAGTGTCAGAAAGCAGTTTCTAAAACCATTTTCCTCAGAACCAAACGTCGTTATTTGCAATGTGCTGCATACATACCATTGATATATACGACCCCAAAGAAAACAATGCCGTCTGCTTATTTAGCTACCTGATATGGTTAAAATGTGCGGGCAGCTGCATTTGAAACTCTCCACTAACCTTTGCCGTTTGAAACGGCAGAATTTGCTTTGTGGAAAGCAAGAAAAAAGGTTAAGAATAATATCATATAAACAAATAATTATGCACAATTAAATTATGATTAATAATCCACTTCTATCCATTGACCTTTCCATGTTTTATGTTGGCAAATACCGCGGTGACTTCATGCATAATTAGTTGCCCATGTGACATTGTTTCTTCCTGTAGCAAGGCTAATAATTTGGATACTTTTTGTCTCGAAAAATTGTTTCTTTGAGAGGTTTTGGGGGTTAGCTTCTTGTAATCCGCTCACGGTTGTCTTTGTAAGGCTCGAAGCCCCTGTTTGACAGCAAAGGAACTTGTGAATGTCCATTCACAAAGGGCCGCCCGAGGCCGGGTTGGATTAGTTTCCACCTCAATAACATGCAGCAGTGGATTTCACTCAGAATCGCAACGTTCTATAGGACGCAGCGCACGTAAAACTATTTGAGGAAAGAAATGAGAGATTTAAAAAAGTTACTTTTCTCGTTGGTTAAGGAGCCCGAACACGGGTCCAACTTAACACTGCTCCCACTTAACACTGCTCAACACTGTCAAACTGGCCCGCCACAATTGATTGATTCACACCGCAGCCGTGTTTCTCCTTTATCTCCGGGTCTATCGGCACAGTCATTTGGCAACAGTGTGATCGCTTAACCTCCCCACTCACGGCTTTTAATTGCCACTCAGTAGAACAACAGCCATTCAGTCGCACTCGTTCCATTCAGTCCAAGGCCATATTGAAAGTCTTTTCTAACAATTTAGGATATACATTTTATTTTATAACGTCAGGTGTGCCATGGGAAATTATCCAATTTCACTTAATTGGTCTAAAAAAATGCCATTGTCGAGTGTCTGTGCTGTAATCAAGATTCTAGTGACTGGCAGAGTAATGTAATACTCTTCCATATCACTGGGTGGCAGCATGTAGGTGGCAGCAGGTAGTTAATTGCCCTGTCACTTTGAGACAAGAGAATTAGTGATGCATACGACAGGTGGCGGTGACAGTGATGGAGAAGTTTTTCAAAAGGAAAAATGCTAACTCCGAACTGGGCCCTGGACAAAATTCTGACCCAGATGAAGGCCCGAGTATGAGTGGCGGTCAAAAGAAAGCAAAGACGGTGAGCTCGAGGCAATACAGCGAAAGCTATATTTCTTTCGGATTTACTTTCACCGGCGATGCAACGACACCGACCCCGTTGTGCTTGGTGTGTGGTGAAAAGCTATCTAACAGTGCTATGGTCCCAAGCAAGCTTAAACGTCATCTCCAAACGAAACACCCATCGCTTCAAAACAAGAAAGCAGACTATTTTATTAGCCTGTGTGAACACACGGAGAAACAGGCAACTTTTATGAGAAAAGCCACAAAGGTGAATGAAAGAGCCGTCAAAGCTAGCTACCACGTTGCTGAACTTGTAGCTAAAACAAAAAAGTCCCACACTGTGGCAGAGTCATTAATACTCCCTGCCTGCAAAGCCATTGTACATGAGATGCTCGGCCCTGAAGCGGTCAAAGAAATAGCCAAAGTCCCTCTCTCAGATAACACAATTGCCAGACGTATTGATGACATGTCTGCAGACATCGAAAGTGTTGTTTTGGAAAAGATACGGATCAGTGAGAAATTTGCATTGCAACTTGACGAGTCTACGGATATTAGTGGACATGCTCAACTCTTGGCCAATGTGCGTTTTGTGGATGGAGACGCCATCAGAGAAAACGTCCTATTTTGCAAGGCATTGCCAGAAAAAACAACAGGAGAGGACGTCTTTCGGGTCACATCGGAATATCTTGAACAAGGAGGACTTACGTGGGAAAACTGCATGAGTGTCTGCACTGATGGAGCCGCAGCCATGGTCGGGCGCACCAAAGGCTTTGTAAGCAGAGTAAAGGAAAGAAATACAGATGTGATTGTTACGCACTGTTTTTTACACTGTGAGGCCCTCGTTGCTAAGACTTTACCAGCAGACCTAGTTCCTGTGTTGGACGATGTGCGCATGGTAAACTTAGTAAAGACACGACCTGTGAAAAGTCGCATATTTGCGTCTTTGTGTGAAGAAATGGGAGCGGAGCATAAAGCCTTATTGTTCCATACGGAGGTCCGATGGTTGTCGCGCGGCAAAGTGCTGGCCCGTGTGTATGAGCTGCGAGAGGAACTTTAAAGTGTTTCTGACAAATGAGGGGTCCAATTACGCAAAGCTGCTTGCAAGTGATGAGTGGTGTGCAAGGCTGGCATACTTGGCAGATATTTTTCATCTGAATGAACTGAACACACGAATGCAAGGCCGAAATGAAAACCTGCTTACAAGCACAGATAAAATAAATTGATTCCATTCAAAGCTGCACCTCTGGCAACAACATTTGGAACGTGCCAACCTTGACATGTTCTCACTCACCAAGAAATGGCAAGATGTCAACACTGCTGCATTGTGCGAGATAATAGGTAAACATTTGAAAACTCTTTGAGGAGAAGATGTCATTTTATTTCTCTTCAGCCTCCACTGAATGCCGTGACTGGGTTAGGGACCCATATAGCTCAGCATCAGTTGTTGGAAAGGACATGACCTTGCAGGAGCAGGAGGAACTAACTGAACTGAAACAAAACCGTGGTTTAAAGCTAAGCTTTGCTGATGTACCTTTGGACAGTTTTTGGTTGACTGCTGCCAAGGAGTTCCCCATTCTGGCAAACAAAGCTATTTTGACATTGCTCCCATTTTCCACGACATACCTGTGTGAGGTGAGCTTTTCAAGCCTGACTGCTATAAAAACTAAAAACAGAGAGAGACTGAGAGCTGTTGAGGAAGAGCTTCGTGTGTGTCTTTCTTCAATTCCTGCCAGGATATCAGCTTTGTGTTCATCTAAACAGGCCCAGGTTTCACACTGAGTGAGTATAAATAAATTGAGGGACTATATTGTCATTATATATACTGTATTAGGCTACAAAGTGTCATTTTGTACCATTTTTGGTTGGTGGTGTGCTGTGGCTCAAAAAAGGTTGAAAAACACTGATCTAGCTGGCCGATGCTCTCCACCATGCTCTATCCTGAAAGGGTCACAGTGCTGCCCTCTGGTGCTGACCTACTGAACTTCCAATGCAGAGACCTTACTCATATTCCCTGGCAGTGAAGCAAGGGAACATTGTGAAGTAGTAGCTCACTGTGACTGTAATTATCTGGCCTCATAGACAGGCTGGAAAGGTACCTGCAACAGGTGTGCTTGTAGGTAAATCTGGTCTGGGTATGACTGATCCGGCTTCATGCCGCAGAAGGCTTCATGGTCTCTTGGTGTTGTCCAGGTCAGGCTGTAAGGACTTTGCCAGCAGGTGAATGTCTTCTGCCCATGTGTTATGTCTTTGGTCATTTTTTAAAATCGACGGAGCGAAAAACACATGGTCTGTAATAGTGGTGGTAAGTAAATGTGTATTTGACCAACTTGTGTGGTTCTGTGTGGCTCAGTAGGTAGAGCATGGCGCTGACAATGCTTAGGTTGTGGGTTCAAATCCCACTGGGACCACATATACTGAAAAATGTATGCATTCACTACTGTAAGTCGCTTTGGATAAAAAGCGTCTGCTAAGTGGGATATATATATATATATTTTGTGTGCTTTTCAAGTCACCATGTATTTAAAAATATATAGAGGTTTCATTGATAAATTACTGTGCTATGACTCAAATGTTTGAACGTGCAAGATTTTAGCGGTCATAAACATTTGCACAATGATTGACACATTTCTGTAAAGTGAAGAGGCCATCAGTAGCTAAGCCCTCTTGCAAACGCGAGAATGGGGAATTTATCAGGAAATTATCACCGCGTCACTCATGAAAACCAATGTTTGTGGTCTGCGTAAACATATGTGTGCTTGGATTCGCCAGCGTGTTTTACGACTTCGAAAACCAACCATTCGTTTACTATAGCTGTGGGTTTCGCATTCTCATTCCATACCAGAATCACGTTATGTGAGTGATGTTGGGGTTTGGTACTGGAGTAGTACTGTACAGGTTGGGTAGTGATGAGACTGGCTTGTGCTCCCATGTGGCTATGTAATCTGGCTACGGGGATGGGTTCCGGAACTGGTTCCCGGTTCTGCTTTGATTTCGCCCAGTTAAGTCACTGTGGCCTGAACCTTGCAGTACGGTAATCCGGGATAGGCCAGGACTGACCGTATACAGTTCTGACATGCCTTAAATCCCTGAAAGTCCTCTGATTTTGAAAAATGAAATCAAGGACTTGAAATTTCTTGAAAACCTTTTTTTTTTTTTGACAGAGGTACAGTACCTTTAAAGCACTTGAACATTTTGTTGAGAGATTGTGATGATTATTGAGTTTTTGTTGTGTGAGCTGGCTTACCGGGTTTCGGCAATTCCCTTATTTAGGGGATATTATTTAACCCTGCTCCCCTGCCAGTTCCAGTGGTGGAAACCGCTTCCTACAGCATCATTGGCCATCTTTTCACACACTGAAAACAATGGCAAGCCGATTTAACATTTAATCGTCAAGTTTCTGATATCGGGAATTAGACCACCTGATATCATAAACTCACTTTCTGATATCAGCAATTGCAATTTCGGATTCAGAAACTCCCCATTGTTTCCTATTGAACATTTTATTTCAGACATCAGAACTAATTCCCGATGTCATAAACTCAATGATTAAATGTTAAAACGGCTTGCCATAGAAAACATAACTCTTCAAACTGCATCTCGGCTCACTGGACTCCTCTCTGCCAGCATAACCTAGCATATATTGAACTTCAGCCAGTTATGATTGCTTCTGAATTCATTGATTGACCTACTGTAATAGCCCTCTGGCAATCGGCCTGTTTGTCCCTTTCATTATGGCGAAAACTTGACATTGTTTCCTGTAGCATTGTTTCATACAATGACACTGACTTCTGCATTTGTGTGGGTGTTCATCTCCTATCGTTACACTGTGTAAGTCACTGAATGAAAACATGTAAATGTCACCACTTGATTACCTCATTCAATTAAACATGGTCTGCATTTATCATATGTTCAGTTGACAGGCATGAGTAGTGCCATGCTGATTACAGGAAGCAGTACAAAGCCCATGACTGCTATATATTCTATTTAGAGAACGAAAATAGTGTTTTCGGAGGAAGCCCAGATACTGATATGTTCAGTGTGACAGGCTTGTTAAAGTTTTGTGGGCAAAATTTTGTGTAAATGTAAATAAATGATGCAGGGCGTTAATGTGTTCAGTATGAAGGGCCAGGCTATGTTAAATACAGATGTGTTGGTACACAAAATCTGACATTCTGTCATTTCTGTCTCCCGGTATGCAGGGCTGCACGGGACAACAGACTGATGAGCAGGATTGTGGGAGGTTCGAAATTCACATTTTAGAGGTGCCAAGTGTACAGGGGGCAGTGGTTTCGGACACGGCCACAGACTGGAGCAGGAGCAAAGAGGAGAGCTGCAGGAGCAAAGAGATCCAGACAGCCAAAGAGCAGAGCAGCGCACTTGGCAGGGTACAGACGCACAAAAGCACACACTGACCATGTCAAGCAAAGCAGGCTAAACAACCAAACTATAGCACACTGACCATCTCGACCAAAACAGGCTTAGCAACCAAACTAAACAAGATTAACATTGGAGCAGGGTGTGCTGCAAAATTGTTATTTTCTGGATTAAATGTTTGGGTAGCTTCGGTGCAGATGAGAGGCTGTAGATTGGTGAGGAAGGTATCGAAAGCACACCTGGGCTTTAGAGGAATTTCTTATCTTCGTCTGTCGCAAACTAAGTATTTCTTGCCTCCGCCTAGTTTGGCAGTTTAGCGGTCTGCGGAGGTACTGTAGAGGCAAGCCGCCATCTTCCCTCCCCTCAGCACAAAGCTACGCGCGCTCTTGGCACATCTTCCATTGAAGACGAGCATGTGACTACAAATGAGTACAAGCTATCTCTTTCGGGTGGCAGCACCTCTGAGTTTGGCACTACTGACTTTTAGTGAAAGGGAACTGAAAGTGACTGAGCTCAAACACATTCACACACATACACCCACTGCGAAAACCACACGCATGCATGTGTAATGGAATAGAAACAGCATTGAATTTAATGAGATGCTCATATTGCTAATGGTCATTATGTGCTTCATTACACACTACTATATTTATGGTGAACAATTGTATTCATGTTCAAATGGTGATAGATTGTATTTGATGCACTGTGGGTGATGGGGAACTGATGCACTGTGTGCACAAACACACACACACATACTCACACACACACACACATTCCATCACACATACACACACACTCACACATATGCATGTCGTTTGAGAAGACATTACCGTCATTCTTGTTCTGTGAAACAAACGGTTGAAAAGCCTTTGGGTTTCTGAGGATATTAAGTGGTTTTAGGATTAACAAGAGGGAAAAAGGTAGGATTCTGTCTCATATTTAAGATATCTGGTCAGCAGGATTCTGTATCATGTGTAAGATATTTGGTCTGTAGGATTCTGTCTCATGTGTAAGATATTTGGTCAGTAGGATTCTGTCTCATGTGTAAGATATTTGGTCAGTAGGATTTTGTCTCACATGTAAGATATTTGGTCAGTAGAAGGTGTCTCGTATAATGCTTTGTTGTTAGAAGCCTGTCCCATTTTTTAAAAAGGAACGTGCAATATGTTCATAACCTCCCCCTCCAAGGTGTCATGTTGGACTCAGGAGAAGTTCCAGTCCTTAATCTGAAAACCTCGTTCCAAACAGTCTCTGGGCTAGATCGTTTCTCATGCATACCACCATGGACTGCGTGAAAGCTCTTCTGTGCAGTGTTTTATGGGGAAGTCAACAGTACAACAAACCTTCAGCATTTTAATTCATTTTAGGCTTATTTTAGTACATTTCTCAGAAATGGCCTAATTAAGTTGGTCATATGAATTTTTTTTGAAAGTATTTTTGGTCATGCATACATTATGTGCGTGGCAATTAAACAATGTTCCTTTTACTTATTATTTTGCAATCTGGCACGGTTGGCAAACTGAGGAAGTACAATATCAACAAAAAATAAACAATTAAAAATTAGCATGAAGCTGATTGATTGATAACAGTTAACTGTAAAATGAATTCAATGCAAAAGGGAGAAAGAGAACATAGGATTTGAGAAGTACCGGTTTCTAGTTATTTGAAGTAGCAACTTCTGCCTGTCTCCTTTTTTTGTAAAGTTTTAAGCAATATATACAGTGGGGAAAATAAGTATTTCACCCCCTGCTGATTTTGTGAGTTTGCCCCCTTACAAAGAAAGGAACGGAACGGTCGGGTCTATAAATTTCATGGTAGGTTCATCTTAACAGTGAGAGACAGAATATTTTTAAAAATCCCAGAAAATCACATTATATGAATTTTAAACATTTATTTGTGTTTTATTGAGGAAAATAAGTATTTCACCCCCTAGCAAAACAGCAAGAATTCTGGCTCCCACAGACCGGTTATGTGACCAGGAGGCACACAGATTAGTCCTCTTACTTAATTAGTACTCCTAATTAAGTACTCGTTACCTGTATAAAAGACAACTGTCCACAGAATCAATGAATGAATCAGATTCCAACCTCTCCACAATGGGCAAGACCAAAGAATTGTTTAAGGACATCAGGGACAAAATTGTAGACCTGCACAAGACTGGAATGGGCTACAAGACCATTGGCAAGCAGCTTGGTGAGAAGGAGTCAACTGTTGGTGCGATAATTAGAAAATGGAAGAAACACCAATTGACCATCAATCTCTCCACGCAAGATCTCACCTCGTGGAGTGAACCTGATCATGAGAAAGGTGAGGGAACAACCCAGAACTACACGGCTGGAGCTTGTTGATGATCTCAAGGCAGCTGGGACCACAGTCACCAAGATGACCATTGGTAACACACTACGCCGTAATGGATTGAAATCCTGTAGTGCCCGCAAGGTCCCCCTGCTCAAGAAGGCACATGTACAGGCCCGTCTGAAGTTTGCCAATGAGCACCTGGATGATTCAGAGGAGGCTTGGGAGAAAGTGCTGTGGTCAGATGAGACTCAAATTGAGCTCTTTGGCATCAACTCGACTCGCTGTGTTTGGAGGAAGAAAAAAGCTGCCTTGGACCCCAAGAACACCATCCCTACCGTCAAGCATGGCGGTGGAAACATTATGCTATGGGGCTGTTTCTCTGCTAAGGGCACAGGACGACTTCACCGGATCGAGGGGAGGATGAATGGGGCCATGTACCGGGAAATCTTGGGTGAGAACCTCCTTCCCTCAGCCAGGACACTGAAAATGGATTTCTAAGGATTTGGAGAGGATCTGCAAAGAGGAGTGGGCCAACATCCCTCCTGGGATCTGCGCAAACTTGGTGACCAACTACAAGAAACGTCTGACCGCTGTGCTTGCCAACAAGGGTTTCTCCACCAAGTACTGAGTCATGTTTTGCTAGGGGGTGAAATACTTATTTTCCTCAATAAAACACAAATAAATGTTTAAAATTAATATAATGTAATTTTCTGGGATTTTTTTAAATATTCTGTCTCTCACTGTTAAGATGAACCTACCATGAAAATTATAGACCGTTCCTTTCTTTGTAAGGGGGCAAACTCACAAAATCAGCAGGGGGTGAAATACTTATTTTCCCCACTGTACTGTATGAACTATTATTATTTTTCTTTCTTGTCTCTTGATGCATTTCATTACTATATGTTATACTGCTGATGCCAAACTCATTTCCATTTGAGGATTAATAAAGCAACTATCTATGTACTGTATGTTGGGAAGATTATGGATGCTTGAATATTTATTTGATGTGAGAAGAACTGTAACATGGCGGGGAAATCATATCAAATAAGTTTGGGTTCAAACAGTCAAACATGCTGATTTGTTGGTTAAGAAAGTGCAATGTGAAAGAATCACTACTCAATAAGGGCTATTTTAAAATAAAGAAATAAACTTTTAACAGAGCTTTTTTTTCTCCATCCTCTAATGCAGGCAGGCAAAGGTCCCATCCCCCCGATGATGTCGAACGGTACCCATTGCCCCTCCCAGAAGCTGCACCCCGCCCTCCCCTGGCTTATGTTGCTCTTCTACGTGTGTGGCTTCCTGCTGAACAGCCTGAGCCTGTGGCTCTTCGGCTTTTGTGCCACAAAGTGGAACTCCAGCACGATGCTGCAGTTCAACCTGGCACTGAGCGATGTGCTGGTGACGCCGGCCGCCCCGCTCATAGTGCTGTATTCACTGTGGGACGACTGGCCCTTCGGCCTCTTCCTGTGCCAGCTCAAGGTGTTCCTTCTCAGCGTGCATGTGTACGGGGGCATCTGCTTCCTCACACTCATCAGCATTCATCGCTGTTCCACTGTGGCCCGGCACCGAGGGCCCACCCAGTCCCGTATGGCCAACCCCCGCTTCATCCGCCGGCTGTGTGTGGCAGTGTGGGTGGGGCTCCTGCTACAAGGCCTGCCCTTCTTTGGTCTGCTGGACACCTGGAGGGACGCAAGCAACTCCACCAAGTGCCTGAGCTTCCACCAGCCCAACATGGCGATGCTGTTCTTTGTCTACAACCTGGCTGTGCTGGTGGTGGGGGTGGTGTTGCCGTTCTGCGTGTTTGGCACCTGCTACGTCTGGCTGGGCGTGTTCCTGTGTGGGGTCAGGGCCCAGGGGGCACAGGGGCGGGGCATCAGAGTGCATGCTGCCCGGGTGATCGCCGCGTGCCTGTTCATCTTTACGCTCTGCTACGTGCCACTGCACATAACGCGGACAGTGGGCGTAACCATCGCGCTTTTCTACCCATCCCAGTGCCAGCTGCTAAATGAAGCTGAGGTCAGCTACTACATCAGCTTCACCCTCTCCTCTGCCAACTGCTGCCTGGACCCCCTACTCTACTGCTTCTCCTCCCGCCGCTTCAGGCAATCCCTGCGCAGAACCTTGGCTAACGCCAGAAATCGCTACCTGACCAGGAACCTCCACCAGCAGCCATCAGACATGGGAGAGAACCCTGTGGAGCCCGTTAGTACTGTAGCTACATCAGACATGCTGCTGTAGAGCAGGCAGACAGGCACTGAGGGTGATGCGAAAGGAATGATTGCTCTTACAGGCAGCAGTGTTGGTTTACCTGTTGGCTGGCTGTGTTTGTGACCATAAAGGTACAGTTTCCAAACCAGGAAGGGGCTTAAGACAGTGCACACTTAAGCATACAAGTTTAGCATGTTATCAGTATATCTCTGTTGGTGATCTTCGACTTGTGACCACTGTTCCTCTTTCCTGATGCAGTTTTGCTTGCATTTGGGAAATCCTAGAATGACTCCACATTGACCTTAACATGTAAAAAATGGCGCAAAAAGCTTGATGCCTGTTATGTGTAAATAATCAAATCAGTATCAGACCCAGTTTAAAAAACATGGATTTAAGAAAAAGGGAACAACGCAATTGCTGTTTCCTTTGTGGCCACAGGGTGTCCCTAGCTCTCTAAATATAACCAGTCCCAACTCCACCTAACAGACTACTGATCTTTGTGTAAAAGTGCCAGGCCTGCTCCAGCAGAAAAGATACACAAATACAATTTTTATTGAGTTTGTTGTGCAGCGTTCCAGACTTGTGCAGGCTTTCATTTAACAACTTGACTAACTTTAAAGCTTAAAAAAAAAGGGAATCGGAACATCTCTCAAATTTAACCTGAAGAAGGAGATATTCTCAGATTGCACACAACAATGATCAGTTCCTTTGCTTATGTTTATCCTCGGACACTGGAGATACTCATTTACTACAATTTAAAAAGTAAAACCCATAGACAAAACTAAACTGAAAGCCTGATAACTAACATACAACCTCACTTTGCTATCTCACATTAATCTTGGTCTAATCCTTAACCTTCCCAGCAATGTCTTTCAGGATGTCTCGTTGGTGCTACAGATCAGAGGTGTGACCACTTGTCCAATGCCACACAGATTTGTAAAGATTTGGTGCTCTGTGTTAACAGCAGGGGCGGGACCCCTGCGTTGTATTGTCAGTGTTGAGGGTGACCCTCCTGCCTTTGTATTGTCACTACGGTGCTCTTCTCTTTTGAGGAGAACACTGAAGGGTTCCTGCACAAGAATAGGCCATGTACATCGGGCTAATTGGCGACACATCATGACACCACTGTCTGTTTTTTGCTGACACGATAAAGGAGAGGTTAAAAGGACATTTCTTACACGTTAACTGGCTTAGCACTGAATTGAAACTGTTATTTAAACTTTACAAACAGAGACTCTTTCTTCTGATATGGGTTTTCACTTTTGTTTTGGTCTGACATGCAAATTGGGTCCATCATTTCTGATAGCTGAATAATTTTTCAAAATAATACATTTTCTTGCCTGTGCTTTACATCCATTTTTTCATCTTTCATACAAATGTTTCCATTGCCAACTGTGCTGTCAATGCATCCACCATAAAGCATTCGATTTTCCTTATAAGTACTAACAGAAATGAAAACAGATGCATTGTAATTTCCATTTCAAAAGAAGAGCGCTTTTAGCAGGAGAGCCTGAGGGAGTTATGTACAGGAAACCGTTAGAGATGACGGGGGGAATGGAGGGGCGGGCTAGGTAGGCAATTAAAAACGTTCCAGTTGTGGGCTCTGGATGAGAAGCGGATGGAGTATTTGGGCCCCTCCTCTATCCTTGCTCTGGCCTCTAACCCCGCCCCCCGCTGGTGCCCCTGGATGAACACAGTGGAGCGTTTACGTTTAAACAACAGCTGCTCTCTTACCGACGTGCCTCTGTCCAGCCCCAGAAAACTCCATGCTGAGCAGACTTCAGAGAGAAGAGGTGAAAGCCCTTCTGCCTTCCAGCTCCAGATTTTCTGCGGGTTCCTCGGCCCATTTCTTGGAGTCCGTGCACCAAGCGTACCAGCACCAGTCGGCTCCCTTCTCCCAGAGCACATAGGGACACAATCAAGAGGCAGCAGGGACAACGGGTCAACTCAGGGGCACGCCGAGCGATGGGCCCCCTGGAGCCTTTGCACACTCCAGCCTGCCCAAGAGGCTGGACTCCCCGCCTTCACCCTGGCCCTGCATTTCCCACCAACTAGGGACGTGCATTATGAACATTGTTATATTCACATATTCTCCTGCTTTAAAACTATGATATTCAAATAGTAACCCGCCCTGCCCCCCACTGTAATTTATATGTAGACAATGACTTATTGCAAATAAATCTTCATTACTTTCACTTTTGTAATTATGTCAGAGATTCATTTCCTCAAAAGATGAGGAATCAATTATATCTCGGATAAAATTATACCTCACAATTAATTATGCCAAAGCATGGTGTTTTATATGCAGGATTCTTAGGCTTTTCATCGTGGATATTCAGAGAAAGAATACATTAATTGTTTTGAGTTCATTACAATGTGTCCAAGCCCTAATCCAGCCAACTAATGGTCCTGCAAGGCATTACATACAAACTAATACTCATAAAATCGAGGTTGGATTTAGCCTTTGTGTTTACTCTGTCTTTTTAATTATTTTGTTTTATTCCTTTTACTTTTAATCTCCTTTTATTTTTCTTGTAATTGTATTTTATATTGTGTTTAATTTGCTTCTTTGATCCTTTTGTGTTACTCCTTCATTTTACCTGAAGAACTCGTTTGAGTGCTATGTATGAAAAACGCTTTATAAATAAAGTTATTATTATTATTCACTATTTGGCATTCAGCTTAATATTTAAGAGATCCCTTTTCACCCAAAATGACCCCCCACACACACACACACACACATAAAATGCCCAGGTCTGAAGTTCAGCAGACAATGGAGAATTCACAGCCCCTTGCCCTTTGTAATGAATGACAGCAACATGCGCTTTAATAAAAACCGCTAACCATTGAAAGCCTGGTTATTTATGACTATTAGCCAATACGCCTCAGTATTGAGTTGCTCCATATTTTTCATTTTTTTCTGTTGCATAAAGACAAAGAATAGTGCTCTGGATAAGAGCGTCTGCTAAATGCAAACACCATCCTCGGAACAAGCTGTCTATATAAATTACATGTAACAGCTGGAAGTAGCATTCCTCAAATATAATTAAGGGTCTAGTGCACCAGCTGTATGTGTAAAAGTGAATGAATAGGTAAACGGACAGCTCTTTCTTTGCGCCGTGATGGGAACCACTCCATATATTTTTCGACAACTGATTACGCGGGACTATTGTTTCTGAGTCCATGCAAATAAGGTCGAGCTAACTGCTCCGCTTGGAAAAACTCGCAGGACAAATAAAGCATTCTTGCAACACTGTTTGCTTTGTGGAATTTTTCATCCCTGTCCGCTAAACAAAACAGTCCAACTTCGATGTATATGTAAGCCACCGGCTGCATCTCTTCCAAAAAATATAGAAATTCTCAAATGTTTATATTAACGCGTATGGATTTTAAAAATGGAGCGTTGGGATTGGTCGAGCTTCTCCTGCAGCATTCGGAGAACTCGCTGTTCTGACTGCCCACCTCTTCAAACGCGCTGACTGTGGAGAACTTAGGCAACCGTAGGCGAACTTTTCCAGCGGCTTTTTTGAATTGCTTCATGAAAGAGGAAGGGGACAGAAGGACGGTATTGAAATAGCTCTAGAAATGGAAAGCGTAAAACAACCAACGCAGTCGGACGGTCGACAAAGGTACCGTACAATGGCTAAATCTCGCAGCGCAAATGTAAGATACGTAGATTGTAATGTTACACAGAGAACGGAAAAGTCTTCTGTTTGGCAAAATGTACGATGTATGTTCAAAACGGCAGCTTCAAATTTGTTTGCAAAATTAAATGAAAATTGACAGCAGATTTAAACTAATTTAGTGTCAGAAATCAGTTTTTAAAACCATTTTCCTCAGCACCAAACGTCGTTATTTGTAATGTGCTGCATACATACCATTGATATATACGACCCAAAAGAAAACAATGCCGTCTGCTTATTTAGCTACCTGATATGGTTAAAATGTGCGGGCAGCTGCATTTGAAACTCCACTAACTTTTGCCGTTTGAAACTGCAGAATTTGATTTGTGGAAAGCAAGAAAAAAAGGTTAAGAATAATATCATATAAACAAATAATTATGCACAATTAAATTATGATTAATAATCCACTCAACTCCTGTCCATTGACATTTCCATGTTTTATGTTGGCAAAGACCGCGGTGACTTCATGCAGAATTAGTTGCCCATGTGACATTGTTTCTCCCTGTAGCAAGGCTAATAATTTGGATACTTTTTAAATCACTGTTTAAATCACTGCACCATTGCACATTGAAAATTGAAAATATTCACTCATCGCCATGCATCAGCAGTATCAAAGGTACTATATTTGTCTGTCCAGGGCTTTCCATAGGGCGATTTTTTTGTTCTCCGGCGCACTGACCTCACCACTGAGTGAGTAGCTACCTATGACTGGTCCGGGATTTGTCTCGAAAGATTGATTCTTTTAGAGAGGTTTTTGGGGTTAGCTTCTTGTAATCCGCTCACGGTTGTCTTTGTAAGGCTCGAAGCCCCTGTTTGACAGCAAAGGAACTTGTGAATGTCCATTCACAAAGGGCCGCCCGAGGCCGGGTTGGATTAGTTTCCACCTCAATAACATGCAGCAGTGGATTTAACTCAGAATCGCAACGTTCTATAGGACGCAGCGCATGTAAGACTATTTGAGGAAAGAAATGAGAGATTTAAAAAAGTAACTTTTCTCGTTGGTTAAGGAGCCCGAACACGGGTCCAACTTAACACTGCTCCCACTTAACACTGCTTAAACTGTTGGCCCGCCACAATTGTTTGATTCACACCGCAGCCGTGTTTCTCCTTTATCTCCGGGTCTATCGGTGGCACAGTCATTTGGCAACAGTGTGATCACTTAACCTCCCCACTCATGGCTTTTAATTGCCACTCAGTGGAACAACAGCTATTCAGTCGCACTCGTTCCATTGAGTCCAAGGCCATATTGAAAGCCTTTTCTAACAATTTATGATATACATTTTATTTGTGGTTGTTTAAAAATAATGACAAAAAGACAGAAGTGTGTTATGGTGCTGTACTTCACGGGTAAATGACAGTGGAGAAATTCGACCAGCCCCCTGCCTCACCTCCACACTGCTAGAGTGGGCTGTAGTGGGAATGATTGCCTGATGCCTTTGATTTTTATCCCCCCAAATATTCCTCAAAGTCCCCCATCTTCAATTGACTCTCATACAAATATTCAAGACTATTCCCCCATGTACCCCCTTTTAAAATCTTCCATATCATTGACTTGCATACCATTTACACTGAAACTTACTTTACTATGAACAATTATCCACATTTGGGGAGCAATCCGTAGTCTGGCAACCCTGGGAATGAGGCTCGCTCTCGCTCAGGGGAGGGGGTCCTGGAAGGGGTACATTCTCAAATTTCAGACATTGCCTCCTGTTGTGCAGGGGCAAAGTGCTTTACCCTCTGGCCAAACTGGCTGGCTGTCTGTTCTTTTGTCACTTGAGCATTGTTGAGGGCATCGGTTATAGTTTGGCTGTCTAGTCTCATGCTTTTGGCTTCTTTGGCAAACCGATTGTCACGTTGGCTTGAGGTTTTGAAATCGCTGTTGTTACCCTGACATCACAAAGGGCAACTCAAACTTCATTCAATACATACCAGTGTGTGCAGCAGTTATTTTTCTTCTGCACAACCAGTCCTTGTGGTGCATTGGTGCTCTTTGCACTGTTAAGTGCCTTGCAGAAAAGAAACCCATCAAGTGCAAAGCCTTAGAGCGTGGCTGCATCCTCTTAGTTTCTTGCAAAGTTGTTGTTTTTTTAACTGGAAAATAGTCATTTAGCTGGCCGATGCTCTCCACCATGCTCTATCCTGAAAGGGTCACAGTGCTGCCATCTGGTGCTGACCTACTGAACTTCCAATCCAGAGACCTTACTCATTTCCTGGGAGTGAAGCAAGGGAACTTTGTGAAGTAGTAGCTCACTGTGACTGTAATTATCTGGCCTCATAGACAGGCTGCAAAGGTACAGGTGTGAAAATTATAGTTCACTGCAACAGGTGTGCTTCTAGGTAAATCTGGTCTGGGTATGACTGATCCGGCATCATGCCGCAGAAGGCTTCATGGTCTCTTGGTGTTGTCCACGTCAGGCTGTAAGGACTTTGCCAGCAGGTGAATGTCTTCTGCCCATGTGTTATGTCTTTGGTCATTTTTTTAAATCAATGGAGCGAAAAGCACATGGTGTGTAACAGTGGTGGTAAGTAAATGTGTATTTGACCAACTTGTGTGGTTCTGTGTGGCTCAGTAGGTAGAGCATGGCACTGACAATGCTTAGGTTGTGGGTTTGATTCCCACTGGGACCACATATACTGAAAAATGTATGCATTCACTACTGTAAGTTGCTTTGGATAAAAAGCGTCTGCTAAATGGCATATATATATATATATATTGTGTGCTTTACAAGTCACCATGTATTTAAAAATATATAGAGGTTTCATTGATAAATTACTGTGCTATGACTCAAATGTTTTGAACATGCAAGATTATAGCTGTCATAAACATTTGCACAATGATTGACGCATTGTTGTAAAGCGAAGAGGCCATCAGTAGCTAAGCCCTCTTGCAAACGCGAGAATGAGGAATTTATCAGGAAATTATCACCGCGTCACTCATGAAAAACAATGTTTGTGGTCTGCGTAAACTTGTGCTTGCATTCGCCATTATGTTTTACGACTCCCTGGGAGTGAAGCAAGGGAACTTTATGAAGTAGTAGCACACTTTGTGACTGTAATTATCTGGCCTCATAGACAGGGTGCAAAGGTACAGGTGTGAAAATGATAGTTCACTGCAATAGATGTGCTTCTAGGTAAATGATGCGTCTGCTAAATGCTTAAAATGTAATGTAAATGTAAATCTGGTCTTGGTATGATGGATCCGGCTTCATGCCGCAGAAGGCTTCATGGTCTCTTGGTGTTGTCCAGGTCAGGCTGTAAAGACTTTGCCAGCAGGTGAATGTCTTCTGCCCATGTGTTATGTCTTTGGTCATTTTTTAAAGTCGACGGAGCGAAAAGCATGCTGTGGTAACCGCAAGAAGTCCCACTCAACATTTGGTAGATTTATGAAGTTCAAATAAACTGGAAAGGCTGTTAGCAAAGCAGACTTATTTGTAGCAGGTGTCTGATTCTGGGTAGATAATATTGTATTGTATAAAAAAGGGGTGCAAGAGTAAATCAGTGTTTTTTTACTTTACTCTGTTACATTAATTTCCCACATGTGATTTTGATAGTATTGGAAAATGACATGGTGTGTAACAGTGGTGATAAGTAAATGTGTATTTGAGCAACCTGCGTGGTTATGTGTGGCTCAGTAGGTAGAGCATGGCACTGACCACGCTTAGGTTGTGGGTTCGATTCCCACTGGGACCACATATACTGAAAAATGTATGCATTCACTACTGTAAGTCGCTTTGGATAAAAAGCATCTGCTAAATGGCATATATATATATATATATTGTGTGTTTTTCAAGACACCATGCATTTAAAAATATATAGAGGTTTCATTGATAAATTCCTGTGATATGACTCAAATGTTTTGAACTTGCAAGATTTTAGCTGTCATAAACATTTGCACAATGATTGACGCATTGCTGTAAACTAAGTGAAGAGGCCATCAGTAGCTAAGCCCTCTTGCAAACATGAGAATGAGGAATTTATCAGGAAATTATCACCGCGTCACTCATGAAAACCAATGTTTGTGGTCCGCGTAAGCATATGTGTGCTTGGATTCGCCAGCGTGTTTTGCAACTTCGAAAACCAACCATTCGTTTACTATAGCTGTGGGTTTCGCATTCTCATTCCATACCAGAATCACATCATGTGAGTGATGTTGGGGTTTGGTACTGGAGTAGTACTGTACAGGTTGGGTAGTGATGAGACTGGCTTGTGCTCCCATGTGGCTATGTAATCTGGCTACGGGGATGGGTTCCGGTACTGGTTCCCGGTTCTGCTTTGACTTCGCCCAGTTAAGTCACTGTGGCCTGAACATTGCAGTACGGTAATCCGGGATAGGCCAGTTCTGATTCTGATATACAGTTCTGACATGCCTTAAATCCCTGAAAGTCCTCTGATTTTGAAAAATAAAATCAAGGACTTGAAATTTCTTGAAAACATTTTTTTTGACAGAGGTACCTTTAAAGCACTTGAACATTTTGTTGAGAGATTGTGATGATTATTGAGTTTTTGTTGTATGAGAGCTGGCTTACCGGGCTTCGGCAATTCCCTTATTTAGGGGATATTATTTAACCCTGCTCCTAGGGGTGGGCGATATGAGCTAAAATTCATATCACGATATTTTCCACTGTCCAGACGATATCGATATGATATCACGATATATGAGAAAAAAATCTGAATCACATTTTAATAGCCCTTCTTAGTTAAATGACATTAGTTAAGGCAAAATATGTATTTTAACCTTATATAACCAGAAAGAGTTATAGCGAGTACCGGCAGCGAATGATGACTTGATTGATTGCTGAGTGGGAGTCTGGCTTGTCTTCGGGCGAGCTCCTGGACTAACTGTTTCACGCATTCGGGTACATTCCTCATATTCACGGACATGCATGGTTTTCAGGTGGGTAAACAGGTTGCTGGTGTTTCCACCTTTGGCTAAAACAACACGGCGACACAACTTGCATAGTATTGTTTGTTGGTCGAGGTCGGAGATTTTGAACCCAAACCAGTTCCAAACGACAGAGGAGCCCCCTTTCTTTTTAACCAATTCGTCATCATCCTGCTCTTGAGCAACATCACTTTCTGCGTGTTTGCTCATTTTCGATTCTTCACTTTTGCACTTGTAATAGGCTATAAATATTAGTACGTAGTCTGCCTGCTAACTGCAGCTGCCTGCACGCTTGTTTGTTGCTACATGCGCGCAACAAATGCATAAAACGTCCGCTCAAAAAAATAGGTCAACATATTAACATGCTTCTTTTTTTCGTAGGAACCTGGAGTTTAGATTAAAATAAAAAATAGATGTAGCTACTAACTACTATCACTCAATTGAAATTTTGAACAAAACAATATGAATGCCAAATTAGAATTTATGAATATATAACAGTATCCACAGTATAGCAAAATCCATATCGTGGCGCAGCATAATACCGGTAGTCACTTTCATACCGGTATAGCGCCCACTCCTACCTGCTCCCCTGCCAGCTTCTGCTCGTCTAGTTCCTCTCTTACAGGGATGCACATCCCACGTGTGGCTCTTCTCAGTTCCTGAGTTCCAGTGGTGGAAACCACTTCCTACAGCGTCATTGGCCATCTTTTCATACACTGAAAACAATGGCAAGCCGTTTTAACATTTAATCGTCAAGTTTCTGATATCGGGAATTAGACCACCTGATATCATAAACTCACTTTCTGATATCAGCAATTGCAATTTCGGATATCAGAAACTCCCCATTGTTTCCTATTGAAAATTTTATTTCAGATATCAGAACTAATTCCCGATGTCATAAACTCAATTATTAAATGTTAAAACGTCTTGCCATAGAAAACGTAACTCTTCAAACTGCATCTCGGCTCACTGGACTCCTCTCTGCCAGCATAACCTAGCATATATTGAACTTCAGCCAGTTCTGATTGCTTCTGAATTCATTGATTGACCTACTGTAATAGCACTTTTGCAATCGGCCTGCTTGTCCCTTTCATTATGGCGAAAACTTGATATTGTTTCCTGTAACAGAGTTCTGCATTTGTGTGGGTGTTCATCTCCTATCGTTACACTGTGTAAGTCACTGAATGAAAACATGTAAATGTCACCACTTGATTACCTCATTCAATTAAACATGGTCTGCATTTATCAACTTACATGAGTAGTGCCATGTTACAGGAAGCAGTACAAAGCCCATGACTGCTATATTCAGTGCAAGCCCAGGACTGATATGTTCAGTGTGACAGGCTTGTTGTTGTGGTGATGCAGGGCTGATGTGTTCAGTATGAAGGGCTATGCTGATGTGTTGGTAATCTGCTGTCTGTTCCCTTGCAGGGCTGCATACGGAGACTGGAGCAGGAGAGGTTCCCAGAGGTGCCAACAGGGGGCAGTAGCTGTAGGAGCAAAGAGGAGAGTGAGATCCAGACAGCCAAAGAGCAGAGCAGCACACTTGGCAGGGTACAGACGCACAAAAGCACACACTGACCATGTCAAGCAAAGCAGGCTAAACAACCAAACTATAGCACACTGACCATCTCGACCAAAACAGGCTAAGCAACCAAACTAAACAAGATTAACATTGGAGCAGGGTGTGCTGCAAAATAGTTATTTTCTGGATTAAATGTTTGGATAGCTTCGGTGCAGATGAGAGGCTGTAGATTGGTGAGGAAGGTATCGAAAGCACACCTGGACTTTAGAGGAATTTCTATCTTCGTCTGTCGCAAACTAAGTATTTCTTGCCTCCGCCTAGTTTGGTAGTTTAGCGGTCTGCAATAAAGGCATTTGTGTCAGCATGGGTTGGGCAGCACAATGGGGGGTGTGTCCATAAAAACATTTAGCGCTGTGCAAATTTTGTGTCTGATAATTCATTTGCTTTTTCATCCACCCTGACCGCCACTGCTTTGTGGATATTCTATATTTTACCTCACAATGAGGCCAATGTTCAATTAACTACTATTTGAAATGCAATCTGTATTCAACCAGCAGTTAAAAGTATTCTAACCTTGTACTTGTTGTTCAATGCACTTGAATAAGTGAGAGGCCATCTGTAAACCCTGCAAATTGTCTAAGGTGCATTTTTACTAAATTATGCTTTTCCCCCTAATTTGGAATGCCCAGTCGTATTCTAAGCTGCACTTCTGTAACCCCTGCAGTCAATTTTGGAGAGCATCGACAAGCATGTGCTCTCCTCCGAAACGCGTGATGTCAGCTGCTGCTTTTTCACACCGCAGTCTACACGTTAAGCTTGCACGGATATGAGTTGGAGAAAGACACTTTGTGCGCAGCTTTATATGGCTGACTGTGGGCACCAGTTTGACCTACAGGGGTCGCTGTGGTGCAGCGAGACGACGCGGCCGAATAAGCCCTCCCTCCCTGGGCACTACCACCAATTATGCATTTCCCTGTGGGCCTGCTGGTCACAGTCAGAACTGGCACGGGCTGGATTCGATACCAGACTGTGGGGCTCATTCACATACTAGATCAATGCCTTGAAAGGATGCCAGCACCCAGGACCCAGCAGCCCTAATAATTTGTAGTTTTTCTAAATTGATTTGTAACAAGTAGCCAAACAACAGTCCATGCTCTCAATAACACGGCTGTCTTTCTCTTTTCAAAACTAACTGAACCCGCTGCAAAGGAAAACTTTTTTTTCGCTAATATCTTTATAAATAAATATCTGCATTAAAACTTTACACACTTGTCACCTGTTCATTAGATTATATATTTAGCCACATTCACACAGGAGTGAACAATTTGAAACGCAACAATGAAAGCACACAATACTTTTTTATTTCTACTGAATATAACTACAAAAATGGATTCCTCATATCTTGAGTAGAGTGTCATGATTTTTTTACACACACAAAGCTTGTCAAGTTGCCGTAGCATAGGTACTGAAGATTTAGACATGAAATGCACATCACATTTGCTTCAAAAGAAAACCACAAAAGGAGGTTTTCTGATTTACCAATAATTTTATTGGTCATCCATCCGTTCGTTCTGATCAGGCAAGAGAATTTCATCAACATCACATTGGATACGGCCTCTGACCAAACATCTAGGAAAATGCACGCCACGGAAAGTGCCGCCTTTGCATGCATCTGCACAAATGTCTCCACGGGTCCTCTTCCATGGCCTGGAGGAGTGTTGCCTGCTCATATGGATTGCGGTCGTAAACCTTCCACCTCCAGGTAGAAAATAATTCATCATTTGGGTTCAGAAGTGGAGAGCAAGGTGCAAGGAATAACATAATGAACCTTGGATGAGCTGCAAACCACTGATGCACCAGTTGTGAGTGCTGGAACTGGACATTGTCCCATACCACCACAAATGTGCTCACCTATGGGCCCTCCAGGTCTCTCTTCTTGCGGGATCAGGGCATCATTGAGGGAATCCAAGAAGGAGAGGAGTCTTGCTGTGTTGTAGGGCCCCAAGACAACATTGCGGGCCACTACTCCGTTTCTGGAAATGGCTGCACAGATGGTTATGTTGCCTCCACGTTGCCCTGGGACCCTTCGTTGCACGCTGACCAATGATGCTTCTTCCTCTCCCTCTCTTCTTCGCAAGAATGAACCCAGCCTCATCAACACAGATGCACTTGTAGTTGGTCTGACTGGCATCGAGCCCCATCATCCTCTTGAGAGAGAACATGCTGAGAAACATGTAAACATGAACGTTACAGTAGCATTCTTTGGAGAAAGACACTTTGTACGCAGCTTTATACCAGCAGACCGTGGGCACCCGTTTGACCTGCAGGGGTCGCTGTGGTGCAGGGAGACAAGGACACTGAGACGAGGATGCGGAGTACTGTAAAATGCAGCAACAACAGTTTCATCACGTATGCAGTTGAATAGAAACACTGCCGATTGCCTACTTGGACAAACTGAAATCATGTCCCTTTCGCTCTTGCAGAGTTCCTTTCCAAGGGCACCTTATAGATCTTCGTCCGTATCGCCCGATTTAGGACACACTCGATGGTCAATAAAGTTCAGTGTTGGATGTCGTTGAAGATTTGGTTGTCCTGGATGATTTTTTGCCTAATTTCTTTGAGACCGATTGTGTTGCTCTGAAGGACCATATCGACTATGCCATTCTTGCATCTCTTATGACCTCTTCTCCTGGAGTTGGTCTACTTTCCCTTCTGAAGAATGAATGAATAAAAGTATACAATTACTATACTAAGGAAATTCTGAGACAAGTTGAGGAGAAACTTAGTTTCTGTCATTCCTTTATCAACAGTAACATTACAGTATAATGTAGACCAACAAACTGCTTCATTACCTTGTGTGTTGTTTTTAACACATTACTGTGCTGCTACGATATGTATAGCACACTGCAGTACCCCGATGACCCGAACTTGCGATCAAGGAGGAAAACGTACCTGTTTTCCTCCTTGAAAGCCACAGTTGATCTTGGGAAATTAGGCTGGACCCTTTCTCCAGCGCCTCTGAAGGACATATAATGACGTGGTCAATAAAGTTGCCCTCAATTCATTGGAGAACCTTCTTTTGACTCTACCTCGGTCTCTTCCTCCTCTCTCTCCTCTACCTTCTCCACCATGTCTACCCCCTCGCATTCTCACTCCCCTTCTTAATCTAACAACGCTCTCAACCTCCTCCATTGATTCTCTTTGCAAAGCTTTCACAGATGTTGTCTCTGTAGCTTTGAGCTCCCGAGTCTTTTTCTATGAATGATGGCAATTGAGCACATGCCATGCTTTAATTTTGATTATTCTCATTGTCTAAGAATAATGACAATGTGCAATTCATTTTAGAAAATTATTGAGAGTTTAGATGGCTGTGTTAAATGAATTCAGAGCATGGACCTTTGTTTCATGTGCCAAATCAGTTGAGAGAAACTGCAAAATGGAATCTCTACATGGTACCACAAGAGGTCACTGTGAGTCTAGAATGTCAGTTTGAAATTCTGGAGCAACAAATACAATTAATTATAATTAATTATAAAATAAGAGGTCCTCTTATCTTCATCTTGCATTAGAGTTGGGCCAGATACAGGTTTTTATTGTTTGTTTTTTCAGATTCAGATTCAAAATGATATCTGAGCAGTTTTTGTTATTAATATTTAAATGGTGGAACAAAAACCCGTAAACTCTTAACCATGCATTCAAAAAATTCAATTTCTTTAAAATAGCAATAGTGGTGAATTATATTATATAATATCTTATAGATAAGAATGTAAGTAGATATAAAAATTAATATTTGTGAATACATACTAATAAATGAACACATGTCAATAAATGACATGAATGAACCCGTTATATTTTTGGCTTGGTTGCTGTGCTTGTGAAGGTTTATGTAGGTACTTGTGTATGGTTGTGTAGGTACATGTGTAGGTTTATTGAGGTGCTTGTGTAGGTTTATGTAGATACTTGTACTTGTCCAGGTTTATGTAGATACTTGTGTAGGGGTTTGAGTAGGTCTGCAGTGGGGGGAGCTTTAGCCTAACTAGTACACGTCACCTGCTTCTCTCTCCACCCCCATGTTCCCCAGGCCTACAGTGAGGTGGGGAGTCGCAGTGGCTAGGAGGGATCCTGGAGCTGGCGTTAAGATGGCTGTCGTCAAGACCTCCCTGAGGAACAGCACTCCGGCTATGCCCTGCAGGGGGAATGAAGCCACGCCACACAAGAGGACACAGGCCACAGCCTATAGGAGGGGACCGGCCACGCCCCAGAGGAGAGGACCGGCCACGCCCCAGAGGAGAGGACCGGCCACGCCCCAGAGGAGGGGACCGGCCCCGCCCCAGAGGAGGGGACCGGCCACGCCCCAGAGGAGGGGACCGGCCACGCCCCAGAGGAGGGTACAGCCACGCCCCAGAGGAGAGGACCGGCCACGCCCCAGAGGAGGGGACCGGCCACGCCCCAGAGGAGGGGACCGGCCACGCCCCAGAGGAGGGGACCGGCCACGCCCCAGAGGAGGGGACCGGCCACGCCCCAGAGGAGGGGACCGGCCACGCCCCAGAGGGGTACAGCCATGCCCCAGAGGAGGGGACCGGCCACGCCCCAGAGGAGGGGCCGGCCACGCCCAAGAGGGGTACAGCCACGCCCCAGAGGAGGGGACCGGCCACGCCCCAGAGGAGGGCCCAAGTCATGCAGCGCCGCAGGAGGAGGAAGATCCACCCCTCTGGGTTTCGGGGGAGAGGTGAGGGGAAGGAGCGCTTTGATGTCAGTCTCTTGTTTAGTGTTTAGTGTGACGCACTTTTTTATTTAAGGTTTAAGGTTTTAAGGTTTAAAAGTGCTAAATGCATGTGATAATGCATGGCTTGCAGGTGGAGCAGTCTCCACAATTGCTTGCTTGCTTGAGCTGGCCCTGTAAGTCATTGTTTGATTCCAGAGAGGAAAGGACGCGACAGGGGCGGGGGGGGATCTTGCGCAGTCATGGATTACAAGCACAAGACTGCTGAAGCAATTAACCCATTGGGTGAAAATAGGGTGGTTCAATTCCACACACGAAAAATCCATAAAATAAAATATACTCAATTGACAATCTATGGTGTTTCAGGGGAGTGGAGGATTCTACTTCAACTGATGTTTGCATGTTGTACACATTTTTAGAGCAGGAGAGGGAGGGAGTGGTAGAGAGAAGGAAAGGCAAGGAGAGACAGGGAGAGTGGGCAAGAGAGAAAAGGAGAGACAGCGAATCCTACAGCCTTCAAATGCTCTGTATATATATTTAGATAATTTAGTCTGCATGTTCAGCAAGTCATGTCATGACGTGGTCAATACTGTCAAAGTGTATGTGCGTGTGTGTGCGTAAAGTTTTTCAAATACATGTTTGACCCAGGTCTACTGTGCAGAGTCCACAGCACCTCCTCTGTTGATACTCTTTGGCTGTACCTACGGGCTCTAGTTTCATTGTCAATGCACAGACAGTAGTGTTAATCGTGGATGGGGTCATATTAAGCCATGTGTGCCACGCCATTCCAGTAGTTTTGTAATGAGACCGTAGTGTACCTGAAATACAGTAAAGGAGGTTCGTTTAAGAAGAATACATTACCTGTGAGTGTGGTGATGGTTTGGTCATCAGATCATCTGTTTTGTGGTTCCTGAATTAATTAAGCAATTCATATCCCACCATGCTTGGATCATGTATAAAGATGCTGGGCAGGCCGAGGTACCAATTATTTTGGCTACCTTGACTAGAAGAAGAGATTTCAGTGACTGTGAAAGAGGGGTGATTGTTGGGGCATGTTTGACAGGAGCTTCAATGATAAAGACTGCTCAACTTTCTGATGTTTCTGTGAGG
The DNA here is from genome assembly GCA_029706075.1 of Aldrovandia affinis. Lineage (NCBI taxonomy): Eukaryota > Metazoa > Chordata > Actinopteri > Notacanthiformes > Halosauridae > Aldrovandia > Aldrovandia affinis. The sequence continues at coordinate 942,745 of JAINUG010000100.1, forward strand.
AATAATGATTAGGGTGATGTTGGCATGGAACACTGAGGGAAAGACATGATCAATTAGGGGCAACTGTGGTCGAAAGTACCACAGTTGCGATGCAAGGCAAAACCGATAAGCAACTCTGAATTGACTCCGTTGACTGCAAATACCAATCTAGGGTGTGAGCAGGCAGTTTCATCAAGGCTTGTGGTGGCCCTATGCCCTATTGCGATTCATTGGGGAGGACATCTGCACATCTTGTAAGTTGCTGTGGATAAGAGTGTCTGCTAAATGCTTAAAATGTAAAGGTAATGTAAATATAGTAGCGAAAATGCACCTGAACGATATTGTACTTCCACTGCAATTAGAGTACATAATTGGACGGCATATCACATGACAATACCGTGAGCAATTGAGGAGGTTTGAGTGACAGCGCATGGGAGAGGAGGAACCTTTTTGAGCTGAGCATCACAAGGGCATCAATGGAACTTAGTTAATAAACAGGTTTCAACATAAAGATAAAATAGATAATAATAGACAAACTAAACTAAACTTCCTCATCCTGGATAACTGCAGTAGGGTATATCAATATCCTGCTGAGGAAACATATACACATGCATGTTAGTTTTAGGGGGGCATCATATCCGTATTTTTATATTCATAAAAGTTTGTACTTAAAAAAAAATGTGGTAGTAATCAAAATAAGAAGGCAAGAAACAACATTTATTGAAGGATGAAAATGTGGGACGTCTGGCCATCCTAATTAATTTGGTATTTTACGCCATCTAAATATGTACACAATTTTATTTGGGTAAACACAAGTCTCTTAATTTGATCTTCGCCAGCCATGGAGCTTGCTCTTCATCAGACAAGCTGAAATTGACACTGGACCGTTATTAAAGGGGAAAAAAAGCTCATTATCTGATTGGCAATGCTGAACCAACCCTCACCACACCCACAGACAATTTATTCTTCTTAAACCAACCTGTTTTATAGCTGTGCCGCAGGTGTGCTACCGTCTCACAAAACTACCGGAATGGATAAGGACACACCTTAATGCGCCTCTGTTCTGGATTAGCAACTCTGGATTAGCCCTGTAGTCCATTAATGGCAGTTTATCTTTGTAAAAAAAAGTTTGTAAAATGCAGGGCCGCTCTCTTGGGGCTGATCATGTTCTTTGTGTCTGCAGTCAGCTCTCTCCCATCTCGGGGCAGATCTGTGCACTTGTCTATATGTCTGGTCGATAGAGATCAGCAGGTACAGACTCCATATATTGATATCTAGTCTATAGAGGTCATTAGGCACAGAGCTGACTCTATGTAGTGGTGTCAGAGATACCCTCAGTGCTTTGGAGACGGGCTGCCTGAACAAAACAATGCTGTCACCTAAACTAAGGAATCATTGAAAATGAAAAAAATGTCTGCAAATGAATTAATTAATGCGCAATACCCGTTTTGGCCAACAGATGCCACTCTACCGCTGTTCTTGCATTATTTTCCAAGTGCATTTTTTTCCCAAAACAAACGCATCCCCCACCCCTGCTCGGCCCACTTCCTTCATCGAGCACCCACCCCCGACAGGCTGCCACCACCTTGACTAAGAATGTTTCTGTGGAAACCCTGGATGTCTTGTGTTTATTTAGTTATATCAGTGGAGGGCGACATCTTTATTTGAGTGAGACAATTACAAGAAAAACGTCCAGAAAGCATGTTAGACTTGAAATACTTATACTGAAATATGAACCCTCTCACTTACAGAAAGTGTGGGATTCCACTTGACATCGCTATATAGTCAGCTCTGTGCGTACTGAGCTCTATAGACTAATGAAGCATAAGCCTGTTAAAGGCTTGCCCTGCTCCGTAGAGCAGTTGATTCTGAATTAATATGTGCACTTTCCTTGTGAGAAAATGACTTTCTTTACCAGTGTGTAGGCCTAATGCCTGTCTCTTGGAGTTTGGCTCAGTTCTAGTTCAAGAAAGAATAGGATCAAGTTTCTGTTTCTAATGATTTTATTCATCCATTTTTATCAATTTCTTTCATTTTTCATTGTAGGAGAAAGCACACTATTCTTTTTTCAGATTTTACCCCGTTTCTCCCAATTTGGTAGCCCATTACTCCCGCTGTGCTTAGTTCAATCCCCTCCCTCGTAGTTTGCTGCAGTGACAATGGCGAAGCACTGCCTCCTCTGAGACAGCACTCGTCATGCTGTTGACTAATTCCGGCACCCCAGAACCACTCCTGTGCGCAGCGAACTGTGTCGGCTTCCCTCCCCCCTCCCTGGGGCGGACAGCCAATTGCCGCCCCGGTGACACTCCCGGACAGAGCCGATTCTGGGGCGACGGGGAATCGAACCCCGGTCGCCGTGGCCAGCGTCGGACGTTGAAACCACTAGACCACGCTGGAGGCCCAGAAAGCACACCATTCTAATAAGGCCTGTGTGCTTCAATCAAAGCTAGGGCCCTGGCAGTAACATGCCTTGTGCCAGTGGGCAGTTTTCATTGGGGCAAAAAAACAACATGGGGGCCTCCCGGGTGGTCTAGTGGTTACAAAGTTTGACACTGGCCACTGCAACCGGGGTTCTATTCCACCGGCCACGCCAGAGTCTGCTCTGGCTGGGAGTGCCACCAGGGGCGGCAATTGGCTGTCTGCCCCAGGCAGGGGAGGGAAGCCGACATGAAGTTGGCTGCGTACAGGAAGTGGTTGTGGTGTACTGGAGTTACAGTCGGCAGCTTGGCGAGTGCCATCTCGGAGGAGACGATACTTCGCCCTTGTCACTGCCAGTCACAGGGCTACGGCAGTGAACTCACAATACAAGGGGGGTTGACATGAAAAATAGAGGGTGAAATTGGCTCCTAAATGGGATAAAATAAAAATGATAAAAAAACAGTATGTTTCAGTGTGGTAAAACGGTGCATAACCAGTAAGGTGACTTGAACACCACTGTCACCACACAACGGTCTCCTGGCTACCCAAAACCCTCAGGGTCATGGTTCAATTTTGGGCTCCACCGGGACAGGAATCCATTAGCAACCGGGCCGATGGAACTGCGTGTGCCGCAGGGTTCTGCCACGGACACACAGCGTGATGATGATGGCCGTCCTAAGCGGATTGTCGCTGCACAACTTGGTTTGGGGGATGTGTGCGCTTGCCCGCGCCGTGAGAAAGGAAATCAAAGAAAATGGACAGGAAGGAGGATCTGTATCAGAGGTGAAAATGCACCCAAATGGCCAGCGCTGTGCGGTCGCTCACTTCCCATAAGAGATTTTGAGTGGAGAGCGGATGTCCTGTGGCTACACAAAGCCGGTCATCTCCTCCGCCTGCCAAAAGGACGGATGAGTCCAGGCCCTTATCTATTTCTTATCTCTTTATTTTATAGCAGCCAGGATCATTTAGAGACCTGCGACAGGCATTGCCTCCTTAACCATAAACAATGAGTTATGTATAAAGGTCAGAGTCTGCCAACTGAAACGCACAGCTGGCCAATGAGAGGCCTGTGATTTCGAACTCATTTTAGTGTTTGTGTACTGACAACGGACGGCCGGCCAAAGGGGAAACTCGGGGTGGAGTGTATTAAAGTGGAACCAAACTCTTATTTGTTTACATGTGTCCGGTGTTTGCTATGTGAGAGGTAATGTGCGATTTGATTGAGTGTGTGTGGGAGCGCGTGTAGCAGATGGTGGTGTGTGTGTGTGTGTGTGCATGTGTGCGTGCATGCCTGAGTGCGTGGATGCCTGCGTGCGTGCGTGCGTGCGTGCGTGGTGCAGAGATTTGTGGTGTTATGCTCACTTTATTGATTGCCCATCACCCCTGTGAGAAATGGCAGTGGTAATGGTTTATTGTAATGCAAAATGCAAATTGTAATGGTAATGGTAATGTTGAGGGTAATGGTAATAGTAATGGTGGTAAAGGCCAACAGACATGGTAATACTGGGAAAAGCAAGCGGTAATTGTAATGGCCCTGATGTGTCAGAGGTGTTAAACACTGATCCACTGGTCACTCAAAGTCTGTGTACAGTATCATTGCTAATGCAGTGTGCAAAGTGCTACTGCTAATTCACTACATGTTGAAAAACATTTAGGATATTTCATAGATGTTATTGAATGAGCTTATCACATTTTCACAAGACTAGTGAAAATGAACATTTATATCGTTTGTTGCATAAATGGGCGTAAAATATGCTTCAGCCACCAGCTCCCACCTCAGTTTTCTCTTTTCTGTGGACCCGTAAAAAAGTGATGGTCCTTATACTGGTGTGTCTCTGCAGCACAGGGTTCAATCCCTCATTCCACACTGTTTGCTGACGGTATGTGGAAATGTAAGTATAAAACAGTGGAACATACTGAAGGTGTGTGGAGATGTCCACACTAAATATGAAATGTTTAAATATTTATATCGTAACACTGGTAAAAACCGCTGACTTTTGTCCCTAAACTCCTGATAATTCATGCCTATCGCTATCAACGGAATAGACAATGTTACCAGTAAACCTGAATATAAAAAAGAACATTATCTTACTCTCATTGTTGTCAATATCAGCATTGTTTATGAAATGCTAATGTTAACAGTAATAATGCTACAGTACATAGTAAAAACACAGGTTTTGGTAGAGCGCAGAATACAGTAGCTACCGTGGTTACGCAAAGCTTCCGGTACGTTAACACAAACTGCAGTAGCTGTCCAGCTTAGCTAAGGGGGCTGTGGTGCCACTGTGACCACTGTAACCTTCCTCACTCATCATCATCATCAATAAGCATCTCTTTTCTGTCATGTCTGTCATCCTCCAACTCGCGAGCAGTTTCCAACTTAAGGTTTGGCTGTCTGGCCTGGGACAGCAGCTCTCTCCCTGATGATCAGAGCTCGCTCTTCTTAAAAAGGTGGATAAGATGCTCCTCGCCACTCTTTCTGACCTGGCTATTATAAGAGACCAGGACATGTAATGGACGTTTTATGTTAGGTTGTCAATGATTCAGAAATGCACCCACTTCTGCCTGTTTAAAACACTTCCGGTCACTTCCATCAACTTCCGGTTAAATTAAGGAGTGTGGACAAAAACGGAGCTTCACTTCCTTTTTAATGAATCCAAGTGTAAAACAGTGGAACATTCAATACGCTGGTAAATTCACGGACAATTTTCAAACAAATTCACAGCAATCTGATGCCACTGCATTGGTCTGTCCTCCATATCACGGGAAGCCCTGACTGTGTGCATGGTGGTAGCAGGGGTCAAATTCCAGTCCGTGTTTTCCCTCAGGCCAGCAGTGGCAGCCTTCCTTGGTGCATTTATTTTGAATCAGGGCAGTGTTGCTGGACAGGGGGAGGGGGGGCTCAATTGTTTCCCATAGCAGCAGGTGGAACCCAGCCCCCGCTCCCTCCTCCCCAATTCAAACCGGGCCCCTGACCAATCGGAAGATGCCCTGCCCCGTCCTCCATTCAAAGCAAAAAGGCGGTTAACAATTAAGAACGCGTCCACCGGACTGACTGTGCTCTGGTGACTCCCTCTCCCTCTCACTTTCTTTTCTTCCCTCCTCCCTCCTACTCCTCCACTCCACTTTCTCTCACAGAAGGGACAGATGTCTTTGCTTGATCACGCAAGAGAGGATTAGTCCGGACATGGAGCTGCGTCTGTCCTTTCTCCCCGTCTAACACACTCCCCGTCTCTCTCTCCCCCCACCCCTCCCTTTCTCTCTTCTCTGTGGTGCTGGTGAGCTGTTTCTTGCCCAGCATTGTAGACAATGTTGGACAGTGATCAGGGCATTATGGACGATCCTGCCACGCACAGAGTCTTTCAGGGCACCTGTGCCACCAGCGCCCGGGACTCCTTCCTACTGCAGACCTTCGGTGAGTTTGGCTGTTAGCGAGCGCGTCTGTCCCCCTCTCCCTGTCTCTCGGCCTCACAGTACAGGGTCCGTCTGTGGGGATCCCGGCCTCTCCCCCTGACCAGGGCTGAGACTGCACTGTTTCATCTGACTATGTTTACATTTGAATGAGTTTGCGCTGTTTCTGAGGGCACTGGCTTAACCCTCCCCACCTCTGCTCAGGCGGGACGTCTGTGTGCAGTGGCAAGAGAAGGTGTTTGTGTGTGTTAAATTCAGGTTTGTTTATTTTTTGCCTCCATTTCTGAGGCAGGGCAAAATGACAGAACTTAAGGAAGGGATGCGTAGCCATGCTAGGTCACAGATCTGCTTACTACTTCCTCCTGTGAAATTGGCTAATCTTTTGTAACGTGTTGCAATGTGTCACTGCTTCAATGTGTTTGTCAAAGGTTAGTTATACCCTGAAGGTGCTCAAAGTGTTTGTCAGTTTATGTACAAAAAGACACCTGCTTATAACCTGGAGGTTGCAGGTTCCTGTCCCTGGCCGGGATCAGCGACCACCGTAATGAGGAACGCGAATCTCTTCTGTTAATATTGTCTGAAGATGTGGGCTGTGTGTGTCGCTGTGGATAAACACGTCTGCTACGCTAATGAATAATGTAGAGTGTGTTATATTTGAGATGGCACCGTTTCTCCGCCGTGTTCATTAGTGGCTCATTAGGGGCTGCTCACTTCTCGGCGTCTCAATTATTCAACGCGTTTGAGAGGAGAGAACAAGGAGCCGCTTCCGTGCTCGCTCAGCTCATCCATTAATATTTCAGACTTTACCTGCCACCGGTGCGCAGGGAGTTCGAGAGGGGCACCAGAAGAGCCAGACACCTGATGAATGTGTGTTGAGAAACGGGATAACCGGTAGCGCAGGCTGACGCAGTGCACTGTTTGGGGATTTGTGGCAATGTGAGGTTATAGATGGAGCAGTTCTAAATTGAATTGGAACTCGAAGAGCCTCCTAACTCTCCAGACCGCAGCAAAGTGTGAAGTGTGTTTTTGGTTTATTAAATCTGCCGTGGATTACCGGGTTCGCCCGCACGGCAAGCGATTCTCGTGAGCGGCAGCTGCAGGAGCATTTTAATCTGGCCCTTCAGGGAGACTCCCCATTAACTTCCCATTAACTTTTTACTCACAGTTCCTCATGAAACCGTTCTCACGCGGTCACTCGGGGCACAAGTTTTCTTTCGTGTTCCTTGGCCTGTTGAAAGAATGTTTTCCCAGCCTCTGCGTTTCATGAAGCAAAGGGTCAGTGGGCGTGCCCCTTCCATTTGTTGCTGTTTCGCATTTTATAAACTTAGCATGTGAAGTTCAAGCAGATAGGAAGTGGGGAAGTGGGGAGGTGTATGTGTGTATGGCCATGTGTGTCTTGGGTGTGGGTTTATTTTGTGTGTGTACATGCCTGTCTGTGTGTGGGCATGTGTGCCTGTGTTTATTTTGTGGGTGGGTGGGTGGGTGTGGCTAGGTTGAGTATAATGGAAGTGATGCAGGTATTCCTGTGTGAATTTTACTGTCAGGCTCCTGTGTGATATCCAGAGAACCCTAAAGCAGACTGTGAGCGGCAGTGCTACACAGATCCACTGGTCTATTGTTCTTTATTAAATTTTTTTACTAGTTTGCTTATTTGTCAGGGACATAGCAAAAAAGCATTGTTACAATGTTTGAAAACAAACATCAGATGCATTGCTTTGTGTGTTTACAGCCAAAGGCTCATTTCCAGCACCTGTCCCCAATACACCACAGAAAAAAGTATGTATCAAAAGACTATGAACAAACAAAACAAAATGCACAAAAAAACCACATTAGAAAATGTGCATCCACTTTAAGGCAACTGTAAATGACATAATGAGAGCAACCATAGAAATGGGTATCGCAGCACAAAAAGGACAATTGTTTTGTAGGTTTAGGGGGATACCCCGGGAGTGGGTGCTTGTGTCTCAAGCTGATGACGTGTCACATGCCTCAATTACACAGACCAAATTCGAGGTGTACTCGGGATTGTTCAGGATTCAAAGACAGGCATGGATTTTCATGTGTGATGTGGACACGAGCTAAGGCATGCTAAGGCATCGTGGGGCAGGTGAGGTACGTTGTCAGGTGGATGTAAAGAAATGAACAGGAGCGCGTAAGACCAAGCCATTGGTATTCACTCAAACAGTGGAGGACAAAAAAGGAATGGACAAGATATGGAATATAACTCTGCAGATAAAAGGAGCCACAGCAGCTCTCTCTTTCGGTGGAGATTGGAATTATAACACTTCATTATAATTGAGAGTGAGAATTCTTTTTTTTGGGGGGGGCACATATGAATTGAAATGCAGACTGATCCAAAGTTTGAAAGTATGGTGCAGTGGAAACCGTGCTCATTTCCAGAAGCTTGCGAGTTTGATTCCCACATAGGGGTGCTGCTGTTGTACCCTAAAGCGAAGGTGCTTCGCTAACTTAGACTTGCTTCAGGACAATACCCAGTGTCTTTACTGTGTAATGGGTAAGATGTCCCTAGACATGGGTCTTACCAAGTAAGTGCTGTTGTTGATAATGTGCACCTTGAAGGACACGCAGTACATTTACATTTACATTACATTTCAGGCATTTAGCAAACGCTCTTATCCAGAGTGACTTACAGAGTTTACATTTCTTTACATACAATCCATTTATACAGCTGGATATTTTACTGAAGAAATTCAGGTTAAGTACCTTGCTCAAGGGTACAACAGCAGTGCCCAACCTGGGAATTGAACCTGCAACCTCTGAGTTACAAACCCAGCTCCCTAACCATTACACTACACTGCCAGCCATTTAGTAACAGTAACAGTTTAGTAGCAGTAACATTTCAGGCCCAGAGGAACCGTAAGCCAGAGATTCTAATTTGTCATACAGGGGGTAGACAAAATAATGGAAACACCACATGAAAATGGAAATAACTAAATTGCAATTAAAAATGAGTTTACACGTTTCATATTAATGTTAATACTAATTACCAATATATTTCTGATATAACAGACATTTTAAAAGGAACATTTTAATATGTGAGTTTCAAAAGCAACATGAGATATCGAACAGATTTTGAGAGGTCAAATAGTGGGGTCTCGAATTGCAGGTCCCAGAAATGGCAACATTATTTAATGTGCCATGGGGAACTGTGTCAAAAAGCATGATGGCAAACAAGGAAAAACTGCATCAGGAAAGAGGAACAGTGGTCAGAATCCAAAGCTCACCATCGGGGATAGACTGTCACTTAACAGCATAGTGGCAAAAAAACACAAAACGGCCTCAGAAATAACCAAAGAGCTTAATCTGACCATGAACTTAAGAACATGAGCTTAACAAAGCTGATATTTATTGTAGGGCTGCCATTTGTAAACTGCTTGTAACCAAGTGCCAATGTACAGTAATATGGTGCATAACCTGGTGTAATGACCAAAAAACCTGGACTCTTTCTTTTACATCTGGACAGGTTTATGTTTGGAGAAAATCAAAGGAAGCCTTCAATCCACCTTGCCTGTTCCCACCTGTTAAACATGATGGATCTGATATTGTATGGGCAACCATCTTGTGGGAGTCATTGGATCCAATTATTACTCTGCAAGGTAGAATTACAACCAAGGATACAAAGCCATCTTAGGTGAGCAGGTGCACCTTATGGTCCACCCTTTCTCAAGATGTCCCCATATTCCTAGATGATAACACCCTCCTACACACTGCTAAATAAATTAAAGAGTGGTTCCATTAACACCAGGGTGAAGTCTAACACCTTCCATGCCTCCCCAATCACCAGATCCAAACATCATTGAACCTTCATGGGAAGCTCTGGAGCAGAGAGTGCGGAGTATATTTCCACTGACTTTATCTCTCAAAGAACTGGAGGCTTTTCTTCTTGAAGAATGGACCAGTATCCCACTATAAACAGTTCCAAATTTGTATAACAACATTCAAGAAGGATTGAAACTGAAGACAAAGGATGGCCCAACTCCTTATTAGTTCATAAATATTAATATATTGTTTTGGTGCTTCTATTATTTTGTCTACCCCCTGCACATTATAGTATACCTTGTATTTTGAGTGTTTCAGTGAGGGCATGAGTCTCGATCAGTGCTAATGTCTTAGGGGACTTTTTGTATCTTGTGAGGTCATGGAGAAAGAGGCTGTCTCTCCTGAAGTTTTATGTTATAAGGGCCTTGTTCCCACAGGCTGGACTGGGTGTCTACAACCGATACCACCTTGAATCTGGTTGTCATTCGCTGACTACGACACAATAGTATAACACAGTAATGTGTGTGTGTGTGTGTGTGTGTGTGTGTGTGTGTGTGTGTGTGTGTGTGTGTGTGCGTGTGTGCGCGTGTATGAAGTGTATGAAATTTTACTCCTCCCCATGCAGTAGATCCCAGGGAAACTGATGCAGTGGTCACTCTGGGACTAGCCTCGGGGACACAACCTCTTGATAAAAAAAATTGCTGTCATAAATGTATCCTCTCAATTAGTCACTGGAGATATGACTCTGTTAAATAGTGGGCTGCACTGTGCCTGCTGTGTCTGTTCAATCCTGGGCTACACAATGCCTGCTGTCTCTCGCTGTTAAATAGCCGGCTGCACTGTGCCTGCTGTCTCTGTGTTAAATAGTAGGCTACACCGCTCTTTAGATCACAGATGTGTCTCAGCCAGATGTGATACTGTGCAAGTCTGCTCAAATTCACAGCACAACAAACTCTGCACTACTTGTGTATGTCTTTGGATCCGTGTTGTGCACGTCATGATAAAAACAGAAAAGCTCCAAGTCTCTAAATCTGCTCCAGGAGGGTGGTGTGTACAGGAATCTGATCAAAGGGAACTCTGAATCAGTAATATCCACACAAGCCCCTGAAGCCATAAATCTGGAAAAATGGAATCAAAAAGTAAAGCAACACTTCTGTTTTCTCTACGACTAAAGAAAAAGGGGACGAATAATGATGTAGTGGGCTGCACAATGGGTCGAACAGGTCAAAAGTCAGATGGACTTGTTCCTTCTGAAAGTGCCATTGGGCTCAGAGCACTCCTGCTGTTTAAAGCTCCTTTTTTAATTGTCACTCAGGGGAATGATGCAGGGAGAAAGAGAGGCTGCGTTTTGTAAAACTTTTCCAAACTAGTTTTTATTTCAATGCTTACATGAATGTGAAATTGGCTGTCTCAATCCTGTGTGTGCACATAGTATTTTATTTGAGTGTTTGTGAATGTAGCTTTGTGTCTGTGCGTGTGCGCGTGCTTGTAGGGTTTATGTGAATGTGAGTAACTGTGTTTGCGTGCTGCATAGAGACTTTTATTAGTTTACACGAGAGCAGCTCTGGGTGTGTGTGCGCGAACATGTTAGAGCACTCATCTCAGACATGCAAGTCTGCTGTAGTTTTACCATTCAGCAGTCGTGACACAAACGGACACATAGACCAGACAAATTTATCCACGTAAATCCATGGTCAGTATGACTCGGCATATTTTGCTGCACAGTTTCCTACTGGAAATCACCTTGTTTTGCCCCTGTGTTTTTTAACTGCTTTTGTTTTTAAGGATTTATATTTCCTTATCACATTCACATCACGATTTCCGTGAGGGGTTTTGGTGCTTAGTCTTTGATCAGTATGGTCTCTAATAACTCAGCAATGTAAGTCTATTGTCTGTTTAGGATAATTAAATAATACTGGCACTGGCTGTGGCTTAAAAAAAATATATCAAAAGGATTTTCTGTCCAGAGTTGTTGGAAGACATTTGCTTTTGTGCTGTATTCACCCTGTTGTATGAGGCATTATGTTTACATTACAAACACAAGAAAAAATAGATTTTTTACCTACTTACAAGATGTGCATTGCACGGTAAAATCAATAATTGTTCTCACAAGAGGTCAGTGTAGTGATACAGTAATAGACATAAATGTTGGCAGCTGCATACCATACCTGTACCACACTGGGAAGGAAAAGTTAGTGTATATATTTTTTTAAGACCGTCTTAAGCATAAATGCATATTACAAAATGCAGTATTTAAACATGTACGCAGTGGTGATGACAATTAGTTAAATGTACAGAGTCTGTGGTAGTGAAGTCTGAAGAGGTGGGTTTTAAGTTTCTTGTGGAAGATGGCCAGTGATTCCGTGGTGCTGACTGAGTGCGGAAGATCGTTCCACCAATTAGGGGTCAGGACAGAGTCTTGGATAGGAATGAGAGGAGAGAGAAAGGTAGGTAATTAGAAATGTCAGCAGGATTCAGAGAGGGTTTCTTGAGGAGGGGAATGGGATGGGCCCTTTTGAGGGCAGAGGGGACAGAGCCAGAGGAAAGAGAGGAGTTGATTATATTGGAGACAAAGGGGAGGATGGCCATATCGATGGACTGGACGAGGGGGAATCAAGAGGGCAGGTGGTAGGACGGTGGGAGTTAACAAGTTGAGAGTTGTCAGAGGCATGGAGGGGTGAGAAGGAAGACAGGGAGGCGAGAGGTTTGGGTTGTGAGATGGGTGAGGGAAGGTTATGTGCGGGAGAGGTTGGAGAGTGCGAATGTCATTGACCTTCTTGCGAAAGAAGGATGCAAAGTCATCCGCGGTTAGAGAGGAGGGAGTTGGAGGACGAGAGGTGAGGACAGAGGAAAATGTAGAGAACAGTTTGCGTGGGTTAGAAGCAGAGGATTGAATTTTTTGGAAAGAAATGCAGATTTAACAGAGGAGAGGTTAGAGGAAAAGGTAGCCAGGAGAGTGTGGTTGAAGTCACCGAAAAGTAGGATGGCAATGCCTACTTTACAGGTGCATTCAGCTCCACAGAGCAGCGGAGAGTTTATAATGGTAGGGCCTTCACAAAAATGTGCACTCTGGTTCGAACACTGGTCTCTGTTTTAAGTCATCGCAAATAAAACTGGATTAGATTTGAAAACTAAAATGAGATTCCCTCCCCATAAGACCTCATCAGCACGGATGAAGGAATGAAGGAATAGATTAATGGACTGACAGAGGATGTAGTGATCCTCGCGGTGATACTTGTGTGTAGAGATGTCGAGTATTTCGTTTGGTAAAGTATTATGATAACCATGCAGTAGTAAGGCTTTAATAAAGCTTTTAAAGGGATGGATGGATTGCTCGATTGATGGATGGATGTATTGATCAAGAGAGGAAGGACTAAGGTAGCTTTTTGGTTATACATGCGTATAGATGCAGCACAAGTTCTCTGAAGAAAGCAGACAGGAGGATACAAAAACTGCTCTATGCCAGCACACGGATCAGATTGCTGGATCAGGACAGATGCTTATTACAGTTTTTTTCAATTGCTAACAAGCATCGGTCAATACTGAAGACACTTTTTCAAAACTCTTCATACAGTCTGCATTACCAACATGCATCTTAGCCAAACAGTTAATCTCACTTCCAAAACTCACTCAAACCACCAAAACGCTTCATACATGTCTCAAAATAAGGCAACAATTCTCACTCAGAAAGCATACATTGTCACTCATAACACACTGACCTAAAAAACACTAACAACAGGGAGCATTACATAAATTATGAACTTTTATCTTTGAAGTTTGAATGATTTTTCACATAAATCAGTATTTCATTATATAATAAGAATAACACCTTTTCACTTTATTGACTGTACTAAAGTATATGTAACAACAATGAATCAAAAAATAGCAATTTCCTGAAATTCCAGGGCTGCAATAATAATCACAAAAAAACAACATGTATAGTATAATCACTCATACTGTACAGTACTGTGAGGGTTCTAGTTCTCCCTCTCTCCTGCATTTGGCCACAAGTTCTCATCAACATCACATCTTATGTCTTCTCTGGCGATGCATCTTGGAAAGTATCTTTTGGAATGTCTAATCCAACCCTGGCAGTCTTTAGGATAAATGTCTCCACACCCCACATTCATGGCATCCAGTAAGGACATCTGGTCATGTGGACGGTGGTCATACACCTTCCACCTCCACGCAGAGAAAAACTATTCTATGGGGTTTAGGAAGGGGGAGTATGGAGGCAGGAATAGTGCTAACATCCTGGGATGTGCAGCAAACCAGTCTGTGACTGCAGCAGAGTGGTGGAATGCCACATTATCCCACACAACAATGAAGGTAGGGGAGTTTCCTGCCCCTCTCTCCTCCGCTGGCACAAGTCATTTATGCAGGTCATCCAGAAAAGAAATGAGCCTCTCTGTATTGTAGGGGCCAATGAGTGGTTTGTGTAACAGCAAACCATCATTGGACAGTGCTGCACACATTGTGACGTAATTCTGTTTTGAATGCGTTTTTAACAGTTTTGAAAACAGTGTGTTAGCATTTGAAAAATGTGCTGCAAATATATAGTGTTTTGCGGGTGGTGGAGTATGAATGAGAAAAGAGTTCATGGATTTTGGAAAATGTGGTCATTGAATGCATTTTGTGTGAAAGCAATGAAAAATGATTAATTGTTTGGTCCACATAGACTTCTGGTTCGCTGACTGTGTGAAGAGTTTTGAAAATGTGACTTCAGTTTTGACCAAAGCATGTTAGCAGTTGAAAAAAACTGTAATGCTGTCATTTGGGTTTGTACATGGCTTCTGCTTGTACAGACATGTCACAAAGAGAATGCATGGTGTTGCACTGAGGTTCTTCCCTCATACAGGGACAAATGTAGTTTTCATGGAAACATTGATATTAATCTAAAGTGGAGTCAGTTCCAGTAGTTCTGCAAAGAATACACTGTAAGAGAGTGGTTGTGCAATGCAAAAAATGTACAGTGTAAAGTGTTGTGTGCTCCCCGATGCTCCTAGGCTGGGATGATTGACAGAGAGGCTTACAGAAAGAGTTTTAAAAAAGGAAGGGGGGGAGACCTACAGAAGGGGGCTACTGAAGTTCCACCATGTGGGAGATAAAAAATGTAATTACTGAATAAAATTACTCTGCTTCTCCTTTGTCCACAGGCCAGCTGAAACTGTCTGTCACTCCTGAGAATGGACTCTTCATCGTCCACGGTAAGTGATGTGTTCTAATACACCAGTCAGTAGCTATATTCAGTGCCCAAGGTCTGATCTCCATACAAATACAGCTCAGATGCCCATTTTAAAGTTTTTGCTCTAATTGTTCACACTAGGAAGATGACTGATGCACCACTCATCTAATGATGATACACTGGGTTCATGATGAAAGAAATGTGATTCTGTGTGTTTGTGATGAAGTGTCAGATGAACAGTGATTGCTCTCTCTCTCTGTGTGTGTGTGTGTGTGTGTGTGTGTGTGTGTGTGTGTGTGTGTGTGTGTGTGTGTGTGTGTGTGTGTGTGTGTGTGTGTGTGTGTGTGTGTGTGTGTGTGTGTGAGAGAGTGTGAGTGTGTGTGTGTGTGATGAAGTGTTGGATGACCAGTGGCTTCTCAGTGTGCATGCCTTTGTGAGGAAGGATCGGGAAGCATTTCAAGTTTCTTCATCTTCATTCACAGTCATGGAGGCCAGGGGACTTATGGGAAAAGAGTACAGGACGTGTGACTCCTACGTCAAGGTATCTTTGAAAATATTTATGGCTGATGATTTATCATGGAGTGGTATTGGTTCTGTCCTTGGAATAAAAATAAACTGTATTGTGCTCAAAACTAGATAATACAATTGAGGATCACATGTGATTAATTTCTGTTCCCTACCTTGTGCACATGGTTTTGTACAGATTTAAACAGTGTCATTACTCTGTCAGAATGGATTGATGTAGTTGAAATGAATACACAAATTTGCACAGCATTAGCTGCTGATTTAGCCTTGAATTGCTCGCCTTCCAGTGTTGAGGAAAGTAAGTGGAATCTGCACCTATTTGGAACAGTAGATTTGGCTTTCACACCAAATCCTCTCTGGCTATTAAACCAATCCGCCAGGGAATTGGTATGGCACAAAGAGAAATCGATTCTGTCCTTCAAAAAGGTTCTATAGAAATAGTGCCACGGGAAAAAGCAGCCCAGGGTTTTTACAGCCGCTACTTGTGCTGGTGCTGGAGAACGACTGAGGTAATTGGTCCTGGATCTGTGGATGTTAAACAGGTCTTTAATGCGGATGACATTTTGAATGTTAACCCCACAACTTGTCTGGTGCATCCAGCTGAATGACTGGTTTGTCCGGTGGATTGAAAAGACACATATGTTCATGTTATAATCCATCATCAGCACAGAAAAGGAACTGCAGTAAATGGATGCTGGACAGCGGTACCTGCCCTCATCTTAGTGATCTGCCTGCTGTGGATGGAGCTTCTGTCCAGGGGACAGCCCCACGTGGTGAACATCTCCACTTGCAGGTTGTCAGGGAGATATGGTTTGTCTCCAGGAGGTCGATCTGTTTGTGTCACGGATGAACTCACATTACCCATTGTGGTTGTCCCTGGGGGTAATGAGTTCTCCCCCAGGTGTGGATGTGCTGGCACACCCCTGGCCAGATGCACGCTTATATGCATCTTCCTCCCTGCCCCCCTGCCTACAGAGGCTCTCATTCAGTCTCTGTTGGATCAGGGTGATGGAGGAGCAGCGGTCACTGCTGCTGGTCACACTAATCTGTCATTGTAAGTTTTACACTCTAGGTGGCATTTTAGTTTGCACACTCTGGGAGCTCCTGTTTCACCGCAATCTGCTGATGCAGGCACCCGGCTCAATTTGGCACCTCCAGCCGTCTCTGTGGAGACCTGGCTGCTAGCTGCAGGGTTATCTGATGCTATCATCTTTACCATACAGAGTGCTAGAGTGCTGTCTACTCAGTCTCTCTATACCCTGAATTGTTTGCGCACAATGGTATGTGGCATGCAATTATGACCCCTCTTGGTGTACAATTGGAGCAATTTTGCCATTCTTACAGGAAATGTT
This sequence comes from Aldrovandia affinis, assembly GCA_029706075.1. Lineage (NCBI taxonomy): Eukaryota > Metazoa > Chordata > Actinopteri > Notacanthiformes > Halosauridae > Aldrovandia > Aldrovandia affinis. The sequence goes on from JAINUG010000100.1 coordinate 959,395, forward strand.
CGATCAGGGCAAGGCATCCTCTCCTCTTATTTAGGTGTCTTCCTTCTGGGCTGTCCCCAGGGCAGTTTCAGTGAGATATATGTCGAGCGGCAAGCTGGAGCTTGCCTCACACTTCCACATGATGGATGTAACAGGATCCTCCATCTCCCGGGGAGTCTTGGGGGCAGGGGGTCCATTTGTCTGACCCACAATGCTGTTCACACAAGCATACTGGTTCTGTGTGAGCATCGCAGGACTGTGACCCACGCGATGGCTGCCCTCACCCCTGACTGCACATATGTATGGCTGCTTTGTCATTTAGATAGCACTTGTAGTGGGTCTGTGTAGAGTATGGTTTCTTTGTACCCTACTCAGGGACATATTCTCTCAGTATCGCAACAGTATTGTTGTGTGATGTGATGTGATTCCAGTAAGTAATGGGACGCAGTTCCTGCAAGAGGGAACATCTGGGTTGCTGAGTATTGACCAGACCTATTACTTGTGCTGAGATACTACGTCTTCTCTGAGGTACTCAGCAGCGAAGAGGAAGATGAGGGCGTGTCAGCACATTTTGTTCACTCGTTTGAGGTCGGGACTGAGCGTTGACTGATGCGTCCCTCAGCCATTCGGTGTGATCAGAGAGATTTTCAGTTGGATGACATGATCTGTTATTCAAGAACATATGAGTACAGGAAGCGCATTACTATTTGATTCTTGTCTCTTTCCTCAAAAGGTTAGGATTTGTTTTTTGAAAGTGTTGTGTTCCTCATTTCTCCTGACAGGTTGTGATCATCCCGGACAGTGATCACAAGAATCGGCAGAAGACTAAAACTGTTTTGGATTGCAAGAGCCCAGTCTTCCATGAGACCTTTGTATTGTGAGTCATTTTTGTTCATTTTTGCAAAATGTTTCTCCATAGATACAGAAACAAATGTACAGTGCCGTAAAAAAGAATTTGCCCCTCTCCCGATTTCTTCTATTTTTGCATATTTGTCACACTGAATGTTTTCAGATCTTCATACAAAATGTAATATACGATAAGGAGAACCCGAGTAAACACAAAATGCAGTTTTTAAATGATCATTTCATTTATTGAAGGAAAAAAGTTATACAACACCAACTGGCCCTGTGTGAAAAAGTAATTGCCCCCTTAGTTACTCAATCAACCAATTCACCCAATTTTATTGATCATTAGATTAAATTAGACCAGACACACCCAGGCTTGATTACTGCCAGCCCTGTTGAATGTAAACATGAGTTGTATAGGACCTTATCATCGATGTGAAGTAGGCTACAAGGTCTTAACAAGCAGCACGCTATCCTGCGATCAAAAGAAATTCCGGAAGAGATGAGAAAAAAAGTTGTTGAGATATATAAGTCATTTCTAAGGCTCTGGAACTCCAGCGAACCACAGTGAGAGCCATTATCTCCAAATGGAGAAAACTTGGAACAGTGGTGAATCTTCCCAGGAGTGGCCGACCTACCAAAAAGGGCTCAGCGACAACTCATCCACGAAGTCACAAAAAAGACCCAGGACAACATCTAAGGAACTGCAGGCCTCTGTATCCTCAGCTAAGGTCAGCATTAATTAATTGACAATAAGAAAGAGACTGGGCAAAAATTGAATTCATGGGAGAGTTGCAAGGCGCAAACCACTGCTAAATAAGAGAAACATGAGTGCTTGTCTCACATTTGCAAAAAAAAACACATTGATGACCCCCAAGCCTTTTGGGAGAATGTTCTGTGGATAGACGAGTCAAAAGTGTAACTTTTTGGAAGACAAAGGTCCCGTTATGTCTGGCGTAAAGCAAACAGCATTTCACAATAATATCATCAGTCAAACATGGTGGTGGTAGTGTGATGGTGTGGTGATGCCTTGCTGACTCAGGGCCTGGAAGACTTGTCATCATTGAAGGAACCATTAATTCTGCTTTCTACCAGAAAAGTCTGAAGGAGAATGTCCGGTCATCAGTCCGTGATCTGAAGCTGAAGCGTAATTGGATTATGCGGCAGGACAATGACCCAAAACACAAGAGCAAGTCCACCTCAGAATGGCAAAAAAAAACAAATTGGTTTTGGAGTGGCCTGGTTAAAGTCCTGACTTGAACCCCATCGAGATGCTGTGGCAGGACCTTAAATGAGCAGTTCATGCTCGAAAACCCTCCAATGTCGCTGAATTACAGGAGTTCTGCAAAGAAAGAGTGGGCCAAAATTCCTCCACAGCGATGTGAAAGACTGATATACAATTATAGGGTGCGTTTGGTTGCTGCTAAAGGTGGCGCAACCAGTTATTAAGTTCAGGGGGCAATTATTTTTTCACATGGGTGATATGGGTGTTGGATAACAAATATGCAAAAATAGAGGAAATCAGGAAGGGGGCAAATACTTTTTCACAGCACTGTTTATAGATGCAGAAGGTCTGAAAGAGCGCTAAGTAGATCCCCACTCAGGAGCACCTGTTTGACACAAGGGGAGTATGTGAATGCTCAGGTGACATAGGGACAAGGTGAGGGAATGCACACCCCAACACAGTCCTGTCCACCAGGTGTTCTTTATTCCAGTCAGGTAAAACACACAGAAGGAAAACAAATGGCTATAAATAAATGAGAGGAATGACTTGTTTGCTTGTTTTACACATTTAGTTTAATGATGTAACTTCTTCAGATTGTGTTTTACAAAGAATGGAATGTTTTACAAAGAGAACTCCTGGGGCAGTCCCAATGTCTGATTGTTGGTCCTCCTGACTATCTGTTTGTTTGAGTGCTCACCTGTCCATCTGTCTGTCCGTGTCTGACTGACATACCTACCAAGCTTCTGTACAACCTGGAAAGTATTTTTAAATCCAGCCTACACTCTAGATGAACAAGTCAGTTCTGTCTCCCCCTACATCTTCTACTGTGTAGACAATATCATCCCCTCCAAAACAATCACCATCTTCCCCAACAATAAACCATGGGTTGTGGAAGACAACAAAACTATTCTCTATTTTCACTGGATCTGCATTGGAGAAAAAACAAGTGAATAGGGAGGTGAAGCAGGCCATAAAAAAGGCAAAATTAGCCTACAAGAATAAGGTTGAACAAAAATTTAAACGGGGTAACCTTCAGGCGGCCTGGCAGGGGAATAAGACTGTGGCGGCAGTCATCTCCGTGAGAGACTCCAAACCTGTCTGTGTGGTTGGGAGTAGTGATGAATCCCTCCTCAATGACCCCAACTCCTTCTGTCCAAGGTTGAGAAAGAGAACCATTCACAAATGCTATATACCATCAGCAGCCTGACCCCTGGTAACCCCATTATCATCGACGTCGACACAGTGGTGAGATGCCTGAAAAGGACACAGGCTAAAAATGCCCCTGGCCCAGATGATATCGGTGGCCACACCCTAAACCACTGTGCTGAGCAGCTAGGAGGAGTATTCCAGCAGTTGTTTCAGAACTCTAGCAAATGGCACAATCCCACAGGCATGGAAACACTCCACAAACATTCCCATTCCCAAGAAGAGCTGCCCCAAGGTCCTGAATGACCTCAGATCTATAGCCCTCACCTGCCTCGTTATGAAGGCTTTTGAGAGAAGAGATACATCACCAACACCACAGCCGCACAGATCAGCGTATCTATCTTCAGTCAGCGTATCGTGCCAAGAGAGGGGACGACGATGCCAAACCTTTCATACCGGACACCATCCATAAACACCTAGAGGGTCCAAAACGTCAGCTTGGCTCCTGTTTGTGGACTTCTTGTCTGCCTGCAACACCCTACAACCCCACATCCTGGCTGACAAACTTATGAACCGCTTCCACCTGGATCACCAGCTAATTCTGTGGATCATGGACTTTCTCACCCTATGAACACAGAAGGTGCTGGTCAACAACAGATACCCTGATCTCTGGCACATATCCGTTGGTTCCCCCCCAGGGCTGGGTCCTCTCACCTCTGCTGTTCATCTTGTATACAGATGACTGCAGAAGCCACCATCCTAATCGCGGACGATACTGTGCTGCTCTCCCTGCTCTCAGACACTGTTCAAGGTCATGGGCCCGCCCTCAGGGAGTTTGTGTAATAATGTGACAACTCCTGCTTGGAGCTGAACGTCACTAAGACCAAGGAGATGTTTGTGGACTTCTCCAGGCACCAGGCAAGAAGGACCGCAGCCATAATTCATGGGGAACCAGTGGATGTTGTGCATCAGTACAGATACCTGGGCACTGTCTTTGATGACAAACTTTGATTCGAGGCCAACATTGAGGTGATTATCAAGAAATGCCAACAGCGTCAATACTTCCTGAGGAAGCTCCACTCCTTTGTCCTTTGGGGTGAGCAGGAACATCCTCACCACATTTTACAACTCCTTCATTGAAAGTATAATAACCTTCTCATTCATTTGCTGGTTCCATTCTATATTACATTTGACATTACATTTTAAGCATTTAGCAGATGCTTTTATCCAGAGCGACTTACAAGATGTGCATTAATACATAAGAATGTAAGAATACGTAAGAACAATCATAGTTTGCGCAATAGATCAGTGCAGTAATACAGCGATAGACATTGTTGTTGGCAGCTGCATACAATCCTTGTAACACTGGGAAGGAAAAGTTTTTTTTAGTTTTTTTTTTAGGAGTAAACAAGTATACATGTACAAAAAGTATTAAACAAGTAGGCAGTGGTGATGACAATTGGCTAGATGTACAGAATTCAGTGGTAGTGGAGTCTGAAGAGGTGGGTGCAAGTGATTCTGCAACTGATTCTGTGGTCCTGACCAAGTGCGGAAGATCATTCCACCACCGAGGGGTCATGACAGAGAAGAGACGAGACTGCCGGGCGCCCAGAGTGATGGGGACAGTCAGTTTGCCAGAGGAGGCGGAGCCGAGGGGTCTGGCTGTGGTGTACGGTGTGATGAGTGTGTGGAGGTAAGGGGGAACAGTTCCTCTAACCGCTTGATAAGCCAGCACCAGTGACCATTCTCTCACAATCCAAAACAAGAAGCGCCTCCAGGGTACGGTAAACATCTGCTCTAAAATCAAAGGCCATCCCCTCCAGTCTCTGACCTCACTTCATGACCAGCAAACGCTCCGGAAAGCCCACACTATCTTACAGGACCCTACCCATGTTCTTCACAGGGCCTTCGAATGGCTACCCTCTGGCCGGCGTCTGCGCTGCTCTGCAGCGAGGACAAACAGGAGAAAAGCGACCTTCATGTGTGAGGCTGTTCGCCTATTGAACTCCAGTCTCCCCCTTGCCCCCTCCTCCCTCCCCTAGGACAAACCCCCCTCACTTATCAGCCCGCCTCCAGCCACCCCCCCTTACGCATCGACCTGCCAGCCACCCACTCCCTTGCACGAGGCACTTTAAAGAACTCCTCATTTATTTATTATTGCCGGATTAAGTCACTTTCTGTTTGTCATGTATTGTCACTGCTGTGTGGTCACTGTCTGTTTGTCATGTGCTGTCACTGCTATGTGGTCACTGTCTGTTTGTCATGTACTGTCTTCATATGTCCAGTCTGTACCATCCCTTTTTACTATGCCTGCCTCAGGAAATGCCCCTTGGGGATAAATAAATTTTTTTTTATTGAATTGAATTGAAGCCAGGAGTATTCAGGGCCTTGGCTGATGTCAGGAATCGCTCCTCTGCTCCTTGACATGTTCACACATGTCTCTGTTGTTTTCAGCGCTGTTGGGATTGAGGACCATCAGAAGAGACTGCTGGTCACCATGTGGAATCGCAACCAAACATCAAGGTAATTCTGCTGTTGGTGATTAACTGGGCTGGTAATCGGAAGGTTCTTAACCCGAATTAGTACAGTAAAATATCCCACTGTAAATAATATAGCAATGATGAGTGAGTCATTGATGAATTTGTGTGTGGGTGCTGTGTGTGTGTGTGTGCATGCGTGTGTGTGTGTGTGTGTGCATGCGTGTGTGTGTGCGTGTGTGTGCGTGTGTGTGTGTGTGTGTGTGTGTGTGTGTGTGTGTGTGTGTGTGCGTGCGCCTGTGCGCCTGTGCGCCTGTAGCTATACCTCTCCCTAGGGCTGCAAGGCCGGATTTATTTTTACATGTTCTGCCTGTGTGTCTGACACACATCTGTCACCTGCACACTGCTATCCCCCTCATCTGTCAGCTTTTTCAGCAGAAGCTGTTTATAATTGATTGCGAAACTGGCACTGTATGCTGCAGTCCAACTGGAAAGGGATTGGAGTTGGAGAGACACTTTTGAAGATATTCCAGGAAAATGAGAGAATGCTTTTCCCTCTTTACTAGACAAAACTGGTGGCCCTTGAGGTGCGGCAGGGAAATCAAATTATGTTGTCTGTATAAAAGCACAACTGTCACTCGGGGAGAAAATATACCTTTATTACTTCATTTAAAAACGATTGACACTTCAGCCGCATTACCATTGCCACAGAAATACCAATGGAATTAAGATAAGATTAAATAGATATTTCCTTTCTGTCCAGAATATATATACAGGTGAGTGAGAGCAGTACTCAGAAGGAGCCAAGATGCAGATGAATATGAAATGCAGAACATTGATTGCAGAGTGTAGAACATAGAATGGAGTTTATGGAATGCAGAAACGGGATGGAGAACTGAGAATGTGGAAGGCAGAATTCAGAATTTGGAATGGAGAATGCAGCTGCAACCTCATCATTTCCAGTCTAGGGAATTTCATGTTTAAATAAATGTAAGTGCTTCTCTGTGTGACAGAATCCCACCAAACTGTATTTATTTATTTCATTTATTATTATTTTTTACCTTTGAGAAGCGAACACTCAGGAAGCCCCAAATATTATGAGGGGGAAATATGATCTCCAGATCTTATCACCCAGAGGCTCATTGGGTTTCTCTTGCTGTAATTTCCTGTGTCTGGACCCCCACACCTCGATAGGGTATTGTGCGAGTGAGGACAGCCGGGTTCAATTTGGACTGGGGGGTGGAGAAAGTATGTGAGTATGTGGAGGAGTATATAAATAAATACCAACACAAATAAATACCAACATAAAACCATTGCATGCTATTCTGCGTGGTTTCTCAAAAAAACATAAACAATAACAATGGATTTTGTGCAGTTGCACTTTATTATGTTTGCCTTTTTTGGCTTGCATTGTAATGCTAAACAAGGCTAAACAACCTTAAATTTTTTTCTCAGTGCAAAATATCCTATATTTGCTTATAAAACATGAGATTGACAAGCAAACTCGTAGCTTTCTTATTCAAGTTCTGTGGAAATATAGCCCAGCTATGTTTGAAAAATGTACTGTAGCAAGTTAGTTATTTTATATGGCTTTTCACATGACCTTCCCTTTTCTTACCAACCACATATGTTTAAATATATAGGGGGACAATAGCTTTCTTATCCAGGAGATCAGCTTTAGGGAAATTGTAGCATTATTTATCATGATAGAATTACAAATGCATACAGCCATCGTAAACTTGTAGCAGTGTGGGTGCGTTTTTAGGATGGGAGGGAATTCAAAATGTAGACAAATGTTCATTGGTCTATTCAAATGACCTGCCTTATGATGTAATGGCTCAGGCTCTATTCCCAGCCCACCAGCTGCCACTGCTAGTGACTATCCAGCACTGTCAAGCCTGGTCTTTAACACCCGAAGACTGTAGTCACACAGATTTTGCATCCATCAAAAACAGATTGAGCTAATGCATTTTCAATGGGGCTCATATGTTGACAGACGAGAGCGCAGAGGACTATCGGCAATTTTTTACGTAGCTCTGTATTTGTTCATACAACAAAAGTTGAAAGGGGTTGAAATTGACACATTATACTTAATTGTCCGTTAACAGTTTGTTAGCCAATTAGAAACCGCAAAGGCCTTTCTGATTCCTCTCCCCTCCCAGTATCAAATTGGAAACCCAGCTTTTTTCCCAAAACACCTTCATTTCTTATTCTAAATGGATACAAAAAGGGCAGTGGCGTATGTGTATCTGTTTGTATTTGTATATGTATTTTGTCCATCTCTGTGACTGCAGATGGGTTCCTAAGCTTGCTTCTGGGGTACCCACTTGTATGCTGGTTTACATTCCAACCGTTCTATTGATTAATGAAGTTATATAACTTAAACAGATTTAATAGGGGTTGGCTTGCAAAAATCTACCATTTTGAATAATCACCATTTCCTTATAATTCTCCAAAGAGAAAATGCTTCAATTATTGCGCCAAACCTTTTCACCTCAAATGCCTGAGAAAAATGGTTTGAAAAATCCTAATCTCTTCCAGCGTTTAATTACGTCATTAAAACCTACATTTGAATACGTATCTGTGATTTGTTCTGTTCTACAGATTAATTACCATAACAGATCTTGCAATGCCTGGGAAATGTTCTAAAATGGTTGCAATAACACATGTCAATTATGTAATATTTAGATTTTACTGTAAATAGTGTTTTCTTATTGCAAGAAAACTACACTTTGTAAATCTGTCATTTTCACATTTGTTTCATTTACTTGGTTGTCCACACTTTCAGTATTTAGGACTTCCCTCATTCCAGCTATAGGTCTATTAATACATCAATTTAAAATGTTACCTCTTCCAGCTCACATTACAGAAAATGAAAACATTAGCTGTGTCCAAAAGTGTCTACTTAAAAGCCATTACCAGTTTGTATGGCAATTATTGTTACAGAGTTGTATCCTCAACCCAAGCTGTCCCATGCATTAAAAAGCTGTCTGGAATTTACCTTTAATTGTCAACTTTTAAAAATCCCTTTTAATATGTTGAGGCTGGTTTCTTCAAAGCACAGGAAAAAAAAAGCAGAAACAGATTAAAATAAATACAGGGGATTGGTTCAGGTAAATTTGTTGATGCCAGCTCACCACATAGCGACGTGTATGGTGTATGGTGTATCCTCAACCCAATGCTGTCTTCTGAATTTACTGTTAATGCACCATAATCTCTTTGTCTCTGCAGACAGAGTGAGTTCCTGGGATGCATGAGTTTTGGGGTGCGCTCCCTCATTACCGCAGCGAAGGTGAGTGTCAGCTGGGGCAAAGTTTGGATGGGGGTGGGGCTTGGGTGTGTCAGCTGAGGTGGGGTTTGGGTGGGGGCAGGGCTTGGGTGTCAGCTAGGGCAGGGTTTGGGTGGGGGTGGGGTTTGAGTGTGTCAGCTCCACCTCTCTGAGACTCGGGGATGTTCACTTCCACAGAGGTCTGTAAATATTTAAACTGTAGAAGATTCTGTTTAGTTTTAAGTAGCAGAACAGCCAGAACGGCCACTCGGCAGAGTGCATACCTCTGTCTTAGCAACCCCTCGATCAAATAATTAGTTCATTTTTCCAAAGGTAGTCATATCACCACTTGCCATTAATATCTGTCCATAACTTTTTTTTTTAACCTGTGTGCATGTGTGTACAGTAATAGTGACATGTATATCAAGTCCATGCACCAATCACAGGTGTTCTACTGTGTAAAAGATCCACCCTCTCATGAAACACATACAGCCACATAAACATGCCCTGGTGAGGCAGAAGGGAGAGCGTTCTGTGAAATCAACGTTCACGAGTGAGTTTACATTTTTGTTCATAATTGGAGGGATCTGTTGTGCATTTCACAAAATGTAGTATGCTATGTTGTATTGGGACTGCTGGTGTGGTCTGGGTGGCTTTCAGAGAGTCTGAATGGGTAGGACCTGAAGGTGACCCCCCCTCCATCAGCAGAAGTGGCAGCAAATTGATATCCTTACTGTAATATCACATTTCCCCCATAAATCTGCAACAGCATTTTTCACCATGAGCATTGTTCCCTCTTCCCTCCAATGTTTAATGGAGTTTAGTCTGGCAGTGTGCGTGCATGCGTGCGTGTGTGCATGTATGTGTTTGAGAGCATGTTCATGCTAGGCACTGCCTTATACCCTCTTCATGGTTTAGTAGCTAACCTAAGGTTTATAGCTAAAAGCAGAGTAGCCAATTTTAAAAGATAAGGCCTATAAGTAATGAGTGATTGATTCTAAACCTGAGAACGGAGTTGTTTTCATCAGTCAGCCATCATAGCTCAGAGTGAAATTTTCTTGTATTGATAACTCAATCACAAACTATTGTGTAGGATAAACAATGACTTCTAAAATATGAATGAACAAAATGGCTTCCTCAATGGACAATTATAAATCAAAGTGGCACAGCTGCTATCGAATGCTGAAGAATATCTTGAGACAGTGGCACAGATATTAAAAACTACATAAAGCTCATGAGACTTCCCCTTCCACTATCTCTCACTCAGTCCCACATACATGTTAGTCTTCCTTCTCTCTCTCTCTCTCTCGCTCTCTCTCTCTCTCGCTCTCTCGCTCTCTTTCTCTCCCTGTCTGTCCCTCTCTCTCTCTCTCAGGCACACACACACACAGCTTTGTGTTGTACGTGCCAGTGCAGTGCTGACTGTAGTGTCCCGCACGCTCTCTGTGTGTGTTGTAGGAAGTAACGGGCTGGTACTACCTTCTTGGGGAAGACCTCGGAAGGACGAAGCACCTGAAAGTGGCCTCGCGCCGTCTGAAACACACCTCTGGTAAGTAGGGGAAGTTTGGGCTGCTCAGAGCAGGGGGGTTGGGTTCAAGGAGCAGTGATGTGGGTTTGAATGGGTGGATTATGGTTTGGGAGTTATTGTGAAATTACATGCTGCTTCCTATTTTTAAAATTTTGTATCCTTTTCCATTTTTTAAATTTAATTTCATCTCTGATTGAGGGGGCGGAGTTTGTCTGTGCTAGAAGCAGGCTCTGTTTGGCGAGTGCTTTAATTTAAAACCCCTGACTGAGAGTGACAGGACATTGTTCAAAGTGGTTTCATTGTTCAAGTTTGCAGAGTGGCCTAGAGGGTTTTGTAGCAATTCTAATTATGATTTCAGTGTTCATTCATTCCGGGTGATTTGTGAGCAGATGCAATTCTTTTTTTTCCCCTGATCTGGTTTGATTGCATTTTTGTTCATTTAAAGAAATATATTATAATAATTAGTATAGAATAATTACTAGTTTTGCTGAAAATGTCCATGTTTTTTGTCCAAGATTTTAACATTCTGTGTAAATCACTGAAGTTATAATTGTCTTTTTAAAAATGTATATTTTCAGACATACTGCAGTAGGCTAACAGTAATTGGTTTTTCAAACAGTTTTAAAATGAATGCTGACACCGTGGTGGTTGGTTGGGGTTGGGGTTTGCAGATATTGGGAGTGGTTCAGATAATCAATATTGTTGGTTTTCTCTGTCGAGGGCGCAATTATTATTATGTTGGTGGTGCTGATGAGGAATGTGAAATTCCTGGGGGGGGTGGGAGGGGAGGAGCACAGACACATCTGCCTGGAGGGCATTCGGTGAAACTTCATCCCTCGCTAGGCTGATACGTGCTGAAAAAACAGCGGAATGGATTTGTCATTACCATTCTGGACGGAAGAGGCTTGTACACAGGGGAGGAGCCTAGCATATGATACTTCTGGGTTCTCTGAAATCAAGGCTTTTAACCTTGGCTTCGCATGTTGTTTCCCATCCCCTCTGGTCCCCACCACGCATGCTAGCTAAGGAGGCAGGGGAGCCTCTGATCAATATTATTTCTGTAAAAATAATCAGGGCTTTTCTCTTTTTTAATGTCCTAGTGAGTGTGTCATTTGTAAATCCTTCCCATTGGCATTTGTCAGGACTTAAGGAAAGCGTTGTTCACATGTTCACAGGGTCCAAAACTCGTATTCTTTCGGGGAGGGGGGGGGTTATTTTTCTCAATATGATCCTCTGGGCTGATGCAGGTTTTAAGCAGTGTGAAACAGTGTCCAAATATAATTATTTTGAAATAATTTATCTGAAGTTTACCAAGATGTGTCCCTTCACACCCCTGGGAAACATCCAATATGAAATTTGTCTAATGTACTTTTATTTATTTCATCTCATTGCCTTATGAGATATAAATATTATATATCCCCAATATATGAGATGAAAATATTCAATAGAGGAGTTTATGCTCATGCTTGTGAAGCGCTGTCCACTTCTGGAAAATCCTCCTGGGGGGGCTGACACAGCAGCAGCTTCTCAGCCGCCCTCAGAGAACCTCGTTTAACCCCTCTCTGTCAGCCCCCTAGTGGTATGTGAGTGGCAGTGTAGTATAATGGTTAGGGAACTGGACTTATAATGCAGAGGTTGCTGGTTTGATTCCCTGGTGGAGCACTGCTGTTGGACCCTTGAGCAAGGTACTGAATCTGAATTGCTTCAGTAAAATATCCAGCTGTATAAAAGGATTTAAATGTAAAGGAATGTAAACTGTGTAAGTCGCTCTGGATAAGAGCGTCTGCTAAATGCCTAAAATGTCAATGTAAAATGTATGGTGCCAACGCTATGACAATTTGCATAATTCACCATTCATATATATTATTAATTGTAATTGTGATTTAATTTTTTCCCCCCAATGTCTTAAAACGTGTTTAATGAGTCTGGGAACGTTGTTATACCAATCTATAACCTTTATATCATAAAACTGCAGGGCATTTAACCTCCCATTACACCCAAATGCACACGCTAAACTTTACTCTTGTATAGACTCTTTGCGTCACCGAAAGTTGTATCTTTGCTTTAAAAAGTTAAAGAAAATAGAATTCAAATGGCTCAGAGATGTGTACAGTAATTGATATAAATTATTTTTGTCATGCCATCTCATTGTGTTTATGTTCAGCTCGCTGTGTGTTTGAGGCAGTCTTGTCCGGGCAGAAACGTGTGTATCAACTCATTTCACTTGGTGAAAGAGAGCCAAGGTTGTTTTGCTCATAGAAAAAAAGTTTCTTCCCCATAGTCTGTATATTTCATTAGATTTTGACTGACGAACTGAAGCACCAACCATACGCCTGTATCCAGCCACCGAACGTTGACTGGGGTTTATCATCTGAATAGCTATTGGTTGGTTGTACATGGATACCATGGTCATGGTGAGATTGTCCAGGTTTTCAACAAAGGGCTGAAATAGGTCTACGGGTATCTGTCCTGTCCACTTTTCCTGAAAATCACCAAAGCGCTGCATACGCATGTGAAAACATATGTGTTCTGGCCAATTTTAACTCAAATAAAATTGGTAATCATTTATACTTCATTATGGCAGCAAGTTTGTGTTGTTTTAGTGTCTTTTAGTGCATTTTTGAAGAAAAGTATGCTGTATTTGTTTTTGGATGGTGATTCGTCTGCCTTGAGTGTCAACTCGGATGATGCATATGACAATGCTACCCATGTTGATATTGTTATGACAACCTGTGTGGATCCAGTTGGAAAGCATTCTGGCTAACGGGGCTCTGGTTGAATAGATTTGTACAACAGAATGTATTTATAGTACGTTTTGGATAGGTTTCTGGACACTTCGGTACACAATTATCGGATGCAGGAACCCGGGAACTCCACAGCAGGGACTGGGGTAAATCTAGCGGTGGATATCAAGAGGGAAAGACTAGAGAATATGGTGCAGTATAGTATAGATGGGGACAAATGTTAACCTTTCTTTCTTGCCCCACCTAGATTTATACTTGCCCTACTACTTCCTCTGCCTGGGGGTATGGGTTCTGTGGTGATGCATTTACTGGGCTATGCAGAATGTAAATTTATAGCCCAGGACTATTTCAATCTGATTTAAGGCAATGCCTGTTGATTGTGTGGATAAACCACAACAAAACACAATTTGATTCTTGACACAGAATGGAAAGTTTCCAGATGGAGAGTCAGTGTTTCAGACTGAACTGAATTTACCAAATGTAGCAGTCGCTAGGGCAACAGCCAATGGGGATCCAAGTAAACAAATAAGCGAAGATTGTCCAGTCAGTGTAACATTGTCCACACTAGGCAGAGCCCTTGAGACTGATCGGATTACACATACTGGTATGAAAACCTGGAAAGCTCATGCTGAATCGGATTCTGTCCTAGTCGTTTTACCTTTACATTTAAGCATTTAGCAGATGCGCTTAGCCAGAGGGAATTCAAAATAAGTGCATCTAACAAGGCTAGGAGAGAAGTGCTAGACCCATAAAATGACATCACAGACAACTGCTGTAGAGACCAGTGCAAGAGAAAAAAACCTTCACAGACTGGTTTTAATTGCCCAACACTAGCTTTTTCTTGTGCCAGGGAATCGGGTAACCATTCTTGTCAGTCCCTGATTGTGGATACTGAAGGAAGGATGAGCTTTGAGGAAACCTACACAAGATATTCTGGTGCTGCGCAGTTGGTTGGGGGAAACTGAGCAGACAGTGATGCAGCTGCAGAGAGAGGAAGGGGGCAGGATCTCTTTAACTGCAGGGTTAGAGGCCACTATGTTCATCTGAAAACAGGAACACGAAGTGACCATTTACGAGCACACCATAAACAGGTAGCCCTCTTCCTGACAGACAAACAGGTTACCTCTGACCCCTGGGGAAGCAGGCAGTCTTTCCGAAAGAGGAATAAAATGTGCTCTGACCTGACAAAGTTCAACCAGCGGTGATGCCACCTCAGCACCCCTCTTCCAAGCCAAACCTTTTGGTGTGAAAATACACCATGTATTAAAAATCAGCCAGGAAGCAGGCATCCACACTTTTTATTGTATTATTTTGCACAAAAAATGTTTTACTTTTTTTGAGATGCAAAATGAAAATGAACAACTCATGCATATTGCATACTCATGCACTTGGTCTGTTGGGGCGTTATATAACAAATGCCATTCCTCTCCCCACATGCGCGTGCATACACACATACATGTGTACTGTGATAGAGGCAGGGCCTCAGGTAATTAAATTAAATTCCATATTAAACCGTAAAAAAACCTAAAAACTGAAGTATTGGTAATGAATTAATATAAATGAGATTTAATTAGTATGTGTATGAAAAAGAAAATAAGGACCAAGATGCATCACATTAAAAATAATATATTCAACTGGTATCTTATAAAGACAGTGCTAAACATGCCATCAATTAAGCTACACAACACAGAAATAAGCAGCGCTATGAATTGCGATTCAATTTGCAGTATGCATTCTCATAGCATTCAATGCCATTCAGTCGTACTGAATTAAATGTATGCATTATAGAAGTTTTACATAATAAATAAAGGTCAAATATTTTAAGATGCTCAAGTATGCACTGCAAAAACAAAGGTGAAATTATTCTGACCAGCAACAAATGGCAAACAATTCTCAATAAATGAAATTCTAAGGCATCTGGTGTGCATGTGTATTTTCAGGCATATATTACTGCACATGCATGAGTGTTTTAGTGCCTGTGGGAATGACACTTCTCTCTCTCTCTCTCTCTCTCTCTCTCACACACACACACACACACACACAGTCACTCACCCACTCTCACACACACAGGAAACCAGTTCCTGTTTTTTGTGTGCAAGTTTATGTTTGCTGGCTTGTTTCTTTGGGTAATGGAATGGCCTGTCTGCCAGGGCCATCCCACATGTGGATGTGGCTCGCTTGTTCTCCACCCCGTCATGGTTCCTGGAACTTGGGTGAGACTGGACTGTCACAGGAAGCGGTGAGGAAAAGGCAAGGCGGGGCCTCCCTGGCCCAGTTTAAAGCAGAGTCGAGGGAAACGCTAGAGTAGAAGACCACGTCAGTCAGTCCAGTCAGTCCATCAGTCAATCTAATCTCATTGAATAATATAGCACTCTTAAAAAAGAATTTCCACAGAGGGCTGAACAGAAAGAACAAAAAAAACTAAACGCATAATGCAGACTTTTATATAATGTGAAGAAGACGAGGCCAAAGGGACATTGATTGTGTAAAGACAATGGCAAAGAAAAATCTAAATGGAAAAACACGGAGGGGGGAAATGGGAAGAGATGGCGTTGGAAAAAGGCACACATAGAGACGCAGCTCCCCCTCCCTGTGCTGTCTTGGCTGGGAGTCTCTGTGCTTCAGCTTTTGATTGGGCGCTTGATTACGCTGCAGCATTGCGGGCAAACATCTGCCACTTGCACTTTCTGGGAGGCTGGCCTTCGTATGTCACACGTATGTCACCCGACGAAGACCTGTATGGTGGAAACGTTTTCCCGTGACTGTACAATAAAAAGTCTAATTTGAGAGCAACAGCGGGTACAATTTCTCCTTAACGTTTACATTGCTTTTATCCTGCAATCTTGCTTTTACATTGTAATCATTTGGATGTGCGTTCATCCTACTTTGTTCCAAGCTTAGAAAGCTTAACGTTAAAGTTAGCATATTTTTACCATGTCGGCACCCCATTTTCCTCTGCTGTTGGGTAAATGCAGCTACAAACTATTTTGAATGTGAATGCATGGGAGAGGAATGGGCTGTTCAATCAGACAGTAAAAATGCCCTAGTGACCTCCTCTTAGGCAGAGGCTGATACTAGCCCCTCGGCTTCACGGCTGAAACTCTTCAGCACCTGCTGTCCCAGCATACCATTCTGCCAGCGTAGATATAAAAAGGGAGAGACGGAGAGATTTTGACACAGAAAAGGCAACAACCTCCCCATCACCACCCTCCCTTATTTCTTCTCTGTAACTAGGGCATTTCACACTGACATACATGAACAGGTACTGTCTGACAAGATATATGTCAATAGAAGTCATATGGCTTTAGGGACAAGTGATAAATATATCTACAGTAATATTAACATATTCTCAACATCTACAAATATATGAATGTAGACACGTTTCAAGGAAGATTCAGGGACATGGGATTTAATGGGATATTACTCCCTCAATTACACATAAATTCACTAAATCAGTGCCAAGGGAAAGAATATTGAAGAAGATATGGACCTTGGTGCTTATGAATAAAGTGAAAGCACAAAGTTATTTATAACGCTCTCCTGGTTATAGGTCTATCATGATTGCAACTAAGTGCTTACAACTGTCAAACTACGATTATTTTGTTTTACGCCAAAACAGTTTTTAGATTGACTTTCGCTGCATTTGATCTTCTTTCGATTTTTAGTGAGTCAGAAAAAGAGAAATGTTTGCTAAACGTTATTTTTGCTACTTAAATTATGTCAGCCCGCCACGAAAATCGAACAGGCCAAGTCACTTTTTTGGCAATGAAGAAAGGTGAATCTGAAGATATTTATTGAAAATCAACACCTGTCGCTTTAAAGAATGAGGTGATTTAATTTAGTGCAAGGTTGAGGCGAATTGCATTGCTCCTGCAACAATGTAGGATTTGGCTGAGTTTGTAAACTGTAGTCTACAGTTAAAGTAGTAGGTAGGTAGCTAATGATGTGTCTTAATAGGGTGTTGGGCCACAACGAGCTGCCAGAACTGCTTCACTACGCCTTGGCATAGATTCTGTGTGTAACTCTTGGAGAGATGCAACAACATTTTCTACGAGAAATTCCATCATTTGGTGTTTTGTTGGTGGTGGACAACGCCGTCTCAGGCTCTGCTCCAGAATCTCTACCAGTGCCAACGCAGCATGACCATACCAAAACGTGAACTGACAACAAATGTATTTTTTTGCATTTCACTGTATAATTATAGCTAGTAGGCAAACCACGGCTCAAGCCAGGGGAGCTGGTTACTGTGGAGTAAACGTCTGCCCATCACATACACATCAATAATTACCCAGGGCCTGTCTCACGAAGCAGGATTAGTGGGTTAGTGAGATAACTTTGGGTTTAACCCTGGGTTTTCGGTCAGGGTCCAGTACACTGGATCTGTTCATGTTGCATGTAATTGGCTGTGTTACAAACGCCGCCCTTTTGTGTGCATGCACTCATAGCTCAATCTGAAAAATCTAGGTTGACAGAGCGAGTTGATAACCGCCATCGCGAGACAGGTTAGCCTTAATTGCCTTTGTTAGGTTTTGTGTAGCCAGCTAATGCAAAGATTCACTGACTATGTTGCTCCCAAAACATTTGATTGACTAGTGTGTTGTGGCATTTGTGCTGGCTAGCTGATTAATCCAAACACGAACTCAAAACACTCAATTTACATTGTTATGTGGTCTTACATGTCACTTCCCATTGATGGTACTAGCATGTGAGACAGGCAGGCATTCCCTTAACCCTAGGAATCTACCAGAAGCGATTTTCTCTCTATCGTTGCTTTGATCACTAGCCAACGGCCTCTCACGTGGGCGTTCTCTTACAAGCAGGTGAAGGAAGAGCAGGTGTTGTGCACGTCCAGCTATCAAGTTTGTCATAGCCCCATTTACACACAGTCAGGGTGACCCAACTTCCATAACGATTCTTAACGTGTAGGTGATGGTCAGATATTGGTTATGCCACAGTAATCCCCCATTTAATTCTGGAACACTACCATGATCCGTTAAAAATCATTGTCAGTTCAAGTTGTGGTAGTATGGTATTTCACACTGCCACTGGTAGAGTCACTTACTTGCTGCACAGATTTCTGACTTCTGGCCTGTTCTCTGGCATGATTGGTTGTAAGGGAGTTTGATTAAATCCATGTCTTTTACTTTTTCCGTGCCCCGATTTTTATCAGAATTTTTTTTTGCCTGAACTGAATTTGAATTAATCTTCCAATTAACTTGAAATAAAAGTTTGTAAATTTGATGTTTGTCATCTTGAAATGTTTTTCGAGTGAAATAAATTTGAATATTTCCTGAATCTGAATTTTTTCAAGTGCATTTAAATTGAATATTTATAAGTTCAGTGTAATAATCATTAAGTTACAAACCATTAGTTTCAACTTCATATTGCAAAATACAGATCACATTTTTGCATACAATTATTCAATTCAAGCCTTACAAATTCAATATGATGCAATTCAAATTAAATTTGTGGTGGCACTATAATATCGCTCCATACCACTGCCTGTGTTCTTTGCACCAGTTTACTTGCAGGGGCCCATTTTTTAGGTGTAATAAGGGTTTTACGAACTGCAACCTGACCCTAGTATCCCTCTGTTCTGAAACTGAGTTGCTTGTTAGTTTTGACTTGGAACTTGAACCGAGGCACGGTCATCACATAGTCGAGGAATATGTGCTTTTGACCCAGCATTTTTATCCATCAAATTAAATCAAATCAAATTTGTTTGTATAGCGCTTTTCACAAATGCATTGTCACAAAACGCTTAACAGAAGGGAACCCAGGCCTAGACCCCCCGAAAAGCAAGCCTAAGGTGACAGTAGTGGCAAGGAAAAACTCCCTTGATGGGGAGAAACCTTGGGAGGAACCAGACTAAAAGGGGGGGGAGCCCATCCTCTAATGTGATGTGATTATTTTGATGTTGAGGTCAGTGAGTTCAGTGTTGAGATTGTTATTGACTTTGAGATGGATGTTGAGGTCGACGTTATTGTCAATGTTGAGGTGGGTGCCAGAGTGAATATAGAAGTATAGGTGGAGATTGATGTCGATGTTTATTGATAAGGCAGGACACTCTTATACGGTTATTGATAAGGTAGGATTGATTTCCAGCACACCCTTCAGATGCCTCTGCGATCCCAGCTATTTATAATTAAACAGAGGAGGGACTTACTGAATTGAATATGTAATTGTATACTGTTATATACTCAATAATTTAAAAAAGAGATTTATTCATGATACTAATTAAGTTTTCATCCACTTAATTCTTCATTTAGGACAATTGAAATTGCATTACACTCGAATTACATCTAGCTGCTGTTTATAATGAAATATTAGGAGCTGTGGCAGTTATTTGTACTGTAATGGTGATATGTGGTGCTGAGAAGCCCACAGATGTCAGGTTTGGATGTCAGAATAATGGCTGCATGTGTGGGAGAAGTGAAGCTCTAGAATTGGGTGGAGGTTAAATATGTATTCTGTCTTTCTTCATCACTGCCATCACTTAGTCACTTTGAGTATCACTGTTTTTCCCCACTTGGAGCTCCGGGCCACTTGGCAGCCCGCTACAGTCATTACAGAGTCAGACCCTTGGCCGTCCAGAGGAGGATGGGCTGCCCCCCTTGTTTCTGGTTCCTGCTAAGTTTTCTTCTGATTTGTTCCCACAAGAGAGTTTTTCCTTGCCACTGTTGCCTTGGGCTTGCTTTTGTGGGGGGTTCAGGCCAGGGTCTGCTGTAAAGCGTATTCTGACGAATGCTTTATAAAATGCGCTATACAAATACATTTTGATTGATTTGATCGATTGAGAATGGTGTTTCCAACACTGCACCCTGTAGAATGTGAGGTAGAAGCCAGGGGCATTGTGTCCCAGCTGAATGGCATCTCTGTGCAGGATGATTAAAAAGACGTCGTTGTCCTGGAGAGTGCCGGTCTCTATAGTAACCTCTGTGGAATCTGTGGATGGGGGAATAATCGAGGGGTAGGAGGTGTTCCTGGAGCACACTGACCTATGGGGGCAGACTGCTGGCCTCCCCACAGTTTTCACCCTCCAGAGAGGCACTTGAACACCGAAGAAAGTTGTTCCTTTATTTGTTTTTGTAGCCCATGCAGGTTTTACATGCTGAGATGTGTTTGTGTGTCTGAGGACAGAGGACCACGCTGTGTTCACGGGCTGAGATGTTTTCCAAGGGAAGCGTTTCAGCTCGTGACTCTTTCATCTTCCTTTCAGAAGCTGCTCTGTCAAACCATGGTGCTGCGCTGGAGGCTGCCAGCCCTGAGAATATGCAGTGCTTAACAGTGAGTATCTGTGGCCTGTTACTGCTATGTGTGTGTGTTTTGATACGTGTGTGTGATTTGGTGTGTGTTTCTGCATGGACGTGTCTCATTCTCACTCTGTTCGCCCTCTCTCTGACTCTTACTTTCCACTTCTCGGTCTGTCTCCCTCTTGCTCTCTCACGCTCCCTCCCTTTCTGTCACTTGCTTTCTGTCTTTCTTGCACACATACAGACACACACACACACACACACACAAACACAGGATTTTGGCCAGAGACAAAGCTGGGAAGTGGGAAAGGTCTTTGTGAGGCAGTAGTGGGAAGCAGGGCCATGGGCATGTTATGATTTATCTGTGTTTGATTCCGGCTCGCTGTACCTCATAAGCGCCGTGTTTGTTCCGAACTGGCACTCTAAGAGCACAGTGTGGGACCTGGGAGAATTATACTCTTCCGTCGCCCCCAAGTGGCACAACCAGTAAAGGCACCTGTTCCAAGTGCAGGTTGCCCACTGCAGTCTGGGTTTGTGGCATTCCTCCTATTCGGGGGAACGAATGACTGTCCAGGGTTGGAGGATGGGGGGGAGCAGGAGAGCTGACATGAATGTGCCACATGCATAGGCACTGTGTGTGTCTGAGTTAGGGTTGATGGCTCGGTGAGTTCTGTCTAGGAAGAGGCGATTCGGCTGTCACTGCCGAACTAAGTTGTGACGGTGTATTCGCAGTATGCAAGGGGGGTGGGGGTAGTTGAACTAGAAGAGGGTACATTTTGGCACTAAATTGGGAGAAAATTGAAAAAATAAATATATTTTAAAAGTTGTACTAGAAAAGTTGCTGGGTGATCTGTATAGGTGAAGGGCGTGTACATGCTTCACTCACCCACAGGCAGTTGGCAAGGTCGAAATCATAAAGTATAAAAATGACACACATTTTAGAAGTGTAATATTTCTTGGGAGGCAGGGGATTTCCCCTCACATTTTAGTGGACAGTTTCCTTTTTAAGACCGACTGTCAAGTGTTTAAATAGTTTAACACTTTTACACTTTTTGATACCAGTTGTCATTTTAGTCTGAATTCCAGCTTGCTTTTGACTTTGCCAAACATCCTTGTTTTTCAGTATATACTCGAAAGTCAGTGTATGGCTTTCGGGTTTGCGTTTGGATATTTGGTGAAAAATATGTCCGATTCTTTTAGGCTCCAGCCTGTTCCTCCTAACACCCATAAATGAATTTTAAATGCCATCATTTGGCAGTGAAGGGAGGAATCCGTTGCAAAGCGGCTGCTGTGCTCTAGCATCGCGAAGACACATTCTAACAAGGAATTAATAAAATTGGAAGCCATCAACCTGGCTATATCGTTGCCTCATTTTTCTGGCAGTGTTCCCAGGAGACAACGGGGTATGGCCATGTGGGGAGGTCAGGTGGGGTCAGGGTTTGATAGGGTCAGGATGGACATGAATTTTTGAAGTCCTATAAAGTCATATTTATATGCTGTCCCACAGAATCTTTGGGTGAGTCTCCGTGGACCCATTTCATCCTCCTGCGCACATTCCAGTGCCACTGAGGCTCCACTCACCCAAAGATTCTGTGGGACAGCATATAAATATGACTATATAAAATATGCAGGAGGATACACCACTATGAATATTAGGGGTTGCCTGATGTGTAGAGATTAATTTATGGGTTTTCCTCATACCAGGCAGGTGTAAGCCTTTTAAAAAGACAAGTTAAAAGAAGCTTCCAGTTAACTATTTGATTGACACATCAAATCACAGGAATTGCCCAACGTACATTGCATTTTTATTGATGTAAACTAGACCAATAATATTAGTACAAATATATGAAAAACTATTTTTGTAAAATATCTACTGTGTAAGAATGTCCACAGATTACTGGTCCAGTTCAAGACTATCTCCAGTAAATCATTGGATGAGGTCATAGCATTTTGCAAATATCTGTCCTGCCCAAAGTTTAAATTAAAAAAATCTATGTATACAGTTCATGGCAGAACTATTGCATGCCTGTCAACATGCCAGGCACACATTTTGAGGTCAAGGAAGCAGCACACAAGTTTTACTTTCAACTACGCAAATGTGAAGCTTCAGTTAAAGCATAGATATGTATTTATGATACAGAAGTTGTTGCATTTGGATCTGAGCCAATCAAAGTTCGCTCGCACAAACTAGCATATCTCACACATTTCTCACAAAATGTCTAACCAGGCGAAATCTGCGAGGGAACCCCACTGCTCGCCAATCGTTCACGACCCCCCCCGACCCTCCAGAGTGGTCCTCCATGAGGATTTTCCCATGCTGGCAGGTCTGCTATTCTGATGTTCATCGGCACAAAACATGTTGGATGGAAAACGCTGCTTCAGTAGATAAATGCACTGAGGGGGATGGGACAATTACATCATCAATGTATTTTGAAATATGGCACAAAGCTGTGTATCCAGTATATACATACTGAAATCATCTGACTAATTTCTCCACTACCATACCACTGTCTCTTGTAAGTTATGATAATGGGATATTTTGTAAGTTATGACAATGTTGTTATGTCTCGGGGGCTGCTTTGTATGACCTGAAGTGGGATGGCGTCAACGCAACAGGAAAGGGCCATCCTGCTGAACCCATATTAACATCCCTGCAACACATCAGCAGAATTGTCAAATGCGGAAGCATTGTAGCTTGACGTAGGTGACAAATCATTAACGTTCATGGTTTCTGAGATTGTCCCTGCAGTGTAGTTTGTCAGCCCTTACGAAATTGGTGCTCTTCTGGTCGTGACTAGTCTCCCCTTTGCAGACGCTCTAGAGTTAGAGCATCTGGGAAGTTTGTTTGTGAGATTGGTGTCCTGCAATCTGATTGGTTGTCACTCATTTTAGCCAGAGCAGAGGGTGGTTCCAAGTAGGGCTGTCCCCGACTAAAACAAATCTTGGTCGACCAACAGTCATCCATTTTTTCCGTTTGGTCGATTGGTCTAAACCTTTTTTAAATATATATGACACACCCTATTTGTTTTAATAAATACAACTATATGCACACTGCGCTTGTCTCATGTTTTATAACTTTCTTAAGTGAATGACACAAATGAGTAACACTAGGCTAATGACTTTATGGAGCCGGAGTTCAAGATTACCTGAAAGAAAAAAAACTCTGTTCCAAGCCTCTTCATGGTTATATCGAAATGAGTAATTAAAGTATGCCTATATCACTAATCTTAACTGTAGGTAAATCTTAGGCTACAATTAAAATGCACATTCGCGTGCCTAAAACAAGAAGGATAGAATATAGGCTTCATGAAACGGGGTGTTACGCATGTTAGTTATAAATATATAAACCATACAATTAGCAAAACACATTTATTATAAAATGTTACTTTTGCTGAATTATTCACAACATTACTATTACCTTAACTGCCTAATATAATTTAAAGAGAACATATATAGGCTTAGCTATGTTAAGAGTGAAGGACTGTCACTGCCATACCTGCAGCATCCAGAATGGATTATTCTACTGACAAGCGCGCCGAACTGTGGTGCGAATCTAGGTGTCTCATGCTGCGTGGAGAATTTTTACTTTTTTTTTCTTCGCGCGACTGCTCGACCAAAACAAATCTCGGTCGACCAACAGCCCATCGACCAAACAATTGACCAGTCGACTAAATGGGGTCAGACCTAGTTCCAAGCTGGGTGTTGGGGGACGGGGTTTGGAGAGCAGGTGGTTCCTAGCCGGTTTACTTGCTTCGTCGGCCCCCTAGCTTAGGTGGAATTATTCCACAAGGCCCCTCTTGTGGAATAAAAGGCTTTGCTTATTGTGGTCTGAAAGCATCTACACAGAGTGTTGACTTTAATATCGCCTGCAGTGTTTCTCGAGAGCTCGCTTGTGTTTTCAGAAAGGAATCTTGCATTGCCCTCCCTTTTCAAGGAAACCGCAAGAGCATCGCTGCAGAATCCCAGGAGAGGATGTCCTGCCACACTGACAGGCTCCCTCCGGTCCCATTTTTTTTCTGTCCCCTTTGTTCACTGTACAATTTTTCTCTCAAAAATATTCCAGTATACAAGTATAGTTTATTTTGTATGGATTTTATATTTGCCTTTATGGTGATTTTTCTTCATTTTCAGTTTGTTATTGCGTTTGTGTTGCTTTTGCCCCCCCCACATTCCTTTAATTCACCACATTGAAAGATACACGAAAAAAGCACTAAACTTTTCCATCACAAACAAAGTGTTTCACACACACGATCAGCACATTAACCAGACCTGAACATCTATCAGGAAATTGTAGAAGAAAGAAAAAGAAACAATGAAAGCAGAAAGAAAACAAGCAGAAAGGTCTGGTCTGAGATTGCTACCAGGGAGTCTGGGCTGGGTGTCTTGGTGTGAATGCCGACTGGCGGTGTGTGTTTATGAGTCGTACGGGATGGTGGGGGGCGGCTCTGGGATCTCAGGAAGCGGGTTGGCTTATCGAGCGCAGGCACACAGCCCCGGCCAGACACTGGGGGGTGAAAGGTCGCTTCCTGTCATTCTTCGAGCGCGATGAGTTCCCATGAGTGGCCATGCCAAGCCCACAGTGGTGCTGGAGCAGCCAGGAGAGGCTACACCATCCACTGCGCTATCCGACCCCGTGGACTAACGCTACACGTCACGTAAAGAGCCGGGAACCATGCACACCATTCACGGGCTGTGCAGGGTGTGCATCCAACGCAAACTGCCTCAGGTGTGTCCCACAAACCCCTGCAGGATGACGGAGCTCGACTGGGATGGGGAGCTCGGGTCAGGGGACCGTTGGTTTGGCCGATTAAGTCTCACGGGGTTGTCATCTTTGGCGTGCTCAGATTTTGTGTTTGTTGCTGCGTCATTCTACTGTAGATTGTAAACAGTGGAGTAGTGAAGTCGAGCGATGAGAATACATACAGTGTATTCTGGTGTGTGTGTGTCTGTGTGTGTATGCCTTTACCTGCATGTGTTTGTGTGTGTGTGTTGGTGTACCTGGGTGTGTGAATGGGAGGATTCATGTACGTACGTGTGTGTGTTGGTTGGGTGGTTGGTTCGTGTACCTGTGTATGTGTGTGTGTGTGTGTGTCTGAGGTTTCATGTACGTGTGTGTGTTGGTTTGTGTAAAGCAGACCGTGTCTCTCTCAGGTGTATGTAGTGATAAATTCAATTAAATTCAGTTAAATTAAAAATATTTTATTGGCATGACATTTTTGGGTATATTGCCAAAGCTTTACTCAAACAAACGCATACATTCAACTACAAAGCAGTATTTTAGTAACACAATAGAATTCACAAGTAATAAACTCAGCAGAAATGTTTTTCACAACAAACTATGGGCACAAATAACTTTTTGATTTATTGCCATTCTCCTAGATTCCAGAATGATTTGTCATTTTTTCAAATCATTAAAAGTTGTGAAAACCTATGTAATTAATGGAAGGAAGATTTCCTTTTCTTTTTCATATATTTTTTTACAAGTTATAAGGAAGTAGAGCTCTGTCTCAACTCCTGAAGTTGACAGTGTGAGCACAGCCTGTCTCTATGGCCAGGCTGTGCTAACTGAGTCTGTACTTTGTCAGAATCTGTTTTTGTTTTGCATATTCTCTTCTTGGGGCCCGATAGCAATTTTCTTTATGCTTTTGTGTGTGTTTTCCTATATGTGATGTACTTTTCTTTGTGCTTTGTGTTCCTTTTATGCTGTCCTGAGGCTGCTTGGTGCTAGTAGGTGTTGGTGCAGTCGGTCAGTTTTAGGATCAAATGGTTGAAGGGATCTTTCTCTGGGCTTAGCTCTTGGCACTGTAGGGCTTTCTGATGTTAGGAGTGGGGGGGTAGTTTTTTAAGTTTTTTTATGAATCCAGAATTTTGCTGCCCTTTTTTGTATATCAATTAATAGTGAGTACTGGCCTAATTCTGCCCTGTGTGCATTGTTTGCTGTTTGCTGCATGCAATGTGTTTTTAATGGCATAAAATGCCCTGCATGCTTTTTGTTTCAGTTCCTTCACTGCCAAGTTGAAGCTTCCTGTTGAGCTCTCTTGCTCTCAGGTGTGTGGGGAGATTGGAGCTCTCTCTCTCTCTCTCCCTCCTCCACACACTGCACACCCTGTGGACTGTGCATCATTACAACTTTAATTGCCTTTTGCAGCTCTGGGATTACAGTGTATGCTGACCCCAAAAAACAACAGCAAAGCAAAGAAACTGCTGACAAATATTTCCTCCAGTACCTAATTTTAGCTTGAATTCACCAGAAGTTCCTGGAGGAACCTGTCATAGCTGAAATTCAGTTGTACTTGATATATATATATTATTTTTTTTTTCATTTTTTCATTTTAGATATGTATATTACTAGCTCTGGAGGTAGTGGGTAGGGAACTGAGCTCATAATCAGAAGATTGCAAGTTCTAATCCCAGCCATAGTCTGAATTACTTCAGTAAAATATTGCATTCTGCTCTCTAAATTCATAGAAATGTGAAAGTACAGGATCTGGCCCTGGATGAGAGTTTCTACTAAGCGTATCAACAATGATAAACAGTGATGGGAAATGTTCTTGTGATTCTACTGGATATGGCCGGAGTGGTGCGTCCGTTCTGCTGTGAGGTAGAAGCTCTCAAGATTGAATTGTCGGGAAAGTTGGGATAAACACAGAGGCAGAATAACTTTCGCTGAGAACAGTAGTAGCTCAATGACACACACGCATTAACACATGTGGACACATACACACAGTCAGGGAAACACAGACCACAAACACACACACACACACACACACACACAAAAGACATAGAGATAGGACAAACATACTCTGCTGATTGAATAGATCCAGATTCAGCTTCCTGTACTGCAGAGGGGGAAGAGATCCTAGTGGAGAGACACAACAGACACAATGAGCTGGTCACAAAGACTGCTTTTTTACAGATAATTGTTTTGGAATCAAGTAATATTGCATTAAAACGTTCACTGTCAGGTTGGATCTGGTTGGGTTTTAATTTACTGATTTTTGGCAGTTGCTCAAGTTTTTAGTCAATTTTGAAAGATTGCAATCCTACATCACATAAAATGTGATGGTTATTTGGTGGATGATATTAAAAGGTTATTTGAAACTATCAAAAAGAAAAAAAAAAAGAGAGACACATATAGCAGCAATAACAATTACAACAACAGACATGTAGGCCTACTCTTTGCAATTCGAAAAATGGTCCCATACCTGATAAGATTTCCCTTTGCAGTCATGCAGCTTGGATACCATCAGCTCAAAGGTAGCATTATCAGTCATAAAATTAATCCACTTCTGCATATTGTGGATTAACTTGGATTTTCCAGTGACAAAAAATGATTCTAGCTGCAGTGATAAAACCTGACAATGCTAGACTAAACTCAGCTTTGGATGCCTCTTGTGGCAGAATAGACCTATATGTATGGATAATCTTTCAATGTGTAAATTGACCTTGTGGATCCAGGAAAAGCGTAGCATCGCTGGGTAGGCCAGAGTAAAATGCACAGCCAATTCCTGCAACCTCTTTCTGACCTCTCCTCTTATCCGCCACATCTTTGATCATGTCAGGAAAAAGGGACATTTTGCAGCCGTACCACTTTCTCTCTCTTCTCCCTGTACCTCTCCCTCACAACAGTGAGCACTCTCACCGGCTCCAGGTGCCTGTGGAAACGCGTGATGATCGGCCTTGGTGGCTGGCTCTCGTCGGGCATCAGTGCTAGGGAGTGGTGCACTAAGTGGAGTTCATTTCAGTGGTTCTCTGTGGCTCAGTTGGTAGAGCACAGCATTGGCAACGCTTAGGTTGTGGGTTCAATCCCCACTGGGGCCACATATACTGAAAATGTATCCATTCACTACTGTAAGTCGCTTTCAATAAAAGCGTCTGCTAAATTCCATATATTATATTTCTGGCCAAGTCTACACCTAGCGCCTCTGAGTTGATCCGTCTCACATACTCCCGTGGCCTGCTGTTCTCCAGACGTTCTTTGAGGCCAACGAGGCGAAGGTTGTGACATCCGTCCCTGTTTGCCACATCTTGCACCGTTCTTTGCAGGTCTTTGCACTGCCTACCTCTCTTTTTGACTTCCTTAGTTAGCCGCACATTCTCCGTTTCGAGATCCGTGATCCACGAGTCAGCCTGATCTAACCTATGATAAATAGCTATGATGTTCGTTTTCATTTTAGTCTGACTGCAAACCTTGTAGAACGGTGCTAACTTGAGACATTTCCTCCATAGCCTTCTGGAGAGTTGCTTGCAGCTCTGTCAACATGTTTATTGCGATGGTTGGCATGCTGGTTACCATTGTTGGGGGTGCTGTCTTACTAACAGGTGTGCTGTTAGCAATGTTAACGTAGCTGATGCCTTGCTTCGCCAACCTTGATTTGGAATTTGATGATGCCATGGTCCAGTCTTCACTTCAACACAGAATGTTCCTAAATATTCACTCAACTTTGTAGTTCAAAAAATAAAAACAATCAATTGAACAGGAGGAAATTGGGTGATTTTTCCTTTGAGGCTATTTTCAGGTAACCGCCTTGGTCGGCAGTCCCACGGGACTCAATTTGTTCATTTTTAGTTGAGTAATGTGCTGGATGCCTGACATAGCTGGCTGAGGTCAAAGGTCATTTTAGCACAGCAGTATGAAATGCACAGCGGCATGTGCATTATAGCATCCATTATAAGTAATTTACCTTAAAATAGTAAAGGGTCTCAAAAGACACAATATTAATGTCACGGAAAAGATGATGCGTGTTTTTAACCTTTAGATTGAGTGGTAATGTTGTGGAAGTGCTGTGGTGTTGGTTTACCAGGCTACTGTGCTCCAGCAGCTGAGGTCTTGATGGGAGGCTGTGGAGAGTCTCATATTCTGTGGTGGAGACCACATGTTTCGCAGTACTGTGTGGAGCCCAGCAGATGGCAGTACTGTGGCATAACGTCTGCCGTTCATCTTTCAGGTAACCATCCTCAGAGGAAAGGATGGCTATGGCTTCACCATCTGCTCAGACTCCCCTGTGAGGGTCCAGGCTGTCGACCCCGGTAAGAACCCTGCTCTGTGTGTTTGTGTGTATCTGTCTGTCTGAGTGCCTCTGTGCGTGTGTCTGTCTGTCTTTCTCTCTCTCTGTCTATTTATAGGGAATCCACAGTTTCCAACATTGCAATAATGGTGCTTTCAGTAAAATAATGTAACTTTAAAAAATGGAAATTGAATCTCAGTCAGTTGGCCAGGTCTCTCTCTCTCTTTATGTCTTTGTGTGCCACGTGAATATCAGGTGGGTTGATGAACTCCCCTCTGTCTTTCCCAGGTGGTCCGGCAGATCGCGCAGGGCTGCAGCAGCTGGACACAGTCCTGCAGCTGAACGGTCAGCCTGTTGAGCAGTGGAAATGTGTAGACCTCGCCCACACCATCAGGTACCATCGTCCTCACCTGTGTCTAAACCCACAACTTTTTGATTTAGTCATAGTCATGTTTTAGCCATGCTACCTTTATTCATTTTAGTCAAATGGGCAGTCGGACATTTCCGTCAACTAAACCAAATTACATTTTAGTCATTCATTGATACCTACCATAGCTACCATTTCGGTTAACAGTGATTGCTAAACTTATGATTGCTAAACAAGCAAGGTGAGCAGTCAAACGATTTTAGCTATGGACAATTGAGTTCACAAACTTTGCGAAGGGTATTCAGCCAATTGGAGGCAGGCTTTGAGCCTTTTATGCATCTTCATGCATGCTTACTATCCACAGATTCTGGTATACGACTGCCGAAAGCAGCAAACGTTTTTCAACATTGCGACCACACGTTTTTTACCCTAATGGTAAAGGTTGTGAACTGACCCTAATGGTAAAGCCTCTTGAACTGAACTTCACCCCTCTTTAGCTTAACCCACATGTATCCCTGTGTTCTGCCCCCCCCTGCAGAAACTGCCACAGCGAGATTACGGTTGTGGTATGGCGCACGGTGCCGGTGGTGAAGCCTGGTTTTGAAGGCCTTATTCACAGGCCGACGTACAAGCCTGCCGGTCATACCCTGCCCTCGCCCCCCTGCAAGAAAAGAGAGAAGGCCCCCCTGGTGCCCCCTCTTGTCCCCACACAGCACAGACAGAGCCGCCGCACGGGTGGGGGCAGCGCCGCGGGTGGGGGCGGAGACGGGGTGGGGGGAACGCTTCGGGGAGAGCAGAGGGACGAGAGTGGCGTCAAAGCCAGGACACACACGCTCCGAGGCACACGTGTGACATCATCATGCGGGGACAACTACATAATCCTCGCCCCTATCAACCCTGGCAGCCAGGTACTGAAGATGACTATTATTATTATTATTATTATTATTATTATTATTATTATTATTATTATTATTAATAAGAATATAATTATTGTTATATTGTTTTTAATTAGTCTCGTCACTTCTGATATGTGACTTGAGTTGATTCTACTCATTTGACACCCCCCTAGTTTATTGCTAATGTATAGCATGGTTACAGGTAGAAAAAGCCATTATCAGTATATTATTAGCAGCAGTGGTTGTGGTGTTCAGTTACACTCAGTTCATGGTTAGGGGCTGTTAAAATGTGGGTCGTGACAGCTTCCTCTTTTTCAGATACTGCGGCCTGTCTATCAGGACAACCATGGAACTCTAGGTAAGCCCCCATCGCCCCCCCACCCCCTCTGGAGTTGGTCAGTTGAGCAAGACCCTGGTTCTGGGTTGTGATTAGTCTCGGCACTGCAGGCTCTCCTGTGATTGGACAGCTTGTATTTCGCCAACAGGGAGGCTGTACCACCCTGGTCTGGCAAGCGGCACCCTGGTCCACCAGGCCAGCACTCCCGAGCAAGGATCCGGTGTCCAAGGCAGAACCACCTTCCTACGGCGATCAACCAGCACAAAGACCTCCAAAGTGCCGGCCCCTGCTGGCTACCAGCAAAACTTTGCCAACTACCAGAACTGCACTGTGGTCCGATCCCATCTCCCCCACTCCAACTATGGCACCTATGTGAAGCTGGCCCCAAAAATACTCATCTTCCCTATTTTTGTACAGGTAGAGTATGCCTCTCCCGATAACGCAAACCTGCCTCTCCCCTTTACAATAATGTCTCTCTGTTTACGTGTGCGGGTCTGATGCTTAACATGCAGTTTTATTTATAACACTAATCTGTCTCTCTAATAATGTGTTGGCTCTTAGGCTTCATTGTCTTCTGAAACAATTAAGCCTAAACTTGGTTCTCTGTGGCTCAGTTGGTAGAGCACGGCGTTGGCAACGCTTAGGTTGTGGGTTCATTCCCCACTGGGGCCACATATACTGAAAATGTATGCATTCACAACTGTAAGTCGCTTTGGATAAAAGCGTCTGCTAAATGGCATATATTAAACTTTGAGAGTTCTAAGTGATTTAAATGCATACAGAGTCCTAGGATGTGCAGCTATGCTCCAGAGGTGAACAGAGTTTGGTTTGCAGGATAGTGCACAGGGAACCCCACCTGACTTCACAGGTCAAGGCATGATAAGTGAGTGCGTTACTCCTGTGCTGTCGCAGTCTGCAGCATCTGTTAGCTGCAAGACCACAGACAGCCTTTTTGCACAGGAAGTGGCAAAGTGGCTGAAGGCTGCAGGTTACAGTCCTGCTGCACTTTTCCCTCAGTTTCCCCAATTTGTATTTGAATAAACTATGTATACTATAATATTAACTTTTATCTGACAAATGCAATTGATGCATTTAAAATGGGGGATGGTTGTGCACACATGCATGCGTGTGTGAGTGCATTTGTGTGTGTGTGTGTGCGCGCGCATGCGGATGTGCGTGGGGAAGGTTGATCATGCTGACGAGTGGTCTCACTTCCTGTTGACTTGCTTACCAAATCCCCCCCAAAAAAGACAATTAATAAGCACTGCCATTGGCTGAGGGTCCAGCAGAGCTGTTCTGTGTTCCTATTGGCTGGGGCTCCAGAAGAGGATGGGTTGTGTCTAGTGACTGTCCTCGTCTCTCTCTAAAAGCGCGCCCTTACAGTGAGGCTCACTCCACTCGCCTGTTTCAGCCATGGATCTGCAGTCACACGTGCTATTGGTACTGCATGCTCCCTCTGCCTTCATTCAGGCCACGAGAGACCCCATAGAGCTGCTTCTATGTGGACTGTAGAGTAGGCAGTGTTTTGACATTGACTGGAATGACAGCGCTTTGCTGTGGACCATAGTGTATTGTTTTGGACTTTAGTGTGTTGATGAGGATTGCAGTGCATTGATATGCACTGTATTGAGTTGGTGTGGACTTTAGTGTATTGATGAGGATTGGAGCGTTTCGATGAGTATTATATTGTATTGATGAGAGCTGGTGTATTGATGAGGACTGTATTGATGTGTATTGCCTCTCCTGCAGCCATTGGACCTGTGTAGCCCATCACGGACACTGGTGCTGTCGGAGGAGATGATCCTACATGAGAGCAAACACCTGTCCATCAAGGTAAAGGCCCTGTCATGGCCACCTCCTTCACAGCTCTGCTTGTGCGTGTACAAGTGTGAATGTTACAGGGTAAATGTCATTCATCTGGACACTGTTTCACATTGCACATTGAGTGTACAGAGTCAAAAGGGCCAGCCTTTACTAAAAAATCCTCTATTTTGCTGCTTATAAGAAAATGCTGTCAAAGGGAGGAAGTGTTTTTGTTTTGTTGTTTTTTTCCCCACCATTTTCGCTCTGAAGGAATAATCACCACTGGGATTTATTCTGGGTTTTTCCTCTGACTGAAATGGAAGCGAAAAAATGGAGACAGTGTTGAGAGTCTAGTAGTGTGCAGTCTCAGGCGGAACGCCATTACGATGCTCCTTAACAACCCACGAGACCGACATGCCTTTCAGCGCACAGCATAACACTGTGGGGGTTGTGTGTTTTGAGTTCTGAATATTGAAGCGACAAACCTTGGCGGTGTTCTTTCTCTGTGTATTTCTGTTCTGGGTTTTTCCCTGGCGTACCTCATTGTCTTTTGTTTAATTTTTACAGGCGTTTGAAAGTTGTAAACAAGATTAATTCTGGTGTGACCTGTGCGTGGTGTTTGTCTTTGCTCTTATTTGTCTGTAGAGTGCATTCATGTTGCTATAATTACATTCCTGACAAGGCCGGTGACCATTGATCTGATGTTATTAGCAAAAATGTTTCGTGAATTTACACTTGTGGGATTCCCTTAGTGGTGGTGGTCCATCTGGCTGGAACGTCTTACTGCTGCCCCCTCACAGCCGTCGAGGTCATAATACATTTCCACACAGCACAGGGAGATTAAAACTGTCCTGTGATAAATTAACATTCACGTGTAGAGAGTTAACTGACGTTCGCCTGGGGTTTTAACAGTGTGTTAACTGACACTCACCTGGCACTTTAAGAAAGTGTTAACCGGCAAACAAAGGCTTTTCATCAAACAGCTCAGTGCAAAAATTGGGTCAGTTAAGACCACACATGGTGCTGTCGTCGGCTGTAATGAGCTTCCTGATTGCTAGGGCAGATGCAATCATGGCAGGAATTCTGTGTGATCCTCCTCCTTTCTCTTTAGCCCTCCTCACCTTCCTTTTTCTTTTTCCCCCTTCTCCACCTCCTCTTTCTCCCTCGTTCCTTTTGAAGTGCCCAGAATTTTGTCAAAAACTGCAAACCGTGGTCCTGGGGCGAGCGAGTGGGGGTGGGGGGTGGGGAAAGACAGGCCCGGGACACTCCAGTCAGGGGGGTACTGTTTTCTCAGCATGTTTTCGGGCACAGGCGCAGCGGTGCCATTGTGATAATATTGTGTGAAGGAAGTGCGTTCCTGCAGAGAGGAAGGTGAGGCGGTTTGTTTGCGGTCCCCAGGCCAGGGCCAAGCCGGGCCAAGGGGGTGGGGCGTGGGCGTGGGGCGGGTTGTTTGTGGTTCTGAGGCCAGGGCTGAGCTGGGGGGGTGGAGCGTGGGTGGGGTCAGTTTGTTTGCGGGGGAGTGGTCTTTGTCTTTCTCACTTGACTGGCTCCAACGCCGAGTAGGGATTGGGGAGCGGGCGTCTTCCTCATTCCGCATTGTTTTCATCAGCCAACCCAATGCCCAGTCATAATAAGCGTTAAGAATTTGGGGTTTTTGGAGGCCAAAACTGGAAGGGCACTGATGACGGTGGCCGTCGATGCGACCTTGAAATTCCTGTCTTACCGAGTGCACCTCAGCAGTCCAGCGGTATGTGGCCTCATTAGAGCAGACAGTCCAGCATCTACTACACTGGTTTCTTTTTTGTTATTTGTAAAATGCATTATTTTTATGATTCTGTACTACCTTGGTGCTCTAACATATATTGCCATTCACCAAATGCCAAAGAACGAAATTCCAGACCTGCTGCTCGGCCCTGTCGCAGCCCCCTCTTTTCCCAGGCCCGTCGCCACAGGAACAAAAGGATCCTTTTCACTTCCTTTTCCTCCTCTGAGCATGGATAGTTCTGAGTCATCACTGTGATCACACCAGCAGGTGAAACTTGGACTCATCAGCTCATTTTCCCCCCTGCTGTTAGTGAGAAGGGGCGTATACATTTGTGGTAGCCACTGTCAATATATGGCCTAGCGTGCCTAAAACTATGAACTTGTTTTTGAACGATCATGTGTCGTGTATGCAGTGTTTGGGGAAGCTACTCTGTGGCAGCAAAGCTGTTCATACAGAAGATGTAACCTTTTATAGTTTATGCAACCCTTTTGTACAGTAGCTATGACCAGTCCTATTGTTTAGATATTTGAAAAGTGAACGCACCCATTTACAAAAGGGCCAGAACCACAAACCATCCAAATGGAAAGGAAGACCTTTGTCTCTCAGACAGCAGTATTGTGGCAGCATGGCCTGTGTGTGTGTGTGTGTGTGTGTGTGTGTGTGTGTGTGTGTGTGAGACTTCCTTTAATGCAGTCCTGAGGGTGTTTTCTTTGCTGCTAGTTTAATACCACGGTGTGGTTTGACCTGTATAGTGTGGCTTTCCCTGCTTTTAGCGGAATCTGGGGGGGACACATTCACGGTCTGTGTGGAGGAAGGCAGCGCAGGGGCCTTTTAATAATATTAATACAATTCAAGGATTGCCTTTATTGTGCCTTTCAACAAGCTCTTTACGGTGAAGGGGGGAAACTCAACCGCCACCAACACCCACCTGGGTGATACACGGCAGCCATTTTGCACCAGAACTCTCACCACTGAGAAGGGAGGTCAGCTGAGGTGGAGAATGGAATTATTGAGCCTGTTAAGCTATGGTCAATTCAAGTGCGGCTTGTGTTCCCATCATCTGGCCATCACACGCCCACGGTGTCTGTGATGACAGCAGATGGTCATTCAGTTTATTACTATGGTTATTGGTGAAGACTGAGTACCCAGCGACCATGCTGAAGCTCCATTCATTCTGCTTTTTATGTTGGGCTGTGATACGACGTATTAACATGGCTTAGTAGCCACTTTTCCTGCTGCAGTTAACTACACGCATCACTGATTAGAACAGGTCTGTCATAGTTGTGGAAGTACGGATGTCCTACAGTAAAACATTTAGGGGGGAATATATACTTTAAAATACATCTTTGCAGAATTAAACAGAATTTACTATTCGGGCGGACAGTTTTCTGTTAGCCAAGGTTCCGCTTGGGCGTGGGTTCCGTTTGCACGCAGGTTTGGTTTGAGGCAGGGCTCTGAGTGAGGACTCTGGGCGGGGTGGGGCGGAGAGGAGAGAAACTCAAGTGGAACAATGGCCTTTTGCTTGTCCCTTTGTTGGATCCTCCAATGACAGGGAGACACCAGCAGCTCTGCCAAGACGCTCCAGAAAAAGGCAGGAAGGAAAGGGGTTTGGGGCTTGGAGTGTGTGCCCTGCCCAGTCTCCTCCAAACTCACACGCTACTGTGGCTTTCCTCTGGCACTCTACTGCGTTTCATTTAAACTCACGCTCGCTGCTGTGGACGTCCAGTGTTAAGGCTAACTGCTAAGGCTAAATGAACACTTGCTGATGTCGTCAAGTAATGCAGGGAGCTTGTTCGGGCTCAACTTTACATGAACACGAGACGCAGTACTATGCGCTGCAGTAGGTGGCAGTAGGTAAGCTCTTTGACATGATTTGTCCTGAAGGAAACCTCTTGTTAAAAGAAACAACAATACATTTCTTCAGGCAGAAGTTAATAATATAATATATATAATATATATGCCATTTAGCAGACGCTTTTATCCAAAGCGATTTACAGTAGTGAATGCATATATTTTCAGTATATGTGGCCCCAGTTACTTGTGGCTGTAGCTAGCTAGAGATTTGGGTTTGGGAAAATTGGGTTTATTTAAATCTAGCAAGCAACCAAATCGGTAAATAACACAAGTAGCAAAACTGTAGCTTTCTAACCTCAGCTGTTTCTTTTTATTTAGGATGGCCCCCCATTTTCTTTTATAATGGTGTTAAAAATATAAATCTACAGCATTTACTGAGTGCTTAAAGTGCTGTAAAGCATTCAAGTGCTAAATGGAGTAGTTGAAATAAACATGAAAAAAATAATATTGTTAAGGTTTGTTTTTATACAGGATTGATTGAAGTAATGAATATGTATTGAGGCCACCCATTTCTTGTGGTGGATGCCTTTAAAAGCTCAGCTAGCCCCCAGCTAACCTGCTGGGGCTGCATTACCCTATTCTCACTTTGTGTGTGTGTTTGTGTGTGTGTGTGGGCGTGTGTGCGTTTGTGCGTGTGTGCGTGCGTGTGTGAGTGTGTAATTGTGACTATCCATCTTGTAATGTTGTGTCAGAGATGCAGCAGACAGAAGCAAATGACATGCAAAAGTTTTGAAGCTGACCCGCGCTTGGTAGCGCCCCCCTCACGGCCTTGGCCCCGCCCTGTCTCCCCCTACAGGTGACGGTTTTCATCTACAGCGACCTGATGCTGCTGACCCGGGAGGACGAGCCCGGCCGCTGCAACG
Source organism: Aldrovandia affinis (assembly GCA_029706075.1). Lineage (NCBI taxonomy): Eukaryota > Metazoa > Chordata > Actinopteri > Notacanthiformes > Halosauridae > Aldrovandia > Aldrovandia affinis. The sequence goes on from JAINUG010000100.1 coordinate 996,754, forward strand.
TGCTGCAGGACCCGCTGTACCTGCACCAGCTCTCCCTACAGGACGGTGAGGCCCCACCCCCTGTGCTGTCTATCAGCGAGGCCCGCCCCGTGCTGTCTCTCAGCGAGGCTCCGCCCCCCTCCGTGCTGTCTCTCAGCGATAAGACAGAACATACTGACTGCTCTTCTCACGCGCATCCACAGTCCACTCACATATCCAGGGGCCCAGATTAGGGTCAAAGTCATACTTGTCAAAGGGCAAGTATCTTAGAAAAGATACTTGTCCTTCCTAAAAGTTACTTGTCCTTGGTCTATTCACCTTCCAAGTGCGATATCTGCTTTCTGAATCATATTTTCGCTTAGTTTTTAGCTGATCTTCTTTGGTTTTAGCCTTTTTAGTGGGGACAGCGTTTATGTTTGACAGCATGTGCTCATGGGACTGTGTAGCAGTGAAGCTCTGACGGGTGCCCGCAGGTGGCATTAGCGACTAGTGCTCTAACTGTACAGTATATCATAACGTACACTCCAGTCGGGACTCGAACGAGAGAGATTTTTCCATTCCCAACTAGAGTGTGGTATGGCAGCTAATGTAATAGGTAGTTAATAATTCCTAGATTTAAGCGAGCAGGGATGTGGGAATGATTTGTGCTTGGACTGTAGGACGGAGATGAGAAATCACTGCAGGAAAATCACAGCGATTCTTCAGAACTCATTTAGAATATTTTTGAATATCCGTGCATGACGTGTAAAACAGAAATAGTTCCAGTTAGCTAATTAAAAAAATTATAAAATCCTAAATTCACAGTCATCAGCAGGACGACCACTTGGAAATCGAAGGTCGTCCTTCTTCATTTTTAGTCGTCTGACACGATAGGACGACTGCTAATCTGGGCCCCCTGTGTGTGTGTGTGTATGTGTGTGTGTGTGTGTGTGTGTGTGTGTGTGTGTGTGTGGTGTGTGTGTGGTGTGTGTGTGTGTGTGTACATACATGTGTCCTTGCGTGGGTGTATGTGTGTTTGTCTGTTGTAATGGGCGCGTTTGGAGGTGACCCCACCCTCAGGAAAGAGGCGCCAGGGTGGTTGTTGGATGCGGAGCCTCCGTTCGTGTTGGGGATGTGGGGCGGGGCCCGGGGCGGCTGCAGGCCCATTGTTCCCTGCAGACACAGCAGCGGCAGACAGTGGGACGGGGGGATTCCAGTCACCTTCCTGACCCCCCACAGGGCCAGCGTGGGAAAGCCAGGCAGGAAGGCCCGGGTCACGCTGGCGGCCGACCGAAAGGGCCAATCACGCCGCAGCGGTCAAAAAGTTCACGACAAAACACCGCTCAGTTACAGCGAAGGTGACTTGAGGGGGTCGCTCAGTTCAGGGGCTGTCATGTTATATCCCTCTCGATCTTATTTCCCCTCCTGTCTCATCCTTTGTGAAGGCTGAGTGTTTTGTCAGTTTCTCACACACCTCATTAATAAATCTCCTGTTCCGCTCCAACCTGAGCTGGAGATCGGGCCTTTACACGAGAGACGGTCACCGCAGTCATTGCGGCCAGGGAGCACAGCAGGAGCCTCTGTGGACCTTCCAGTGCTCTGGCTCACCGAGTTCTCCAGACAAACTAGACCGCCCTCTCCTGGCACCGCAAGGCAAGTGCAAGCTGTGAGAATTTATCAAGGAACGTTTGGTGAGACTCCCAGAAAGCGCAGGCCGTCTGTGAATGTGACCCATCATTCAGCGAGTGAAAATGATTACATTCCTGTCAGCTGCAAATCCTTCAAGCTGCGTTGAACAGATGCTTCAGTCAGAGTTTGCAAATCAGAGTGCGAATATTGTCAGATGAGGCTCCACTTTGTCGTGGCCTTGCCGGTATTCATGATATAACACGGGTTCTCATTCCATATCACTTTTATGTTTTGTGATGACAGTTAAACTGCAATACTCATTTGTGTAACTAGCAGATGCCCTTTAACAATGCAACTTCCTTTTTTTTTTTTTACATATCCATTTATACAGCTGGATATTTTAAGGAAGTGGTTGATTTTAAATTGCACATGCAAACACACACTCACATGCCCGCACACACTAACTCACATGTGTGCACACATACACACAAACCAACTCGCATGCACAAGCATATACAGACTCATATGCACACACGTGTGTACACATGCACACACACTCACATGCACACACAAACACGCATGCATACAGGTAGACATTCACAAAGACAGACACACACACATGCACATTCACAAAAATGCACACAAAAACATTTACACACACACATAAACACACAGACTTAGCGCACATATCACAAGCAGTCACAGACACACACATCTGCACATGTAGAACGTGAGTACTGACTCCTCTTTATGCCCTGTGTTTCTCTCTCCCTGTGTAGACCCCACAGATGAGGGCCTGAGGTTCTACATCATCCACATGACTGAGGTAAGATATGAGAGTGGTGGCTGGTGCTGGGGATTCTGGGATACTGGAGGTGTGTGTGAAGGTCCTTACTCTTCTTTTATTATGGTAGCTGTTTTAATCTTATTATGTGAAAGTGAAAAGGGTGGACTACTCCCTCCACAACGTCCTGTGAGAATGTCTTTCCTTTCAGATAGAAACCCTTCGAGGCCTCCCTACCCCTCTCTCCCTCTCTCCTACTTGTTCTGGCAGTGGAGGGAGATGGCCTAATTTTACAGTAGTTCTGTATTCTCACCTCAGATTATGTGAGTCCTGATGACATTACATTTACATTTTAGGCATTTAGCAGATGCTCTTATCCAGAGCGACTTACACAGTTTACATTTCTTTACATACAATCCTTTTATACAGCTGGATGTTTTTACTGAAGCAATTCAGGTTAAGTACCTTGCTCAAGGATCCAACGGCAATGCTCCACCTGGGAATTGAACCAGCAACCTCTCAGTTACAAGTCCACTTCCCTAACCATTATACTACACTGTCGCCATCATACCATATGTCCATGCGCACACACACACACACACACACACACACACAGACACACACACATGCTTTATGTGCACAGCGCAAAATGGAGCTTGGTCTTAAGACAGCGTAAACAAGAGAGAATTGACAGCCTCTTTCGGGATATTTACAAGATTCATACCTGTCTGTCGTTTGGAAATATCGGCCTGGCTCTCAGCAGGCACTTTGAGAGATGGGGGAGGAAGAAAGAATGCCCTGGCAAGAGGCATGATGTCATTAATTATGTCCATCAGTGTGTCCTCCCTCCGTCCTCCAGCATGGATCTCTATAATACAGGACTTCCGGGCCTCCCGAACTGGACAAAGAGCATTTTTCACAAATGAGATATTTCAGGTTAAATAAACCTTGTATGGTGTACATATGTTTGCTAGTAATGTGATCATTGCTATTGTTAACTGTTTATACATTGTAGTGCGTAGCTATACTTCTTGTGCAGATCCATGATATAAAAACACATAGACATGTATTGGCGTGTTAAGTAGCCACTGCATTGCAGCCTGTAGCGGTTGTTGGATAAAGGTGTCAAAATGTGACAATTGTGGTGGGGTTATTCTATGGGGGTGCTGAGGGCAAAGGTGTGAGGACCCCTGCAGTGAATGACAGCTGTGCTGAAATGGGGGGGTAAAGCACAGCAGCGATGTGTGGCACGGTGACTGGAGGAGTGGGTGGGGGCGGATGTGAGGTGAGGGCATGTCACTGTGTAGGGTTCAGGGGGCCACAGTTTAAACCAAAGGGGCTCTCTTCCAGCGCAGTTTGTTTCCCTCCAATGCAGAATTAGATAAATTTAGCACCCGAGAGAGTTCCAATGCTTTGAGCGACATCTGTAAAAGAAAGGACTGATGTAAATGAACTGAAGAATAAATAAAGTATTAAATACAATTCCAGTACCACCCTCCCCCCCAGAGAGATCCCAAGCTGCTCTGGGGGGTAAGAGCACCCCAGTTTTGTAAATGAGGCTGCACCGCGGTTGGCTCATCTGTAATTGGATGGCTCATGGGTAATCGTATTGCAGTGCACCCCAGGCCACAGAGGTCCTTTTGGGGCACCCCCAGTCTTGACGCACGGGGTAGGAATCCGCTGCGCCTTTGGTCTTTGATCCGGGAGAGCGGTGGCCACGGCTCGCTCTCTCTCTCTCTCCCTCCCGCCCCGCACCGCCATGTCCTTCGGCTCGGCGGCTGGGCGCGGTCCTGACGACGGCCCGACCTGTTCCCGCGGCGCCCCAGCCGGCACCTCTCGGAGGCTGTTCTATTTTTGCCGCAGGTTTAAAAAGAGCCGTCCTAACCCAGATTTGCACGAAACTAGTGGGAGACAGAGCGAGGGAACGGGGCGTACGGGAAAGAGCGACAGCCGAAGTTAACGAGCGCTCCTCACCGCCGGAACCATGGGCAACCTGTCGGACAGGCCTGGCGCACGGAGGACGAAGGGGAGAAGGTTTTCTCACCCCGGCGAATCTCTCCAGCAGCACCTCCTCTCTGACTGTGTCGATGTGAGTGTTCTGGGCTGCGTTTGTGTGCGCGCATGCGTACACCGCGTGAGTGCGGGTGTGAGGATGCGTGCGCGTGTACTGTGAGTGCATTTGTGTGTACATGTCGTTCTTACTAAGCATGGTGATTAAGTTGTTTGATGCCTGTGTGATGCAGGGTGTTTGGGTTGTTAGGAGTTCTCTGAGGCCCAGGAGTAGACGGGGGTCCCTGGTGTGTTACAGGACAGAGCGGTGCCCCCTGCTCCTGTGCCGTACCCCACCATTGTCATGGATTACCGGTTGTAAGGTTTTCCTACTCCTGAGGTGCTCGGTGATGTGAAGGTAGAGTAGTTGTTGGATAGCTGTTGAATAGCTGTTGGACATTGCTCCGAATCTTTAGAGAGAAACAAATAATGAATAATGCCTTTGACATCTATCAAGCAGCTGTATGCAAGAATGATGTATAATTCCACCTGCCGATCTCAGTCAGTATTGTCACCGGTCATCTGCACTTACGTCCTTGTTAAAACCGGTCAGGCGAAATGCGTCTTAGCTAATGTATATAAGTTGATTTTCTTCAAGGTAGAACAAATACGTGATCAAAAGCAATCTGTTGGGTTAGTGGTCAGTATTTTAAAAGGCTCAGCTGTCATTTTAAAAAAAAAATTCAACGCAAACATCAGGGCTTGGGTTTGTTGATGTTTAAATTAACTCCACTCATTGTTAAGAGGACACACATTGTCTGTGTGTCTGTGTCTGTCTGTGTGTGTGTGTGTGGGTGGCTGGGTTTACAAAGCTTTGAGCTCAGTTATTGATGAATCTAAATGCATTTCCAAACCCAGGGCGGCAAACTGATTTGTAACCATTTATCGCAATTACTTAACAAATGATCACAATTCGTAGCTCTCAAAGCAATTTGGATTAGAGAGCAGAACATTTCAGGGTGTCATGAAGGAGCTCTCATTAAAGCTCTCCTGCTTCACGCACATTCACAATCCAGATAGGGCGTTGTGCTGGCTCACCATCGGCGTGAGCATTAGAAATGGCACACAGGAGGGCTGTCGGGTAGCTCGCCTTGCTAAATCCCCGGCAGACATGGTTGGAGTAATGGGAAAAGTCATGCAGACGGGTCAGAAATCATATTTATATTGCACCGTTAACATTTGCTATTATTGATTTTTATGAGCTCATTAAACACCCTTCACACAGGGCGATGTGCCCGGGTTGCATTATTATTTCAATACAGCTGAACTGGGTTGGTATTTTACACAATTCCAGAGTCCAGAATCTCTCCACCACCCTTCTAGTTTGGTAGAATCATGTGGTTTCTCTGGCTATTTTTTTCTTTTGTTTGATAGTTTTAGCAAATTGCCTGTGAGATAGTCCCCTCACCACTTCCCAGTTTGATGTCTCTTTGCCTGCAATATCCTCCCGCCCCCACCCTCCCCAACACCCCCTTTACTTTTAATCTCCATGGAAATGGTCATCAAGCTGTCAGTGTCCCTGGCAACCCGGGCGTTAGGTCCATCATTCTCTTATTAAAGCCTTGCTATTTAAACTGGACTTTCCCTCTTTTAGATGTGTGCCGCTTTCTCATGAGAGCTCAGAGCCACATCGACTCGTAGCGCCGCTTCCTTTGTCAGAAGTGAGATTGAAGCTCAGTGGGGGGTATGTTTAAAGAACAAGAAGAGTGGCATGTTGAGAAGGTGAAATTCTTTTAACAAAATGACTGAAGGGAAATCGGGAGATTGAGTGCTATTTTGGCTATTTTGGAGCACCATGTGTGGCCAGTCTGACTGTTCCTAATTGAGCGGCTGCCTCAGGGACTCGCAGACAGGAAGGGACAGGAGAGCAGGAGTGACAAGTGTCACTTATTTTAGCAGTTTTTATGAGGGCCAGCTAATTTAAGCCCTTCTGTCCTATACCAGGCATGTGATTGGCAGAAGGGTGAATCTCGGGGGACACCACGGAGTACCTGCCATCCAGACTATGTACTGTGTGGGGAAAAGAGCTCTGACTGTTGAAGGTGGTGGAGGCAGCAGCAGCAGTGTGCTCTGATTAGTGCTCTTTGTTTCGTTGGTGCGATTCCTCCCTTGAAAGACCTCTGGCCTGGCACTGCTGACTCTCATGTGCCACGCAGTAAAACCTAAACAAGTACAGGAAGCATTTCATCATAAACGTGTCTTTAAAGGGACCTGACCTTGGTCACAGAGGATGTGGAGTCATGGGCTTCCTGGACACTTGTTGACATGATTTACGCGCCCACCTCTGTCTCTCTTGGTCATTCTTCTGCGTTATCTTTCTTATTGTGAAATCACTTGTAGGTTCAGTGATTCTTTAGTTATGGGTGTGGATGTAATAACTGTACAGTGGTTATAGTGAGTACGGTGTGGGTGTGATCACTGTGCAGTGGTTTGCGGTGGTTACAGTGAGTATGGTGTGGATGTAATAACTGTGCAGTGGTTGTGGTGAGTGCGGTGTGGATGTAATCACTGTACAGTGGTTGCGGTGGTATGGTGTGTGGATGTGATTACTCACTGTGGTTACAGTGAGTAGTGATGTGATCACTGTGCAGTGAGTACGGTGGTTACAGTGAGTATGGTGTGGATGTGATCACTGTGCAGTGGTTACAGTGAGTACGGTGTGGATGTGATCACTGTACAGTGAGTACGGTGGTTACAGTAAGTATGGAGTGGATGTAATCACTGCACAGTGGTTACAGTGAGTACGGTGGTTACAGTGAGTACGGTGTGGATGTGATCACTGTACAGTGGTTACAGTGAGTACGGTGGTTACAGTGAGTACGGTGGTTACAGTGAGTACGGTGTGGATGTGATCACGGGTGCCCCAGCTCACTGTGTGATGTGAATGTTATCTGTGGATGTGAGTCCTGCACATAAGGATGAGCGAGAGAGAGAATGCGAGGGAGAAAGAGGGCAAAAGACACAAGTAGAGAGAGAATGAGAGTGAGAGAGACATGCAGGCAGGGTGGGGGGTTGAGTTTAAGAGCACTTGTTTGCATGTATTTATTGTGCACGTTTTTCAGTTTAGCTATTTAGTGTCTAATCAGATGCAGAGACTGATCAGCTAGTCTATGTTTGTAATACGATCTGACAGCAAAGTGCCTCTTAAGAAATTCAGCCACATCATTGTGCTTGAACATCTCTAATCAGTATTAAAGGAAAGGCACACTGGAAATCCATTCCCATAAATCTTTCTGTGGAAGCTTTATAGCAGTGTGCACCAACATCACCATGCTTTACTGCGCCTCTCAGCACACCCATTAGCGATTGGTGTTTGATTTCGTGAGTCTTAATGTTTAAACACACACGCACACACTGCTGTGTTTGTGTGAAGTGGTAAAAGCTGTATGGGGGGGGGGGGGTAGAGCCATCAGTGTTTGCTTTCATTTTGCATGTGACCAATGCTTTTTAGAGAGCGTTTCACTCACATGGCCAACTCTCTCCCTCAGACTCCATCTTTCTCCCTCCCTCTCTCTTTTGGTTTCTTGCTCATACACAAACACTATTATAGTCCTATCCCTCTGTAAATGCATGCACATAAACACACACACACACACACACACACACACACACACACACACACCCAAACATACACCCCGCACACACGGGCAACATAAAACACAAACACAAACAGAACTGATGAATACTGGAGTTTAGTGTTGTCATTACAATGATCCGTTAGGAGAGATGACACATTCGCCCTCTAGTGGAATGACAGTGCAGGTACAAGCCTATCTGGCACTATGTGCTCAGAAAGACCAGCTTATAAGGCAGCGAACTTGGGATGACTGTTCAATATCATTTTTATAATTATTGTAATAATTCTTTGGGTTTTTTTGGCTTTCATTTCCAAGGGGTTAGCATAGTTGATGAAGGTCACTCTCCAAGGCTGTTATCCTGATGAAAGGGGAAGAGGGTGTCGTCCCTGCGGGGTGTGATTTGCTGAGGCCCCCAAAGGTGTCTATCCTATCTCTAAAGCATAGGAAATGAAATGAAATGAAATGATCCCTGTTGAAAGGCTTATTATTTTATTCAATGCAAAAATGTTTCAATCTGGGATAAATATAGAAAGGGTAAGTATTTAATGAATGAAATATGCTATAATATAACCATATTTAGCCAGTCCTTGGGGCTTGTGGTGGCCAGGCGTATTGCTGTTATGCTGCAGGGTCTGTCTGGTCTTGCTTTTATGCAGCGATCTGAAGGCTCGCATGCATCCAAACCTGCATGTGGAAAGAGTGAGTTTCAAAATCCGTAGGTGTTTATAGATTAAACCTTGATGCAGGTTTGTGGTTTGTCATCCATCAAAGGTCAGCTCGGAATTGATTATTGCTTTCGATCATTATGTAGACACCAGTTCCATGTTACTGCATTCTCCTGTTCAAGTTTATGTACTTAAAAAGTTGTCAGCATACTTTGAACAGAACTGTGATTTGCTAACCCAGCACAAGCCTTTGAGGCATAACTTTGCTTTTACAGAGAAAGACAGCATTGGCTGAGATCATACAGGAAATATCATTATCAGAGAGAGTTCCTTATTCTCTCTGTTATGCCATTTAACATACCATTTAATCTCTTTCTTCCTTCTTCCTTTCTGAAATGTGTGTCTTCCTTTAACAAACCGAAAGGTGTCTGACTGGGAGCAGCTGGTAATGGGAAGGCCTTTCTCTCAGAAGCTGTACGTTGTTCACAGACAGGACTGTTCCCCCAACCAGAAATGGACGTGCCATGGAGTAGAGTTTCTCAAAACAGGACAAAGGTCAGACAAAATGAATTTGATGTGAACAGTAAGTAACAGCCTCTTTATTTTCTCTCCCTCTTTCCCTTATTCTGCCCTCTGTTTTTCTCTTTCAAATCTCCCCCTCTCTCGTTCTGTTGCTTTCTCCCCCCTTCCTCTTTCTCTCTCTGTGAAGGCCAATGAGTGTATTCTCAGTTTGGAGACATACTCTGTGGATCAGAGGAGGAGAGTGTGCCAGTGTTTAAGAGATAACATTGAGAAGAGGCTACAGGAGCAAGAATCACCGGCCACCACCGAAGAGGTAGGGTCAGAGCCGCCCCAAACACGCACATTCACCCGCCTGCCTCCACACACACTGTACCCCCAAACACCCACATTCAACAACCTTCACACACACATACACACACTGTACACCCAAATATCCACATTTACCCTCTGCCACACACAAACCTGGGTCTCTTTACTCCAGCAAGGCCCTGAACGTGAGAATAATGTGCGCGTGTGTGATAGAGCTGCTGTTGAACAGCCTCATTACGAGCCTGAAGCAGAAGAGGGTGTTACACACGCAGCAGAATTTATTAGCATTTAGCTTCAAACGAGCGCCGCCATCATCAGCGCTAATTTATTTATTATTGATTTAGCCAACCAGAGGAGCACACACTGTTGTTTCCGCACGCTGTGGGCCTGCCCTGTGAGCGGCTAACTCCATTTACAACCGTAAATCACGCTCAAAACGTGCATGTGCAGAAAGCGGCACTTTGTGAATTCCCACCTGAACACTGCCCTGGCCACTTAGGAGAAAGAGGGAGGTCTTGCTGGGATAGCACTCAAAGGCCATGCTCCGTTTTACCAGTTGGGTTTATAATAATAATACAAATAATATTTTAAGAATTGTGGGGGGAGCTCACCTCCACCACCACCAAGGTATACCAATGTACCTGCCTGAGAGATGCATGACAGCCATTTTGCACCATAATGCTCACCACAAACTAGCAGAGCTGGAGAGGGGAGGGCAATATTTTAATGTAGTTACTGTCCAAATCCTCATGCTTCTGGGATATTTCCTGTTTCTACTGCGGTCTGTCCTGATCCTCTGGTAACTAACCACCAGGCAGCTTCCACTCAGCGCACTAATCTGCTTCTACTGAAACATGGACTGGCTCAAATGGCTCTGCACTTGAGAATACTATTTCTGTCCCTGAGTCCATTTTGCACAAATAATTCAGGACTGGAGGTACTTTCTGTGTGTTTATACATAGACGAGACAAAATGTCTGCCTGTGTGTGTGCGCACCTGTTTGGCAGCTACATTTGATTGTTCTCACCTTGTATTAATGCACATCTTGTAACTCTGGATAAGATTCTAAACTTTGTCTGAATCTAATTTACAGGTTAACTCACTTGATTCCTTCTTCTCCTGTGTGCTCGGACTGTTTGAATCTCATCTGTTCTGTCTTTGTTCCTTTTGAGTTGGTAGGTCTTTCATGAAAGACTAAAAAACACTACTAATGGTTTTATGGGTCATTCAGCTGTCCAATTTAGACGATGTTATCGAAAACAATATATCTGTTGTTTAGTCTGTGTCAGTAGCAGTCATTCCATATGAAATCTATCAAAAACTCACAATTTCTGACCTTACCCTTTTTGATGTCAATAACATTTGTGACAAATGTTAATCCATGGGAGATATACCCAGACAGAAATTTGTGGACTGAAATGACCAACCAGTCAGGAGATAGAGGTCAAAGTTGACCTTTCTCAGACCTTCTACCCAACAATATGGCTTGCACATCTCTGTCACTGAGAAATGTGGAAGGGGAATTAGATCTTGTCTTAAAGCTAATAAATAGGCTTTTCAGATCATTTCAAGAACATAAAGAAAAAAAAGAAAAAAACGTATAATTTAATCATTTTTTGACCTTTGACCTCTGACCTCGATCTCAAAATGCGTAAAATTAGATTTTTTTACAAATATTTTTCGATTCAGACCATTGTTCATAACTCCTGAAGGTTTCTAGTTGTGCAGGCCATTGACTGAGGTTCAGTGTATATTTGAATGTGGGGTGAGTGGACCTTCAGCTCATGTCAGGTGTATCTATATACACTATAGATGAAAGCCATGTCCCTTTGAGTCATATATTTCAAGTGGATCTTTTTCTTTGCAGCCACTGTTCCAAAGCTTATGATGCTTTCTTCATCTCCTTTGGCCTCAGGGTCTATGTTCTTCCTGTTGCTGTGTTGGCTCCACTGATGTCAGAATGCCTCCCAGATCCACAACTATTTGATCAAGACATCATGGAAAAATAAATGATCTTGGGATCCATTTGGGTGCAGGAAGTTCACTTCAACCTCGTGTTGCTGTCATACTGAACTGTGACATAGCCGTTAATTTCATTTACAAGCAAAATATCCACTTCAACTGTAACTGATTCCTCCATTTTGTTGGTTGAGTAGAATGACTGGTTCTTGAGAGGGGATGAAAGTAATGAATGAGTCCATGTCCCAGGTACAGTTCTTGCATTGGCCTAAGAATCTTGTCTTCAGCTTGCCATTGAGCAGTTGTGAAATACCTCAACAGCCATGATGTTTCCTTGGTAAATGGGTACAGTTGATGTGGTGTCTGTACTTGCTCCTGATAAGGACGTTGTAGTCTTTTTTTAAATTTTATTTAATTGTATCCCATTTTTATCCCAATTTGGTAGCCAATTAGACCCACTATTTCTATGTCAATCCCCCCCTAGTAATGTGATTTTGCTGCCATAGTCCTGCGACCGGTAGTGACGAAGGCGACCTGACGGCTCTTCCGAGATGGCACTCGCCAAGTGTCGACCGTAACCCGGTACTACAGGGCCACTCTTATGCGCAGCAAACGTCATGTCAGGGTGGACAGCCAAACGCCAATCGCGGCCCCTGGTGGCGCTCCGGCCAGAGCCGACTCTGGCGAGACGGGGAATTGAACCCCGGTCTCTGTGGCCAGCGTCGAACGGTTGTGGCCTTGTTGCCAGTCTTTTAAAAGTTCCTCCAGTGACGTCACAAGGGCCTTTTCCATGAACAGTCGCAAAGAAGTTCCATTCTGCTTCCACAACACAGTCCTCAAAGTGGTAGCAAAGATTCTGGAGTCTATCTGTTGACTTCCTATATTCGACTATATCCACCAAACTGTCCACATAGAGTTTTTGAAGAAACTGTTTGAAATCTTCAGGTGGTGGGCATGTTGTGGGCCTAAATGACAAGGCACACTTGGAGGGGAGCACACGAGAAGAGTCAAACGGTGGCGGTAGTGACTCAAAGGTCCATCTAAGTGAGAACTGGGGAATATTGGATGATCTAAACAGATGTGTTGCATTCTGGTGAACTGTGCATACACAAACACAATGTTTGCCAGCAGACCTGGATTTCAGGATGTTGCTCCTTGAAAAACCTAGGCCTCTGAAAGTTTGCACAGTACAAGGCGCTTTTGTTGGTGGACCCTCCTTCCCAGTTTGTCATTGTAAATGGAAACAAAATCTTTCTTGCCATTCTCTGATCATATCTTCACAGCGATAAAATGACTATCAGATTGACTGTGTGGGTTTTGGGCAGGATAGTGGCTGCATAGTAGCTAGGTTTTGGGGAGGGTAGTGGCAGGATAGTAGCTGGGTTTTGGGCAGGCAGGATAGTAGCTGGGTTTTGGGAGGGGTAGTGGCAGGATAGTAGCTGGGTTTTGGGATGGATAGTGGCAGGATAGTAGCTGGGGTTTGGACAGCACGGTTGCTGGGTTGTGCTTCACTCTGTCCCATCTGGGCATGAGTGGAGAGCAGAGTGGTAAGTGGTTTCAGCAGGCCTGATTCCTCACAGCCTCAAGGCGTCCTCTCCTGGTTCGGTGTGCATTGCAGCGTGACGTTTAGCTTTTGAGAAGGTGATTTAAATTTGAGCTGCTTACGTTCTCATGAATGGTTCCAGCGAAGGCCTGCGTAAATCCGTCTGCCCCTCGGGACACTGATTCAGAAACGCAGTCGTATTTCAAACACAAGCTCCACTGCAGTGTCTCTGCTAATTACACATTCATTCTGTTGAAATATAGAGCGGAACAGTAGTGTGATTGACTGCGTATTAGACCTTTATATTGATTTATTTTTGCATGGATAAAAGACTCCAGTAGACATGTTTTTTCAGGCTGTTTGAAATGTAACAAATTTCACCTTTCAAGGACAACTGTCTGGTTGAGATTTACTCGCTAAATTTAGTGAGCTGAGATATATTGTAGGAATATAGAGGACACCTCTACCCTGAATAACTGTCCTGCCCAGTGCAGTGGTAAAACCAGATTGACACATCTAAACTGCTTACACCACTGTCCGCTAAACTGCTCATGTCCACAACACTGTCAGCTAAACTCCGCTTCCGAAACACTGTCAGCTAAACTCTGCCTAACATCCACAACACTGTCAACTAAACTCAGCTCACATCCACAACAATATCAGCTAGAATCTGCTCACAACCCCAACATTCAGCTAAACTGCTCACATCCACAACACTCAGCTAAACTGGTAGCCTATCTGTGGGGATGCATTTTGCAAAGGCTGTAGAGCAGTATCGGTTTCTGGATTTCATGCCGACTTCTGCACTTAATAATTTAATTAGCCCAGCCATTTATGTGATCTGACATTTTAGCTAAATGTATTGATAAGCTGAACAACAGCTGAAGGCATTTACTGTGTCCCTATGTGAAACGTTTTACTGTGGTCTGATCTACAAGTGAACCAGTGCTAGTGTATACAGCTAGCTAATTGAGCCAGGATAATTGGTTGCAACGACAACCTGCATAGACACCAGCCCTCCAGGAGTTGGAGTTGGCTACCCCTGCTGTAGATATTTTCCCAGTTGCTCCTAAACAAACGATACTTTTTTTCTTGTATATTTATACAGATCAAGCGTTTGAAAATAGGTTCACAATGGGCTGTGTCACTGTAGGTGCATTCTTAGAGGTGTGAGGTGAGCAGCTCAGCAGCTTCACTGTTCTGGAGTGTTCTCCCCCTGCCCGCATACACTCTTTTGATTTCCTGTGCACACTTTATTTTGTGTCAGATCAGACACAGAGCCATTCCCCCTCTCTGCCGCTGCATGTCCCCAGCCCCCCCCCCCCCCCCTCCCCTGAAACCTTTGCACCCACGCATTGTTATCTCTAGCAGCACAGCTCGCTTTCTCGATGAAAAAGGGGAAGGAAGGGACCTTGTCTTTTCATTATTCACTCCGAGCCTAATCTTGCCGTGGCAGAGACGAAGGAGATGGCCAAAGTATGCGCGACGAATATCCAATGCTATTTTTTCCGCTGTTTGTCGTATTTTTATAAAAGAAATGGCGGCTCATATTTTCCCCCGTTGCGTTTGTTTTTAGCCGGAGTTTGAGTGACTCTTCCTGTGCTTGGTGTGTGATGTGTTGCAGAGTCCCAGTGCCCAGCCCTGTTCCGCTATGGAGAGAGACGCCCCTGCTCCGCTCCCTGCTTTTCGGGTCTCTCTGACTGTCGCGTGACATCAGGACAGCGTCGCCATCCTCATCATGTTTGTGGGGTGGGGGTGGGGGGATGTAACCTGGCAGCACGGGAGGAGGCAGGCGTGGTACTTAATCTGACTAGCCCTCTGAAACCCATCGCAGCTGCGAAGGGCTCCTCAAGAGAATTACACAATGGCTGCCAGCTGGGGCCTTTTCAAGTCAGTCATGGCAGGTCTGTGGTTTGTGCCACAGAAATACGGCATGCTTGCATGCTACTGTCCAACCAGGCAGCAGGCCATGCTACCATGGGGACTCTGTGAGATGCGGTATTGGGCTCTCCGTGACAGCAGTGTGAAAGAGGGCATTCACGGAGGCTGCCGTGGTAACGACCCAGCAGCTCTGCAGGGGAGACCGCCGAGGAAACATGAGGGAAATACAGTGGACCATAAAACTAATTATGTTTTTCATGTAATCAGTTGTCAGCTGATTGACTGCCGTAACTAGCCTACATCCATTGTTGTTGGCGATGAGGATAGATGGTTAGAAAGCAATTTTGGTTGCTAGGCTAGCTAAGTTAGCTTGCCAGTTAGATTTCTGACTAGCTCCTCTTACAAGACAAGGTCATTGCCATTAACCCAGCTTAAAGATTGTGCAGTATGTTGACTGTAAAGGTGGTATTTGGCTATAGATGTAGATACACTGGCTCTGTAGCGAGTGGAAAATGTGTGTTTGTGTATATAAATATATATAAAATATAATATATATATATAAACTTGACATCATACTGAAGAACAATTACCCTTCTTTGAAATAAATACATCTTTGTAATTATACATTATCTTTGTTCTTGTGTTTTTTTCTTTGAATTGTATGAAAATATATTTTAAACACCCCTCGAAAATGACTTAAGATTGAATTGGAGAATTCATGCATTCATGCATGGAGAATTTCAGTACAAAGCTGCAGTGCACAACCCTCACAAAAATAATTCAAACAGGAAAACGGGATGAAACTGCATGTCGTGTCATTCTTAATGCATGGGCTCAAATCGGCTCTGGCCCACAGTGCCTCTCAGTTGGCCTGTCCATCATGTAATCACAGAGGATGACAAGTGTAGCAGGAGGGAGGGGAACAAGGGGGGTGTTGTATGAGTTTTGGAAGGTTTTGCGGTGTTGCTGCATTGTGAGTGTAGTAACCACCAAAAAGTCGGTAGTGGTAGTGGATATGAGTCGGACAGTGGTGGTTTATGTGAGTCTGATGGTGGTGGCCATCTCACACACAACAGAGCAGGGACCAGGTGTGGAAACAGCCAATCGGACACAATGGCCATATTTCTGTGTGAAAGGAAGAGGGACAGAAAGAGGGAGGAGAGAGATGTTGATTCACAGTTTGGCTGGTTCTAAAAATAGTTCCTAGGCAGCGGTGTGTCTCGGGAGGAGCTTGTTTCTCTCTCTCATTGGCCCACAAGTTGTAATCAGAGGGAGGAGGGGGCAGCAATACAGGGGAAGGAGGGGTGCGGGGGCATCTAAGGGAGCAGTCAGAGAGTTGGTCTCCCTCTACTCTCCTGACAGCCTTTTCCGACCGACAGACAAAACACACACTCTCACTCTCTATCCACCTCCACCTCCCTCTCCCTCTCTCCTCTCACACAACCTCACAAGCTCGCCTTTGCTTGCTTGTGTGACTCCTCCTCCTCTTCCACAGAAACGGAGAAAAGTCCATCCGTACATCTGTCCTGCTCTGCCAGATGTCTGTGTCCAAGGTACACCTGTAGGAGTGTGTGTTGCGATTTGGCCGTGGGGACAGTTGGAGGTGGGGAGGGTCTTAAGGGACAGATGAAAGCTTGCAGGCCGTTTTGAGATGCCTCCAGTGAACAGGCAGTGTTCTGTGGCATTTGAGTACAGCAACGACTGTCGGCTCACTTTCAGTTCAGTCGACTGCAGTGGACAAGCCGCGCTGTGCAGCTGTGATACTCTGCAGTCGGTGGAGCGTAAGGCATCCGGGAGTTAATCAGAGAGCGAGTGACATCACATATCACAGCGGGTGACATCACAGCTCCACACAATGTGGTTCTGTCTGGCTCAGTAGGTAGAGCATGGCGTTGGCAACGCTTAGGTTGTGGGTTCAATTCCCACTGGGACCACATATGCTGAAAAATGTATACATTCATTACTGTAAGTTGCTTTGGATAAAAGCATCTGCTAAATGGCATATATTATATTATATATTACAATAAAGTTTGACTGCAGAGAGTGTGGCACTATGACTGATAGTTCTGGCATTTCGCCGAAGAGACGGGTTGGTTAATCCGGAGCACTCTAGTGTAGAGCTCTGGAAATGGGAAGAACACTGTCGGGTGTGGGGATGATTTATGAGGATGTGGTTGTTAACGCTGTGTGAGGTTTGAGATTGACATGGACATTCTGGGGGGGGAAGTAGAACACAAACCCCACTTCCTGTCAGGATCTTGCCCACCTGCTGAGGCTCGTCCTCCTTTTCCTCGGGAAGGCAGATGGATGCCTTTGTTCCCAGGTACATCTACCGCACCACCGCTCCAGGCTTTCTGCTCCAATTCCCTCCGTTTTGGTCGTGGGGTTTGTGTGAGAGTGATGCGCTGTGATTGTGTCAAAATTAGCATTGCTTCTGCTCTGTTTTTTTGGTTGATTAAATACAGACATGGCAGGTATGCACATGTGTATGTGCATGCATGTGTGTAAAACATGACTTTGTGCATGTGTATGCATGTGCTGCGAAAAGGATCAAGGTTTTTCTTCCTCTCACACACGTGGGTCGTAGTAACCCTGCTTCTCTCCACCCCGCTGTCGTGCGTGTGTGTGTACCCTGTGTGCGCGTGTGTGTGCGCATGTGTGTGTGTGCATGTGTGTGTGTGCGCATGTGTGTGTGTGCATGTGTGTGTGTGTGTGTGTGTGTGTGTGTGTGTGTGTGTGTGTGTGTGTGTGTGTGTGTAAACACAGAGGAGAGATGCATTTGTTGATGGGGAAGAGTGGGAATGATAATGACTGTGTGTCCTTTGGGACATGGGAACTGCACTGAGCTCCTTAATGACAGTCTATTCTGTGTCTGGGTGGGAGATGGATTTAATGGAGCAAGCTCTCCTCATCTTTGCGCTCTCTCTCTCTCCCCCTCTCTCTCTCTCCCTCTCTCTCTTTCTCGCTCGCTCTGTCTTTTCTATCTCCTTGTCAATTTAAGTCTCTTTCTTCTGTCCTGTGTGTTTGTGTCTTCCTCTCTCTCACACTCAAAAACACTCTCTCCCTCTATCTCCCTCTCCCTCATTGGTAGAACCCAGGAGAGCTGGGTTCTATCGCGACTTGACTTCAGCAATGGGCGAGACATGCGCACGCACACACATACACACACACACACACACACACACACGTGACTGAGCAGCAGGCTGAGAGAGTGGCTCAGAGGTTTTACTGGCACTCACAGGGATGTGAAGGAGGAAGACTGTGGTCTGTCTGGGCTGTGAGCTGGATCTCTGTGCAGGTGAAGTGCGTTAAATCTCCCTCCTGTCTCCTCACTTGGCACATTTACATGTAAACAGAGGACAAGTTGGGGATCTTTGTAAACTTAGTGATTGCTTCTTTCTGATTGGCATAGACTACAGTGGACACTGTGTGTGTGTATGTTCCTGTGGGCATGCACGTGTATCTGTGTATTTGTGTTTATGTGTGCGCTTTTTATGTTAGCATGTGTTTTTTGTGTGTGTGTGTTTTGTGTTTTCGTGTGTGCGTGTGGTATCGAGGCCAGGGAGTGGTTTGTTTTGGAGTGAGGTAGGTAGAGTAAACTCTGCAGTTCCATATCAGTCCAGGGTTATTTTAGTATCAGTGATTCACCTTGGTTAATTGTTTATCCTCATCTATTTACTTACACTTGTCTTTTTTTCCTTCGCATGCTGTTGACTGCACTTATCTGTGAAGTTTGTACCTACTTTGCTTTACAGTTTGGAATATATATTTGGTTTTGCTGGTTACTCGTTAGATATACCCAATGTCTGTTTATCCACCTTTTAACACTGTAGGTCCCCGGACCCAGTCATTATTGCATAAATTTGCAGTGGTATGGCGTAGCTTTTATACGTTTTTTGTGTGCATTAATATTTCAAATGAGCCGCGTATAATGTCTTTCTGAGATTCTGGGGTTTGGCCTCACGCATTTTGTCAAAGCCTTCAGCCTGGCAGAAGGAGAGTATACATCACAAATTATCCCTGTCAGAGAATAAGAAATATAATGGAATGGAAATTCCCATTTTTTATTATCTGTTTATTTGATAAATGTCTCTATCAAGATCGAAATCTCAAAAACTTGTACTTCATTACGATGCACGGGCACATCTTTCATGACGAAAGCATAGATTAACAAACTGGCACAGATTTTAAACTGTTCCTACAAAAAGGAAGTTTACAGTATGGCATTGGGCACTGCACATGCTTATTTGCTTGTTTTTGTGTAATGAAACATAATTCTGTATCGTGATAGGCAGAGTAGCAGGACTATTGGGTCATGATATGTATTGTACATGCAAACGTAGAGCACCAAAATTATACTCGATAATGTAATGAGTATAGCCCTAGAATGATGTAAGCAGCAAGGGTGGTAAAAAGTGTACTGCAGAAGTTTATAATGTCTGCCATGATTGCAGATTGGCCATTTGTATTAATTGATTTATTTTGTAAAAATAAATATTTATTCACAAGACCGGGTATGGTCCTTCATGAAGCATGAATAATACATTCAGTTATGTTTTATTATAAATAATTACTGAGCAAATTAAATTCTTTATGAAGGATGGCATGTTATGTGAAATCTTTCTCATATATGACATAACGCATTATGTCATTTGAGACCCTGACCAAACACCCTACCTGCATGCTTATGAATGATTTATAATGATGTAATGCTGTGGTAATTAAGGTGTTATACATACCATGTCATATTATTTGTGCCATTATTTACTTTTCCTGGCTGTAAAATGTACACTTGACCAGATATTTTTATTTAGAAGTTGGGAGTTGAAGCGTTATGGAGGTGTTATGTGGACTAATTAAGATTATTTGTTTAAGATCAGCCACCTAAATCACTTAAAATATATTGGTAAGGAAACAATCAATGAAATCTGTGAAAAACTGTTTATCTACAGTAACTAGGCCGTCTCATCTTTCACACAAATATGTTTATATTATATATATATATACTGTATATATATACACACAATCAATATATATTGAGCATATGTTTGTGTGTGTGTGTGTGTGTGTGCATGCGTGTGTGAAAGTGTGTAGGTATGTGTCTGTGTTTGGAGTTTGAGTATATTACTCTTGTTCCACACAGCTGTGGGTTTCAGACTTAGTCAGCGGAGAGAGAAAGAGCTTTGGAGACATACTGTTTGCGTTCACATTGCTGTGGATAATTGCGATGTTGGACTGGAGATTCCTTAGAAGAAACCCAATCAATGAGCTTGTTTCTTTCCTGTCCCCTCTCCTCTCCTCCCTCCCTGGTGCAGAACAACCACAGATCAATATCCCACCGCCCTAATGCTACCTAATTTCTCTGTTTTCATTGTCTGTGTGTGCCTGTGCAGTGAATATCTAAGCTGCCTGGCTCTACAGGGTATTTAAAGGACAGGATACAGTTTTAAATTATATTCCTTTTACTGATATTTAGTGACACTGCCTAAGGTCTCTGGTTTGCAGGTCAGTAGAGAAAATCACCAGGACAGTCGTGCAATTGATAGTTTTGTCCATTGCAAACGGAATATTTCTTGCCTCTGCCCAGTTGGGTAGTTTTGTGGTCTGCGATAAAGGTGTTTGCGTCAGCATGCATTGGGCAGCACATTGGAGGAGTCAGTGGAAATGTTTGCCGCCGTACGCTTCGTGTGTGAACATTCGTTTGTGTTTTTGTCCACCCAGACCACCTCTTAACTCAAACGCTGGCGTTATGTGCTAGTTGGGTGATTTTATTACTGCGCACATATAAACAGAATGGGGCACATAAGCAGGGTGACCAGATGTCCCTCGTTGTGCGGGATCAGTCCCGTGTTTTAATAAAATAACAACATAACGGATTTTAATCCCGCTCAACAATATCATCACCCGTGTCAATAAACGTGGTTTCAGATTTCTCTTGCTTTGTTATCGATTATTACTGGATTTTAAATAAAGTACAAACTTTTTACAGATAGGAAGTGCGGATATGTGTCCCTCAAAATCAACCTGCTTGTCCTGGACTGTTTGAATCTGGTCACCCTACAGATACATTCCCAATCGCTCAAGACTGCTTTGTGGATGTTCTGTGTTTCACCTCACTGTGAGGCAACTCATTCAATAAACGACTATTTTAACTGGAATCTCTATTCAGGTAAGCAGTTTGAGCTTTGTGAGGAGTGGTTCAATGCACTTGAATGGGAGAGAAAGTGTCTACACCTGTCAAATTATATAAGATGTGTTACCCTTAAAGCGAATCACAGCGCATTTCATTAATCGCAAAATCGATGCGACCTAAACGTCACTCCAGGTCTTAATGGGTTAATGTTGCATGATGTGTGTTTTAAAATAAATATATGTTTGTATATATGTATTTGCACTGGTTTTTGTTATGTTAAATATGAAATATTCACTACAATAAGTACATAATTGTACGACACATCACGTGGCAGTACTGTGAGCGATTGCGGACGTTGGAGAGACCTTTCGAGCTGAGTATCACAAGCGCATCAATGAAGCATAGTTAATACAGTTAATATATACAGGTAACTGCCAAAATAAAGGAAAAACTTGCGTAAATGAAGGATACAAAGTATATCGAAAGAAGGTGCTCCCACATAGGTGTGGTTCCTGAGTCAATTAAAAATTTGCATTCCATCATGCTTAGGGTCATGTATAAAAATTGAGGGCAGGTTCAGTTGCCCATTATTTTGGCTACCATGGCTAGAAGAAGAGATCTCTGTGACTTTGAAAGAGGTGTGAATGTTCGGGCACATATGGCAGGAGCTTCAGTGATGAAGGCTGCTCAACTTGGTTCGAGATACAAGGCAAAACGGATGAGCAACTCTAAATCTGTTGAATGCAATGAGTGCTTGTTTCCCACGGTGAAGGGTTCTGGCGGCTTTGTTATAGTGGGGGTGCAGCGTGGGGTCTAGGTCCTCTCAACCTATTAGAGGTCAAGGTAAATGGCAATAAATGCAAAGCCATTCTGAGTGATTACCTTCATCCTATGGTGAAGCATTTCTATCCTGATGGGAGTGGTCTTTTCTAGGATGATAATGACCCCATCCAGAGGGCAGGAGTGGTCACTGAATGGTTTGATGAGCATGAAAACAATGTTAACTGTATGCCATGGCCCTCTGTCACTAGATCGCAGCCCAATCTCACTTATTGGAGATTGTGGAGTGGCGCCTGAGACAGCAGAATATCAAATGATGGAATTTCTCATGGAAGAATGGTGTTGCATCCCTCCAATAGCTCCAGACACTTGAATATATTCATCTATGCCAAGGCATGTTGAAGCTGTTGTGATGGCTCGTGGTGGCCCATCACCCTATTTAGTCACCTTTTGATGGTGTTTCCTCTATTTTGTAAGGATTCATATTTTCTATCCGTAAAGGTTTGTACTTCCAGTCAGCCCCCTGGTGGTATGGCATAGACGCCATATGAATTGGCATAATTTACAATTCTTGATGTCATTCCTTTACAAACTCTTTAATGAGTTTGGGAAAGTTGTTTTCTTATGACAATCCATAATGTTTCCATAATCCATAATATTACACCCAAATGCAAACACCAAACTTTATTCTCGTATAAACTCTCCCATCACCGAAAGTTGTAAATCTTTACTTTAAAAAAAATTATGTTCCATTTCAGCTAAAAGAAAATTGCATTCAAATGTCTTGTACAGTAATTTATATTCATTATTTTTAGGTCATACCTTCTCACCATGTTTACATTTAACTCACTGTCTCGCTGTGTGTTTGAGGCAGTCTGCTCAGGGCAGAGACGTAGGTATAAACTCATTTTGCTTAGTGGATGAGAGCCAAGGTTGTTTTGCTCGTAGAAAATGGTTTCTTCTCCATAGTCTGTATATTTCATGAGATTTCGACTGACGAACTGAAGTACCATTCATGCGCCAGTATCCAGCCACCGAATGAGGGTGAATAGATTTGGTTGGTTGTACATTGGAAGTCATAGTTTTCAGGTTCTAAGCTTTCAAATGAGGTGTCACTGGCTTCGTGAGGTCATTGTTGGGCTGAGATGGGTCTACGTGTATCTGACCTGTCCAGTTCTGCTGAAAATAATGGAAGCACTGCATATGCATGTGAAAACTGGGGGCATATGCTGCTTTTGGGTTCTGGACGATTATAGTAAAATTGGTAATCATTTACACCTCATGATAGAAGCAAGGTTGGTTTAGGAGGGGGTTTTTGACATGCTGGCTTGGTTTTGGAGGGTAATTAGTCTACTTTGAGTATCAACTCAGATGACGCATATGACAACGCTACCCATGTTATTGTTACTATGAAAATCTGTTTGGATCCACCTGGAAAGCTTTCTGGCTCACAGGGCTCTGGTTGAATAGTTTTGTACAACATAATTGATTTATAATACATTTTGGATAGGTTTCTGGACAATTGGATACACAATTATCTGATGCAGGAACTAGGAAAATAGTAACCAATTGCTGCCTCTGACAATATGGACAAGTTTAACGTTGCTTTTAAACACAAAGCGCTGTACGTCCCCTGGCAATACCAAAACTTGCATTAGAAACTGTACAGGAGTCATTTGGGAAATTTGACTTGATCCGCCCTTCCTGGAAAGAGCTGAAAATGACGGGAGCTTGTTGCCAGTGTCTCAAAGTGAGTACAGCAAAGATTGTGGGTAGCTTAGTATTATTTGCATTGGAAGCTCTGTGTCTATCAATGAAGCTTAAAAACCTACGATTTGATGCATCTTGTAAATGTTTATGAAGGGTGTGTACAAATACAATACCATGGAAATGGGTGTTTGGTCCTTGGCCACACCTCTTAAATGAATATAAACTGTAATTCTGCACCAGAAACTCCTGTTACCATACAGTAAAATATTCAGTGTTAACCTGACCCTTAATATAGTTTATAAGAATCCAGAAAGGTTAAAATGTACTCCAATGCTGAATATTTTTCTGTGCAACCGTGCCCTCCTAGAGGAAGGAAGTGGAGAGGAAGGAACACAGGACTACACTGGTTACAATTGAGAATCAGTGACAACATATTTGTGCCTCAAAAGTCCCCCTCATCTGAGAGAATTATACAGTATCTCCATTCTATCTCTTCTATTCCCTCGCAATTCAAATTGGCATACAGTAAGTTGCCAAAATGTAAGACTTTAAGAATGATCATTATTTCTCCTCTGTCCCTCTCATTTCTCTTGCTCTCTTTGTCTTTCCATTTTCTCTCTCTCTCTTTACTTGTATGCATGCCCAAAGGTATTCTCAATATGATGCATTATAGATGTGATGTGCAGCTGAATCTGGGCCCTGTTCAGCAAGCAGTTACTTTTAATAAATAAAGTTGCCTAGCTGTCTGGGGTCACCCTAAAACCAGACAATAAATTAGGGGGATTACAATTCCAGATCAGATTTCCGAACCAGTGTTCAATCAACAGCTCAATCAAAATTGAATTAATCGAGAGTGCAGTTGAGTTTCTCCGGCTTCCACGGATTGCTTATTTGCATATTTGCC
The DNA here is from genome assembly GCA_029706075.1 of Aldrovandia affinis. NCBI lineage: Eukaryota > Metazoa > Chordata > Actinopteri > Notacanthiformes > Halosauridae > Aldrovandia > Aldrovandia affinis. The sequence continues at coordinate 1,021,158 of JAINUG010000100.1, forward strand.
TGCAATTCTGTTCGTCTGTTCTCAGTTAAGAATCAGAAAGCATTCTGCATTCATGCGCTTTATTTTCACAATGTATAATTTATCTTTAAAAAAAAAAAGGAAAAAGGAATGGGCTCACCACACCAGCGCTCGTCAGCAAAATTATTTTTTAACAGAGCTGTGATGACCATTTGGTACCCCATCGCCCGTCTTTAAGAGACATAGCTTTACTTTTATTCCGATAACCGCATGAGCTGTTCGTATTCTCACTCATATTCTCCAACTCTTTCTCAATAAACAAAATTGTGTTGTGAAAGAATTTCATGATAAACAACAAAAATGGAAACATATGAGTACATACCCACCATTCTGTATATGCAGAATTATCTCCTGTAAAGCCTTCCCCATTTCATTCTCTGTATTTCTCACTTTCTCTCCTTCCCTCCATCTGTTTTTGTTTTTTCCTTGATGTCAGAAGTAGGTGAATGGTGATGGATTCTCAGTACTGTATCACATATTGTCAATTCATAGAGTTCGTAGAAAATATTGGTAATCATTGTTTGAAATGACAAAATTCTGCTTTTCTTGTCCCATGAGTAAAGTGAAATGCTCAAATTATCTTCTTTTAATCCCGAAAAGATATGCACCACAGAAGCTGGGTGCAGTTTTTCAGCTGCACATTTAAACTAAAGTATTATTATTATATATTTTTTTTTCCAATGTCTATTCAACTTACATGTATATATTTCCTGCTAACATTTTTATTATTATTTTGGCTGGATGACTGCTACTGCTTTCTACTGCTCCGTGCCATTTTGTGTCAACTTAATCTAACAGGCAACAAAAGACAAATATTTGTGATGAAGTAATGAATTAATACATCAATGCCGGCAACGGGAAACAGCTTTTTTTTGTGTCCCTGCTGGAATTTACAACAGATGGTATAAAAATACAATGCATATGGATGAAACTGTCTTTAGAACTGTGCATATCCATTTCTTCTTCTGTTTCCTCTCTTTATTGGTCTTAAAAAAAAAAAAAACAAGCCCAAAGTAGCGATGGGTGAATGGGATATAATGTTTTTCAACCAAACATAGGTGGAGCTACCTCATACTACCTGTAACTCACTGATTTGAACAATAAGTGTGTGTTGTTGTGAAGAGCAAAACCTTTTGATTGGTTCAAACAAGTGATTGTCAGCAAATTGTAGCTCCACCCATTGTTTGTATCACGATACCTCATTCACCCATCACTAGCCAAAAGTGTATTGTTATTACTGTCGGCATAGGACTCCAGCAACATCATTAGAGTCACGTGTATGCTTTCAACGCTGAACTATTTTTATAAGAGGTGGCTGAGATGTGAATATTTCATGCAAGGCTCAGTCTTTTCACCACAAATGGGAAATTCTGTGTTTTTTCTCTGACCTTTCCCAGTGAATGAATTTGTTTTCTCAATATGACCCAGTGTATGGCTCATGACACCCTGCACAGAATGGCTCAGAAAACACTCACCCTTATTTATGCATGCCGGCAAGATGTAGTAATACTGTATTCTGAACCATACAGGTGGCATAAAGTACATGCAGAAAATATTGCCTTGAAAGAAAACATTATTTCAGATTTGTAGTAATTTCAATAAAACTAAAACTAAAATAAAGTTAAGTTTATAAAGTCTCGAGTCATGTCACAGAAACCAGGGATGCTGGGGTTTTCTGAAAATAGGCCCGTATAGGAGAGGATGAGAATCTTTTTTAAATTTATGATTGTACAGAGTTGTTTTCTTGTATTGAACATCAGTCTGTTCGACCTGGCATTTGTCTCAGCCCAACCAGGATGCGAATACAGTATAATGAGTCTTGCTTTCTTCCTAATAGGAGGAGCTTTGTAACATAGCGGCACCCCTCCACTGACCCCCATATTGAACGATACAGAAATTAAACATTTGTGTGCAAGGTGCAGTCATGGTTTGAGCAGCTGCTGTAGCGGTGGCAGCTGAATCTGTGGAATTGTCCCTTAATCAGGCAAATCTAATTCCATGCCATGTGTGTGAAATTGATATGGATTAGTGTCAGTGTCATTTAATTGCCATTAGATGCGATTTCCAGTTCTGTCATCACTGTAATGTTGGGAAAAGTGGAAAATTTGAGAGGGAAGCTATTTTAAGCACATTCGTATTTGTAGAACGCAACGTAGAATAATTCTAGGCTTCAACACACACCACCTGCAGAACTCACTCTTTTCAGAACAAACCTGTTTGTGGTTGGATCTGCTGATGCTCCTTTGTGGCTTGGTTCTTACTAGTTTCTGTACTGATGAGGTGTGTGTTTGTGTGCATGTGCAGTATATGTGTTTATGTATTTGCATGCACCTGTTTATATGTTTGTGTTTGTGTGTGCTGGTGGTGGGGGTTCTGTATGAGCAGCAGAACCCAGTAACTGCTCTCTGACAGTCATTGTTCACTCCTCCTCCCTTCCCTATCTCTGGAAGACGGCCAGCTGTTAACATGGTACAGCCGGCCTGGAAACCGAGGGCCTGATTATGAGGGGAATAATATATGGTCAACAGGACCTCTGCTGACACACATGGTATCCAGGGCAACCAGCTAGAAGCGGATCTAGATTTCTCTAGATGATTTATTGAAGCCTTGATTGTGTTCTTTTCTTTGCCTTGGTACCTTTTCCATATGGAGGGAAAAGAACCAGGGAGGTCAGGAAGTTTCTATCCCAGTGTTTTTGACCGGAAGCCCTTCTCGCTCAGGAGGTGGAGGTTCAGAACGGCAGTGGATACGAGCATGTTGCGCACGGACAGTATTTAGGGAGTAGTAGTGTTTTCGCAGCGCACTAATGGGGTCTGTGGTACCTGTGAAAGTTGATGTGTGTCTGTGGTACCTGTGGCAATTGGTGTATGATCCTTTCACCATGTGTATCCACACCTGTGCGGAGTTCAGACCTGAGTCATGTCAGGGCCAGTCAGTATATTGCCTCATGAGAGCTTATTGACTGCTAACTGGTTATGGTAAAAATCAGCCAGTGGTTAAATAATCAACCCAAGCTGGACATTGGCTGAGTGGGGGACCACATACATGCAATATGCAATAACATTATGGATTTTAATGCAATGTGACTTAACATTTTTTATGTATACATAAACTCGGGACAATTGGCGTGGAAGCCCTTTTTAGGGTTCATTCTGACATTAAGCATCAGATTTTCAGATGTTGGGTTTCCACCATTGCAGTTGATGGCAGTCACGAGTTAGGTGTTGAGCAGGCGGATGTGAATGTGAGATGTTGCTCTGGATGATGTAACAGTCATTGCCCCAGTTTGTTACGTTTAAGCCAGGCGGCGGGGCCCTCCCCCCCAACAGTGGGGTGAAACGCAGCGTAGCGGCCTGATGTCTGTCCATCAGGGGAGCTATTTTGAGCGTAATTCCCTTAACGCTTGTGTAAGCACTATTGCTCATGGAAACGCATAGATGAGCAATTTCAGACTGCATTTACCTCAACATCCCCTGCCAGACCACGTCATGAGGCCCAGCTTCGCTTCTGTTAAGTTTTCTGTCCTCCATCCAAAACAAACCATGCCTTGTGTCTGGTGTTTAATCATTGATGTTAGTGTTTACCAGTGGTTTACTGTCAAGGAGTGGAAGATGGAGGGATTGTACTTTTGGTTGAGGGGCTTTGCATTATTTTATTCATCGGTTTCACGGTGACATTACGGCTCGAATATTCCAGTCAATGGTGCTGGTATGGCTATGTTTTCCTGTGGAGAAAACAAATATTTGGCATTTGATAGGGGTTAAAACCCCCCATTTAAATGTAATGTGTTTATACTCATATGTTATTAAATGCAATGTGTATAAACTCATATGTTATTACATTATTATTTATAGTCCAGGCAGGCATCCTCTTGTACACCGGATGTGAAGAGTGCGCAGTTAGTGAGGGGCAGTGTCGTATAATGTTTAGGCTTGTAACTCAGATGTTGCAGGTTTGATTTCCAAGTAGGGCACTGCATTTGTACCCTTGAGCAAGGTTCTTAACCTGATTTGTCTGTAAAGATTAGCAAACACACTGACCTATAAACTAGTCAAATAGTGGAAAGTGAATGCAGTTTAGCTAACTAATTACATCTGCCCCAAGATAACAATGTTCTAGCCACTTTTATTTATGCTGTTCAAGTTATGTTTGCTTTGGTCTTTGTACAATGGACTGAAATTGGTAGCTAGCTAGACAGGTTTAACAAGTGCACATACAAGTTGGCTAATTAGCTAGTATGCAAGCTTGCTAGTTAGCTACCTAGCTAACTCTTCTGCCTGTTAGTATTCAACATTATCTTGAGAATTGTGATCTTATTCGTATGTATAGACAAAAGAAGCGACTACCTCTGCATTGTAACCACAACATTTATTCACATGATTCCAATGAATAAATCCATTCCCTAGGCATTCATGAATTTCTGTCAATGCTGCTGTAACATCATTTATACTTTTTCCCCCAAAACTGTTAAGCCCTCAGCAAGTGGTTCTGTGTAGCTCAGTAGGTAGAGCAAAGCGTAGGTTGTGGGTTCAATTCCCACTGGGACCAAATATACTGAAAAATGTCGGCCCACGAACACACTTTGCATTCACTAGCCCTGTGCACAAACACACAAGTCGGGCTTTGGATAAAGCGTCAGTTGTGCTTAGTACTCAGCGTTGTTTACATAGTTCGTCGTTGTGTTCTCCTTTGAACACGTTCTTTTTGTGCTATTTCCATTAAATTTGCCCTCATTATGGCTCCCAAGAAAGTGAAAAGTGCTACTGATAGTGGTGTTTACATGCGAAGAAGGAAATAATAGCTCAGTTCGTGTTATAAACAATTATTATGTTTTATTTTAGTATTAATGTATTTTTCTATAATTAAGGTTATCTTTAATTCCTTTCTATATTTTTGCAAAACAGTTTTTAAAAACTGAGTGATTTACATTAATTTCAAGATTTGTAATCAACGAACGAATTAAGTTTGTCTGCCACAAATATACTTGCAAAACAGAAAACAGTGTTTTCAGATTTGTTTGACTTAATAATAAAGTAAAAAATGTAGGCAATTTATTAACCAAAATGAGTAATCATCCCAGCCTTAATGTATTGCGAACTCCCCTTTTAAGCAATTAGCCTGCATGAATTTCATATTTGAACAAATTCAGAATTGAATTTTCAATAAACAAAGAATTAAGCTGCTGTCTTTATTACAACAGTTTGCCTACATTTCATTGGCATGCATTGAATCAATGTAATAGATTAATCAGTATTCAGACCAGTTTGTTTAAGTACAATATATATTAAAGGCTCCACAATAACTAAAAGCGTGTGCCAATGACGTATTTGGCTTTGATGGAAGATCTAGCAGGCCGTGCTTTGAGAAGCGAGTGGATCTGTAGAGATCGGCAAGACATGTTTGCAGAAAATGATGAATGGCTTATAAGCTGCTTTCGATTACCAAGATAAGTTCTTTCTAGTGCCTTTTGGCTGCATGTTGACTTTTTTATTTTGCTTTGACTGAGTCTTGTCTATGTGACTGTGAAATCAGAAGGGCCTTATATAGGTTTTCCAGGGCATGCATTATGCTAATTAGAAATTATATGCATTTAAGTTTTTAGACACATGGATTGATTAAATGTGAAGCTTGGTGCTGGGAACATCAAAACATTTTGCTCTGAAGATGTCTTTGTGGTTGTAAAAGTAAATAAAATGATGTAAATATATCAAAATAATCCAGAAGTACTACAGATATGTGAATGGATTCAGGAAGTACCACAGATATGTAAATGGTTCAGGAAGTACCACAGATATGTAAATTGATTCAGGAAGAACCACAGATATGTAAATGGTTTCAGGAAGTCTCAGTATTTCCCCTGCTAAGCAGTTTATGAGGACTTGCACAGTATGTTTTCACACAAGTCAAAAAGGTCAATAATTCATTATCTTCCATTTTCGCACATAGTAATCTCACTAGACTGGTTGTTATAGGGGCAACTACACTGTCTTTCCTTTTGAGTCTAAAAGAGTCAAATATTTATAAATATAATGGCTAATAACCATAAATATTCCTGGCAGTATCATTTGATCCTGTGAAAAAAATCCCTGGCAGAAACAAAGCGATCTTCCCTCCACCAAAAATGACATCATATTGTTCCACAGGTCATCTTACAGGTAATTACCGTGTTCAGATTGCAGCTGTGCCCCAAAGGTCTAACAAGACCAGGAAACTCTGTGTGGTTCACATCAAGTGAACTGCAGAACTGCGATCAGACGGTATGTCAGACGGTGACTGCACAAAGAACAGATACCCCGTTTCCCTGCGGAGATGCGATTTAAAAAATATATTTGAACATCTTGCAGCAAATGCATTCACGCACAGCCAAGTTAATGAGGCCCCGGTTCGGTTATTCCAGATGTGCCTATCGAAGGCTATTGAAGAGGCTGAGGTCGGTTTTGCGTTTGTGGAAAGTGGATCACAGCAGCCCGGGCTCATCTCTTTAGAGCTTTTGTTTTATCAGGGGGGGGGTAGAGAACACAGTGTTATGACAAAGTTAAATGTCACCTTAATGAAGGTGTTACAGAATGTCCTTTTCCAAAAATGGATCACTGCAGCAAGTTGTGCTCCGACAGCCATGATATTCTTTCAGGTGTCAGAGAACTGTGCTTTCTTTCCTTGACAAGTTCAGAAATGTGGATAATGATCACGGTTTCTTCTCTCAAAAATCCACAGTAGCCTCAACCATGTCGAATGCAAGACAAATTGAATTTGACATGGCCCAAGCAGCCTTTTTTCTTGCTCCTCTTCCTTAGTGGCATGTTACCGTAAACCATGAATCTCAGCCTTCAAAATATCAGGCCCCTGTCGTCATCATCTTGTACCCTGAGGCTATTTTGTGTTTGTGTTTGTGGTGGTGGTGGTGGTGGTGGTGGTGGTGGCGGCGGCGGCGGCGGTGGTGGTGGTGTATTGCCAATGTAATCAGGGGCTATTTGTGCACTCTGAAACAGCCTTGTGATTTCACAGGCAATTTGCAGCTGATATTAACGCCACAGCAAACAATTGGGACTTTCATGCCGGGCCAGTGAGCACACAGACATGGCAAACCCAAGCCTAGTTATTTATTTATTTTGCTTCTTTCAAGAGTTGTTGGCTTGCATGCTCACCAGGTTGAGAGTTCTAATCTACTAATTTACAAAAACTAAATTTCCTTTTTTCCTGTTTAAAAAAAAAATATATATATATATTTTTTTAAACTAACTGATGTATGGAGGTTTTCTTAAGTTGAGTCCACACATGACAAGGGCTGGGCTTTGGAGCTGGAATAGGACCTTTGTGATGTCTCAAGGGACAATACCTGTAAATCACAATTGCTGGATGTGGATTGATTTGATTGGTCAAGAGCAGTAGCGTTTAATGCCCCCTAATACTGCGTTCACACTATAGACACAAATTACAGTATACAGTATACAACGGTATGTGCGTCCCTTTTGAATGAACAGATATTCCCACTACACTGATAGTAGTGTGTTTTTATAAAATTTCAACTAACATGTAACATTCTTATTCTGTTTTAGCCTGAAAGCTTTGAGTTACTGTTTCCATATGTCTGGGTACCTATCCACTTCCATGATAAACCTTTCATCCTCCATTGTTGAATTCAACGTCCTGCTGTCACCACCGGTGGTGGTTTTCCGTTGCATGTGACAAATCTACCATTGAACCAAACAATGACATCCCGTTTTATTCTGCCATCATGAGTCACCAGTGTGAAAGCCCCTTGACGCTGTGGCTTTGTCAGCACGATCCACAGTGAGAATCAGAATTAAACAGCCATTGTTTGATACCGACGGGAGACTGAAGTTTCATGAATCCCTTAATGGGTGAAGCTACTGTATATGGTCTAACTCATATGAACCAATAGACTTTACTCTATGCAACAAAACTGCAGTTGGCTCAAATCATAGTGGGCCATAGATGACATGGGGCATGGTTCTCTGTGGCTGAGTTGGTAGAGCACAGCGTTGGCAATGCTTAGGTTGTGGGTTCAATCCCCACTGGGGCCACACATACTGAAAATGTATGCATTCACTACTGTGAGTCTCTTTGGATAAAAGCATCTGCTAAATGGCGTATATTATATTACAATCCCACACCATAGATGGCATGGGACATTCCGACACCGTAAATGATACGGTATAATCCCTCACTTCCCTCTAGAGGCGAAACATTATTCAGTCAGACATTCAATGAGTGAGGGATTTTTTTTCTTCATTTAAAAAAAAAATCTATTTTGTTTTATTTTTACAATTATTATGTTTGTATGTTAGACAATAGGGCATAGTGAGACCTTTGAAATGTCCTTTTGTATGTTTCATATATGTTTTGGCAATACAACTCTGGTGGTCCCGCTCATAAAGCATCACTGAATTGAATTGAATGAACCTGAGTGACAGAGTAAGTGAGTGGTGTGGATGTTTCTGAAACCAAACGACACAAATATTTTATCAGCCTATCCAGCCTCTCAGTGACAGGTAGTGCCTCTCATAGTTGTGCTCTATATTCAGCCTGAGCGCACTGTTCTGCGGGCTTTGACTGGGAATGGTGTTTGAGAGGTTTGCTAATCTGATTGCATTTAGTGAGAGCTGCATGTGATTTGCACTTCCTGCCCCAGTCACATGATATTATCTCTAAGATGTGCATTGGCGTCTACAGTAAATGGGTACACTTGAGCATGTCTTTGAACTCGCAAATACAAATTGATGATAATGCTAATGTTTGTTCTTGCACTGCTATGCCTTTTGGGATTCAGTTCCGTTTCTAACAGGGAGAGATGAAAGAAGGAAAGTGTGTGGTCTTGTTATTCATAGAGAATTGGAGAGTTTTGTATGAGGATTAAAAAATAAAAAATAAATCACTACCCACTAAATTGTTATGAAACCACCCACGTAGATTATTTCTGCTGTTCATTTATTTAGTTGCTCAAAGATTAGGTTTGGCTCTTTGTTCAGCAAGCCGAGTAATAACCCATTTTTCACTGAACTAATCAGTAAGTGGGTTATCGTTTGTCTTGGCAAGAAGGAGCAGTGGAGGGAAAGGAGTACGTCATTGACGGGAGGAAATGGAGGGATGGAGAGGGGAGCAGGGGAGGCTGAGAATGGTTGTCTGTATTCCGTAACAAACAGATGATGAGATTAGTGGAGTGGGGAGGGGTGATGAGGAAGGGGGGGATATTCCAAGGGAGAGGGGTAGAGAGCAAGATATTTGAAAAGAATGGTGCATGGAGAGAGAGAGAGAGAGAGAGAGAGAGAGAGAGAGAGAGAGAGAGAGAGAGAGAGAGAGAGAGAGAGAGAGAGAGAGAGAGAGAGAGAGAGAGAGAGAGAGAGAGAGAGAGAGAGAGAGAGAGAGAGAGAGAGAGAGAGAGAGAGAGAGAGAGAGAGAGAGAGAAAAGGATGTAGAGGGGGATGACAGTGAGGTGGACAGAAAGGGAGAGACCGAGAGGATATTTATAGAGCTTGAGGGTAGGAGTATTGCTGAAAGGAAAAAGGGATGGGGAGAGGGAGGAGAGCATTTGTTACGACAAGATACTGTAGCTTTTGATTTGTACATGCCACAAACACAATCTTGTGTTGACTTGATTTTGTGCTCTAAGAAATGGGTAACATTTTGATTTGGCAAGATGCACATGTACATTAAATACAGACAAAATAATGGAAACTATATCAATATGTATTCACTAATTGGGCTGCCCTTTGCCTTTAGAACAGCTTCAATCATTGGAAAGCTGTTATACAAGTTTTGAACTGTTTCTAGTTGGATATTAGACCATTCTCCAACAAGGAAGTCCAGGTTTTGTGTTTAAAACAGGTTATGCATGAATTTTGCTCATGTTGTTGTATGGACTGTATTGTACAGATGTAGAAAATGTCAAGAGTGGGATCTCTGGGACCTTTTTAGTGATGACACGACTAGAGAAGGGAGAAGGATGGAGAGAGGGAGAAGGAGTGATAGATGGAGAAGGAGGGAGGAGGGGGGAGGGAGGAGGGGGAGAGAGAGGAGGGAGACAGAAAGAGTGAGAGCAAGCTGGTCTCCCTGGTGGATTCTGGCTTCCTCCATCGGCGGTGTTGTTTTGTTGTTTATGCGCCCCACCCCGTCCCTGGGCAATGTTGGCTCTAACGTGACAGAGCAGAGCTGGCCTGTGCACACCGCTCTCTCCAGGGCACCCCGCTCAGGGCCCCTGCAGCCCCTCATCCTGTTTACTGACATCAGGATAACACTTCAGGCCCCTGTGGGGCTTAGATACAGCTCTTCGTGTTCCCCGTGAAACGTCTCTCCAGTGCAGTATGACACAACAGATTTTATGCATTTACTTATTATATCATACCTTCAGCTTTTTTTCTGGAACAAGATTGCAGGTGGTGATCATTTCACTCAGTTCATTGTAATCGCAGTAAAAGCTCAGTTTTCTCCTTTGGCTGTAGAATGGCTCAATGGCGGGCTTCAAAAACACCCAGGGGAAGTGTTTGGTAATGTGCAGCAAACTCACTTAGCTATTCAGACTTGAGTATACCTTCCATCTGGACTACGGCTAAGCGGGCACTCCTTCATTCTTGAGCAAGATAACGACCCGAAGCACACCTTGAAGTTGTGCAAGAACTATCTGGTGAAGGGGGACCGTGAAGGACAACTCAAACTAAGGACCTGGCCTGCCCAGTGTCCAGACCTCAATTCCATAGAACTTGTATGGGATGAACTGGACAGAACAGTCAAAGCAAAGCAACCCACAAATGCCTCTGGGAATTGCTGCAGGAGAGCTGGGAAGACATATCGGGTGATTTCCTGCTGAAACTTATTAACTGAATGGCCCGTGTTTGTGAGGCTGTTATCACAGCAAAGGGTGGCTATTTTGAGGAATCCAAGATTCAATTTTCAATTACATTTTATTGAACATTGCTTTGATGTTACTTTTGTTTATCGTTACATGTGTTTTTGTAATTTTCAAGTATTTAAAGAAACTTATATGGTGTAAAACTTTGTCAATTATGAGATAAACCTAGTTTCCAGCAGGTGTACTCAAACTTTTGACTGGTACTGTATATGTAAACGTATGCATCCCCAACATGAGCAGCATTGTTTCACTCCACTGCATGCTTTCTGTCTGTCTGGATGTTTAAAAGCTACATCCACGTGGGGGGAGGTCAAAACTGTGGGGCCGAAATGAAGTTTGGCCGGCATACTTCGACTACTTCCGATTTTGCACAACAATGTTGTTTAATGTATATCTTGAGAAAATTGAAGAAACAGCGGTGCCAACATGTACCACGGGATAGTTACAGGAAGTTAAATGTCAAAGAAGCTAAACTAAACTAAACAACGGAGATGGTGTAGATGGTATTAGACCATTAAATGTATCCTGGCGTAAAGACGGAGAGTATGTTTCTCTCATTCTACCAATGAGAGAAATTTATGATGAAAGGCATCATCAGTATTTCTGTATGTCCGCCAGGACATTTTAATGACTTGCTTTGTTGGTGGGAAACAGTCATTGGGTGCACAAAAAGTATGCACCCAATGACTGCAGGATACAATTGGCTACTATATATATATATATATATATATATATATAATTATATATATATATATATACACCAATCAGCCACAACATTAAAACCACTGACCGGTGAAGTGAATAACATTGATCATCTCATTACAATGGCACCTGTCAAGGGGTGGGATATATTAGGCAGCAAGTGAATAGTCAGTTCTTGAAGTTGATGTGTTGGAAGCAGGAAAAATGGGCAAGCGTAAGGATCTAAGCGACTTTGACAAGGACCAAATTGTGATGGCTAGACGACTGGGTCAGAGCATTTCCAAAACGGCAGGTGTTGTGGGGTGTTCCTGGTATGCAGTGGTTAGTACCTACCAAAAGTGGTCCAAGGAAGGACAACCGGTGAACCGGCAACAGGGTCATGGGCGCCCAAGGCTCATTGATGTGTGTGGGGAGTGAAGGCTAGCCTGTCTGGTCCGATCCCACAGAAGAGCTACTGTAGCACAAATTGCTGAAAAAGTTAATGCTGGCTATGCTAGAAAGGTGTCAGAACACACAGTGCATCGCAGCTTGCTGTGTATGGGGATGCGTAGCCGCAAACCGGTCAGAGTGCCCATGCTGACCCCTGTCCACCGCCAAAAGCGCCTACAATGGGCATGTGAGTTTCAGAACTGGACCATGGAGCAAAGGAAAGAAGGTGGGCTGGTCTGATGAATCATGTTTTCTATTACATCATGTGGATGGCCGGGTTTACCTGGGATGGCCGGGTTTACCTGGTGAAGAGATGGCACCAGGATGCACTATGGGAAGAAGGCAAGCCGGCAGAGGCAGTGTGATGCTCTGGGCAATGTTCTGCTGGGAAACCTTGGGTCCTGGCATTCATGTGGATGTTACTTTGACACGTACCACCTACCTAAACATTGTTGCAGACCAAGTACACCCCTTCATGGCAATGGTATTCCCTGATGGCAGTGGCCTCTTTCAGCAGGATAATGCACCCTGCCACACTGCAAAAATAGTTCAGGAATGGTTTGAGGAACATGACAAAGAGTTCAAGGTGTTGACTTGGCCTCCAAATTCCCCAGATCTTAATCCAATCAAGCATCTGTGGGATGTGCTGGACCAACAAGTCCGATCCATGGAGGCATCACCTCGCAATTTAAAGGATCTGCTGCTAACGTCTTGGTGCCAGATGCCACAGGACACCTTCAGAGGTCTTGTGGAGTCCATGCCTCGATGGGTCAGAGCTGTTTTGGTGGCACGAGGGGGACCTACACAATATTAGGCAGGTGGTTTTAATGTTGTGGCTGATCGGCGTATATGTGTGGTATATATGTATGTATATGTGTGTATATATACATTTCAAATAGCAATTATGTGTCAATGTTAAATGCTAACTATTGGCTAAAAGCTGTTAATTATTCCAGCCTTACTAGAGCCCTTTAAATCATAATGTAACCTGCAGCTTGGTACCTCAGCAGGGCAGAGTGGACTGCAGCTCAACCGTGAGTGTCTTTATTTGCAATTACCGAATGAGCAAATGGTGTATTGATCTCTGTGCTGGGCGCTGGCCACAATGGCTCTGATATTCGTACTCGGCCGCAGCTCTGGGAGAGGGATGTGTCATTCGGGGACACAGCGCCCCATTTCTGAAAGGGGGGGAACTCTCTGGGGATCCCACCTGCCACTTAGTGTGGGCCACACTAAGTGGCAGGTGGGGGGGGAGGCTGGCACCATTCCCAAGCTGCTTTACCATGCACGCCACTTACTGTCAAACCTCTGTGAAGTGAGAATGCAAGAGGTGTAATTAGACCGGTCTGATTTGTTCCGCTGGACATTTTTACTGAATCAATTCACGTTAAGTACCTTGCTCAAGTGCAGTTGCCCCTCTTGGAATTTGAGCTCTTGAGTTACAAGCCCAGTTCATTAACTACTATATGTATAGCGGGAGGGCTATACTTTTCATAATTTTTTAAGTACTTTTCTTAATACTTGTGAAAATGTTGTCAGTTGCAATGGGCCAGGTTGTGGACCAAATTGGCAGACCAGCAGTGGGGAGTGAGGGGCTGGAGTCACATCATTTGTGTGCCCACTGTGTGCCACTCGTTCGTAAGAGCAAAGGCGGCATCATATTCCTGTGTTTGTTTCGCAAAGGCCACACAGGGACCGTAATTATACTGTCCGCTTCCATCATGTGGATTATTTCCTGTGTGTCACCATCTTTCTTTAACTTCATTGTCATTGAAAATATATTGGCCAGTGTGTGGTTTCCTCCCTGGTTTGCCAATAGAACATTAATGAAGGGGGAGAGAGAGTGACTGAGAGGGAGAGGCTGATATTTGTCTTGTACTTGTCTGAAATTTGGCTGTTGTTGTTGTTGTGTGAGCTTTGCGATAGAGAGAGATTAGCCCTTACACTGTCCTCTGTCCTCCGAGCACAGCAGGATTTGTTAGTGCCGTCAGGGCTCTTGTGAGTGTAAATCTAATAACCAAGCAGGCAGAGACGAGGAAAGAGGTCAATTTTCCCGGTGTGCCTTCTTTTCATTCGATATCCTGAGTTTTAACGAGGCTGACATAAAGCCGCCTGGATCATTTTGTTTTAAATTACGATTCTCTAAATCTGGCTTTGTAGCCATGAGGTTGTTTTGAGAAACTGCATCTGAAGAGAAACCGCAAATAAATGCTTGATGGTCTTTTATTTCTGCTGTGAATCTGATTGTATTGTGAGTTTTTGATTCAGGTTTACTATTGGCTCTCCCAAATGAAATACTTAAAGTTAATGTAAAGGCCCCCTCAGATTTGTCTCCAGACTCTTGGGATTATCATTGTGATTATTATTTTTTATTTTTTGCTTTAAAATTGATTGAATTATGACTACTTTAAAGTGGAAAAATATTGTGCAAGTGGAAAATGATACCCTTGATAAAGATTAACCAAATACTGAAAATCATATAAAGTAAACTATATAAGTGTGTATATATATATATATATATATATATATATACTATATATCATTATAATGAGGTATTTTTTATGCTCAAAAAATTCTGAAAATTATATTCTTTAACAATGGTGCATTGCCACGAACCACAATCGAACAGTTCACAAATTATATATTTTTATCTAGATTCACAAACATTCACACCCCTGTTATCAGTACTTTGTGGTTCCTCCCTTGGCCATTATAACAGCAAGTATTCACCTTCTGTAGTGTCATATGAGGTTATGGAACTTCTTGGGGGGAGTCCTCAACCATTCCTATATGTGTGCCATTTTAATATACAGTATGTGCCATTTTAGTAGATGCGTTTATCCAAAGCGACTTACAGTAGTGAATGCATACATTTTTCAGTATACTGCATGTGGTCCCAGTGGGAATCAAACCTACAACCTATAAACGTTGTCAGCGCCATGCTCTACCCACTGAGCCACACAGAACCACAATGCAGAATTGTACTAGTTCCTTCAGATTCATGGGTTGATGTTTCAAGACTGCTTTTTTGAGTTCAAACCACAAATGTTCAATTGGATTGAGGTCTGGTGGCTGAGATGGCCACGTCAGGACATTGATCATGTGCTCTGTCAACCATTTCTTAGTTTCTTTGGACGTATATTTGGGATTATTGTCTTGTTGGAAAGTCTATCTTTTGGTTTTTGGACAAAATGTCTTGGTACATGTTAGAGTTCATGGTTGCATCTACTTTAATAATGGCCCCAGGGCCTGTGGATGCAAATCAACCCCAAAGCATTACAAATCCACCACCATGTTTAACCGTAGGCATGAGGTGATTTTCAACATTACTTACATTCTTTGGACACCAAACATAAAGCTGATGTGCACGTCCAAAAAGCTTGATTTGGCCAGAAGTACAGTTCCAATTGTAGATTAGATGTAGTTTGATGAATTCAAGACACCTTGCAATTGGTGAATTGCAACTCTGCCATAAGGCCATTGTCATGTAGGCGTCGATGCCAGGTTGTTTTGGAGATCTTGAACTGTGCCCCTTGGACTTCTTTTTGCCTCTTGAACCATCCATCTCACTACCCATGGGAGCAAGATAGACGTGCGTCCTCTACCTGGCAGGTTGGCCACTGTTCCAGGGGCCTTAAACTTCCTAATAATTGACACAACAGTGGAAAGCAGTATCTTTGAGCTTTTTAGTTTTTTGTAGCCATCTCCTGATCTGTAGAGGTTAATAACCCTTTGTCTGAAGCTTTCAGGGAGTTCTTTGCCTTTCACCATGATGATGGCTGACCACAGTATTTCAAACTTGTGTTCCCTCCTTTTTATACCCTAGGTAAACAGGATGCCATTGTAGGTCACTGTATAGTTCCATAACCTTCCAATGAACTTCAAATAAGTTTATATATGAAGGTTTGTTTTTGTTGGATTAAATTGGAAAGAATAGTTAGGGGTGTGAATAATTGTGGTCCAGATGTTTTCTGGAAAAAAATATTTTTTTCTGAACAATTGTATTAGTAATGTAGGTTTGAATATACCTCATTATTTGTATAGTTTATTTTAAACAATGTTTTTTGTTCATCTTTATCAAGGATATGAATAAAAACGGAGCCTACTGTATATATTATATATATGTATGTAAGGGGGAAAAACAATTCAACTCCTATATTTGCTTCATAGAATTGATCTGTTGATGAAATTGCTCTTGGTTCATTGCTCAAAGAACAAATAAATGACCACAGAGCACTTTGTAAATGGCAGTACAGAACACCAGTGCGTTATTGTTGCACACGATGGAACGGAAAAAGGGAACGGGCCATAGAGTGACCCTCTGACCCTGTGAGTAAGGGCTGCTCCCTGATGGCGCAGGATATCAGTAACACAAATGTTTTTTCTTTTCATTTTCTCAGTTTTTCCCCCCCATCAGACATTCCAGAGACGCTCGTGTTGCAAGCGGTGAGGTGACAGGAAAAGAGAGAGGGATGGGGACTGGGAGGATTGTGTCTGCACTAACAGGATGGTGCAGCTGCCCTCTGCGCTGTTTGTGTAGGAAAAGGCTGGTTACATCAATATTATCATGTACGGAGGGGGATGCTGTGGACCTGAGCGGTGCCAATAAAAACCTGTTATTGGTTGGGTTCGTTCTTCCGTGGTTTCTCGCGTCCATTTTCATCATCCGTCTCCAGTGCTTTCTGCTTTCGGTGGCTCTACTGGAGTGGCTGACCCTCCGACAGCAAGGCAACAGGCCTCAGGTCTCAGGGACGTACAGCCATATCCAGGGGTGTCATGCAAGGCAAAAATCTGAGGGGGCACAACTCAAAACCACTTTTTAAAAATAATAATAATAATAATAATAAACTTTATTTGTATAGTACTTTTCATAAAAACCCAAAACGGACAAAAATCTACGTGGTGAAATGAAATGGTATTTCTATGCAAATCTGACTGATTCTGTCAGAGCATGTCACAAATCTCACTTAGATAGCTAGCTTAGCTAGCTAACCTACCTCGTCTTGCCCTGTCTGTATCCTGCCTCAGGGAAGGGATGGGGCTTTCTGCTTGCTTACCAAAAAACGCTGATATTTTCCTCTGCATGCCTGTCACCTGGAGATATCAAAAGGGATTCAGTCTTTTGCTAACTATAACCTGTGATAGTGATGGTGGTAACTATCAGCTCTGCAATCAAAAGTCAACTCATGACAGACAGCTGAGCAACCGGATTGAGGGATGCTAACTTTAGCTAGCTAGCTGGTAGCTAGCCAACTATCTTGCAACGCAAACTAGATATTTCTTAAACTCAATAAGTTTGTAAAACTAATTGCATTTCATTTTCACAAGTATGAAAAGGGGATTATTGCTCTACTAACCTCTTGAGCAGCCAACTGCACCTGCAGCCGTCTCTACCACTCTCATTGATATGACCGGTCCGGTCAGTGCGCGCACTTTGCAAAACAAAACTTTTACACTTGGAAGAAACCAACCATAGGCAAAGGGGGTGTGCGACTTTTTGAGGTATGATCTATGACATAATTATAAGAATACGTTTGACTCATAATATAAAACTATCATAACTACATATTATTATTTTTTAAATGGTAATAAAATAAAAAATCAGAAATGCTTGGTAATGCTGCGTAATATAAATGTACTGCTCTGGTAGGGAGAGGAAAACATTCTAATAAATGACTGATGGAGCTGACACTACACAGTCCATGTACTGTAGTGATGGGAGAATCATGACACCAAACGTGGGTGGAGCTACAATTCACTGTCATTCACTGACTTGTTTGAACCAATCAAAAGCTGTTGCTCTTTACAAAAATCATAATGATTGGTTCACATCAGTGAGGTACCGGTAACATATGGTGGCTCCACCTGTATTTAGTGTCACGATGCCTCATTCACCCAACGGTTGTGTACAGTGCATCTCTGATCAACTGGAAGTCATTGTCCTGTCAAAGTGGTGTTCTCTGGCATTCTCTGACTCTGGGATCCGCTGTCGAGATGCTCCTCGCACTCGTGTGGAAGTCTCACAGGAGGGTGGGGCATTGTTGTCCGCAGCGTCACCCAGGGAGGGAGGGTTTCAGAGGCGGGACTGTGCTTGTATCATCATGCAATGATGTGATTGCAATGAATTGGGCACCTGCCAAAAGGAGAGTGGTGGTGAGGCTAACACTTTGTGCTCATGTCTGTGTTTGGGCGAGGCTAACGTTGCTCGTGTCTCTGTGTGTGCTTAGGTGAGACCAACACTGCGCTCATGTCTCTGTGTTTGGGTGAGGCTAACGCTTTGTGCTTCTGTTTCTCTCTGCAGATGCTGGAACCCAAGGCTCAGGAGCAGGGTGAGACGGGGCCACAGGTCTCAGGGTCCCCAGGGGCAGAGCAGGAAGAGGAGGACCGCTCTCCCAGCAGCCCCTCTGAGGCCCCTGTCACGGTCACTCCCCCGCCAGATCACCTCCTGGAGGAAGCCTGCCCCCCGGTGGCGGACCAGGAGAAGGCGCCCCACACACCCCCACCGTCCACCGAGGAGGAGTGCAACAGCATGGGGGGCAACAGAGAGATTTCGAGGGAGAGAGAGGAAGGCAGGGAGGAGAGGGCGGACGAGTGCCCAGACAGGGCTGCCGTCCCCTCCTCCTCATCGTCGTCCTTCATCATCCCTGAGCTGCGACTGGACCGCTCGTTCAGCACTGACGGCCTCTCCTCCCCAGCCACCGACGAGGAGGTGGATGAGGAAGAGGAGGACGAAGAAGAGGAGGAGGAGGAAGACAGCGACGAGCACGGCCTGGAGTGCGGCAGGGAGGTCACGCCCTGCGAGAGGCACGGGGGCGGGCTGAGTGTGCAGAACTCACTGCGCAGACGCACGCACAGCGAGGGCAGCCTGCTGCAGGAGCCCCGCCCGCCCTGCTTCACCTCCGACAACGCCATCGACCGCCTGGACTCGGCCACGCCCCACAAGGGCGGCTGGACACTCCCCTCACCCAAGACCCTGAAGAAGGAGCTAACCAAGAACGGAGGCTCCATGCACCAGATCTGCATGCTGTTTTCCGGAAGGAAGGTCAGTCTCTCACAATCCTCCCCTCCTCTTTATTTGCTTCCTTACTTTTTATTTTATTTTTCATGTCATTGTTTTGTTTTTTGGTCTCAATGCTGAGAGAATGACTGGTGATCTCTTTTGTCATGAGTTTGACCTTTGACCTTCTCTGATTAGGCAAAACATAACTTCATATCACATGAGGCTCTCAACAGCAGAGAGATCACACTGCACTGACAAAGATCGCATTATACCACACCCAAACAAACACACACACTCACTCACTCACACACGCACGCACATGCACACACCCAAACACTCACTCTCATACACTCACTCACTCATGCACACACACAAACACTCACTAGCACACACTCTCATTCACATACACATGCACGGGCGCACTCTCACACACACACATTCAGGCACATTCATGCACTCATACAGGAACAAATACTTTTGAACAAACACACTCTCAAAACAAACACACATGAACAAACATATACATTCTATGAACATTTTGGCTGGAGGGAGTGACACCAGACACCTAGTGGGGAACATCCCAGAGAAATTGGCTGCTGAATTGTTCAGTGTGAGCACAGCTGGCATTCCTTATTTGACCATAGTCTTATCGCTGACACTCCCAGCTTTCTGTGAGATTAGTGCTCTCTCTCTCACTGCAGTGTCTGTGAGCCCTAATAAACTCACTCACTGCAGTGTCTGTGAGCCCTAATAAACTCACTCACTGCAGAGTCTGTGAGCCCAAATAAACTCACTCACTGCAGCGTCTGTGAGCCCTAATAAACTCACTCACTGCAGCGTCTGTGAGCCCTAATAAACTCACTCACTGCAGAGTCTGTGAGCCCTAATAAACTCACTCACTGCAGCGTCTGTGAGCCCTAATAAACGTACTCTCCCCCGCAGGGTCTGTGAGCCCTTATAAACGTACTCACTGCAGGGTCTGTGAGCCCTAATAAACGTACTCTCACCCGCAGGGTCTGTGAGCTGTAGTAAACTCTCACTGCAGCGTCTCTGAGGCCTAATAAACCTACTCTCGTTGCTTTGTCTGAGTTGTAATAAACTCTCACTGCTGGGTCTGTGAGCCTTAATGAACTCACTCTCGCTTGTTCTGCTTGGACAGGAGTTGCATTTCAGCCTTGATATTGGTTTTTTGTGGTACTTCTGTTTTTTTACCATCAAATATGTCCTCTAGAGGGCACTGCTGATCTTGCTTTAGTTTGTTGAGGCGGAACCTATCTGGTGAGCATCGGCTGTACCAGAGCCATTTTAGTACTTGCAGTTTGTGTGTGTGTCTGTGTCTGTGTCTGTGTCTGTCTGCGTCTGCGTCTGCGTCTGCGTCTGCTTGGCATGACCTTTAAAGCTCTTTCTGACACCCAGATTTAATTTAGTAATTTTCGGAGTCTTCAGTCCTTTTGACACTGCACCTGCCCCCCCCAATCTGGGAGGATTGGACACTGAGGTTGAACGTGCATTTTCAGCTCCGCAGTACGGCCCACCCCAAGACCGGCAGTGAGCTGGGTTCTGAGCTGCTGTGCACTTTACGTGGCAGTGAGCCGATGGTGGGAGGAATGTGCCTCTTCTGGCTTGTTAGTCCTGGCGGATTATGAGGGAATGAAGCTACTGCAGCCTGATGCAGCTGTGTGTTTGTGTGTGTGTGTGTGTGTGTGTGTGTGTGTGTGTGTGTGTGTGTGTGTGTGTGCGTGCATGCGCGCGCTCTCGTGCGTGCTCCTGTGTGTTGGTATAAATAGGCTTCAGCAAGCTGCAGTACTGTAACAGCATTTCTAAATGTCTGCATTAAAGAGGATCTGGACTGAATATTAAAAATGCTGCAGTGTAGCTCTGCTGAAGAAGAGGGGGCTTCACAGCTTGTGGCTGAGGGTTCAAATCATAATTACAACAGATTACACAACAAGGACAAATACTTTTGAAGGAGCTGTGAACGGTAATTGTCCTCATCTGAAACCCTGCAGCAGGTTATTTTCAGCACATTCCTTTATTTCTCACACCATCTCTTTGAGTCTCCGTTATTGACTAGTTTATTTTTGGGTTTCATTGAATTAATAGCTTTCACTTACATCTACAAATGTGATCTTGGCTATGAGGAATCTGTGTGCTTCTGTTTTTATGGATTTGATGCAGAGAGAGCGAGACCTTTGAACATTGGCTTTTACCTTTGAACTCTGACTTTGTGTGTTGAAGCCTCACTCTGCGCCTTCTGTGTGGTGTTTGGAGTACAGGGGGACTGAAAGGGCAAAGGTGATCCTGCTTGAGGTGTAGTGGGAGGGTTTCTCCAAAAGGGCGCCCCAACATAACGAGGTCAAACAAATGCAACCCACACCATGGGTTCAGTTCAGTCTGGGTTGTGGAACTGGACTTGAATCCAGGAGATTGCAGGTTCAAGTCCCGAATGGACACTGCAGCCACACCTTTGGGCATGGTATTGCGCCTGTATTCCAGTGCATTACAGCTGCATAAACGGAGAGCTTTGGCCATACGTGGCTAAGAGCCTGTGTATGAGGCCATGTCTTCTAAACAAATACAGTATATGAATAATTAACAGCCTACTACATCCAGCAAAAGCTTACAGCTCAATGTATTATTATTGGCTTTATTTCCCTATAAGAGTTATTATGAATCCAGGTTGTGTCACCACCACCCAACCCCCCCACACATAATTTCTCTATGTTTTAGGATTTATAGCCCACTGAAATGGGCCTGCTCCAATGCATGTTCTTGTGTGTCGACAAGTTATAAATAATTTCTAAGCCGTTAATCAGCATAAAAATGCCAGGCCGCTACGAGGGGGAGAGCCCGACCTTCACACACGGCACGGTGACCATGTAGAGTAAGCACTCTGCTCAAGAGGAAGGAAAGCGAAGGAGGAGCGAAACGCTCATTCCTCTTGTATTTTTAGTGCTGCTTTCAGATCACAGGGGGTCTAACACTCTACCTCCTGGGATGAAACTAACAGCTCATCAATACCTTTTTAAAGGAGAACAAATTGAAAAGGTCTGTTTGGCCCAGTGGGTGGGGGGCTTCTCTGTGTGGACCGTGGGAACAGGAACAATCAAGGGTATTGAGAACCTCAGCCAATCAGATTCGGCAGAGATGGACTTGCTTTTTCAGCCTGTCAGAGACGGGTAATCACTCAATGATGGCTTCCAACATGGAAGGAGGAGAAGGGGGGTTAGAGCAAGAATCTGGGAGAGGCGGAAGAAGGTGAGATGCAGGTTGAGAGAGGGAGGTGAAACTTGTTACATTTTGATAGTTTTTGATGTTTTTTCTTACCTCGGAAAAAAGATTCTCAGCTCTCTCTCAGGTGTCTCAGCTGCTCCAGTAGCCAGATCTGTTATGTAGCACCCAGCACTGCTTACGTAGTGCAGAGCAGGAAGTCCTGCCCGCTCCCATTTGAGGGTATGAGCTGTTCTCAATTCAATTGTTGCAATACAATGTAATAAAAACGAATTGACACCTTGATGACCTATATTTTCTGACACTTATCAGTTGTGAATCAGGAAATGTGATTTCATGGATTTCATTGTCCATGAAAATACTCTAGATGTTTCAGAAAACAGAAGAAGTCTCAACAGCGCATATGCGCAAGCTCTAGAGGAGAATCCCAGAACCTCAGGTCTTGTGTTTTACCCATTTTAATTGGTTCTCATGTAATGCTCTCTTCATTTTCTTTGGTTTTGACTGCCATAGAGCAGGGGTTCCAAACCTTTTTTCCTCAGAGCCCCCCTAACTAAAACCTGATTCAATCTTATCTCCCCGGCCACACACTTAAAAGAAGCGATACATTTATTTATTTTCATGTCTTTATTAGTTGGTAGAACCCCCATTTCATAACATCAATGCATTTAGTGTTTCACATTACATCTAATTGTTTCACATTTAGGCCTATAAGTATTCCTGCTTATCAGAGAGGCCTAGCACATTTAATTACTCTTTATTCTTTTTAGAGGGGATAGATAGTGCTTTAAAAAAACATTTTTTTGTGCACAACTATGACCAGCATTTCATAACCATAAAAATAAGTGCATTCAATTTCAGTTTCAATTCAATTTCACTATTGATCATTGCATTTACAGTATCTATTTGTTCCACATTTATACATGTATTCCTGTTTATGGCAAAGGCCTACCACATTTCATTGCTCTTTATTTTATTATTTTTAGTGCATTTTAAAACCTTTTTCATAAGAGCATAATCATGACCAACTTTTAATAACCATTACAAGTGAATTTCTGTTTTCTGTTTTAATGAGAACCTTGGGCTTGCATGCTTGTTACCAGGGGTGGAATGTTAGGTGCAATGTGAGTGACAGCCAGTCGGAAGTTGTTTTGAATGTCCAGTTTGTTGCGTGCTTTTGTTTTGACGACGACAAGTGCGCTGAAGGCCGTTTCTGACAGATATGTCATAGTAAACGGGAGAATGATCCAGGTCGCAGCATGTGGTGCGAGCCTGGGAGCAATGCGCGGTCCTCTGGCAATCCAAAACTTCTTAACTCCTCGCTCCTGGAAGTATTTCCATGACAGTGAATCAGCCTGGAGGTCAGCAGTTAATGTATTCCACATCCTCAACTTTGGCCATGAATGGATCCAAAACTCACGACTCCTTGGAGATGTACTGATCTGTGTCAGCAAATTGCAACTTTAACTCCTTCCTCTCGCAGCAAGTTCACGTGGCTGGTGCACTCGGGACGTGAAGGCATCGGTACAGTGCCCACGGACTGTTTCATCAGTAGTGGAAACTGTTGCAGCTCCCTCTCTCCCTCTTTTTCAACCCTGTACTCCAGCTTGCGCGCAAAAGCATCCGGCATCCGAGCCCTGCAAACGCTTGTTCGTCTCATTACAGAGACAGAATATGTAGGCCAGGTATGCTGTTTTAATGCAAAATGTCATCTGTTCAGCCAGTGTGGGATTATTAGTTTGGAATGATTCCAAACGATGTCTTGTTCCGCTGCATCCTTAATCCTTTTGACAGCTCTGCTGTGTTTGCCAGTCATTTTGGCTGCCTCATCGCTGGTAATGCCTTTGCAATTAGCCCAGTCCACTCTGCACTTTGTTACCACGTAGTATTGAACTCTTCAACGATCTGTGCACCTGTCGTGCTGGTTGGTAATGTGAAGTAGCACAACAGATCCTCAACAAATTCACTTTAAATTCGCTATCATACACCAACAAAGTTGCGCATGATGCAACGTCCGTACTTTGTGCAGCTGTATTGAGAAATCACCTGTTGATTTTTGATTGATATATAAGCTGTTCTTCTCAATTCTGGGCAGTAACTCAAATTTGACGAGACACTGTTATTGCTCAGCGGGATTTGCTTCAGTTTTTCAGCTGACCATGTCTGGTCTTGACTGCATTATTAATCTCTGCAATTATGTGGGGCGCTTTCTCTTTATTTAGCTACACGATATGACACCATACAAGAGGATAACCACAATTTATTATTGTGTTATGTTTCTGGTAAGTACTTGAGCTGATTCTTTAATTTCTTGAGCCTTCCTTTGAAAAAAGAAAGACAAAGGTTTATCCACCAGATCGTGTATGTAAATGTCTTTCCGGTTTTGTGGGTTTCAACCTCTCGCTAGCCTTTCCCCAAATATAACGCATATGGGTTTTGCATCCTGATTTGCATTGGACGTTTGGCAGTTGACAAAGCCAAACTTTAAAAAATAGTCTCTTCTATTTAAAAAAACTATAATAATTACAAATGTTCTTTTCAGGCCCCGAAGTACCAGTGCTACTTATCGTTGGCCTGTTCATTTTTAGTTTAATTGCAGTAACGCCAGTGCACTTTTGCAATTGGTAGCTAAAAGTTAGAATGGAGTCTCAACTTTGCTTACTGTGGCTAGCTAGCATAAATGTAGAACAGTGCAATGTGGCTACATCAGGATAGGGAAAATATTGGTGATGATGTTTCACATAGCTAAGCATTAGGATAGATCGGGCAAGTAAATAGTTAAAGCTGTGGTACTGTAGCTTGCATACCACTCCTGTAACTATTTTGATGTGACCTGTATTCAAACAATCAATCTATACTTTGTATAGCACCATTTACAAATCATCTGTCACACAGCATGCATCACTTCAGAAAGGACTTTTCAATGGATGTGATGTCTAACATGCAGTGTCTTGAAAAGGTACTTAGACCCAATTTTCTTTTATTTTTTTGCTTTCGAGCTTTCATTTATCACACTTTCATTTAGGAAGCAATATCTGTTATAAATGCAAACTACTCCACACATTTGTAAAAAAAATAAAAATAAATGTAGATACTTAAAATGAATGATGCAAAAGTATTCAAACCCTGAATGATTGCAAAAGTATTCTTAAAAGCCCACTGGTTCTCATCAGTGATTGTCAGATTTTGATTAAATTAATGCAGGTGCTGGAAAACAAGACAAAAAGAAGACCAAAGAACTTTCAATGAGTTAATTGGTCTGTGTGCCATAACAGTGATTGTCATAATTTCAGGATTAAAATCTGTCTTTGTGAGGATCATTGTTTGGGTAGGGAATATAGAAAAATAAGGTATAATTGGCTACTAAATTGAGAGAAAATTGTGGAAAAATCTGAAACAAAATCTTTTAACAAAAGGCATAGATTAGGAGAAGGATACACAAAAATATCTAAGGGTTTGGATATCCCAGTGCTCACTGTTGGCTCAAGTGAAAGCTGCATCATACCACCCAGACCCTGCCTAGAAAAGGCTGTCCCTCCAAACTCAGTGGCCAAACAAGGAGGAGACTTGTGAGGGAAGCCACTGTGAGGCCAACAATGACTCTAAAAGAGCAACAGAGTTCAGTGGCTGAGAATTGAGTAATAGTGCATCAGTCAACAGTATCAAGAGCACTGCATAATATTGCACTGCAGGGCTGCAAGAAAAAGCCATTACTTAAAACAAAACATCTCAAAGCCCACCGGGAGTTTGCTAGAGTGCATGAGTGATCCAGCTAAGATGTGGGAAGGGTTTTGTGGTCAGATGAGACTAAAATAGAGCTTTTTGACTAAAATGCAAATGCAAATTTGTATGGCGCAAACCTAACACTGTCTGTGCCTCATGTAACACCATTCCTACAGTGAAGCATGGTGGTAGCACTGTTAGGCTATGGGGATGCTTCTCTTCAGCAGGAATATAATTAATATAACTGATAATGGAAGGAGCAAAGTACAGGCAGATACTGCAAGAAAACATATTTCAGTCTCCCAAAAAGAGACTGAAATAGCTGGGCCAAAAATGTACCTTTCAGGAGCACAATGATCCAAAGCACAGGGCCAAAGCTACATTGGAGTGGCTCAAGAATAAAAAGGTGAATGTCCTTGAGTGGCCCAGTCAAAGTCTTGATCTGAACCCCATCGAGAATCTGTGAGAATGTCCAACCAACTTCCCCTTAAATTCCATTAAAAAGCACGTTCGTTTTACATGCATCCAATTTGGGTTTGTAATAAGCTACTTTATCAGACATATGAATGTGATATTCATTAATCATGCACTTTAATCATAGTAATTAGCATTACTAATTACAAAAACAATAATTATAAAATAAAAGGTTTAAATATATTGTTACATTTAAAAATACAAATTAACTGTCTTTGACCATTGCAGTCTAGCTTGATAAAAATAGTACTTCACAATTCTTGTGAAGAATATATTTTTATTTCTTTAATTTGTAATCATACAGTAGGTCTACTTACAGAGAACCAAAAAGTGATGCCAGCTGTTGGATATTCAGAAAAGAAAAACCCACGGTAGGAATGCCAATGGCCAAACCAGTGCGCATCATGGAGCCGTCTACAGAAAACTTTAAATGTTGTTCACGCCAAATACGACAATAGCACTCTGAAATGCATTTAAAAATAAATAAAAAGCATCCACTGTCTGGCACTAAACTGTCAGAAAAACTGTGAAACGAATGAAACAAAACAATGAAGAAATATTAAACAACAGCAATATTCTAGGCTACTTATCTGTCTTTCTCATCAACATAAGGTGCTGTATTTTGGTATAAGTGGGTATTTGGGCACAGCAGCATGTTCAGGTTTTCAGGCACTTGTCTGAAATCAGGCCTGCATTTGAGAACTCTCTCAGAAGGTAGAGAGGCTGCAGGGCGGCAGAGACGCGTCCCTGTCAGCCTTGATAGAGCAGGTGATGCTGCTGCTCCTCTGCAAATGTGATTCTGATATTATTTTTCTTTTTATATGTTGATGATGCATTACAATATCTTGTTAAAAAATTATTCAGTTATTAAAGGTGTATATATTGCTATTATATATTTTATAGTTTATCATTTAATTGTGAATAATGATATCATATTAATATTATAATTTATGAGTTATGTTGCATTTCCATTTAATCCTCCTTTAACGGACACAGGAGCTTTTCAGTTTAAACTTTTACGTGTTTGGCCGTGCTCATCCCTAGAGCTTTGACAGTCAGCAGAGGCCTTTCAAAGCTAGTCAAAGCTAGCTATCAAAGCTAGCTATTTGCAGTTGAACTTTTTATCCAGAGCTATCATGACTGTCTGTACGTCTACTCAACCCTGCTCTTGGAGGACCACAGTGCCAGCAGAGGATACTCAACCCTGGTCCTGGGGGACCGCAGTGCCTGCAGGGGATATTCAACCCCGGTCTTGGAGGACAGCAGTCCTTACAGAGGATACTCAACCCTGGTCCTGGAGGACTACAGTGCCAGCAGGGGATACCCAACCCCGGTCTTAGAGGACGGCAGTGCCTGAAGAGGATACTCAACCCTGGTCCTGTAGGACCGTAGTGCTGGCAGAGGATACTCAACCCTGGTCCTGGAGTGCCACAGTGCCAGCAGGTGATACAGAACCCTGGTACTTGAGGACCACAGTGCCAGCAGGGGATACTCATCCCTGGTCCTGGAGGACCGCAGCCGCAATGTCTGCAGAGGTTATCCCTGGTCCTGGAGGACCGCAGTGCCTGCAGGGGATACTCAACCCTGGTCCGGGACAGCAGCAGTTCCTGCAGACGATACTTAATCCTGGTACTGGAGGACCACAGTGCCAGCAGGGGATACTCAACCCTGGTCCTGGACAGCAGCAGTTCCTGCAGACGATACTTAACCCTGGTACTGGAGGACCACAGTGCCAGCAGGGGACACTCAACCCTGGTCCTGGACAGCAGCAGTTACTGCAGACGATACTTAACCCTGGTACTGGAGGGCTGCAGTGTTGGCAAAGGATACTTAACCTTAGTGCAGTAGGACACTTGACGGCCCTGGAGGAAGCTGGAATGGAATCTCCCCTGTCCGAGTAATCCTTTGCTGAAACTATGTAGACACCAATAAGATATTTTTTAATTAAATGTCCACCCAATACACTCTTTCTCTTTCATAAGTCACACAGACAAATAAAACAAGCTTTCAGGGCAGAATTGCAACTGATAATATCTGCATAATATGCCTGGTTATTTTGGAGTGGCAGGGCACATGATGTCAGCTAAAAATATCTCCGGAACCAACATGCGGATACGCTGGTGATGTGTGGCGGACATGACATTTCATGACATTTAGCAAGAGCAGGACTGGATAAGGTGGAGGACAGGTGCAGTGAATTATCTGCCTGGGTCAAACGCTCATCATAGTGTTTTCATGTCAGTATAAAATGTGTTTTAGACACAAAACGCTGCTGATTGCTGCTGATGCCTGAGGGTATTTTAGGATGAAATTGGAAACGGGGAGCAGGTCTGTGAGCCCAAGGCGACTTCATTCCTCCTGTTTAATTTGGTGTCATAAGGTCTAATATCTATTTAATATGTTACTGATGATCAATCTTGTTATCTTTCTAACCATGATGATCATTATTATCAATAATTATATTATATATTATAATTGTATTAGTATTCCTGTCAAGGGTGACTTACATACAGTAGTTTACTAATTAAAAGGTTTCATCCATTTTTACAGCTGCATATTTACTGAAACAGTCCCTATGGAAGGGTATAACCTTTGGGTTACAATCCTTATATGCCCCACCATGCAGATACACCCCCACCACACAGTACAATTGTTATTATTCCTTTATTTAACCAGGTATGTTGATTGAGAACATATTCTCTTTTAGAACAATAATCTTGTCAAGAGGCCCAGTGAGTAGTGCATACAATATAATAAGTAAATAAATACATAAAATATATATTTACATGCCCTGCCCCTTATTCTTATACACCCCACTGTATAGAACAAGCCCTGCCCCTTACCCTTAAGCACCCCACAATACATGCAAAAAGGACAACAACATGCTGACTCCATCCTTTGTGAAGTTACTAATCATATAGTCCACTCAATGCAGTTGGCCCTCACACCACAGTACAACACCACGTGCAGATATTTGAGAGATATCAGATATCCCAAGGCCCTGGAATATAAAGCCAGTGCTGGACAGCAATGCTGGACATGCCCTCCTGACCTTTGACCTGTAGCACTGCACTGAAACATCTGACCAGGGCAGAGATGAATGTCACAGTGTGGTTGAGGGACTTTATTAGCTGTGTGCTGTGTAAATAAACTCCCTGTGGCGTAGGCCCCATTAGCCTTGCTTACCAGCCCTGTCTCAGACTGGCCTTGTTCAGAAGTGCTCAGACCACAAGTGCTCTCTTGTAAGTCACTTTTGATAAAGGCATCTGCCAAATAACTAAATTGTCATTGTAAATTGTGTGTGTGTGTGTGCGTGCGTGCATGCTTTTTGTAAAAAACTCAAATATAAATCACAAAATCAGATTATCCTAATTAACTTCCAGTGAGGAGAGGGGGTGGGGAGTCTGTGATAAACTCAACATCTCATCACAATGTTCGATCCTTGGAGCGAGTGACTGATCATAGAGACCCGGTCACCAGTCTTCCGTTGAGCCACAGCCTTGGCACCCACGCTCTCTTATTGCCTGTATTTCAGTATCACAGCTAAATCTTTGGGGGTGCATTTGTCCGCAATGTCCACAGCAAACCCCCACAGTGCCAAGGCGGGTTTGTATTTCATGATCACCCCGTTTTGGAAACCGATGACTTCAGGAGTCTTGAATGGTTTCTGGCTGGGCACAGAGCAAACTGAGCTGAGGGAAGCTCTTCCTCAGAAGTCTTTCTGAGGCTGGGCCGAGTTCAAGTATGCTGGAAACGCACCGCGGCGCTGGTCTGATATGGCGGTGGGTTCGCGCCACGCGGAGGAAGCCCTGGTTGTTTATATCAAGTGTGCCACATTGTTGAGAACCTTTCCAGCCACAGGAAGCCCAGGCTCAGCAGGAAGTGGGCTCGCTCCTGCAAGTGTGTGATAACAGTGGGAAGGGCTTTTTCTGAAGAGATTGAAACTCAAACATACAAAACAAAAATAACATTCCGTAACATAACTGGGCTCTTTTTTTCTTCCTCACATTTCTGTAACCATGCCACTCCTGAGCAGAACTGGCATAAATGCATTTTCAGATGTGCTTTGTGAAAATAATTAGATTATTTGAAAAAAATCTAATACCATTTCTGTATAATTAAAAATATTTGAATACATATTTCAAATAGGGTTAGTTGTTGAGGCACATTTTGCAGGAGCTTCAGTGATGAAGACTTGATGATGTTTCACAAGGAACAGTGGCTAGGTGATGTTAGCATGGAAGTCCGAAAGACATCAACTAGGGGCAACTGTGGTCGAAAGCACATACCCCTCGAATGTGATGTCCATACATTGATTCAATATGCAAGGCAAAACAGAGGACCAACAGTGAAACTAAACAAATATCAATCTAGGGCCTGAGCAGGCAGTTCAATCAAGAACAGTTAATCAGGAACTGCACAGAGAGGGATACTATGGGCGGGTTGCAGTGCATTTTATTACCCCTTATTACCCCTTATTACACCTAAAAATGCATGTTTGAGAGTAGAGTAGTGTAAAGAACACAGGCAGTAGTCTACTGAGCAGTGGAAAAAAAGTCATATAGTCAAATGAGTCATCCTTCACCCTGTTCTCAACAACACCCTGCATTTTTGGGGCACGCTTAAAGAAACCTACAGGCTAGAGTGTTTGTTTCCCTTGGTGAAGGGTGTGGGGTGCATTTTCCTGCCTTGGTTTAGATCTACTCAACCTCTTAGAGGGCAAGGTAAATGGCAATAAATAGAAAGGCATTCTGGGTGATCACCTTCATCCTGTAGTGAAGCATTTCTATCCTGATGGGAGTGGTCTCTTCCAAGATGACAATGCCCCGATCCACAGGGCAGAAAGTGGTCACTGATCTATATGCCATGGCTGTCTCTCACCAGATCTCAACTCAATTGAATGCTTATGGGAGATTCTGGAGCAGTGCCTGAGACCGCATTTTCCACCACCATCAATAAAACACCAAGTGATGGAATTTGTTTTGGAAGAATGGGCATCCCTCCAATAGAGTTCCAGACACTTGTAGAATGCCACGGTGCAACTATGCCACGGTGCACTGAAGCTGTTCTGGTGGCTCGTGGTGCCCCAAAGCCATATTAATACACTTACACAGGCAGTTACCTGTACATATACATAATGCCAAAGTTTTATGGAAAAGTATAATAGAAAAGTATCAAAAACATATTTTTGAATTATATCCTCCCTTGATCGTCTTTGATTTGTGAACGCGGTCATTCAAAAGGATATGTTTTGTCAACCAATATATTTGTAAGCAAAAAATGAGAGGAATTTTAGGCGCAATACTGTCTTGTCGGTTGGCTTGAGCTTTTTTGAAGTTTGTGTTAAGGGAGTTTATCAGGAAGGTGGTAAGTGCTTTGTCAGAGGAAAGGCTTCAAACTAATGCATTTGTTAGCTTGAATAATGTGTTCTGTGGACCTCATGTCACTGTTTATGGTGGGCTCTGAGAGTGACAGCCAAAATGCATGCTTGCACACTGCCTACAATTCATAGAGGTATGGAAGTTCATAGGTGGCTTGTCAACTATTGTTCTACAGCGAGAGAGCGAGTATGAAATTCCACAGGTGCGTTGCATACTTTGGAGCCCAGAAAATGTACCTGCATCGATATAATATATATATATATATATATATATATCCATGTACGTATAATATCCACATTGTCCTTCCTAGAAGTCGTTGCTATTTGATGCTACCTATTGAAATTCTAACAAAGGAAAAAGTAGTGGTTAAGGAATTTCTTTACAAATGTTATTAGCCAAAAAGTATTTTGTTTTCTTACTTCACTAGAAATGTTACCAGGGAAATATTATGTATATTTTGAAATATGTCAAGAACTTAGACCTTAACTAAATGGGTGAAAGTTACATATAGGTGAAAGTTCATGACAAGGGGATGACCTCAAATCTAAACAATTTTATTTGTACTGCACACTCTTATACTTGGTCAGTAAATTCTGCCAATTGCACAGGTATAGTATTGGTTCAAAGGAACAAACCCTGTCTCCACACCAAACGCCTGCCTAGTCTAATCCTCCATGTTCTTCCAAACTCATCCCCAGACACCAGAGCGCACAGTTCCCATGTTCCGTCCTATCATAAATCTCTCTGGACGCATATGTTGAGGAGCCTCTCAGCCAGAAGGCAGACAGCGTCCCATTTCACATGACAGTCAGCATCCAGATTTCTGACCCCTGACTGGCCTACAGTGTCCAGAAACCCTGGCCCCGCCTTTACAGAAATGCAGGGGGTTCAAAGGTCATCGTCAATCTCAAAAACATTTTGCATCGTTCAGCTTGGTTAAATTTTTCTCAGATCTTGCCCCGGTGTTTGTGTGTTCCACTAGTGAGCACCAGGGGAGGATTACACTATTCATATTAATACATACACATATCACTTTCACTCTCCCACATACATGCACGTGCATCCGCACACACCCATACACAAACGCACTGCCCATACACCTGTATTCACACATTCACTCCCAGTCAATGCTGTTTGATAGTCAGACTGTAGCTGTGGTCCAGCTGTTGTTCTGAAGAGTTAGACAGCTTGTGTGCTCAGCTTCCCCCAGCTTCCCCCTGTTCTGTCTCTCTCTCCCCCTCCCTCCCTCCCTCCTGTTGGGATGTTAGGATGACGATGTGTTCTTGCTCTTCTCCCGGCAGCTCAGCGGTGGATCGGAGTGCAGCTGTGAGGTGGGGCCTGACGGTTCGAAGAAGAGAAACCCAAAAAGCCTGTGAGTGCAGATCAGTGAATCCTGTTCTTCCCTGTACCTTCTTTTATCAATAACCACTGTAGCCATGCCAGTCCTGGGTGTGGCGCTGTAGCCATGCCAGTCCTGAGTGTGGCGCTGTAACCATGCCAGTCCTGAGTGTGGCGCTGTAGCCATGCCAGTCCTGAGTGTGGCGCTGTAACCATGCCAGTCCTGAGTGTGGCGCTGTAACCATGCCAGTCCTGAGTGTGGCGCTGTAACCATGGCAGTCCTGAGTGTGGCGCTGTAACCATGGCAGTCCTGAGTGTGGCGCTGTAACCATGCCAGTCCTGAGTGTGGCGCTGTAGCCATGCCAGTCCTGAGTGTGGCGCTGTAGCGATGCCAGATCTGAGTGTGGCGCTGTAGCCATGCCAGTCCTGAGTGTGGCGCTGTAGTGTGGTGCCGTAACCATGCCAGTCCTGAGTGTGGTGCCGTAACCATGCCAGTCCTGGGTGTGGCGCTGTAGCCATGCCAGTCCTGAGTGTGGTGCCGTAACCATGCCAGTCCTGGGTGTGGCACTGTAACCATGCCAGTCCTGAGTGTGGCGCTGTAACCATAGCAGTCCTGAGTGTGGCGCTGTAACCATGGCAGTCCTCAGTGTGGGGACATGTGAATGTGCTGGATGTGCAGCAAGGACAGAGCTTAGCAAATAGTAATTATATGTTTATGCACTGTTATGTATTCACAATCATAAAATAAGATAAGCCTGACTTATTTTATGATTTTGAACATATAAATCACGCTTATCATATTTATCTTTTAACTTATCAATCACAATTATCACTCATCGTTCACCTCGTTGTTCCGTTTGATTGCTCATTGTAGTAGAACAAAGCCAGCAGTTCAAAACTCATTTTGCAATAGAGAACAAAAAAAACCAGGCCACATTTCTGAGATGACCACTGTGTGAAACATCCTTTGAAGTCTTGGCATTCATTGTTTAATTTGTAAAAATGGAAAAATGCCTGCTTCCAGGCTGGAAATGAATGGGACGGGGTGCCAGGTTAAAACTACTGTAACAGACGGTGAGGGACAGACTGGCTAAACCAGCTGTTGCAGACAATTGGGTTGGGACATGTTAGAGGGCCATTTAAACCGCTACAACCTCTAGGTTTTACACAAAGACTCACTTATTTCCTTGTCCCTGTTTTTTTCTGAAGCCTCAAATGTTTGGGACTGGCTTGTAATGTAGTGAATATCTGCTTCCCCTTGTGAGTGAGCAGGGTAAAGAATTTCTGCCTTTTTAGTGACGTGTTTTTATTAACACAATGGAACCGGACCGCGACAGCGTATTGTTTTTCAACAGGAAGACGGGGATATCAAATGCGTCTTATCTATTGTTTCAGTGAAATACTGTAAGGTTGTCTCTGGATTCTGCTGCATGTCGGTGGGAGAGTCAAGGCTGAGGACGGCAGGGTCTGGTTGTTTGGATTCGTTTCCCTTTCCAGGTCAGAAAGGTTAAAAGGAAGTGACCAATCAGAGGGGACTCTATTGTCTTACAAGCCGAGTGGACATGGACATGCACAACGTGCTGAGTGCTGGGAGAATGGGTTAACGGGAGGGAATTGGGTTCATTGGGTTCCCCCTGGCTACAAGGTCAGGCTGTACCTCAGAATCTATCTCTCCCAGTGCAGAAATGTTCCCTGGCAGATTGAGCTGTGTGGCTGATGGCGAGGAGAAGTGGTGTAATCAGTCTTCTTTTTTTCTTTAAGTTGTTTTTCTTTGGTAAAAGGGTCTTAAGTCTGAAACCTGAGTGGTTTTTTTAACTTCTTTTTCTTGCAGCAATGCAGGTGTGTGCTCTCTCCCGGTCCTATTGAGTTTAGCTCTGCGATCTCGGTTTTCCTTCCAATGTTATTTATGGTCATTTCTGGACCTCAGATTCCCACCCCCACCCCACATTGGCCTCCTCATATTGCTGGAAGTGGGCATTCCAAAGGTTCAGATGCTGTTGTAGAAATGGCCAGAGAAAAAGCATGCCTAATCGGAAGTGTTTGGTAAGAGCAATAAGGATAAAGGATCAAATTATCCTTGACATATTTCCTGCACGGGTAGAAATGAATCCTCTGCTCATGTTCAAAGCAAAGTGAATGGTTCTGCGTGACAAATTTGTGTGAGTGGCTGGATGGAGATCTTTCTTTGTACAAGTTTCAGTGGTGCGTGTAAAGTTTCAGAAGGTTTTCCTCCTATTCAAGACATCCATGACTTACTTCCAGTCTTCATGTCGGTCTTCCAGATCCCAGACAGTATGACTTTTAGCCTTCCTGTTAATCTGATCTGAATATGATTTTGAAATGGAGAGGATTTATTATATATGAATTCTACTTGTGCATGTAGTATTCATTATTGTAAATATGATTTTAGTGAAGCAGTAGAAATTATTCATATACTTTGCTGTCCTTTTTCCAGGGTGAGATACACCTGCTCACATTTTTACATTTTATGAATCCCTCTGGGTTTACCTAAGTAATACAGGCTCCTTAAATCCTCCTTTCTCCCAGTTTGTGAGAAGAGTTTCAACCGAGTAAGGCTGTGTTGTTCTCTAAATATCTCCCAGTGTGTGCCTGTAATAGAAGTGGGCTGGATGACCTACATTAATGTAAGGTGGTGTGAGATTACTGTGAGAGAGCTCAGACAGGAGTAGGGGAAGGAGAGAGAATGGAGCGAACTGATTATGAGTGTGTGTGTATGAGAGAGAGTGCATACAGGTGTGTGTGTGTGCTTACATGCCTGTATGCACAGTGTGTGTATGGGGTGGGTGGTTTCGTTTGGGATGGATAGCAGGATAAAGGGTTGTGTGTGTGTGTGTGTGTGTGTGTGTGTGTGGGGTGTGTGTGGAGAGGGGGAGCAGTCTCTGCACTTGCAGCTGCCCTCTGTTTCCTCTCTGCCAACTGACAGAGAGACCACGAGAGACTATCTATATATAAAAACTGGTAAATGGAGGTATGGTGAGATGGAAAGATGGAGGTATATGTGCCATACGGTAAGCTGTTGCTTCTGTAAAACAAGTGATTTGTATCCAGGCAGTTCTGAGTTGGCGTGTCTGTGCATGCGAGTGGACTTGATCCTTTCCCTAATTCCAGCGCAGTGCTGAAGGACGGGGAGGGAGGGAGAGAGAGAGAGCGAGCGGACGGACGAGGGAACGAGTCTCCCAGCCTGCTGAGGTCAGGGCGCGCCGTTCCCTGCCAAGGCTTGGATGAAGGACAGCTGTGTTTGTGCCAAAATCCCTCTCTGGGAAGGCCGGGAGACCAGGGCTGCCCCCTGCCCCTGCCATTGGCCCCTGTGCCTGTCTCTGCCCTCTGCCCCTACCTCTGCTCCTGCCCTCTGCCTGCTGTGGTGGCTGACCCCAGATCAGATGACTGGATTAGGTGTAATCTGCAGAGTCTGCTCCAGCCAATTGCTGGAACAGGCCCGAGACATTAGCCCTTTTCTCACAAGACTGAGGCACTGTATAAGGCATTACATCATTGTAAAAGTAGTCCACACCCCCCCCTTCCATCTTTGCTATAAATAGACTCCTGCAGGTGTTGTGGGTCAGACTCACCATTGTTTCCTTTGATGAAAAAAATCCAACCGGCTGAATAGCAGGTGTGGTGGCAGAAATGTTTCAGCATTTGAAAAAAGCTCTAGATCCGCTATTACATGAATGAATTGGGCATGCTGACCGTGAGACATCTCGGTACCTGCAAGCGCGTGAAGTCACAAGACGAAGGCAAAGAGCCGGACACAATGGCTGTCCTAGTTCTGCTGGCAGACAATGCAGACCGAAGGGCCCAGTTCCTGTTTTGTGCTCTGCTTCCATATTCCGTTCCCATATGGGACAGTCCCCCTGTACGGTTCCAGCAGCAGACGGGACAGCCATGGTCACCATGTGAAGCCCTTAGTTTCGGGGGAAGGAATGTGATTGAAAGCGAGATTTCAGAATGGTTTGGTCATGAGCTCTTGGTCATGAGATCAGAGACCGAGAGAGAGACAGAAAGGGTGTGTGTAGGTGTGCGTGTGTGGGGAGGGGGTTAAAAAGGTATTTTTTTAAACCCACCGGATGCGTTTGGGAATTCACGCTTGACACATTTATGCACAAACAAGAGAACACAACACAGCACCAGAGAGAGTGGACTTATTGTGCACTAAAGAATGACCTAATTTTGGCTGAATATGGGAGGACCAGTGTAGCCTTTTGGAGATTGGGTGTTGGTACAATAGTGCAATAGTAATTTTTTTATTGGGGAAAACAAAATAAAGTTGCCCTGGGATTCTGTTACCAGCGGGCAGACACTGGACCATAAAAATATTCAACGCAAAAGAAGGGACAGACTAATAAAACGATGCAGGAAGTTTATTGGCCTCTATCCCAATTCACAACAGCTGGGTCCGCGCACAATTAACAATAAGGAGAATAATAGCAATTAATCACAGTCCTCGAGAAGAAGGCACACAAGTCGAAATCGATTTTAAACGAGGACCCTGTGGCTGTCTGCTTCCTCAGCGGAGCTCCCTGCGTTTGTGAGGGGCCGGACAGAGAGCGCTCTGGGTTTATAAGCTGCCTGGGCGTTCTTCAGCGCCTCTGCGGCTAAATCCACTGCTTTATCAGAGCAACCAGGGCACCCTGAATAAGAAGGCGAGATGGTATTTTAAGGGAAGGACATTTTGACGGAGGGCTTTCCCTTTTCATTTTTTAAAAAGATAAAGCCAGCGTTTCCATCCTCCAATTTCCCTTCCACGTGATTAGCTCTGCCCAGTTTTGTTATTGCCTTGCTCAACAACAACAACAACAAAAAGTTACATGGAGGTTATCAGTAATTTTGTAGAAAAACATGTTGGGCCATTATTCTTGTAGAAAACTAATGTTGGGTTTTTTAAAAGGAATGACGCTGTACATTATGTATCTGGTGTTCCTCTTACCCTGGGAGATGGGATGGAGTGAGGAATAGGAAAACAGGTTTTCCTCATGCACTTAGTTAAATGAAAATGACATATTATGAATTAAAACCCATAAAGGAATATACATGACAATGTAATAGCTGCGGTGTTATTATATGCACTGTGATAATAGCAGCATTTTAATGCATTGTGTTATAAAAAGCACATTATGGTGCACTCTGTTACAATAAGCACATTATTGTGCACTCTTTGGCCTTTAGCTCAGAGAGTGTGAGATGGGGGTATGGAGTGTTCTTTAGGGCCGTGGGGATGGCTGGACTACAGGGCCCAGGAAATTGTACATCATATGTTCCTGAGGCTGGTTCCTGTCGCTACATGCCACGCATCCATCTCTCTGTCTCACTCACTCACTCTCTCTCCCTCTCACGTATACAGCCACCAGGAAAGAGTGAGGTTGTCCAGAATAGCTGGATTTAAAATCCGCAGTCAGTCAGTCTGTCCACATTAGATTTCCCATAAATTACATGCTTTTATGGCCGTATATTATAGGCTGACGTTAGCGAAATGTGATTCATTTTAGATAAACATATAAGGTAGCTTTGTAAGAAAGTAACACTTACCAGTAATCCATCTGATTGTGGTGTCCCTGGGATGGAACAGTGTCTGGCTTCAAGAGCAATACCTTTGCAAAACCCATGTTTTTTTGCATTAGGTTTTGGAAACAATTATAGGAATAATGGACGCTGCTAATCCGAATCTTGTCTGAGAGCCAAGTTGACAAATTATGATCTTTCCATATACATGTGACCCATTTATCTAGAAGAACAGGGACCGGGAACCGGGACCAGGAACAGGCTTTGACTATAAGAAGAGACACTTGCAACCAAAACTGGCACAAAATCTGCCATTTTTACAGTTTTATCAAGTGTATTAACTACTACCAACAATTGTATATGGGAACATCTTGAGGAAACGATGTTTGCAAGATATGGTGCACCTGGTCACCTAAAATGGCTTTGTATTCCTTGGCTGTAATTCTACCATGCAGTTGTAATTGGACTCAATGATTGACATGAGATGGCTGCCCATAAAATAACAGATCTACCAACATATTTAACCGTTGGGAAGAGCCAGTGTG
This sequence comes from Aldrovandia affinis, assembly GCA_029706075.1. Lineage (NCBI taxonomy): Eukaryota > Metazoa > Chordata > Actinopteri > Notacanthiformes > Halosauridae > Aldrovandia > Aldrovandia affinis. The sequence continues at coordinate 1,060,386 of JAINUG010000100.1, forward strand.
GTTGAAGACATCCTTTGGTTTTCTCCAAACATAAACCCATAAAGGTTCAAGATGTTTAGAGGAAAAAGAGAAGGGGCCTTGAATCTGTTTAGGGTGGTGATATCATCTTGGACGGAACATCTTGAAAGCATGTTTGCAAGATATGGTGCACCTGGAATGCAGGTTGCCCACAGTTATAATTGGACTCAATGATTGTTCATAAAAACCAGCCCAGCTCTGGCCAGTTTGAGCATCCTTTGGTCCAAACATAAACCCGCCAAGGTGCCCCAGGGGGAGGGGGGAGGCGGGAGGCAGAGCTCACTGAGAAGCACGAAGGGCGTCCCTGTAAGACAGGTGGGCGAGTTACATCTCGGAGGAGGTGGATCATTGTCGGCTCTGGGGTATTAGCCTGTCCCGTAGTGACAGGCGGTGGGCTCGTTGGGGAGGGTGAATCGGAAGAAATAGAGGGTACAATTGGCCACCAAATTGGGAGAAAAACGGGTAAAATCTTTTTTTTTTAAATGTAGATGTCGGAAAAAGAGTAAAAGACTACTCATCAGACCATATTACTTTCTTACACTGCTCAGAAGTGCTCAGGTTTTTAAATCTCATAACGAATAGTTTTTGTTGAGACTGTCACGTAGTGTAGATCCAATTCTGTGATATTTTTTGAAGCCATTGCTTTGTGGTTTTTATCAACCGTCCTCTGTGTCCGTCTGTCACTTTTGGTGAGCCACTGTTCTTCTTTCCTACATTTACATTTACATTACATTTTGGGCATTTAGCAGACGCTCTTATCCAGAGCGACTTACACAGTTTTACATTTCTTTACATACAATCCATTTATACAGCTGGATATTTTACTGAAGCAATTCAGGTTAAGTACCTTGCTCAAGGGTACAACGGCAGTGGCCCACCTGGGATTTGAACCTGCATATGCCATCATGATTTTCGACACTGTTCCCCTTGACACATTCAATAATTTAGCCCTTTCTGTGACTGAAGAACCTGCAATTTTGGGCCCAACTAGTTGACCTCTTTCAAAATCTGCTATATCTCATGTTGCTTTAAAAGCTCACATATTGAATTTAAGAGATGATTTTAAAATGCCTTTTATAGCAGAAACATATTGGTAATTAGTATTGACATAAATATGAAATGCATATGTAGACTGCTTTTTAATTGCAGTTTAGTTACTTCAAAATACAAGTCCTTTTTCATTTCATTCTGCATATAATAACACAAATAATATCTGGACTGAAATTAACCACTGATAAATTATGATTTTGACTGGAGATGGTCTTTAATCTCCTCCTCCTGCCTCTTATTATTATTCTTCTACGTCCATCTCAGAATTCCTCTACCTCCTTCTCATTCATAAAATAAGTGTGATGGCTTCAGCACTGAATGACCGGCCTCCTCTGTGGCAGGAGGAAATACACACACACTTCAGACAGAGAGGGCTGGCAGAGCTGTGCTGTGATTGGACCAGCCCAAAGCCCGCCCCCTCCCAGCTCCCTGCAGTATATAAGTCTGAATCAGAGCCCTGCAGATCCAGAGGAATGTGACTGTAAACCACCTCACCCCGAGCACCGCGCTCCAAAACACACACTTACATACACTCACACACACTCACACACTCATGCTCCACGCCATGGTGGATTTCTCTGAGAGGTACCTTGAAAGGTAGGTACCTGGATTTCCTGTGTTCTTTCTTTTTGGTCCTGTGTGTGTGTGTCTGTGTGTGTGTGTGTGTGTGTGTGTGTGTGTGTGTGTGTGTGTCTGTCTGTCTGTCTGTCTGTGTGTCTGTGTGTCAGGCTCCCGTGAGGGGCAGAAAGGATAGGAAATGTGATCGTGTTTGGAGTTAATGCCGGGTCTTGGGTGTGTGTAAGCTGACCCCTGTCACTGGTGTTTCTGTCAGATGTCAGAGGTTTTCACACGGATTTGCTCCTGCATGGATTTCAAACTTTTTTTGCTTAGATTCACATTCCTGTCTTTGATTAGCCTACCCCTGGATTTCCAGCAGTGACTGTTCCAGTGTGTTATGGCTTTCAGTTAAACTATTTGGTTGTATCATTTGCTGCTGCTAATGATTTGTAATAATTTTAAGACATTAGCTTTACCTTAACACAATTAGTTGCTTTTATAGAGGTTCCACACAGCTCGCTTGGAATATAAAAGGAATGTATTCATATCCAATATAGCAGTTGGGGATTTTCTCTGCTGGGGAAATGGGAACCTCCCTCTCTATAGTGACATCCCAGTGACAAACTGAAGCATTGTGACATCACAGTGATAGACTGTGACCTCACAGTGACAGACAGGAGCATTGTGACATCACAGTGCCGGGCAGGAGTATTGTGACATTGCAGTTATAAAGAAGAGCAGAGCACACACGGTCTGAGCTGTTGCCCTATAGAAGCACAGGCTGCCAGAAACCATGGCCCATGTGCTTCCTCTAGGATGCTGTGTCCAGTACTGAGGGTCAGATGATGGAGAGTATTTAAAGTGAAAAGGAGGAGGGGGAGTGGAGATGGAGATGGAGATGGAGATGGAGGTGGAGGTGTGGAGTGGGGGATGGCAGATAGAGAAGAAGATTGCATTACACTTTTGATAAACACCAGTTATATCTTCAACATCACCATCATTGCACTGCTTTTCTTTTGTGGAATTTCACATTGGCCTGTGTGTGTGTGTGTGTGTGTGTGTGTGTGTGTGTGTGTGTGTGTGTGTGTGTGTGTGTGTGTGTGTGTGTGTGTGTGTGTGTGTGTGAGAGAGAGATAGAGAGAGAAAGCTGCAAAAGAAAGAGAGAAAGGCCTGCTAGCTGTCTTGTTACAGTCTCTCCTCCTCAGCCTGTATCCCATGGAAAACAGCCTAATTTCCCATCCCAATCAGCACAGGGGGGCATTGTTACAGGGTTGTGCTTTTTTGGCCTCACCCCCCCGGCTGCAGATCCAGCCAATGTGCGACGGAACGTCAGTGTTAATCAGTGTTACTGTGATAATCTCTCACTGCAGGCTCTGCTTCTTCAGTGGGATCTGGTAAATGACGTGTGAAAATTCATAAGGGTCTTGGTCTCATTATGAGTAGGGTGGTGGTACGGTGCTGGTGGCACATTGTGTGAGGTGGGGGAGTGTGTGCACAACTGCAAGCTGACACATGACTGCCCCCTGCTGGCACCCTCACTTCTGGGCAATGGTTTTCCCACCTGGTTTGCGTGAGCGGTCCTTTTAAAAAAAACTTTTATGGTGACTCGCTGAAAAATTAAATGCTGGTCTTTAATGAGCTATTATATATAGGCTGAACCACGGAAGGGCTTGAAAGCTGACAGAAGAGTGAAAGCTGTGACCACATCACCCTGTTACCCACCGTTTGACCTTTAGAGCTGATGGAGGAAGAGTGGCCACTGTGTCTGCACCTCAATGCAGAGAAAAAGTGTCTTTACTCATGTGGGCTCCCTGCTGCTGCTCAGCGCCCCCTGTTGGTTTGTTCAGTTCACAGCAGTGTCGCAGTGAACGGTTAGAGCAAAGTAGACCACACTACCAAGTACTGATTCTAATGAATAATAAATGTCAGCGCGTGTAAGGATTGCCACCATTACCAGTAGTGCTTCCTAACCTGTGTCCTAATAAGCAAATTAAATTAGGATGGGCAGTGTCCTAAAACACACTTAACATTTGTGTTTTAGCTTAAAACCGTTTGCTTGAAGCACGGACGAGAACACTCAAGGTCATTCTTCAAGAGAGGGGAGTCAGAGAGTTTGTTTGAGTTGAAAAGGGCTGGCAATAAGCTCTGGAATGTCTGGATTTACAGCGATGCATCTAAACCAGCCACCAGGGTATTTTTAAGAACAACATTCCCCTAAAAAAAAGCCTATCAGCCTCCAGTTTCCTCCCTTTCAAAGGGGTATTCTCCATGATGCAGTCTGAATCACTGATTACATGCAGAACCTCCGCTTGCTCTGAAGTGGAGTACATCCAAGCTGCCTGCAGGTGGCAGTGTGGAGTCATGATTTAACGGCTTTACCTCTCTCTCTCTCTCTCTCTCTCTCTCTGGGGAGTCTCAGTCCCATAAATCTCCATTCAACTGAATTTTCTTACTTCATTGAAACCAGACCCAAAACTTATGTTTTTGTTTTTTATTGTACCCACACATATTTTTCAAACGCAATATAAATTATTTTTAAAAATCCTACTGTGGCTCTAAAAAACCAAAGTATGTGCATTTATCTACTTATTTACAATTAATTACTCTGTTGAAAGAGGTTTTATTATTTTTCCTTAAAAAAAGTTTAACATTCCCCCATTAGACTTTTTCTCAGAAAAGGTTTTAAGAAATGTAAAATGTGAAATGTCTCCATGCGTAACTGGCAAGGGTGCTTTCCTCTGCTGTGTATCATCTTGTCTTCCTGTCACCCTGGTGTCTTAATGAATTGAAACGTTTTGCCCGCAAAGTATATTTTTACAAGCAAATATTTCAAGTTCTTTTCGCTTACAAAGCACCATGCGCAATTGATTTTGAGAAATGCGTCTCTCGTAAACCTTTTCAGTGATTTCCGATGTGGTGGGAACCGACGCGCTCGCAGCTTGGAAACGGGTGCTGACGAATGTTTCATCATCCAGGCAACTGAGTCAAAGCCTTGCATCTGAGGCCCAGAGCTCAATTTTAAAGGAGAGGCAGCTTACTTCGCTGCAGCAAGATGAGATCTTTGTGTGTGTGAGTGTGTGTTTCCGTATATATCTGTGCATTTGTGTGTGTGTGTGTGTGTGTGTGTGTGTGTGTGTGTGTGTGTGTGTGTGTGTGTGTGTGTGTGTGTGTATATGCTCGTGCACACTCTGTATTGTAAATCCATACTACGGTAATGATAATGGTTTTGGATCTCGATCTCGCACCCCATGGGAGATGTGCTGGTGTCCTTACATACCTCTGGGAGAACGACGGAAATATTGTGTCCCTCATTATCGTGGTGACAAATGGTGGAGTCATCATAAATGGTTGTCCCCGTTTCCTGTCCAGATCTTCCCACAATTTTCCTTGCATAAATCTCTCTCTCTCTCTCTCTCTCTCTCTCTCTCTCTCTCTCTCTCTCTCTCTCTCATATCTCTCTCTCTCTCTCTCTCTCTCTCTCTGTATCTCTCTCGCCCTCCATTAGACCTTGTGCAAAATCCCTAGTCATGTCTCAAGCAGATATGCATGCGTCTCCAGCCTGGCTGGCATGCCAACGTATGTGTGCTCTTTTGTCTTGCCAACACACTCCACTCCAGGTAGAGGGAAAGCGCGGGGTGTTGAGGGGTGGGTGGTGGGACACCTTCTAGGTTTCCGGCTGATGAGGAAGGCATCCTCAAGGATTTCTCTGGTTCTGTTCAGGGGGTGTTAGTCGCCGCTGCTAATGAGAAAGGGATGATTATCAGCCCTTTGGGGGGGACTTCGTATGAGGTTAGATGAGAGACGACGAAAAAAGGCCAGCACGTGCAGCCAAGGCTGTGAGGGCGGTTTCCCATGATCCTTTGGGGGGACTAGGCTGTCATGCCACCGTGAGGGACCCAGGGGCCCTGGCCCAAACTGCTGCTGCCCAGAGCCCACAGGGGCCCCAACGACAAGGAGCCCCGCTACGATAGCTCAGTCTCTCACTCTGCACAGAACCAGCTTCACAGCAGGAGCGCGGAAAGAGAGCGAGAGAGAGAGACTGAGCCGATCGAGTCTTACCTGGGAAATCTTGCAGCACTTTGATTATCTGTTGGATGTGAAAATGTAAATGGATATCGACAATTTTTCTTTTCGACTCTGCCATGCTTCTAAACCATGGCTTAACCATATTTCGGATGTGGGGGCATAGAGGCTTGATGTTTTCTCTTGGTTTCTTTTTTTCTTCTTTTTTTTTTTAAATCTTTTTTTTTTTGCGCAGGGCTAAAGACATGAAGAACCGTCTGACTTTCCTTCGGAGGAAAAATGAGGCTCCCGGGAGCGTCGCAGCCGGCAAGCTGGACAAAGCTATGAAGTCTGTCAAGTGAGTGTCCCCGTATACCCCACTTCCTGTCTCCCTGTATGCCCACTTCCTGTGGAAGGCGCTAGGTGCAGAGAAGCATGCTGTTTCATGCATGCTTGTACAGTCCGGAAGCATGCTGTTTCATCTTGCCCATGATTTTGACCCGACAGCCTTGTGGTGAAAGCAGCGACTGCTTTCAGGTTCCTGACCGTGTCAAAGACCGTTTCAGGTTTTTTTTCATGTTTTTTGGGGGTTTTTTTTCCGTAAGTGGACCTGAGATGCAGTGATGGAAAAAGACACAGACGCAGTAAGAGATGTTTATGTGGTGCTTTTGCAAACATTTGGAGCTGCTGTTGGCATGAGCTGTCTGGCCCTCCCGGAAGGACACCAGCGCCGTGAACCTCCTGTTTACAAACAGCGTTTCCGATCAGTCCAAACAATTTATCCTTTATTTGATTTTTTTGTCTAAATTGCGGAGACGACCTTTCCTCCGTAGAGGAGGAGTGTCATTGCTGTCCCGCGCTGTGGCGCAAGGCCTGGCCGTGCCGTGCCTGGGGTGGGGTGGGGTTAGGGGGGTGAGCTGTGTCGCTGCTGTCCTGTGCTGGAGCAAGGCCAAGCCTGGCCACAGCAAACGCCCCCAGGATTCCTTCTCCTGTGAGGTCTGAGTCAACAAGGGCAGAGATGGCATTCGGCGCTGCCCAAACACAACACCAGCGCGCTAACGCATGCAAAAATGTGACAGCGGGATCCCAGCCAGAGCCGCCTCCTAAACACCATTCCTGTGCATGCGCTGGAGCCCGCCGCTCCGGCCCGCTGCGCATTGCATGCAGAACCCGCGCTCTGCTGGGCTGGAAGGCGGGGCCGCACTGGGTCCTCTAAGCCCACAAGCCACTTGAGAGACAACACTCTGACCCAACCTTATCTTCAAATATGCAATCAAAATGTATTTTTCAAAACTGCATGAACATTGGAACTACTGTAGCGCATGTCACAAAATTATTTTTGTCATTTGTGTCTGGCGATCCACCTTTGCCCCTCGCATGACCCACAGTTTGGGAAGTCCTGCTGTGGAGGGCCTGCAGGAAACAGCCCGTATCGGTGCGTGGGTGTGTGCAGAGCCCGCGGTAGTGAGACGAGTCTGTGTGTACGTTCTAGCTCTTTCTTCTCTCCTGCCTGTCGCCATCGGGGCGCACAAATTCTGAGCAGCCCCAAAGGCACTGTGATATATGAGCCCCACTCATCAACATGTGATAAGCCAGTGGTGCATTAAGGGAAAGCAATTTAGGGGTGGTCAGCCGTCAATTACTGCTCAGCAGCTAATGGTTGTGGTTCTCTGTGGCTCAGTTGGTAGAGCACAGCGTTGGCAACGCTTAGGTTGTGGGTTCAATCCCCACTGGGGCCACATATACTGAAAATGTATGCATTCACTACTGTAAGTCGCTTTGGATAAAAGCGTCTGCTAAATGGTTTATATTATTATTATTATTATTATTATTAATGCCTCTTGAACCACCGAAGCAGGTCATTTTGCTTGCGTTCATTCAGAGTTTTTAAATGCGTATTTCTGATGTCCTGCACCATGGCGCCTGGAGAGCTCTCGAGAGTAAAGCATGGAGAGTAAAGCATGTGTGCACTGTGTCGTTTCTGCGTCCCGTGAGGTTCTGCACACAGAGCTCTTTGAAAGAGCACATGGCAGTAGTTAGTTTATGGGTTCCGTGATGTTCTGAACACGGAGAACTCTTTAAAAGCACCTTCTACAAGCTTTTTCCAAGCATGTGTGCGATAGTTGCTTTCTGGGTTCCGTGATGTTCTGCACATGGAGTTTGCCAGGAGCCACTGTTAGGAACGGGATGAATCGATACGCATAGAAGCACGATCATAGACTCCTCTCAGCATCCACAAGCACATGCAAAATCAAATATCCGCACCATTTGGGGAAGTGAGCTTAGCAAAAGCTTGATGACCGGTAAATGTGTCGTGTACAAGCGTACAGTATCTTAACAGAAATGCGTACTTGCTCAGATTCTGATTAGAATGTAATATCATGAGGGCACAATGGCAAATGGAAGTTGCATATTTTTTGAAGAATACTTCCTTTTGAGGGGGCCTCGGGTAGCAAAGCGGTCAAAGCATTTGCCCGGAATTTGCCAGCTGAGGAAAACCAGCCGCGGTTCTAAACCCATCTGTGCCAGTCCAGCCCTGGCCGGGAGCCCCGTTTGGGGGCAGCAATTGACTGTCCACCCCAGGGGGAAGGGGGAGGGTGGGCCGGCGGGCCGGCACGAGCTTGCCGAGAAGCGTGAAGGGTGTCTCTAGAAAGTAGATGGGCGAGTTCCGTCTCAGAGGAGGCGGATCATCGCCGGCCTTGGCGAATTAGCTTGCCCTGTAGTGATGGGCAGAGAGTTCATGGGAGAGGGCGATTCAAAATAAATAAAGGGTATAATTGGCTACCAAACTGGGAGAAAAACTGTTTGTTACAGGTTTGTTGTTTATTTCTTTGCCTGTTTGCCAGCTTGTTTGATTGATGTGTTACTCTTTGTATATATGTTTACTCTTTATATAGTCTATATTTAACAGTTTATGCACTATTGATGGTTTAAAAGTCAGAAGTTGGATACAGTATTATGAATAATAACAATAACAATGAAAGTGCCTGGCCATGTCCGTAAGAGTGGAGGTTTCCTGTTTCAGTCGCTGCTTATTATGGCAGCCCCATTTTTAATGTTCTACTGTACATGCAAGGATGTTTTATTCTATACTGGCTTTACTGCTTCTTTCAGGACTAATTATATTAACTGTATGTGAGAAGCAGGTCCTTTATCTGAAACATTTGAAACTAGCTCATGCGAGGAAAGTCACACATGAGTTATCTGTGAGGAAAATCTAAACCTGACAGGGAAAAAAAGAGGAGCCAGGAGGGTTAAAAAAAAGTTTTTTATAAATAGAAACGGCACCCGGGTGTCTTTAAACACACACAGAAACCGAAGCAGAGGAGGGGGCGAGGGGCCTGGTGCAGGGTTGGGGGGAAAACACACCCCCAGGTCAGAGACCCACCCCCTTTCCCCCTGGGCGGCCAATCGGAGCGAGTTATAAGAGTTGACCAGCGGAGGCAGTCACAGAGACTCGCACAAATACACACGGGTGCAGAGAGGAGCAGGGTGAGAGAGAGAGAGAGACAGAGAGGAGGGGAGAAGGAGAGCACAGCCAAACACACACACACACACACACTCGAGTGGGATCGTAGTGCGCTGCTGCCTGTGCGAATGGGTCACACAATGAAGAACCTTTCAGAGATGGGCTTGTTGAAGAACCGATCCACTTTCATCTGCAGGCCTGCCCCAGAAGAGGCACTCAAATGGGGGGAGTCCCTGGAGAAGCTGCTGGTCCATAAATGTAAGTTTGCCCCGTTCCCGCCACTGTGCGTCTCTCACCTGCCCCGGGGCAGAGGCTGGTGCAGGTTTCAGCTGCTTTTTTGTTCAGTTTCTGGGTGTGAAATGTCAGGAAACCAACACTATTTAAAACATTTTCCTGCAAAAATTATATACAACCCCCTGTTCTAGGGGGGAAGTCATAACTAATGTGGTGCTTATTGTTTCATACGTATATGTACAGCGAATGCATTTTATTGCAAATTGATACCAGTGAAGATGTGCGCCACGTACCGCGCTGCTGCGTAATGCACTGCAGCGTAACACACCTTTTATCGGTTTCGTATGGAAACACACAGTTACATGCTTGCGCGTGGATTCCCGTGGGGGCACAGGAAGCGGAGCTGTGTTAGTGTGCGTTTGGCATGCCTGCCCCCTCAGACGGGCGCACGTGTGGAGAGCTGGGGTGGGGGAGCTGAATAGGCCAGTGTGTTCTCAGCCTCCAGACTCTCGACTTAATCCCTGGGATGAATAGGGCTATGCAGTGGGGGGGGGGGTCTGTTTCTTTATTTGTGCCCTTTCACAAATGAACAGCCCATGACCTTGAGAGCTCGCGCCGAAAGCCGCTACAACGTATCGGTGATGGGATTTAAGGTGGTTGCTAAGGTTACAGAGGTTATTTTAAAAATAGTAAAGGGGATAATAAAAAAAAAAGCAATCAGCAATGATTTCCCCCCATTACTCATGTCTGCAGAGATTTTCTCTGCATGCCCCCCCTCACGTCGCTTTACTTATGGGAGATATCAGCTGGTTCATTCATAAGAACGGAATGGAGCCCAATGTTTTTTTGTGGCAGGAGGGTTCTGGTTCTCTATTTGTCGTCCCCCCACCCATCCAGTGATTAAAAAAAAAAAATAGAAGAGGGAGAAATCCCTTGAGCAGAGTTTCCCCTGCCCAAGGCACAGAGATCATTAAACACACAATACAGATGGGACTGAAATAAATACCTGAATAAATTACACTGATATAAACACTGTGTTATATCGGCTCTTTTTATTCATTCATTTATTAGAATGATTTATTTTTTGGCTGCTTGAATTTGGCCTTCTGGTTATGAGAATGTACCTACTGAGCTGGTCACCTCCACTGTCCTGTATTTACTGAAAGCACACAATTTCATACAGTCATCTGCTGTAGAAGCCCTGCTACATCCCAGTTGTAATAATCTCTCTCTCTCTCTGTCTCTCTCTCTCCATCTCTCCCATCAGATGGCCTGGCCGCCTTCAGAGCGTTCTTGCGCACAGAGTTCAGCGAGGAGAATCTGGAGTTCTGGCTGGCGTGCGAGGACTTCAAGAAGATCAAGTCACAGTCCAAGATGGCCTCCAAAGCAAAGAAGATCTTTTCAGAATACATCGCCATCCAGTCTTGCAAGGAGGTGGGCAGACAAATGCACTAAGCCGCTAATACAAACCGCCCTATCCTCGAGTGAATGTGTCTGTGTTAAAGCAGCACAGGTCGGTCACTGTGTTTGCGCGAGTGCGTAATGGCAGCCCTGACTGAGCTGTTCAGGATGTGAGGGCACTCAGTCAGAATGAGCATAACTGCCTCACTGGGGAGCTTATCCAAATCTGTCTTTTTGTGCACAGTGTGTGCATGTACATGCGCATGTGTGTAAGTGCCCAGAGCGTATGTGTGTGCGTGTGTGCTTTGTGTTTATTTCCTGAAAGTTTTGAAAGCTGCTGATAGTAACCCCCCTCTCCCCTCCTCGCCCACAGGTGAACCTTGACTCCCACACACGGGAGCACACTAAGGACGGCCTGCAGAGCGCATCGCGCTCCTGCTTCGACCTCGCCCAGCGCCGGATATACGGGCTGATGGAGAAGGACTCTTACCCACGCTTCCTACGCTCCGAGCTCTACATGGACCTGGTCAACCAGAAGAAGCCACAGTCCACAGCCGCATCAGCCTCGTAGAGCCACGGAGAGAGAGAATAAAGGGAGGGAAGGAGAGATGTGTGTTAACACAGCGGGGGCGGGGCAGGAAGTGACTTCACTCAGTTTGTTTTTCATCCTGTCATGTGCGACTGGCAGCTGAGGCGGGGCCAAGGTCATCCCTCTGGGCGGAGCGTTCTCGGGGATTCCGGAAGCTTCCAGGCTGAAGCCACTGCACTGGGGGTGGGGCCGAGGGCGGGGCCAGGGGCAAGAGGGTGGAGTCCTGTTGAAATGCTATGATTATTATTATTTAATTTATCCAGACCCGCAGGAGAGGATGTGCTAACTGCACACCTCTGTTTCACCATCTGTCCTCCAGCTCGCACCTAGTTTTTCAGACACTTTCCCGTACCATACAGAAGGTTTAGGTACGACAATCTCATGTCACTATCCTGGCTATGGGTAAAACCGTTTCACCAAAGCAGTGATGCCAAGATCATTCAACAGAAGAACATATTTTTTGACCCTTGTTTTCACTCGCTCACTTCCTGTGTGGTTCTCTCATCCCCCTCCGGCCCCCCAAACACCAACACAGCCCCCCCACCCATTCATCCCAAACAGGCTTCATTCTATGCTACTTCTGATTCATTCATCCGAGGAACACCACAGCAACAAAAGACATTGAGAGATGTGGAGAGAAGACAAAAAAAGAGAAGAAAGTGTTCCCTCCACCCCCATGATGGGGGAGATGGGGGGGATCTCAAACAGACCTTTGATCTCTGACCTCTGACCTCTCTCCAAAAGACTGTAAAATGCTTGAGATGTCCTGTGAATCTGATAAGCGATTGATGGTAGGTAGAGTTGAAGTGGGCATGTTCTCTGGACATAAAGGCGCTCCATTATGAAGCTTCCAAGCTTAATTTATCTGAATTTCACTTTTAATCATTTTAAATGCTGTTGGTAATAAACAAAAAACCTGCACTCTGTAGACACGCAGTGGTACACTGTTAGGCGTTTCACCCTATTACTTAGAACAGGAATAAACTGCTTCGCCTGGACAAAGGGTGGCCTGTTTATTTAGATCTTCCTATTGGACGCTTCAGCCACTGAACTCCGCCCCCCTTCCCTGACCGTATAACGGGTCCACTGTTTAAAAGCTGTCCTTATTTAAAGTGCAATATTTTTTTATGATAAGATTCAGTTCTGTTTTGTATTTTTTTAATTTTTAGCTAGACAATGGATTGAGCTCTGTATTTTATTTGTCAGTGTTGTACAAATTCTGCTCAAAGGATTTATTTCCTGTCAAAATGCAAAATGAACACAGGCGGGACGAGGAAGGCTGTCGTTTTAGGAGTCCACCCCCCAACCCCCACCCCCGGCAGCAGGCCGCTGGGGGGGGGGGTTTCGAGGATGTAAATATAATTCTTAAGAAAACTTTTTTTTAAAAGGACAAAAAGGAAAAAAAACAAGTGGTGTAATTAATGTGACATGACAATATAGTTGTATCTATGTAAATATGAGAAGCTCAAAGCTATAAGATGTACAACATGTATTGTAATAAGAGTGGAGGGACAGGTAACAAGCCTGTTTGTTCTTCAGTCATACACTGCTTGTGAGGAGTTTTATTCAATGCGTTTTATCATTTTCACTGTTTACAATTCAAGGCATCTCCTAAGATAGCAAGAAAAAATAAAATAAATGAAAAAACACTTGTCCTCATTGCAAAAGATTAATAAAACATCTGACTAGGAAAAACAAAAACTCTTGTTCTGTGTTTTATCTTAAAGAAGTGGAGAATGCTATACATTTGGGCTGTGTGTGCCAGCCAGCATATGCTCATTCATGCAGGCTAATACTGGCATACTGGGTAAGTAACACACATCACATCCAAAGTTTAAGTAGCAGGCAGTTTCACTAATATTATAGTGTTACTTGCATGCTCACTAAGCGTTAAGCTAGGTTTAGCCAGCGGACATAAGTCTGCGTCACAAGGAAGCTCATTTCCCTCAGAGCAAGTCTCCCTCAGAGCTGACTAGCACCTCCGCCCACACCCGTGCCACAGAACTTGACTATGAGCTGTGTTGCATGTGTCTGTGTCTGTCTGTCTGTCTCTGTGTACAATTTACAATTGAGTTATTTGGCTTTTATGCAGTGACTAACGAGCATGTGCATGTGTGTGTGTGTGTTTACGTCTGTGCATACGTGGGGCAATCATGACGTAAAGAAGAAACCTATTGTAAACTTGCTGTGACTCAGAGCTGTGCTTGAGATGAGCTGCAATGTCGTTTTTTGTTTTGTGCAAGTGTTGATGTGCAGTTGTGTTGTATGTAGCGATGACGTGCGGCTGTGTTTTGTGTGAGCAGTGATGTGCGGCTGTGTTTTGTGTGAGCAGTGATGTGCGGTTGTGTTTTTCCTCTCTCTCGATCTGTCTCTCACTCTTGATTTCTTTCTCTCTCTCTCTCTCCCCTCCCTGCATGATGAAGTGACTAAAGTAACAAGCCAGCTGGCCTCTGAAAATCTTTTCCTTAAATAAATATCCTTATTTCTGCTTTATTCTTTTTCCACAATATTCCAACATCTCTTCCAAGACGGGATTTTGCTTGAGAAACAACAGAAGCAGCAGCAATTGCAGCAGAGCCATTAAAAATACCTACAGTATCATCTACTACAGGAGATGTCACATGAGCTTCAAAGTAGCCATGGTCCCAGAGCCAATCTGATAAAAAGCAGACCAGGAGAATATTAATGATATAATACCCAACACAAATCACAATTTTTATAATGATGATAATGCATAGCTTGTTGGTCGCACAGCTGGAACACAGTGTTCCGCGGTGTTAACCGAGAGTACAGGCCCGATCTTGGCCCAAACCTGTCGCTTCAGTCTTTAACGAGCCTCGTTTGCACCGCAGCAGAAGGGTGAGGGAGGCTGCTGGCTCCCCCTTGATCTCCGTGAGAGGGGACACTCATCGCTGCCCCGACATTGTGTCAACTTTCTCAGGGGTCTGTGCAATATCTCACAGCCTGTACAGGTACACTCAGATTTGCCTCTGATTTGTGGTTTGTTTTCCTTTGGGGAAACAAAGTCATTGAGAAGCTGTGCTTAAAATGTGTCCACTTCTGGAGTGCTGCATCCATCTCCCTCTCTCCTCCTCCCTCCCTCCCTCCCTCGCCCCTCTTCCGCGTCCCCTAGTACGTTGTTAAGCACATCGTCCTGCAATTACTACAGGAGACACTCGGTGCATGCTCTGAATTTCAAAGGGGCTGCTGCATATATATATATATATATATATGTTGGCACAAGTCTTGGGGTTTGGGGGTGGGGGTGCTTGCTGAATAGAACCTCGAGAAAGAGTGAGAGAGAGCAAGATAGATCTCGCAAACAGCTGCTGTCTCTGCTCTATGTCTGCTGGAGCAGGTGCTCACTTGAAAAAAACTTTTTTTTATTTTAAAAGAAGAGGAATGAAAAACAGGTTCAAAGAGCAGAAGGGCTTCAGTTTGAGTTCTGGCTGGACTCTTGGCTTCCTCTTACACACCCACATACTCTCATGCTTTTCAGCACAATGGCAGCCCATGTTAGCCAACCCCCCCCTCACTCCACACTCAGAATCCACAGGGGAATGGTAATGTTTACAGGCATTGTGGAAATTCAGTCCAGATTGGTTGGTTCCTATGTCTTTCCTTTTGGTTCGGATAAGTGGGTTCTAAATTTCTCTTTCAGTTTGGATTGGGTGGGTTTGTATTAAGGCTCCCAAGCGCAAAGTTTGCCTGCCTTGAGACCATTACAGCCTTGTGTTTTGTGTTCCACGTTGGGGTGGTGCCTTTCTAAAAAGAAGGGATCTTAAAACAAGCCAAGTTTGAACACCACATTATGTGAACAAAACCCACAGATATTTTAGTCACTGGCTGTGTTTTTTTAAGTATGCATCATGAAAACTGTGTGGCTTTGTCAGTTCTGATTCCATCTTGAATCAATGCAGAATTCTCTGCCTCCAGTTGAAGTCAGAAGAAGTTGTCTTTGTTGTCAGTGTAGTTGTCTTTCACTGTTATGGAAATTCAGCATATGCCTGTGTCGTGATGGTGGTGTGAACTTGTCTGTTCCTTCTCTATCCTTGGTAGTACCTCTGCTACATTTAGCACTATATGCTTAAACCCCATATGCTACTTAAGCACTATACCCTCAACCTCATTGCCTGCCTGCGCTAGCTGCAGTCCTCTGGCACAATGACCTTATGCAAACGCTAATTGCGAGCTCTTTGGAATTGGTGGAGGACATAGAGGTGATCAGACGGGTGTAAAATTAAGATTGGGCATTCAGAATTAAGGAGAAAAATGAGATGTCCCAGACCACTTCACAAAAGTATATCACACCAGTAGACTAGACTACCAGACCAAAGTCCTCTAGACCAGCGGTCCCCAACCTTTTTTGCACCACGGTCCAGTTTCATGCAAGACAATTTATTATATCATTTAATTATTAATTTAATTATTACATTTATAATGTAAATGTGACTCAACTCAGCTCAACTTCTTTTAAATGCAGCTTTCTTTTTTTTGCCAGTCTTGGAGTCTTCTGCTGTCTCATCATTGGGTCTTTCCCCCTTTTCAAAGAAGCTCTCCAGCAATGTTTGTTTTTTGCTAGGGTTAGCTTGTGGGCTTAATTTATTGGTGCATGGAAAAAAACTGCGACTGAGACAAATGTGGAAAAGAAGCACAGATGGAAGTGGTCATTTTTCAAAATAAAACACCCTACAGACTGCAATAGTCAATAAAATGGAAATAAAATTAAAATGTTTTTATTCTTTCTGTGCGGCCCGGTAATTGGGGACCCCTGCTCTAGAATGATTGGTCCAAAGCCTCAGCCTAAGTGATCCAGACCACAGACCATAATATGTTAACATCAACGGTTACTGCCATGTAGCTTGTTAGCTTGCCACCTACGTGTACTACCAGCAACAATGGATGAGACATTGTACATTGTAAACATTTTACGCTGTGTGAACTTCCACATCTCAAAGAGGCTGATTCTACTACAGTAATTCGCTGACTAATTGTACCAGTGTCTCATTAGCTAAATTTATTCAAAGCGCCTTGATCAGGGGCACAGCAACAGTGACAATCCAGGATACAAACTCACAAATTTCTGATCACAAGTACATGTTATTTAACCATAATGCCACACTGTACATTCCTGTGTAAGTACTGTATATCATGTACGATTCTTTATTTGTTTTCTTATGCTAATAAAAGCCGGTACAGACTGGGTAAACTGTGGACAACCAGACTGTCTGGCCAGAAAATGTGCCCTACCAGGGGGTTGTGAACAAATGTCGTCCAAAACAGCCATCCTCCAATTCTACATGAAGAATCTTAGTGGGTTGTCAGTAAACAGCCTTTAGCCAATGGGAGAGCAGGAGACTGCGACTTGTGAACCATTTGAGCTTTAGCATGAAGTAAACACTGCGTCAGAAATAGCACAGGCAGTGCATTCAGCATTGACTATTCAGAAAACCTAGGGAAGCAAGGGGAGAATTGTTCCCAGCAAACTCACGGGGCTTACACACAGATGCTCCATTACAAACAGGAACACCTGCTTGGGCTCAAAAAGTATGTCGTTTGGGTCATATACATTTAAATCCTACAGTTTAATCAGACCTCTGGTCTGTACTGAACTCCAAATGACCTTCGGCGCACAACTGCCCTGCTGTCAGCCATTATACAGTATTTGTTGTTAGCGAAGCATGAAGTGCGGACATTGCGTGGGCTAATCGTGTCTCTTTACGCTGGATTGTGAAAATCAAAGAAAAAAACCTATTTTTGTCTATTTTGTTTCCCATGACTCAGGAAGGTATGATGAAGATATGCTCCTGAAGGTTCCGTTGGCTCTCGAGCATCATGGGGCAGCAAGGATATTCAACTGGAGTCCACCATAGATACACTGTCTATGTATAAAATCAAAGTATATCCTTACACTATATAGATAAACTTGGCTGGACCATGGGTATTATGCAGATGAATAGAAAATTGTGTAGGCCCAAATCTGCATCTACACAGTGTCAGAGTACTTCCTACCAGTAAATAAGTAATAGCTATGAATATTTTAAAGGCATGTACTTTGTTGACACACATGGACAATATATCTTATTCATAAGTTGCTTTATAAATAGTGTGTGGAATATGAAAGTAAAGGACGTGTTAGTTCTGTTTGCCCTGGTCCATCATGGGCAGTGACTATTCCCCAAGAATCGCTGTTACACAGTTAACTCACCTCTGGTCTCCTTCTCGGGTCTAAATTAGTTGTTTATTTTTAAAGTTAAAAAAACCCAGCCCGTGGTGCAGAGGTTACGTTTTGACATGAAGGATATTCAGGGTTTGGGACAGTTCTTCTGCTGAGGCGAAAAAAAAGGAATGATGGAAGGAATCCAGAGAATTCATTGAGGGACGGTTAAAGGAAATGAAGGCACGTGTCCCTAATCCCAGCGCCGAATCTCAGGGGGATAGCAGAAGGCTTGTCGATGACGTCACCCTGCACTTCACATTTGTGCTCCAGCCACAGTGAGTAGATGATGACAGACAATACAAACATCCAAGCCAAAAATATACATCGTCCCACACGTAATATGACAGCACATCCGTGTCCAACTGTCAGAAAAGAAATACTGATTCACACTATAGAAAAAAACTGAAAAAGCATTAGTGTGGTGTGTTTCCATTACTGTCCAATAATATATTATTAATAATATTAATAATAATACTATTTTTATAATAATAATAATATTGCCACAGGGTGTACTAAGACTCATGAATTAAGATTACATTATTTAACAGACACCCTATATACAGGGTGAGATTAGATATCATGTGCTGACATAATATATCACTGGATGCATTTACTGGAGTAAAATTCAGGTTAAGTACCTTGGTAAATGAAGAGTGAATTGGCTTTGAAAAATAATTGTATTAAATGAAAATGATTTAATTATAACCGATTTTATATTTGCATTGTCATAACGCACTGGACAGAAGGAATTGTGAATTTTCTAGAGGGAATCTAAAAACCTAAAAACCCTAACATACATACAATACAGCATGCATGACAGAGATTAAAGCCTGGTAAGAGATTCGATCCATTACATTATGTGTGTGTGTGTGTGTGTGTGTGGATAGATGTGTGTGTGAGCCTGCTTGCGTGCCTGTGCAAGTATAAGAAATCATAAGAAAACACGCAAACCAGGGGGTGCTGATGCATCCCAATGGATATGGAAAATATATTAATCTATAATATGTCAAAATAATTTGTTCAAGTATTGCACAATGGCAGCCCCTCTGAAACAGCCTTGCCTGGCTGAGCCACAATCTAATGTAGCCTTTGCTATTCATGGAGGAGCCAGTGATTGTAAAGCAAACTCAAGGGCCTGTGCTTACCGAGGGCTCTGCAGGCAGGATATCTGCGTTTTAATAAGCTTCCTATAAGAGCGCTATATTGCATAAGCGGGACACAAATGGAGCTCAGTCTCTCCTGGAACCTCTCCATGGGTTTCTTCTGGATGGATCGATTAGCATCAGATCGCCATCAGTACTGGTGCTTATTTCATTAGTGAACATTCTGTCTGTTCAATTAGTCTACGTTTTCCATCCCCATTTGTCATATTTTTATATTTCCCCGGTCAGGTATTGGAACAACTCTTTAGTTTTGACTGTATTGTATTTATCTGTATTATTATTTATCTATCGAAATACTCATCTACTTCTTCCCCCTTATTTTATTTCATTTGTTGTTTTTGTTTTTGACAAGAAAGGTCTGCTTGGTTTATTATGATACAATGTGTGATAGGAAGGAGGAGTACACTGGGTAGGCTGTGGGAGGATTACAGCCCACCCTACAGAAAAAGGGAAAAATGTAAATGATGATGTACAAACATGATGAGGTGAGAAAAAAAATGTTCACATGCTCATCAAACCATTTAGTGACCACTCCTACCCTGTGGATGGGGGCATTGTCATCCTGGAAGAGACCACTCCCATCAGGATAGAAATGCTTCACTGTAGGATGAAGGTGATCACTCAGAATGGCTTTGTATTTATTGCCATTTCTCTTGCCCTCTAGGGGTTAAGTGGACCTTAGCCATGCCAAGAAAATGCACCCCACACCATAACAGGGCCACCAGAACCCTTCATCGTGGGAAACAAGCACTCGGGCCTGTAGGTTTATTTTGGCGTGCACCACACATGCACTCGTCCACTTGTTGAGAACAGGGTGAAGGATGACTCATTCATTTTTTCACACTGCTCAGTAGACCACTGCTTATGTTCTTTGCACAACTTTACTTGTAAATGTGCATTTTTAGGTGTAATAAGGGGTTCATGCACTGCAACCCAACAATCCTATCCCTCTCTGTGAGATTCTTGAATGACTATTCTTGATGAAACTGCCTGCTCATGCCCTAAAATTGATATTTGCAGTGAACTGATTCAGAGTTCCACGTCTGTTTTGCCTTGCATCTCAAACCAATGTGTGGACATCACGGTCAAGGAGTAAACGCTTTCAACCACAATTGTCACTAGTTCATGATGTCTTTCCCTCAGACTTCCATGCCAACATTGTTGTGCAGTCTTTGTCCTGCCAAACATGCACCAACAATCACCCCTCTTTCAAAGTCACTGAGATCTCTTCTTCTAGCCATGTGTAGGGGTGGCCACCCTGCCAGGCGGTGAGTGGACGGGAAACAAACCAAAACACAGCTCCAATAGACTAATGGCCAGTTTATTCTCTTAACCCTTTTACAAAAATTAAACCAAACACAAAAACAAAGTTAAATCCAAAAAATGATTTGTTAGAGAGTAACCAGCAACAAAAACCCAGCACCTCGTCCTCCATGCCCCAAAAACTCTATCTCAGGCATGGCAGGCTGTGCTTTTATAATGGCCTAATGAAGGCAATGGCTAACACTTGAGTTGATTGCTCATTAGCCTCAGGTGAGCCTGCCTGTAGGTGAGGCCACTGCTGTGCAAGGTCCTGTAGTACTTTCCAGGCTGTAGGAGGGAATAAGCTGCCAAAAGGGAAGCCCTCTCTACTCCTCCAGCCACCTCTCCCAGTGTCACACCATGGTAGCCAAAATAATGGGCAACTGGACCTGCCCAGCATTTTTATACATGACCCTAAGCATGATGGGATGATAAATGCTTAATTAACACAGGAACCACACCTGTGTGGCAGCACCTGCTTTCAATATACTTTGTATTGCTCATTTACTCAAGTGATTCCTTTACTTTGGCAGTGACCTGTATGCAAAATGTAACCATAATGAATGTATGCTAGTGTATCAATGCTGGGTCATAAAACTGAAAAGTAAGCAGCTAAATACGGAGAAATGAAGCTGCCTGTAAACCAGGCGTGTGGAGACTGTGATACGAGACTGGTGACTCATGTAGGCATCCTGCTAACAGCGATAATGGGCCCTGTTTCCTCCTTTGCGCTTGCTACTATTTTGCCTGTTTTAAAACCACAACCACAAAGATGAGGAAAAGAAGACATTTGTTTCCTCTTTATCTCTTCCCACCATCTATCTCTCTGTCTCACGAGTGACCTCGTTAGGCACTTCAAACCGCCTGACACCAACGTCAACGGCCGTATGCAAAGTCAGCGGATGTGCCACAGACGTAGAACAGAGTCGGGGGGGTTAGGGTGACTGTGACCTGACTGTCTAATGCAGCAAACAGGATGTGGCTGCACAGCTCAGTCTCTGACCTCAGCAAGACGTAATCCAGCCGAAACAGGGACCTTAATAGTTAATAGTCTTTTTGGTGGATGGCCCCTCCCAGCTAACGCAAAATGTTTCAAGAATGTTGGGGAATAGTTCTGGTTAGATTCCTCATTTTGGTTGTGAGATAACATTGTGGCGAGAATGTTACCCAACGATGGGAGGAGTAGGAGAAGTCCAACACTACTATCCCATTGGCAGAGGAGGCCGACGCAGTGTGTCTGTAGCATGTGCAACAGAGCCACTGGGGATCTCGTTTAGCAGTCTGTGTTTCTGGTATGTTGTCTTTCAAAAGGTCACAGGGCAGGTGCAGTGCAGCATGGTGGTGTGGACAGCCATAGGTTGACTGTGACTTGAATGATCTTATCTTTTGTGAAAGGAGATGGGTTCTGATTGAGTCTCCCTGCATGATGTGCTGGGGGTTCCCTTATGGAAATAATAATAAATATAATAATAATGGATTGCATTTATGTTGTGCCTTTCACAATCTCAGAGGTATTTTCAGTGATGCTGAAGCTAACCTCTACCACCACCAATGTGTTGCTCCCACCTGGGTGATGCATGGAAGCCATTTTGCAGCAGATCGCTCACCACACATCAGCTGAGGTGGAGAAGGAGGGAATTATTGGGCCAATTAAACTAGGGGATAATAAGGTGGTCAGGTTGGGAGAATTTGCTCAGGTAAAGAAGCTTCAAAACCAAAAATGTTTTGAAGCCTATCTTTTGGCACTCAAGGGGTTCTCTAGAACCAAGTCTCATTTTGATTCCTGTTCTGTCAATTTTTCTCTGCCTTTGCAATTCCAATTCCAGTTACGTCATTTAGCAGACACTTTTATCCAGAATTACTTACAACAAGTACATTCCACTAAGTGGGGTGAGACAGCATATCACATAAATAGAACAACACAATACAAACTTCTGTACAAAAATAGCTGCTAGGAGCACAAACAAAGCTATTAGAGAAAAAGTTATGTTTTTATTTTTGAAAGGATATCAGTCATTGTTAAGTTCCTAGGTGATCCATGCTGGGGAGATGGTAGGAGGTGAGATGGGAGTGGGGGAGTCAAGATGCAGTCTGAAAGGGATGAAGTGACTGAGCTGGGTATGGTTTGACCATAGCCTGGATGTAGGGAGGAGATATTCCCTTTATTGCCCCTGTAAGCAAGCACCAATGTCTTGAACCTGGAAGTCAATGAAGAGTGCGGAGGAGTGCAGTGGAATGGGAAGATTTGGGAAGGTTGAACACAAGACGGGCTGCAGGGTTCTGGATGAGTTGTAGAGGTCAGACAGCACAAATAGGGAGGCCAGCCAGGATGGAGTTTCAGTAGTCCAGGTGAGGGATGAGGAATGCTTGGACTAGGAGCTTTGTTGCATCCCTTTGAATACATGGAGCTGGGGCGAGGAGAGGATTAAGAACCACTCCTCCTGATATTTTAGAGTAGGAACCTACCAGAGCCTATTGGTAGGTTAGAGCCTATTGAATCATGAATGCAATGTTAGGCGAGAAGGAGAGTTAGTTGTCTAAGCAGTTACAGTGCAGTTTTCAATGGGTTCTTTTGCAGTCCGAGCAGGAGACAGCCTGTGTGCAGCGTTTTCAATGGTTCAATGGAGAGGTCTTGCATGTATCATTCCTGTGTGTGTGTGTGTGTGTGTGTGTGTGTGTGTGTGTGTGTGTGTGTATACAAGTTGACTTTGTGGTAGGAACAGCTGAGACAGTAAAAATCTCAGCTGTTGGCAGAATTGCTGGGCATCTTATGTGACCTCATGATGTCCTACATCTCTGCTGCCTGGCATTAGTCACAGGTTTTACTGGAGATCACTGGGAAAAAGCGTGACACATACAATGGAGAGACCTAAACAACCAATGACACGACAGGGATGAATATGTATATAAGAAATAACATAAACAGACAAAGACAATGACGTCACTTCCGGCTTTGCCATGTTGGATCAGATTCTGATTTGTCCCCTGCTCCAGTTATTGACCAAATCCTTCACCCTGCTACCTTTACATGTCTGCCGGGGATTTGACTGTTTGACTGAACCATAGACAGAACCTTACCTGTTGGTGAGGAAGGTCACGGTTGTCGAATCGCATGGAATTTCAGCATGGTTTTGACTGCAGCCTCCATGACTGGCCTCTCGCTGATGTGCCCCCCCCACTGCATTCCTTTTCATTAGCTTTGGGATTCCCTTTGGCAAGTCAACTGTCCAGAAACACTGAGACTTTATCATCTCTGCACTGTCAGCTGGTCATTCTGCGGGAACAGAGATGAAATACAGTAAAATGGATCCAAGGCAGCCACCTGAACAAACAGCAATCCTCCAGTTTGTAAATCTCTTGTTCCACGTGAACTAACATCGCTATGCTGCTTTATTTATCAATGCTCTTTACTCCACTGATATAGGAACACGTTTTTAATGGCACAAAGAAGTGACAAAGTTAGACTGCTAAAAGACAGGACAGCAGTCTAACCACAGGACAGTGAGATATAGGGAGGGACACAGGGAGACTCTTTCTATCTGTCACTCTCGTCTCGGAGTGCCTTAGGGTTGAACACGCCAACTACAAATTGATTACCAGTATGGAAATGTTCAGTAGAACATGGTGTGTTGGGCATGCAGCTTGTGTGATTGATGAGGCATTGAGATTACCATGATGAGGGGGTAGGGCCATGAGATAAGCTGTTTTCTGTGAGGGGTTCCAATCAACTGAAATTATGTTTTTTTGTGATTTGTGTGTAGGGCTGTGACAGTATGAAATTTTCACGGTATGATAATCGTACTACTCAATATCACGGTTTTTGGTATATCACAGTATCAGTTTTTAAGCCAAAAAAAGTATCACACAAAGTTTACAACTCGATCTGCTTATTGTATGGCTCTTTGCAGATTTATATACCATTTTCATTGAAAAATAAAAATAAAAATGCAACTGAATATAGTTCACTTCTTGTAATTGTATGTTTAAATCAATATAATGCAAATTAAGCTACATTTTGCAAATTAAGCAACATTTCACGTTATCAGGTTATCGGATCTAGTACTATTTTTGGCTACTCACTTTTTCCATTGTGGCATAATGTGAAGGATGATGCTCACGCAGGTGGGCAAGGTTTGATGTGTTCCCTCTTCTGGCTATGAGATGTTTCCCACATTCTCTACAGTTGGGAGAGTTGTTCTCAACAACAACACCATCTTGTTTTCTGAATCCAAAGTGAGTTCACACGAATGAACACGTTCACTTTTTGGGAGGATATAATTCATCATTACAGACCACCTCGGCATTGGAATCAGCATCTGACATTGCAAGTTTTATAAGGGACTGCAAACAGATATTTATGCCTTGTAGCTAGCTAGCTAATAACAGCTACCTATCAGGGTTGGGAAATGCGAGGGAGCTGTCTGCACGTGTGCAATTGCGTTGTAAACAAAACAAAAAGCAAGAACAGCCAGGTGGTGGGATTAAATGACATTAGCAGACACCCCAGGTCCAGTATTATATTATTTAATATGGGTTATTTAGACATTTTAGTAGGGTAAAGGTTGAAATGTTTTCCCCGCATGAAAATACCTTTTGCCACATGATTTACTATCACGGTATTACGCTAAGTTTATGATAGTACTATTTTATATTTTAATATCATAGTATACCATCATACCAGTATACCGTCACACCCCTATTTGTGTGTGGCTGGTCCATGTATCACTTTTTTATCTTTTATTGAAACTAATTGACTTTTTTCAATAGTTCAATAAAGGAGCATCAGAAGTGAAAGTCTTTCTCTCTCTCTCATTATTTTTGCATCTCTGTTGATGAGTTTTGCTGTGTTACACATCCTGGGCAGTCATGGCCAAAACGGATAGAATCCCTATCAAAAGTGAGAGAACGAATTAACTGAGGATTTGGGGTGAAAGAAGAGACACAGATCATGCTTTTACACTATGAGGAACGTTGGAATTGAGAACATGGTAAAAATGAGTAATTGTATGCATGTGGAATAACAAGCCTGGTGTGGCTGGAATGGAAGTGTTTTCACAAGGCCAGACAGGAGCCGCGCGTGTCCAGAGACATATTTGTACAGACACGCGGTCACAGCCAGAGGACAGAGACAAAGAGGCAGAATATTCGCATCATTAGTTGCTTCCACCGTGGCTGTGGAGAAACCTGCAGTTCACATTTGTTGAACTACTTGCACTGTCATTCTAGTGATGCCTTTCTGGTTACATCATGCCAATGATGTCCTTCTCATGATGTCACGCCGGTGATGTCCTTCTGATGACGTCATGCCAGTGATGTCTGTGTGACTGATATAGGAACAGTGAGCCCCTGATGTTGTGTGCTAGGCCAGTTTGGGGAGACTGCTGAAAGGTTGCTGTGGTTACGACATGCCCCTGGGCAGGGACGCTGTTGGACGAGAGTGATGTTGAATCTTGTAAAGGTCAGTGTGTTTGTTTGATTGTCCAAATGAAGCCTGCCACCTGAGATCAGCCAGTATTGATCACAAGGTGGCTAATGGAATACAGACAAGCAAAACCTGGCCACTGTTAAGGCCTAGTTCTTTGTAGTTGAATGGACATTTCTTATGTTTGTGGCCCCTGGAGAATGGGCAAACTCACTTATTATTATTATTATTATTAGAGAGCTTAGAATAATAGGGTTCTCATTTTAGTCATAAATGAGTCATTAACATGGGAATGCTTTTTACCATATATTTTTGCTGTACAACAACTAACACAGATGCAATACAAAACAATGCTATGATATGGGATCTGCAGCTAGAAACCTATAATTCTAAGCAGTCATAGTATCATTATTAGGAGTAACAGTATTAGTAGTAATATTAATAATAGCCATGATTGTTTCCAGCTGACATAATTCATACTCTTGGCCCTAAGGTTGTGCCTTGTGGAGCAGAAAGATCACAGCCAGTCTTCATTGCATCAGGATGTTCATCCTCCAATGCTGTGGGTAAGATGCTGACCACAATATCAAATCAACCAATTACTGACCTGGCAGGCACAACCAAATACAATCATAAGCTGGGATTCATGTTTTAACAGGTGGCTGAAGTTGTAAGGCTACACACAGAATTACACTCAGAACTAAACCAAAGGCCTCCTGGTATCTAACTATACCCTGACATGTGTGCTGTTTCTTCAAATACCAGTGCTGACAGCAAAGTTACTCAATTTAGTAGAATACTATAATGCAGATTAAGCTTGCTGCTGTCTGACAAGTGGATCCATATCTGTCCTAGTGCAGTCAGACAGCAAACAAGCTGTTCTCTGTCACCCGCTAATTCTAGGGCAATAAATTAATGTGAGTTTACTTTTGGATTATGTGTAATGCGTCTACAGGTGGCTGTGAGGGATGGAGGGGTCTCTGTGCTCAGGGGGCGTGGTCTCTGTGTCCTCACAAGGCCCATGTCGGCATAATGAGGTGGAGCTCATTCCGTATTAAGCATCACAGCTCTGGAATGTGAGAAATCTGGGTGCTATGTCTTGAAAGATTTTGTGTTTTGGAGGAATTGTGCCTATCGATCCGGGAGGTGGAGGCATTGGGGGGTTGGGGAGGGATGGGGCATTTATCAGGGGGAAATCTGAGATGGGAGCCACAAATCTCTGTGGACAACATATGGGACAAGGACAAGGTGGAAGGCTCCATTTGGGGGTCATGTCGGATTGTGATAGTCATTCGCAAATTATTTACTGCCCCTGAACAACTGTCTATGTACTGCCAGTATATAAAACGGACAGGCTTTGTACAGAACATCCTGACGTATTGTTTGCTTTGTCATAACGCATTACAATACTACATGTAAAATAAACTCCCTGCACAGCAGGAGCATCTCCAGCACCCAGGACCAAAGAGTAACCAGAGATGTTTGGCATCCAGACCATTTAAAAGCATCACATATCACACTTCACAGCCAGACAGAGGAGACATCTGTACAGACATATACAGTATATTATCCATATCATCAGTATGAGTAGCCCTCAACCCTGCAGTCAGATTGCATAAAACTAATGTCCCAGGTTCATGAATGTGGAGCCCACTCAGAGTTGAGTTAAACATGCGCAATGCAGAGATAAGTAGAAATTTACGCACATTACCTATCCGTTTGTATTCAGACTTTGAACTTATTTGTGGAATAAAGTGTCCCCTGACACATTGCATGTCTAGGGAGGGGTTTTCCAAAAATAGAGGCATGGATTGAGAAAATGGACTGTATATCCTATACATGTCAATGCCCATTCATAGTTTACAATTATTTCATAGTTTAATAGTGGACAACTAGTACAATCTGTCAAACATTTTTTTCATTAAAGGCATACGCTCCTTATATGGATGAATTGAGACTCTTGAATGTAAAATACCATTGGAACAAAAACTGAAATGTTATAGTTAGCCATCAGAGGGCAGGTATTCGGAAATGATTCATTTACATTTTTCTGGTTCCCCGCCCCAATTTCAAGCACGTGTGTAGCAGAAGTCTGAATATGAACAACTTTTTCCACGAAACTGTTGTAGTAACTGGAGAAACTTAAGCAGGTACTTAAGTTGGTCAACTCTGAATAGGGCCCACAGTGAATGGTGCAGGGCTAGTGTTTAGTGGAGTGTTGCTTAGCGCTGGACTATCTCTGATCCACCCGAAAGCCATCTCTCAGCCTCCAGGCTGATTAACATGGATCTTTCCACAGTAATGAGAGCATGTTCACACATGGCTCTGATTCACAGGGGGAGAGATAGCATGTTAATCACCACTGGGGTAAACAACACAGTGTTAATTCAACTATAATAGGGTTTGTGTGTATAAGGGATTCAATGGTAAATGTTTAAACGTTTAAGTGTCACCAGTGTCTACATCATATAGCACGTTCTTCTTTAGATATAACAGTTAAATGTACCAAAAATAAAGACATGTGTTATAAGCACAGATGTGGTGTAATCTCATCTCTTAGCTGGAGGCTAATTCACCTCAACTGAGATGTCACAAAAATATCCTGTCCCGATTCAAGGCAGGGTACTCTAGGAGAATAGCTGATCCTTACCTTTGGTGAAGTCATAGAATTCCCTAAATACGACAGATCATAATGTGGGCATCCTGATCACCGTAAGGGTCTAACGAACAAAAGTAGCAAACCTGTTTTGTCACAAGAGCAAGCCAAATCGAAAGAGTTCCAATGTTTACTATGTGCTTTATATTGCCAACAAGAGCAAATATGTCATTCTCCTTGGTCTAGCAAATATGAGTATTTTTGGTTTATGTTTTTTTGAAAAATTGATAATGGCAAATGCCTGTTGGTTACATTATTTGCCTTTGGGGAAAAAAACAAACATCTGTTCTTGTTGTCCAATTCTTTGGTTTGACTTTGGTGTGTGTGTCTCATAGGCAACAACATGTTGTAGTTTGATTCTCAGTGTCACAGAAGTGAATTGGGCCACTTAGAGACCTTAGGAGACACTTTGAGCCATTGCATTAGTATCTATTTTGTGAGCAAAATAAGGATCCATAATGGTTTGGGTGATAGAAACATTTTTTATAATCATCAAAACATTTGAGTAAGTTTTCCACTGTCACAGAAGTTAATAGAAATCATTGGGCTAAATAGAGACCATCGATGACACCACTCACTAAAAGGCCTCTAGTTCATGAGCTCTTGGGTGCATAGATTTAGTGGCATATTTTACAAGGCAGGCACAAAACTCCATAGGCCTATCATGAAATGTGACTCCTTTATTGCTTTTCAAACATGAGCTTCTACACAAGAAAACAACGCCTATCTTGTTGTATGTCAACGTTTATTTTCCCTAAATGGTTAAACATTAATTTGACTGTTTGTTTTTTTACAGCTACTGATTTTATACAGTATAAATACAGTATTTCCACTTTAAAACTGAACTGTACCTGTACCTGAACTGTACCTCTCATCTGCCCCCTTTAGGTTGGCATATTGCATTTTGAACGCACCTCAGCCCAAGGGCATAATCACATATTTAATATTGGGGGGGAAATAATGAAATGTTCTACAAGTTATTGGGGGGGGGGGGTGGCAGATATGACTGCTTTAAACTATCATATTGTAACTAGCACTCATTATGCCTATGTCTCAGCCACTGTATCTGTAATTGTTCCTTGTTTTTTTCTTCTTCTTCATAATTTAATTAATGTACTGCTGTTTCTATTTCAAGTACATTTTTAATGCATGGCAGTGTGTCGGTATGCACGGCTGTATCCAGGAGTTGAGAATTACTGAGGTCATGAGACTTAGCCCCTCTAGGGGAGTTTGTCATGAGAAATGTCACTCAGAAATATTTGATGTAATCAGTCTACCCTTGTAGCTAATTCACTACAAGAGTAGTAGACTGTCATGATTTTATGAATGGCGACTGAAAATGTACACTAAAATGTGGCTAGCTTTGTGCCTATCGCCACTGTCAATGTATGCTACGTTAGCTAACGTTAGCCTAAATTAGCCTGTCACCACTGTAGTCTGACTAAAAAGTGGTTTGTGTAACAGTCAGCTAGACAGAGACAGCTACGTTTGGCTAGTGACTACACACAAGTACACACAGAGTAGCTATCGATAGATCTCTGGAGATGAATAGCACTAATCTGGTTATAATACAACTTTTTTATAATGTGAATGATCTCTACACCTACATCATGCTTAGCTTGTCTTCAGATCAGCAGTTACGATGTGTGTTGCAGTCTGCCCGCTCAGGACGGGTCCACTTCACCATCACATACACACACAGAAGTAATGACGATGACGGTGATCAGGCAAGCAAGTGGTAATCTTGGTTTTGTACAAACTCTTTGCTATACCAAAGTGAAAGTATCATTTTATGTACAGTAGTTCACCACTTTTATTCAGTATTACACTGAATCAGTATGTAAAGAAAGTACAACTTAGACTAATACAGAGGTCATGACCTCAGTGTCCTCAATGGTAGATACAACCATGGTGGTATGTTGTTAGCAGATTGTGCTAGGCTGTCTGTCTCCCAGCCAATCCAGATTCAGCTACGAACATTGACAAATGTACTCATATATTATAACTTATATATTTTTACTCATACTATTGGTTTACTTCATTTAAAATATACATATACAATTCTTAATTGTTTCTCTCCAGTTCAAGAGCATTACAAATCCTTGTGCTGGGGCTATAATTGTGTTTTATTTAGTCACATTGCATAATTTCTCAATTAGCTAAACACAATAGTATTAGCTACATATTTAGCATTTATTATTGTAGACTGTACCATGCAAGTACTTGTATTTCATTTAGATTTGTACTCCTAATTGTTATCTTTTAAATGGTTAAAAATTATTTGAATGCTATCTAACTTTATACACGTTTAACATCCCTAGTGTGTTGTATGTGTGTGCTTGTGTGTCTCTGTGTTTCTGTGTGTATCCTGTAGCAGTTAGTGGTTTCCATCCATAAATAGAGTGCAAGTGAAAGTGTTTTGCTGAACAATCTAAAACTGTAAAAACATTGTTGCCTTCTGTCATTAGTGAGGGCTCTTTAAATAGAACCCGAACATTTTTTGGAAACCTGAGCCAGAGTAATGACACTGTGTTTCGGCTGCAGTGTGGAGCTGGATTCTTTTGGTTTGGATGGAAACCGTCACCCTGGGAAATTATATGGGACAGCCCTACACTCTGACCTCTCTCATCCCTGGCTCTTGATCTTGGTCCTGGTCTTGCGGGTTTCTTAAAAAAGGTGACAGCCATCATTAAAGCCTGAATCTGGTCCTCTACTATCTCATTCATTCATTCATTATCTAACCCGCTTATTCCTGGTCAGGGTTGTGGAGAGGCTGGAGCCTATCCCAGCATGCATTGGGCGAGAGGCAGGAATACACCCTGGACAGGTCGCCAATCCATCACAGGGCACATACACCATTCACTCACAGACTCATATCTACGGGCAATTTAGACACTCCAATTAGCCTAATGTGCATGTCTTTGGACTGAGTGAGGAAACCGGAGTACCAGGAAGAAACCCACGTGGACACAGGGAGAACATGCAAACTCCACACAGAAGGGCCCCAGCTGGGATCGAACCCAGGACCTTCTTGCTGTGTTATCCACTGCCCCCTCTAGTACCTCTGCTGTATAAATCTGAGGTAAGCTGCTTTTAGCATGGTAAAGAGGAAGACCGTGTTTCCATACGTTCCTGGGCTGGGGGGGTGACATCACCTGGGGCCCAAAATGTGGGGCTCCCCTGATTCAAGCAGAGCCACCAATCAGCAGTTGATGTAGCATTTGATTGGCTTTCATAATTTGTGGCACAAGCAGATTCAGGCATCAGCAGAGACAAATGTACCTCTCTGTTTGTTTGTTTGTTTGTTCATTATCTAAAGGTTCATTAGCTATTGAGGTTTGAAATAGAAATAGAATCATCCAAGATGGCCGCCCACAGCGTGTTTGTCTGTTTGTTATTTATCTGTTTACCGGCGCTCGGCTCGCAAACTCTCTGGCCGCTCCTCATTAATCCTCACTGGATGCAACAGGCCTCCATCTGCTCCTGCTTCCACTCTGACTACACTCAGTTCCCTCCTGGCCCCAAACCACCTGACACAGTTTTACAGCAGTGGGACTCGCTAAATCTCTCCCAGGTTATATTTAACCCCACTAGGTATGACACTAAATCCCCAGAGAAGGCCACTTTATTGGATGTCATTCTTTCAAACAGCCCTCATAAATAAAATTCTGGTGTTTTCTGCAACGACATAAGTGACCACTGTTTTCATTGGCTGTATCCGCAGTGGCTGTGCTACCAGGTGTCCCGCCCTAATCTGCCAGAGATGCCAGATGAAAAATGTCAATGAGCAAGCCTTTCTTCATGACCTTGCCTTGGTTAAATGGTACAGAATCAGTCTAATCCCCACAATAGAAGATGCTTAGTCCCTCTTTGAAGGTCTTTTTAGCAAAATCATTAATAAGCATGCTCCACTCAAAAAGATGCAACTCAAGAACCATTTCAGTCCCTAGTTTTCAAATGACATAGCACAGTTACTATATCACAAAAACTCCATCTGGCGCAGGGCTTTGTTTTCACAAACCCCAGCCGACTGGTTGTCCTTCAGGCATCTGAGGAACAATTGCACTCAGGCTGTGAGAAAAGCTGAAGTCACTTACTTTAAATGAAAATTCCACAAAAAAACTGTGGATCTTACCCAAAGAAAGTTTGGAAAACAGTCAAAGACCTGGAGAGTCAACCTTTCTCCTCACAACTGCTCGTGGCCATTAACTTTGACAATATCATAGTTAGTGACAAAACTTGCATGGCAGATCTATTTAATACACACTTAATTACATCTGGTCTATTCTTTGACTCTACCAACCCCCCCTGCTCTTTGAATACTAGGAATTCTGACCCTTCTCATAGCTACTTCTCTCCATTCACCCTTTACACAGTTTCTCACTTCAATCAGTTTCAGAAGCAGAGGTACAGAAGGAACTACTCTCATTGGACCTAAAAAGCCTGCTGGACTGGACAAACTGGACCCATTCTTCCTGAAACTTGCAGCCCCTTTAATTGCAGCCCCCATCTCATATGTCTTCAGTCTCTCAATTCATACAGCAGAAATTCCCAGGGCATGGAAGGCATCCACTGTTCGTCCACTGTTCAAAGGAGGAGATCAAGCAGACCCTAACAAGCAGACCCTAATGATATTCCCTTCCAGTCACGGATGTATCACAGCAACACTTAAAATGCTTAATGATGTCATTAACGCCCTAGACAAGAAAAAATAATGTGATGCCATATTTATAGACCTAGTCAAGGCCTTTGATACTATTGATCACTGCATTCTCTTGTCCAGACTGAGAAATGTTGGCGTCAATAAGCAATCACTGGCTTGGTTCAATAACTATCTTTCAGACAGGATCCAATGTGTGACGGCAGGAAACATAACATCCCAGCCCATTCCGGTCACGAAGGCAGTCCCGCAAGGTTCTAGTATAGCCCCCTCACTGTTCTCCATTTACATCAATAATATAGCACAATCAGCTGGCGAATCTGTCATCCATCTTTACACAGATGACACACTCTCAGTGCTATACTCTCTTGGACCATCCCTGGACTCTGCTCTAGATAAGCTCCAGTAAAGCTTCAACCATATACAGCATGCTTGCTCTGCCCTTAACCTTGTCTTAAACTCCAACAGAACAAAAGTTATGTTTTTTGGGAGGAGGTCATCTTCCTGCTACCAACGGATCACCACTTTGGATGGGTTTTGAGCTTCAGTTGGTCTCATCATACAAATACTTTGGTGTCTGGCTGGATTCCGCTCTTTCATTTTCATTACATATCTCAAAACGTCAGGCACAAAAATCAAGACTTATTTCTCAAGACTTGGTCCAGTGGTTCGTCCGACGCTGGCCACGGAAATAAGTTCTCCTTCGGGAGTGCCACCAGGGGCCGCTCCGCCCCAGGAGGGGGCTGACACTGGTTCAGATGCCCATCCTCCCAATACTGTGTTATGGAGATGAACTCACATTACTAGGCAGATCTGGCTCCAAATTGGGAGAAAATGGGATAAAATCAGAAACAAATTTTTAAAAAAGAAAAAAGAAATAAGTTCTCCTTCACCCCGCTGCTGAGTTGACGGTTCAGATGACCATCCTCCCAATACTGGATGTTGACAGGCTGGATGTTCTCTATCATTCAGCCATCAGGCTTGCTACCAATGTCCCCTACAGAACACACCACTATTCCTCTGTAAACTGGACATCAATACATACACATATACTAGACGGAAACTTCACTGGACTGTTCTCATCTACAAATCCCTTCTTGGACTGACTCCCTGGTACCTGTCATCTCTGCTAAAAAAAATCTGATCCTGCCAGCTACATCCAATTAGTGACCCCCAAAGTCAGCACTACTATGTGCTGCTCCTCATTTCAGCATGCTGAAGCCTCAGACTGGAATGAACTGCAAAAAACCTGAAAAAGTCTTGTGTCAGTTTCTGGTTTTAGGTCTCTGATCATGGACATTTTCACAGACTCATGCTCCTGCTACAATTGAGGCATGAGTACTGTGTCTTGTTTATTTTTAATGCCTTTGTGTGTTTTTACATTCCTGTTTGTCCAATTTTTATATGTTTTTGCTGTGTTTGGCCTCTTGGCCGGGCCGTTATTGTAAATGAGAATTTGTTCTCAATTAACTTGCCTGGTTAAATAAATAAATAAAAAGCTAAAGACTGCTTTGTGCTCATCTGTATGAGTGATGGATGGTGTTACACTGTGTGCAACTGATATTATACAAACAGGTAATTGAACCCTCAATTTTGGCAAACCAAACGGCAAGGCATTCTCACCACAGAAACTATTACTCTTGCATCCAAGTCAAAGGTGGTTAAAGCTGGCCAGCTCACTGTGTCTTCCTCCAAAAGCCTCATCATCAAGCACTGGAAATAATGGCCAGTTATCAGTTATTAGGCTCAATTATCATCAATTATGATTAATTTGCTTAGCATATGCCCTTATCCATGGAAGCTTAAATGTTAACATCATTTTAAATTATAATTACATATATATGTATCTTGCAGTTACAAAGCCTCTATGCCACAGAGCTTATGAAGGTAATGTTTGTCCATGCAATTAAATCGTACTGCTATTATTAGCTATAGATATTCACACCCCAGTTTCCAGAACTTTTTGTACCCTCCCTTCACAAGGGTAACACTACTGAGTTGTCTTCTATAGTGTTCCATGAGATTGGTGAACATATAGAGCATTGTAAAGGTAAAAAGAAATATTAACAAAGAAAGTGCAACACAGAGGCATATCAGAAAATAAAACTGCAACAAACCTAACATTAATTGTGTTCATTAACATATGTAAGAATAGGGAGGCTATGATATAACATTTTCTATTTCAATAAAACATGTTTTCAAATATGATTTTTTTTTGTATGTAGTATAGACAGATGTGAGTTGTAAAATAGGTGTTTTTTTTAAATGGTAAACTGTTTCAGAATTCACTTTTCTAGTGTTGTGAAGCCATAGAAATGATGGCCTGTTGCCAGAAATGTTGGGTTGTAGTGTCTGCATTGAAAGCTAATTTATTTTTGTTGTAGGTTTTATGTTGAAAGGTAAAAAAGGCACACAACATGTGAAAGATACAGTAGAGTGAAAGGCTCCACATTCCAGGTCCACTTGTCTTCCTCACCACCAACCTCATCCTCACACCACCCTGCTGAAAGAAGCTAAATCGGGTTGGCGAGTCTCTCTATCTCTCTAACGGTGTGTTTCTTCATTTTTGGAGGGTGGGGGGTTTACTGTGATGGATTAATTTACTTATATTTTTATCTTTATTGGATTATTCGTAACATCGCCGCCCCGTCCTGTCCACCTTCCTCATGTTTTTGTTCATCCTGTTCCTTGCGTGTCATGGCTTGTCTTTGCTTTTACCCTGTGTGTCTTTTGTTTTAGGCTGGGCGTGGCTTCATCACATTCCGCACTTGGTTCTATTTTCCCCTTGTTAGATTCAGCCTATCACACCTACTCCCCTGCACATTCCACATGCCGGAATCAATTTAGTAATTTCGCCCTTTCCTATTTAAGTTCAGCTCTCACACACTCCAGTGCCAAACCGTACTATTGAAATTGTACTGCTCTAGTTTGGTTCTCCCTGTTTATCTGTTTTCCTGTTTACCATTTTTACCACTTGTATTATTGTTGTTATTCAGTCTTTTTGTAGCCTGTCCTGCCTGTTATGTTTTGCCAGCTTCATGCCAGACTGATTCCCCAGTCTGTTCCTCCAGTTACTTTTTGTTGCATCCAGTGAAATAAACGCCTCCTGTGAGGATTTCAACCAAGTTCTGTCCCGGAGTCTGCTTTTGGGTCCAAGTCAGCATCTACACCTTAACATTATTCATATTAATCATATATATAACTATATACTGTTAGGTCGTGTATCAAAGGAGGCGTTGAGGAGGCAAATACTAAGACCAATAATTCTTAACTCAGAATTTATTAGAGACAAGTATAAAGTAACAGGAATCAAAAGCGAACTACACAAATCTCTCAATTCATTTGTCCAGCTCTCTTCCGGGGAGCGCTTCTCCCGGGCCGTCTTGAAACTTTTCCCTAAGGTAACATCAGGTCTTTGCTGATTGGCTGACGTTTTCCCAGGTCCTCCAATCGGCAAGCCACTTACGTCAGCGTGTCTTCCTATCGGTTCAGACTGTCCAATTAGCAACATCTGTCTATGGAGACAATGAGCCCTGTCTTCGGTCTTATCTTAACCTTGCTGAAAACAGGTGCAAGAACTCAATAACAGAAACATGGCCCCCGAGCTAGTTTGCCACTTACTAGAATACAATGGGTCATAGAAAAGGAACATGAGCTCTGCACATTAATTCACAGTCAGGTCAGAATATAAACATACTAATAAATTCCCACAATTCCTCCTTTGCTCACATTTATGGGAGCAACACAATTAAAGAGAGCAACTTGAGCTCCAGAAACAAAAGTTTCCCCATACTGTCTCAACATTATATACGCCTCTTAAACTGGAGGTGCGGGACTTGTATGCACTAACAGCAGGTTACATACAGGCCTTTGGTTAAATCAACCCTCTGACTGGTCTTTTCGGCTCTTGAACCCGGCCGGCGTGTGCCTACTCAGTCCAACCTTTGGGCATGCTAATTTTACACAAAATTATCAATTTAGGCCTTTTAAGCATTCTAGCACAGCAAAGCAATGTCACCCCGAAGGCTCTACTCAGCCACTGGGAAAAACCTCTTTGGGTCAAAAGCCACACTGTCCTGGCTTGGCAGTGCTGCCAGTGGGAGTGTTTAAAGGAGCACTCAGCATCCGCTCTGAGCGAAACCAACCGGGTGTCTAAACAGCGAACCAGACCCCGCGTTTTTACAATTTATCAGCATTTGCATCCTGGGATGCTACTATCAAGGGGCTTGGTCTAGCACATGAGCCATTAAGCAAAGCGTCAGATCACATGGTTATTTCAACCTTCCAATATTAGAGATGGATTATACACTTAAGTTCTTGCTTAGAATATAAAGTTCCTTGGTAAGTATAGAGTGAATATAAAATAGGTGTA
Organism: Aldrovandia affinis; assembly: GCA_029706075.1. NCBI lineage: Eukaryota > Metazoa > Chordata > Actinopteri > Notacanthiformes > Halosauridae > Aldrovandia > Aldrovandia affinis. Next base: position 1,097,502 of record JAINUG010000100.1, read on the forward strand.
AAAATAAGTATAAAGTTACTTCTTAGTGAATGTTAACAATATAAGTAGAAAACATTAGTGTAATGCGACACCATACTTTCATTTTTAAATTTTTCCTCTTTTTCTTTTTGTTTTCTTAGCAACATTCATATAGACAGACAAACAAACAAACGAACAACAGATAGACAACATTCATCACTCCCTTCTCCACAGCTCAAACATCAGGTCAGGGTATGGGTCGACTCCGAACACGTTGGAGTAGTACCATGCTGCAAACTCAGGATCGGCGCGAAGTTCCCTGGTCAGGTTGTTCTGTTCCGGGCGGAATATCTCAGCCCAGTCCCAGCATCGCCATCCTGCTCCTGGCTCCTTCCCGTATCTGCAGTATGGATTTCCAATGGGGCAGTTCTCCGTGTAGGGTCCTGGCGGCTTCACCCAGGCTTTCTCCATCTCCCCAATTATCTGTGGACACAAAATCTCAGCCGCCGCACTAGGCGTGCAACTTTGCCACTCAAAATCATTAGGGGCTAAGGTGGTAATACTAAGAGCGGGAAAGATAGACAGTGCCCCGGGGGACCCCGATTTCTCCAATGATCCCTCTCCCAAATGTTTTAGTTAACCAATGTTCGGAGGCATGGTATACAACGCCTCCTAGTTATGTTCATCGTTGTACGTTGTAGTGAATCATGTTTATCCTATTCACATTTTTGTTGACTGTTACCGGAAAAATAGCTGACCATAGGGGAAAACTCTCAAAGCCGGCCGCTACTTCATCTACAAGTTTGTATTCGCCAGTGGGAGTGTTTCTAGCTTGCCCAATTGCATCTATCCAGACTCCATCTGTGTTTTTGGCCTCTATGCTCAACAGTGCACCTCTTTTTCGTCTTGAAAACCTGATTTTCGACAATTTGTCTTCTATGTCTTCTCGCATCACTGTCTGACCCTCAGGGATCATCAGTACCGGCATGTTTAAAGAAACTAGAGCACACTTACCTCCCCAGTTATGAGGTACCCAGTTGTAGAGAGCTCGGCCACCACAGTACCACCAAACGTCTGCTCGGGATATTGTCAGTCGAGTCGCCAACCTCGTACCTGTCAGAGTTACGGTCCTCTCACAGTCGGACAGTCTTCCTAGTTGGTGAGCGTTTTTTAGCGTGTTGTTGTTTTGAAAACAGGTTACATCATGGACTTTCCCATGGCGAAACACAGGGGGAGTTACATTAGCTGCAGCCAGTGGGAAAAAATTTTCCCAGCCTGCACATTCCTTAGTTGGATTTTCTCTAGACATCAAAACGGTCAAGCATGCTAAATCTGAACCTAATACATCAGACCCGTTTTTGTATTCTTCAAACAATTTGATCCTTCGAGCCTCCCTTTCTAGGCGCAGCTCTAGGCTAGATCCCTTTCCACTGAGTTCCTTCTCCCCCGACTCCTCGGAGTGAAGGGATCGTCAGCCTTTCTGCTTCCCAGTATTTTCTTTTCAAAAATACTGATCACAGAAAGCACTACTCGCTTACTAACGCATTCGGTTTCAGTTTATAGTGGCCTGACTGTACATTGAGCCGAACGCGGCAGCCATCTCTCATGGTCTTAATGCCATCTGCGATCCGACCGGCCGGTGACCCAGTCGAGAGCGATCCCTAGTCCTGCATCTAATCAGGACCCCGTAGTGGCTGTTAACCACCCAGTTAGGAACCGACGGTCTGATCCCTATCCCACTTCGCTATGGGTATAGAAACTTTGACCGTTTTTCACCAGCCTTGCCTGTTCACAGAGGTCATCTCTACGCCCTCTGCTAGGTGTGGACTGTCATCCACGTACCACGTACTGCCTGCATACTTACATGCGACAGCTACGCCGACTAGACGGTACCACGGCAGTATGTTCATTCATACTTCATCAGACACGGGGGCCTTCAGTCTTCTCCCCGGCACTATACAAAGTCTTTAACGTGCCCTCGGAACTTTGCAATTCCGCCGCCGCCTGTTACAGCCTAGGTTCGGGGTGCCTAATCCCCTGCCTAAGCTGTTTTTGTTAATCTCAGAGTTGGTCGAGCTCCTGTGCATATCAGACAATCTTGCTGCCCTGCTTGGTTAGCAAGTTGTTCCACCTGTTCTATCCATGCATTGCTGTCTATGAACCCGGTTTCTAAACACTTTGTCTCACATTGACACAATTCGGTACAAACTCTCGCAACGGACAACTTCCCACTTTGTCTTCTCCCCTACTCTAAACTCTGTATGTATGCAAACAGAGTGTCCCTCTTCAATACCATTATCAGCGTTTTGTTGCAACACATGAAACACAATCAACACATCATTTTTCATGCTCTTATATCTACATTTCTAAATTAAGACTTGTCGACATTAAGTCCCCATGTATTTTAGTATGGCCAGTAGTGCGTGCGTGTTTTACTTTCTTTATTGGGAAACAGGTGCTCCTATATGTCATTTATTCATTTTATATGTCCCTTATTTCGGGCTCATTCGACTATAAATCGGGGCTCATTCGCCACGGCCCTTATCCTACTGGACCCGTGGTCTCGACAAGTCTTATTGTATTATTAACGTAAACTATATACTTATAATAACAATATTACAATTCCACTTTCCAAAAATAACCCTTATCTGTAATACTGAAGGCTGTCTAACATTTAGCAAGTATCTCATACATCGCGTGCGCTATTTTACAAGACAAAAGGACTTACACCTGTACAGCAACTTCGCGATTGCGAAGACATTTATAGAATAGTTCGCGAAACGCGTGCAAGATCACATAAATGCAAGCCAGCACTTGCACATGATACCAGATCTCGTAAAGCACATGAAGACCCCATTTAACCCATAGAATATTCGCAGGCGCCATTTGAGCTCACAACACACTCCTCACAAAATTGCCGGCATATTCCTACGTTTTGACCTATTTTGGACTGCCTTTTTGCCAGTCCTAATTTATTTATTTGAATCTAGACATACAAACTTCAATGATTTCCCTTTTGCCAATCCTAATTTTGTATTTTAAACAAGACACACGAACCACAATAATTTCCCAAATTGCCAATGTCAATAATGTGAATATTGCATGCAGTCCACCGAGTGTTGTAATCTCTCGACTCAAGCCGTGTGTGACTATGGGTTGAGAGATTTAACTACTCAGCACTGCGACGTACAATATCCTTTCAGCGTCGTGGATATAAGAAAAACCCTCCAGTTTCAATCACTAGAATTGGTCGCAAAATTCAGGTGCAAACCCTTGAACTTCACTCCAATTAACAGTATTGTGTGTCAACACTGGATGTATGCTGCGTATTAACACATCAATACTCAAGCGCCTGAAATGCTCCCCTTACCACAGAAGTGGATTTGCACAGTTTTGTCAGCTGACAGAAATGAAAAAACAAAAACGGGGAAAGATATGCAGAGACACAGCTGCTAAACTAATAGTTTATATTTTAAAGTTGAGATCCTGATCGTTCTTGATTTATTTGACTTTGCTCTTTGCACTTTTTCACTCTCTTAACAGATCAGGCGATACCAGTACCTGTGGGTCTCCCCCCACTAATTCAAACCACTTATCTTTACTTTACGGCTTGCCTCTCGCTCACACATTTTCTGCCTTGAATCAACTGGCTGCGCGCAGTTCCAATCAATTCGCAAACTACTTGTATCAGAGTTTGAGACCGCCCGCAAGTACACTTTACAAAACGGCTTGCCTCTCGCTCATAAAGAGTTTGAGACCGGCTGAACGTACACTTTACAAAACGGCTTGCCTCTCGCTCATAAAGAGTTTGAGACCGGCTGAATGTACACTTTACAAAACGGCTTGCCTCTCGCTCATAAAGAGTTTGAGACCGGCTGAATGTACACTTTACAAAACGGCTTGCCTCTCGCTCATAAAGAGTTTGAGACCGGCTGAATGTACACTTTACAAAACGGCTTGCCTCTCGCTCATAAAGAGTTTGAGACCGGCTGAATGTACTCCCCTAACTATTTAAACTAATGTTGTCTCTGTATATCATTTCGTTACAATCTATTTGTCTCTCTTAATATAACAAACAATTCCCTAAATTTAGACCTTCTCATCCAACAGTCTGACACTTCACTCCTAGACTAATGCAGAATTTTATGAAAAAGGTTTCTGCTTACCTGTCAGATTGGCGCCAGTAAGTGTCGGACTTATCAGTGATCAGGTATGCTTGCCATTCCGCCGTTGCGGCGAACCTCGCTCCTTAACGTCGGGGTCACCAAATTGTTAGGTCGTGTATCAAAGGAGGCGTTGAGGAGGCAAATACTAAGACCAATAATTCTTAACTCAGAATTTATTAGAGACAAGTATAAAGTAACAGGAATCAAAAGCGAACTACACAAATCTCTCAATTCATTTGTCCAGCTCTCTTCCGGGAGCGCTTCTCCCGGCCGTCTTGAAACTTTTCCCTAAGGTAACATCAGGTCTTTGCTGATTGGCTGACGTTTTCCCAGGTCCTCCAATCGGCAAGCCACTTACGTCAGCGTGTCTTCCTATCGGTTCAGACTGTCCAATTAGCAACATCTGTCTATGGAGACAATGAGCCCTGTCTTCGGTCTTATCTTAACCTTGCTGAAAACAGGTGCAAGAACTCAATAACAGAAACATGGCCCCCGAGCTAGTTTGCCACTTACTAGAATACAATGGGTCATAGAAAAGGAACATGAGCTCTGCACATTAATTCACAGTCAGGTCAGAATATAAACATACTAATAAATTCCCACAATACTTGTGCATGTATTGATGTAATTATATCATAAGCTGTACCCCCTATCCCCCTTTGCAGAATTCTGGAATATAGACCCTCATACTAAACTGAATCAAATGCTGTTTTGAAGTCTATAAAGCAGGCAAAGATTTTTTATTTATTTTTTGGTGTACATGTTGTTACGTGTAGATACGCAGGTGAATACAGGTAGGACCCAAGCGCAGGACGCTGACACAGGGGATGAGATAGGTGAGGGTATTTATTAAATATGTACACGAAGACTGGAACAGGGGAACAGAGGTAAGGGCAGACGAAGGCAGGCCGGGAAGCTGGCTGGCAGGCAAGCACGTAGGGAAGCTGGCTTGGAGGCAGGGCAGGGAGCTGGCTGGTCCGAGGGCAGGACAGGCAGGACAGGCAGGACAGGCAGGACAGGCAGGACGAAAACTTACAGGAGCTGGGATACCAACGGGGAAGGAGCCAGGCAGGGAAAACACACAACGATCTGACAAAGAATGAAGGGGAAACCGGGGTACATATACTCTGCAGGGCTGATGAACTTGATGGGAGGCTAGTGTGCCGGAATAGGCAACAGGTGAACATGATGAGTGGCAACGAGGGAATGATAACAGGATAATAGAAAATAATAAAACAATTAACACAACAATCACAAGGGAGAAAAGGAAAACCGAGACAGGAACAAGGGAAAAACTGTCAGGAAACACAAGGGAGGTGGACAGGACGGGACGGAGACATAACACATGTTTATTAATTAAGGTGTGCAGGGTGTAAATATGATCGGTAGTGCAATGTTTTGGAAGAAAATCAATCTGACTCTTACTCAAGACACTGTAGACTAAATTTAAAGATGGTCGCAGAGACGGAAGTTATTTTGTTCCGGCTATTTTGCGGTTGCAAATAGTGACTTATTAACGACTAATCTACTAAGACTGGTTCTAATTACGCAATCAAAGAAATGAAATGCCTTCATTTGCAATTTGCGGTAGGATACACCCAGAAACAACATGCCATGCTCACACGTCCAGATCATGCCAAGAAATTGATACGCAGCAACCAGGCACAAGTAGCGATGGAGCAACGAGAAAAAGAAAACTTAAATGTTCAGATCAGGAAATAGAGGTATTGGTCAATGAGGTACAGCATCATATTGCCATATTACAGCATAGGAAAACATACTATGGAGAAGAAAAAAAATGTAGTGACATCACCAAATTAATTTGTCATAACAAAACATAATGCGTGAAAAAGACACGGGTGGTGGTCCAACTGAGGAAAGAATGTTAGAATAAGAATAAACAATAGACATGGCTAAACTAGAAGGCCACAGAGCGCCTGAAAGTAAAACTGTATTCACAATTAGTTCTATACCCTCCTGACTGCATACGCACAATAAGATCATTGTTCAAATTCAGAACTGCATTTTTATACTGACTGCTAGCTGATGATAAATTGGTCAATAGAAATCCTGCATCCTTTCATATAATTTTTATTTCAAGTTATAGTAAATAATATATATGCTATATTCAATACATATTTAAAATTCGGAATTAGCTATCTGTAGATGCATACATTACTGAAAATAAAGCTCCACCCTGTTTTAGCGCGTTCACCACATGTATACATATGCATGAATAGATTTAACTATTCATCTAAAGAAAAGTCGCAAAGTGACTTAACCCCGCAAATTACATCCTAATAGCAATTTTACCCCTTAGTAAATCTGACGTTGATATTTTGCGACCTTCAAGCGACTGCTTTTGCTTTTGAAAAGCAGTTGCAATCCTTTCGTAAATCTAACCCTGTGTTCGGTAAGGAAGGCCTGTATTTGGATATTCAGAATACTGCAGAAAACCTTCCCCAGATTACTGGTGACACTGATGCCTCGGTAATTATTGGGTCAAATCAAATTTGTCAAATCACTTTTGTAGATTCAGCCCTTGATTCCAGATGTCAAGAAAGCAGTCTGTTTCTAGTACCAGGTTGAATAATTTAAGTAAGGCCTCCTGCAGTCCAGAGTTACTCTGTTTAATCATTTATGTTCTGATACTGTCAGGGCCACATGCTTTTCTACATGTGATTGTTTTGAGTTGTTCTTCTAGCTGTTTAGTGTAATTTTACTGTTCTTTATTGTTGATTCAAATATTTTTAGATTCTCTTGGATTTGTTTCTGTTCAATTCAGAGATTGCTTGAGGCAAGTTCTTTATATAGGTTTTTTAAGTTGTTTTTCCAGATTTCACAATATTGCATGGCTAATTTGAGGGCTTTTTTCGTTACTTAAATTATTCCATTTTCCCAGAACTGCTTTTTGTTGATAGAGTCATAAATTCCAACAAGTTTTGGAGATTTGTTTTTGTTTCTTCTCTTTTAAGGTTTGCTGGTTAAAATGTAACCATTTCACAATAGCCGAGTCCTAAATCTGGGTTATGTGGTTGATGATGCTTCAGATTGGTTGACTGTCTTAGTTTTTCCTAATAGATTTGTATTCGTCATCAAACATTTTTTATTAGAGTTCGGTTATTGATTATTCTGCCATTACATTTTTAGTTTGCACTAGCTCCCTACCATTTTTGTTTACAGCATGGTCAGGGTTGCTTCTCTGTGTTGTAGTAGGTATTAGATGCAGGGTGGTCTGTCCAAATATGTGGTTATTACCTTGGTTATTAATACAGTCTGGCTCTGTTCCTGTTCTTGTGTTGAAATCTCCACAAAGCTCTCTTTCTCTCTCTGTCTCAGGGCTATTTTTAACATGTGATTTCAACAGCAAAGACTGTCCAACAAAGTAATTTGGGTCCGTTGCCATAGCATTTGACTTTGTTAAGGAAGCAGTTAATGATTCTTCAAGTGGTTAAAATATAGGTATTGCATTTACAGACATTTACATTTCATTGCTGAAAAACATATTCTTCCTGTTATTATTATTCTTAACTTTACATTAAGTTGTCCTAATACCTGTGTAAGTAAAGTGTAACTACAGAAGGAGGTACAATGTGACTACTGTGTATGTACACATTGTTACATTGTACTTACAGTTGTAAAAACTGTATTTCAACATTTGAATGTTGAACTTTTGCATGGTTGAAGTTTGTAGCATGGTTATTGAGGAAAAGGAGAATGAATTAGCTAGATAGCACTGTGGGATTAAATTTTTTCAACAACATGATCAGGATGCTGGTTTGCATATGGGTGGTAAATGTATAAGAATTACAGGGAGCAGGCCCTTTAGGTACAATGCATGGCCCACCAGCCTCGGCGTGAGTCATTTCCTGTTTGAAAATGGAGACTTCTGGAGGTTACTCTGGTCATACTCACAAATAAAGACAGGTATTACATCCTGCAAAATGCAATGTAGCAAACCTTAACAGAACGACTTGTGAAATGCGTCCATCGTCTAGCTGCCAGTCCATTTGATCAATTTACGGGCTAAATTAAGCTGGTCGATGTGTGTGTGACAAAACCGATGTTTAATAAAGTGTCCAGCAAGCCAGTGAAATTGATTGGCTGAATAAATCTGCAAACAAAGGAATGCCCTTGAGCAGTTTATTGTAATGATGGGAGAGTGAGAGCTTCACTCGGCAGGGCGGTGAGAGGAGCCCTGTGAAACAAGTGACATGGGAATGAGTTTTACACTATCTGCACCAGGTTAAACAGGCCGAACCCCCCTCCATGTAACTCCATCTCTCACAGACCAAGCCCCCATCTATGTAACCTCCCTTTCATCTATTGAAAAAAAACCAAAAACTGGCAGTGTCTTCCAAACCCTTCCACTGGCACCTGGGAAAAGTCAGCTGATTGCAGCTATATAAGGAAGTCAGGAATATACAGGAAGTGAACCACTTCTTTCTGGGAACAAGTAGGTGAGCTCAATAAGGCAAACTTAGTTCCCAAGCAGACACTTGAATGAAACCAGACTGGCACATTTTATGTATTTTTGCCTAAAAGAAACCAGCCTCCAATCTGTGCTTCATCTCTCACAGTTGTGTGTAAAGGGGTGAATTGTTGGGTGATGAGTGGCTGTGGGAGACAGAGCCACACTGTGACTGTGAGAGCCCCCCCTGCACTGCAGCATGAGAGCGAGCGTAATTAAGAGCAGGTGACTCACTCTGCTGTTCCACTGTAGTGAACCATTCTGCTCTTCAACTGTAGTGACCCATTCTGCTGTTCCACTGTAGAGAACCATTCTGCTCTTCAACTGTAGTGACCCGTTCTGCTGTTCCACTGTAGAGAACCATTCTGCTCTTCAACTGTAGAGACCCGTTCTGCTGTTCCACTCTAGCTGAAAACACACACACACACTTTCTCTCTCTCTCTCGCACACTCACACTCACATGCACTCTCTCACACACACACACGCACACACATGCACTCACACACACACTCGCACACGGTGGAGCTGATGGTGGTGGAGGTTTCTTGACTGTGGAGTTAAGCAGAGAGTATAAACTCATACTGAATGACTAAATGCAGGTGATTTTCCATGACTGCATTGTTTAACTGAGAGACAGTTTATTTTAGCACAGTACAATAACAGCAGGTTGTCAGGATTAAACTGTATCCAGGTCTTCTTGCCATTTTTCTAATTAAAATAATATCAATCCTGTAGTTTGCTAAGCATTTTGGGTCACACAGGAAATTGGCCAACGTGCTGACATTGCACTTCATTACTCAATGCAATTATGACTATAGAAACTTCTAGTCAGATTTATAAATGACTCATTAACCAGCCGACCATAGCGTGTGAAATCTCAGCCTTAGCCCCAATGGCGGCCTTGATGTTGAACGGTGCTGATTAACGGGATGTAGATATAAACATGAGCTCACACACTTTAAATAGGGACACAATGAATCTCTCCTCTTCTGTTATAAAACAAATCCTTTGAGAGGGTCAAGATACTGCCTTACCCACCCCGCAGCCCCCGTCCCGTCCCACATAGGACCAAACCTCACCGCTCCCTAAATGAAGAGGGCAAATAGCAGCAGAAAGAGGGAAGCAATGAATGATTAGATTTTGTTTTATTTGAGGGGTTTCAGGGTTGGGGATGCATATATGACATGCTGTTTTGTCTGCTTTTGTGGTTTATATTAATTCTAGCTTAATAAGGCCTTCTTATTGATCAATATATTTTGTTGTAAGTATACAAAAACATATATGTTCTCTGTAACTAATATAGTCAGTTTAGTGCTCCAGGACTCCATGATTTTGGTGGAACTGCCTTAAGGAGCTCCCTTGCTTGAAGGATATTTTCAAACGTGATATCATGTCTAAAAATGATCCTTAAATCAATTATCCATCATTATTGTCATTAACTTTTTAAATTACGCTGCTTTGTTCAGTCGTGTTTTCCCCTGTCGTGGGATTGTGACTCAAGCCTGTGATTCCAAACCGAAATGCGTCATGCGTTTGAATTTTGAGCGTGAATTAAATCCGGTGCTTTTTATAATATCACTTCAGAAGGCATTCAAAACAATAGCAATTGCAGTAAAATCGAGACAACGTGCATGAAATTGAGCCAAAAATATATTAAGCTCAATGTCTAAAAAAGACACTTGAATTTATTTAAAGCATCATGACAGTGGAATGGAGCAGTGGGGCCGATGTTAGCATTCTGGCCACTCTGCTTTCAGCCTGCTGGCGAAGAGACAATAAGCAGGTTATGTAAGAGTGCGAGAGCAATCAATTCAAAGGCTGAGAGGAGGTAAACATTGTGCTCCCGGTGTCCTCTAGCAGAGCCGCATGGGGAGCAAATACACAAACCCCACATATGGGAGTGCACAATGAACACGTGCTTATTCCAGGGGTTTTTACACACGTCCCAAATATATTCCCCTTTTTCACGACATCGGGGAGTAATTTTCCCCCCAAATTGTATCTGTGTTTTCTCTCTGTTTTGCATTTTGTTCTGTTCCTTCTGAAAAGCTGACTCTGCCCGATGATGCCCTAAATGTACATTTTAGCCAATTAGTAGACGCTTTTATCCAGAGCAATTTACACAGTTTAATTTCTTTACATACAATACATTTATACAGCTGAATATTTTACTGATGCAAATCAGGTTAAGTACCTTGCTCAAAGGTACAATGGCAGTGCCCCACCCGGGAATCAAACCTGCAACCTCTGAGTTACAAGCCCAGTTCCCTAACCATTATTCTTACACTGCTGCAGTTCTGTAAATGCTACGGTATATAGCAGTCAGGCAGAACCCACTGCCTTAGACAAATAACATGAGAGTCAAACTTACTACACAATGCAGGGCTCGAACACAGAGGGCAAAAGCAACAAATACAAGGTGCAGTTCTCTTTCATGCAGTTAAAAGGTACATTTACACTGACTCGCTCTGGGGGAGGTGGGGGAGGGGGCACTGGCCCTTGCCTGATTTGATCCGTGACACTGTTGTTACAGGATATCTCCGGATTGACCCAGACATTCAGGCTCCGTCTCCACAGGTGGTAGTACACACACACAAACATCATCTGTGCATTCTCAGACCAAATACTGTTTGTTCTTCGAAACCTTTAATTTCTCACACCATACTAAGTATGAAAGTGACAAAATGAGTCATGTCTTTCATGAAGAGTTATAGTATAGCCAGTGTTAACGGGTGGAGCAAAAGCAGTCGCTACAAGGTCTCAAGGTCGGATTTACTAAGCGGTCGCAATGGGTCAAATTTCTATTAGGATGTAATTTTCAGGGTTATGTCACGTTGCGACTTTCCTTTAGATAAATAGTTACATTTGTTCATGCATGTATGTATACCTGGAGTGAACGCGTTAAAACATGGTGGCCATTCTGTAAATTAGGCCGATTAAATATTCCACCTGATTTAGTAAAGCATGCCTCCATAATTGCGAATTGAGAATTTTAAGAACACCTGAAAGCAGGCAGTATTTTGCAGGCAGCAGAGTGCTGTAATAGCCTAGCACATGTATTATAAGCTCTTCAAAAATGTGATGACAGTAAGGAACTCATTCTCATGGGTGACTTTAATTTGAACTGGTCTGAAAATAAAAATAAATGTTACAAAATAACATTTATAAGTAAAAGTTTATCACAAATATGATCCAGATCCATTTGTTAATGGTCCAACAAGGATAAAGAAAATCCTCAAAGACACATTGGAAATGTTTCTAAATGTCCGGTGTCATTGAGATAGTGTTCCCAATTATTTATTTACTTTGGACATTTTTGTGCTGTCGCATTCTAAATCACCAGCTGAGCCTTTAAAAGTTTGTTAGTGATGCACAGTGCTTAATTTGTAAAATAAGAGATGCCGGGGCTCAACTCGCCTCCCCCAACCACACGACCCCAACCCCCCCCCCCTCGGAGGAAAAAGGGTAAACTTAATTTGCATTTCTGTCGTGCGTGTGCGTGTATCTATTTACATATTATGATTGGCCTCGTGCACCTACTCTTGTAATGTTCACTGGACGTAAACGTTATTTAAAATATGCGTTGTTGTCGCACTTTAGATATTTATGAGCCCGGGGCTCTGATTCTGAGTAAGACATTTGCCGGGGCGCAAAATCTGATTCTTGGCATTTGGCACACGCTTCACTAACAAACGGTAAAGCTATTAAATGGATTCCAGCATTGTTTGTCTAAAATGTAACTTTACACACTCACACACACATACAATATCCAAACATGAACATTTTTAACAAAGTTTGATTGCTAGCTAAGACGTGACTAAATGAACACATAATGTTGATAAAAATATATAGCTATATAGCTTATCTTAATTAGCTAACATTAGATGTCTAGTTTACAAGCAGAGCTAACTAGCTAGATGAAGACAAATAGCTAGCTATGTAATTTGAGTTCCTCAGACCCCCATTTATAAGACATTGTGCCAATTTCTTGGCAATAAGTCATTTTAATTTAAAAACATGAGTATCACACTGCTTCCCGAGCTAGATATGTGGTTTGACATGAAACAATGGGTACAGTTTGTGTTCCTACCATCTACTGTAGCTTGCTACTAAAGCAGTCATCTTGAATATCTGCAACCGCTTCAGCTCAGACAGACTGCTCTAGTCCCTCAGGGTTACTCAGGGCCACTTTCACCCTCTGAACCTTTTTAGACATTGCCTCAAGAATTTTGCTATTGTTTGTTCGGTTCCCTAGGTAAATTAGCTACCAACTAGCTTAGCAACTTGTGCTGTCCAAAGTACTGAAATGATCTAGAAAAAAGGCACACAAAGCCGGTAGATGGCACAATAAACAAACGAGAAGGGATTGCAGTAACAATATGTGTATTATCATGACTGTTGTTATGCTGCGACTATTTCCTTAGTAAATCTGGCCAACTCAAGTGTCAACTCATTGAACGTGTGAAGAATAGTGGAGAATTTGCTTTACAATTAGAGTCGACGGACATATCTAGCACAGCTCAGCTACTTGTGTTCATAAGATACAGCTACGAGGGGAAGAAGTATGAACTATGCATACTCATTGACTCCAGGTCCTTCTATGCAGAGCTGCTGACTGATTCCAGCTAGCGTATTTAGCGTACTCGGCTGACATATTTGAGATGTCACTGCATATGTCACTGCAAGGTCCTAACATAAACATCCTTTCACTGTCTGACAAAATGTATGCGTTTATAATTAAACTGGAACACTGGGCTGTGTGAGTTGAGGAGGGCAGTGTGGAGATGTTCCCTGAGCTGGAGGAGTTTCTGGAGGAGAATTAACTGAGTCTAGATTCCATGAATTCACCACTCACCCCTGAGGCCTTCTTGGCCATTTGAGGAAATACATCCAAGAGCAGACATGCAATCACATTGACTTGATTGTTCTTGTTCTTGTACTTGAACTTTTCATTGCCACCACTGGGAGCTACAATATTCACTGCTGAACTTGTCAAGTGACTGGACCCTGGGGACAACATTTGCTTTAACCCCACAGGGTGAATTCTGGATTTCAGTTGCAGTAGTTTCCAGGATTGTTAAAAATCATATTGGATGTACTGATTCCTTTCCCTCCACCTACCTACATGAAACAACGTTTTTAGCACTTACATATTTGAAAAACAAGCAGTGATAAAATATAGGATGACCTACACATTGCCATCTCAAGCATAAAACCCAGGATGGAGCTGCTGTGTGCAGAAGTCAGGCCCACCTATCTCACTAAAACGAGTAAATTGCGAAATTAGAAATAATTAACATTAAGAATGCATAACTGGTTATGGTTGTTATGATAGGGACTATGTATGTTGTATGTGTGTCTCAGGAGGGGTGCGGTGAGGTGGGGGTGGGGCAGTGTGACCCAAATGTTTAAAGGGGGCGGGGGGGTGCAGGAAAAAGGTTTTGGAACCCCTGAGCTCTAAGCCATCAGTGCCAGAGAGCCCTCCGCCTCCTCCTCCTCATCATCATCATCATCATTATGATTATGATTGTTATTATTATTAGTATATTACCTTTATTTTTCATTATTGTAAAATCTAAAATCTAAAAAGTCAGGACTGGGTGGGCACAAAAGAACAGAACAGAAGAACACAAACAAAGAAAAACATCAACACCAAACAAGACAATCATATATTATTTGTACAATATCAGGGGACATCATTCTGTGAAAGTAAATGATTGCAATGAAATGAACCACTATTTAGAATACAGCAATGTACAGCAGTGAGCGAGTGTTCAATAGCTTCTGTTTGAAATGAAAGCTTTACTTTCCAGCTTCAGTACAAACACTTGGAACTTTGAATTGGATCTGAGGTTGTGACAATTCTGTAAATAACTAACTTTCATAATTAATTGATAATTTGACTAAATACATAATTATATTTAACTAGCTTCCTGAAAATCTATGACATCACCTCAAAGAGATCCTGGTAGGGAGGTGGTTTACACACATCTTATTTGGTATAAACTGTACTCATCGCATTAGGACTCACTGTGCGAACCTCTGAGGAACTGAGGACACTCCCAATTTTGCACTTCCCTCATGGAGTTCAAAGATTTTGAATATCAATTAGAAGCACTTTTTTTGCTTGATTTATTTGGTAAAACCTAATGGCTAGCATGAAAGATTTTTCTGTTCTATTTATGTTTAAACTGGGAAATGAAACATGCATGTACATGTAACTCTCATACCATGGTTCAGTAATAACCCCCCCCCCACACACACACACACACACGAGCCACCCACGGGCGCAATGTCTAGTTTGTTGAGGGTGACTAGTTTTACAGTGTGCAGTTTCTCCTTGTGTACAGGGGCCCACAGATAATGGGGCCTTTATGTGTTTCACAGCCGTACTGGGAGTCCCCCTCCGATTTCAGCGGGGAAAATAACTCACTTGTACGTGTTTCTGTTACTCGTTCCTGGACCCCCCTGGACAAGGGGTCGCTAGGCAACGGCATAAGACATATTTTCTGTTAAATATACACAGAGTGTCTGGGGGCCCTTCCTCCTCTGCTGCTGTCGTTATTTCGGTTATGAGGAGTTTATAATGCATGAAGGGACTCTCTGGGCTCTTTCCAGCTCCAAACACTGCTGTTATGCAGAACAGCTTCAGCCAGACTGACAGATGAAGTGTGCTGTTCTCACTCCTCCATGCATCCCATATTAACTCAAGTGTATTTTCTTCTTGTTGTTGTTCTCTCTCTCTGTCTCTGTTTCTGTCTCTCTTTCTGTCTCTCTTTCTCTCAGATGTGCATGTTGTAAATGGCATGTCTTTTTCTTTTTGTTTGAACATTTTCGTACACTTCATTGTGTTAGTTATTTGTTTTGGTATGGGTTAATGATAAAGGTGACAAAAACTGATCACAACATCTTTAAAAAAGGGGACATAAAAAGTCAAGCCTCTCTCTCTCTCTTTCCATCTGTCACCCAGCTACATGTGAAGATTCAGAGCTGACGCATCACGTTCCCAGCTCTCCCGACCTCTTCCCATCTCAGACGGGTAGCTGCAGTGGAGAATGCCTGGTGTGTCCGTCCACTCGCCCCCGACCCTTAATAACGGCCATTGGGCAATCAACTAGCATTAGCATTCCTCTGGTGGGTCTCGGAGCCAGAGAGCTAACGACTTGGAAGCCTCTTGTCAGGCGCTGTATCTCTGAGGATTCTCTGGCATCTTCTAGCTCCAATACAAACACTGTAGGGGATTTCTGTTCCATTTGCGCATTGCCCCGTGTTTTTGGATGGAAAAACCACAGAGTGTATTGTGGTTTGGGAGTAATGTTTGTCAGAGGGCTTTGAATGATGTTGGGGTATTTTTTGTCTATTTGCTTTGTAGAAACACTTGTCCCTGATGGTGTATAACACTGACAGTTTTTGCATCACACTATGCTGCCCACTCTGCACATGAGCATGTGGAGCTTTTATCATCCTTGCCCACAAGCACACAGCACAACTGCCAGGAATTTGAACCCAGGATCCACAAGAATAGAGCGCATACCTACAAGAGGCATTCGCAATAGCGATTACTGATATAAGTTATCTTTCAATGGGAGATTACTAACTCTGGCCCAAGAAAGGCAGTGTTATATAGCTAAGCATCTTCTCTCAGGCTGAAATGTATTGCGCCATATTATGGAAATTAAGTTATTCATAATTATTGGGTGCATCTCTTTCTCCACCTGTCTTACAATGACCACATATTTGTGTGTGCTCTCTCTCTAAACATTCAAAATTGTTTGCATTAAACTAAAACAAGCACACCTCCCTCATGCCAGCAACATCCGACGCCACACACTATGTTTTAATAAAACCATTTGCTTAAATTGGTGGCAAACACAAAGATAACAGAATAACGTTTGAAATTGTTGCTTTTACTTGCAAATTTGAAGGCACCTCAGTTCTTTTACAGAGCTTTCTACTGCTCTCCATATTCAGCTCGGGTCCCATTGTGATGTCATAAATCTGATTTGAATATTTACACTAATAAAGAAGTGCTTGGGCGTGGCCTGTTAGGCCTTGTTGGCATTAGTTTGCCTTTCCAGTTGGTTCCACAAAATGAGTATCTTAGAGCGTCTGTGTTTGTGGCAATTAGTGTCTCTGTTCTCAATCTATTGATTTGTTGCCCTTGGCAGCTGTAGCTATAGAGACGGTGAAGCTGTTTCTGAAATATTTTACTTTTCTTTGCTCAACTCATCCTCAGGACCTCAATACGATACCCCAACCAAGGTTCACATGTCACAATCTGTTTATGGAAATGATAATATGTTATTGTGTAGAAGGAAGAAATTCACATTGACAGGGTGCCACATGTTACTGCGATGAATGCTACTCTCTCAGCTAAAAGAAACAGCAAAAATGTGCCTTTAGTGTAGCATCCAAAGTGATCTTTTCTGGTTTTCCATTTAGAATTGAACCTTTTAGTTTTAGAATGTATATACAGACAGGCCTGCAGTATTAACACAGTCACAGCACATCACTGGCCTGCAGTTTGTGGACACGTACTTGCGTGCATTATTTCTTTATTTTTGTAATAAATTTGTTTCAAATTTTTCCTACAAATTTAGTGGCCCAGCCCTGGGAATGGCAGTGACAAAGGCGCCAAACCCGTCGAGCTGTTGACTGTGATACCGATGCACACAAAGAGTTGGACTGGCACTGCCAGGGATGGAACACTGCTACAGTGGGCAACCTGCACTTAGAACAAGGCCTTGCATGCCTTTTTTAGCCCCGTGTGGAATTTAATCAAACTAGCAATCCATTTCCTCTGCCTTAATACTAAATCAACATTTATTCATTTAAGCAAAGTTAGGCATAAGTGTCTTAGGATGTTGCTAACTCATGGTCTAGACAGAACTGGATAATGTATGATGTTCTTCAGAATAATCTGTGCAATTCTTCATAGTTTATCATAGTACTCTCTTCTGTATTGAGTTGAAATGCAGACTCTGGGTGAAGCAGTACTCTCTTCTGTATTGAGCTGAATTGCAGACTCCGGGTGAAGCAGTGTTCTCTTCTGTATTGAGCTGAAATGCAGATTCTGGATGAAGCAGTGCTCTCGGCTGTATTGAGCTGAATTTCAGACTCTGGGTGAAGCAGTGCACTCTTCTGTATTGAGCTGAAATGCAGACTCTGGGTGAAGCAGTGCTCTCGGCTGTATTGAGCTGAATTGCAGACTCTGGGTGAAGCAGTGCTCTCTTCTGTATTGAGCTGAATTGCAGACTCTGGGTGAAGCAGTGCACTCTTCTGTATTGAGCTGAAATGCAGATTCTGGGTGAAGCAGTACTCTCTTCTGTATTGAGCTGAAGTGCAGGCTCTTGGTGAAGCAGTGCTCTCTGCTGTATTGAGCTGAATTGCAGACTCTGGGTGAAGCAGTGCTCTCTTCTGTATTGAGCTGAATTGCAGACTCTGGGTGAAGCAGTACACTCTTCTGTATTGAGCTGAATTGCAGACTCTGGGTGAAGCAGTACTCTCTTCTGTATTGAGCTGAATTGCAGACTCCGGGTGAAGCAGTGCTTTCTTCTGTATTGAGCTGAAATGCAGATTCTGGATGAAGCAGTACTCTCGGCTGTATTGAGCTGAAATGCAGACTCTGTGCCAGATCCCTGACATTATTATTCAGCCCTGTCACACTTTACATCACAAATGCTTTGTACCAGTGTAATCACACACATGATATGTAAGTATATATGTTTGAAGTTGTAACTGTAACAGAATGTTGATGCACAATGTGCCATCGTATGTAGTTAAAGTAGTAGTCATTTGGAGTCTGTAGTTGTGCCACTGGAATGCTGTTGCATATTTCGATTTCTCTGCTTTTGGCTCAGTGAATGTGTGCAGTTTTCAAACAGCCTGCTTCTCCCTCAGGGAGATAAATAATGAACCGTTGAAGTGACCGCTTATGCAGCCACTAATTACGAGTGATGGATGAGGTACAGATGGTGAGTTTCTCCCAGAGATGAATAAAATCCAAGCTAGTGCATGCACAAAGATGTCCCTGGTCTCAATTGTGATTAACAGGATGGTTTAACACGGCCAATGGGTGATTTGTCTCTAAATTACAAATAAAAATTAAATTAAAAGAGGATCACTTTCCCTCAGCAAGTCAATGGTGCCTTTCCCACCATCCCTGCTGCTGCTGTGTGGCTCTCCCTCGTACGTGCAAGCGACAAGCTTGGCGTGATTTTTGTGGTGTTGCTGGGTGACTTTTCTGCCCCTAAACAAGGTCGAAATCCATTGCCCCCACAGACCAATGCAGGACGCTCTCGGCTCAGATTTCGCATGGACGGAAAAGAAACATCCGTTCCTATTGATGCTACTTTTACATTTTGAATCAAACACACAAGGAAAGCACATTTTCCTTATTTTATGTTTCAGCATAAGCGAAATGAGTCCAGGGGACCAGACTGATATTCAAAACAGTCATATTGGTCCGCCCCCAATCATTTGTGGATATAAAACATTCCCTTTCATTACGTCACCGCCAATATTTAATATGTGGTTACGCCCTTGTGTTTCCGGCATGCTGTCTCATTGTCTGAAATATGAAGGGGTGCCGCACACAGTACTACTCGTGTTACACACGGTGGTACTCATTACAACCTGAAGTGAGCAGTCTTTGTCGAAATGTTGCCATGCACATGCAGGTCACACCAGTTTTGGCTCTCATACACATTGACTCATGAGAGCGCTTGTCCTGTGATTTAAAAGCACTGATGTGCCTATGATATATGAGCACAGGTTAAAGGTTTACTCTGCGAATATCAAAGGAGCGCCACTCCTTCGTCTGTTCACTTTAAATGGAGATAAATGTTTGAGTTCTGTCACACAGGAACAGGAGAATGAACGACGTTCGCCTCAGAGACGGCATAACCCCCAGAGGAAGCGTTCCAGCTGGAGAAGTGGGGCCAACGGTGAGCAAAGGAAGGTATGTTCTGGTCCAGGACATTTCTCAAAAGGGCCAGGTCGGGCCTCCTATCTCTGGATCCCGTCAGTCCTAAGTAGAAGGGACATTTGTAGAGTAGGGTATGCAAACAAATCCTGCAGAACTCGCAAAGAAAGAAAGCACACCGGGTTTAAAAGGAAAAAATGGGCATACTTTCCACGACGTTCGAAAGACCGGTTCGACGTAACCAAAGACTTGTCCCCAGGGGAGCATCACCATGTGTGCCTTCAGCCATGCAGCTCGCGCTCCCGTGCTAGCCGGCTATCAATCCCTTTCTAAATATAACCAAAGACAGACGCAAGGCAGCGGTGCTGATCCAGCCCCATGAGACTCCAGGGGTCTGATGAATGGAAGGGAAGATGAATGCGCACGCCTTCCGCCATTCATAAAATCATCCGTGTTTACGCCCCCTCCTGCCAGGCTGATTGCATAAGAGGTGCACGTGGTCACGGCGCCTGAACAGGTAAATACTCTGTGATACGCAGCAGCCACATTCACTGCGACAAGCAGGGAAAATCCAGAGGGCAGCTTTTATGGATGTTCTAATTGTTCTGGCAAAGTCATTTCCACATGTTGACGTGTGGGTGGTGCTCAATGCGGAACATCGTGCCTGTACGCTGCACCGGGGCCAGTTATACAACGGGAGAGAGAAAAAGAGAAAGAGAGAGAATGAGTTTGGAGAGAGGAGATGGGATGGCAACCTAGTCCCCATCCTAGTGGGATGGCAATAAAAACTCATGAGTAATAGTGTTGTTGTTTTTTTGTTTTTTTTTTTGCATGACACGTTTTTTTGAAAAACATTATTTTGTTGCGCTAATTACTGCAATACTGCTTTGTAGCTGAATGCATTTAATGTTTGTTTATGTAAAGCTAAATATATCTAAATATGTCTTACCAATAAAGCATTTTAAATTGACTTGGATGGGTTTGGGGAGTGGAGAGAGAGAGAATAGGATTGGAGAGAGGAGGGAGAGAAAGGATTTGGAGAGATCAATGGGATGGGTTTGGGAAGCAGAGAGAGAAAGAATTGTTTTGGGGAGCAGAGAGAGAGAGAGAGAGAGAGAGAGAGAGAATGGGTTAGAGAAAGAGGAGAAAGAGAGAATGGGTTTGGGAAGAGAGAGAGAGAGAGAGAGAGAGAGAGAGAGAGAGAGAGAGAGAGAGAGAGAGAGAGAGAGAGAGAGAGAGAGAGAGAGAGAGAGAGAGAGAGAGAGAGAGAGAGAGAGAGAGAGAGAGAGAATGAACACATGTTTGTTGTTAATCTTCCCCCTATTTGGAGGCCCTGACCCCACTTGATAGGCCTGCACATGCCGTCCTGCTGGTTCACCATGCACCCCTTCTGACATTTCTGGCCTATATTTCCTTCCTCTCATGTAAGTTTCTGTTAGCAGTGCCCAGCTCATATATATATATATATATATATATATATAAATTGGGTTAAATATATATATATATATTCGGTTCCTGAAATACCAACCCTCATGGTGACAAATCCCTCTTACAGTCACTGTTTCTCCATCTCTCGACTCTCACATCGACTCAGCACTTTTATTCAAACCACCCAATGGCATGAATGGCTGTGTTAAACCCGCCTGTTAATCACCATCGAGACCAGGGATGTCCAGGTTTCCACTGTGGCCCCTACACCAGCTCTACAGCACTAGAGACCAGGTTTCCACTGGGGCCCCTACACCAGCTCTGCAGCACTAGAGACCAGGTTTCCACTGTGGCCCCTACACCAACCAGGTTTCCACTGGGGCCCCTACACCAGCTCTGCAGCACTAGAGACCAGGTTTCCACTGGGGCCCCTACACCAGCTCTGCAGCACTAGAGACCAGGTTTCCACTGTGGCCCCTACACCAGCTCTGCAGCACTAGAGACCAGGTTTCCACTGGGGCCCCTACACCAGCTCTGCAGTGCTAGAGATCAGGTTTCCACTGTGGCCCCTGCAGCACTAGAGACCAGGTTTCCACTGTGGCCCCTCACCAGCTCTGCACCAGACCTCACTGGGGCCCCTACACCAGCTCTGCAGCACTAGAGACCACTGGGGCCCCTACACCAGCTCTGCAGCACTAGAGACCAGGTTTCCACTGTGGCCCAGCACCAGCTCTGCAGCACTAGAGACCAGGTTTCCACTGGGGCCCCTACACCAGCTCTGCAGTGCTAGAGATCAGGTTTCCACTGTGGCCCCTACACCAACGCTGCAGCACTAGAGACCAGGTGTCCATAGGGCACCTGTGTGGTGAGATGCGGTGTGAGCGCAGGAACCACCATGAGTTGAGCTGAACTCAGCCTAACACACACAGAGCTGAACCCAGCCTAACACACACAGAGCTGAACCCAGACTAACACACACAGAGCTAAACCCAGCCTAACACACACAGAGCTGAACCCAGTCGAACACACACCGAGAAGTATGAGAGCTGAATAGGATAACACACAGAGCAGTCACTGAGGGCTGAACAGGATAACACACAGAGAGCAGTCACTGTGAACCATAGGCCCTGGTAACCTCAGCACAGGGAACCAATCAAATTGCAGTACTCCGGGGGATGATGAGCTCTCCTGGCCTTCTAAGTCCTGATGCACACATGCACATAAACATGCATGCCCGCCTGAACACACACACACATACACACACACACACACATACATGCATGTATGCCTGATCACACACACCCACACACGCACACATACATCCGCACGTGGAGATGGAGTAAGCTTCAGGGAGGGAGGAGTGTGAGAAATGTGTAGATTCAGTAAAGGGGGCAAAGGACAGTGGGTCAGTCTGTCATGTTGGTTCAGTGGGTCTGCGAGCTGTGTCCCAGGACAGAGAAGGCCTGTGACTGGGTCAGGGGCAGGGGGGACGGGCGCGCCACATGAGACACTGGTTTCACCCACCCCCTTTATGTGTGAAATGGGTCACGGAGGCCCCTGCTGTTTTCCCTAATTGACTGAGCTCATTACTGAATTTAATTCGACAACAGCGATGAGGTCATCATCCCACAATGCATTTCTTCTCTTGTCTTCCCACCAGACTCCAAACCACAGTGAACCTTAAATGAAAAATTGGGGAGAGATGAGTGTGCATAATTTTTTTTGTTTCTTTTCATTTCCTGTTTGAAACAGGAAGGAGCCAGGGGAACGGGCCTAATTGGTAGCTCTCGAAGGGCCACACATGTGATAGGATAATTCGGGCCTGGACGGCATTGGAAAAGATGTCAGGAAAATTGGGGTACCAGGCCCAGTTTCAGTAATGAACAGCAGCTGTGTTCCTGTCACACCCAATGTGACACGTTATTTACAAAAAGGCTGCCTTTACGTGCTACTGCATTTACAGTCGTTTTCTCATCACTGCCATCTCAACACCAGTAACTCCAAATAATGAAATCAAAAATCCTTGTGGAACAAGTATCCCAGTTCTTTATTTAAAACAGATGAAGAAAAACTAGCAGCCAAATCCAGCCCCAGTGCAAGAAGTGGATTCTTTGCTCAACCCCAATATCAGAATGACAACATTGGGACATGATCAGTATTCATAACATATACTCAGCTATCAGTGTTTGTATAATTACATCTCAACATGCACTGGCCCTGCGGTGACGGTCGACTTCCCCTTCAGGTGTCACATGGTACATTTCTTAGTGCCATTCTCTGGCCGCCCTTCAGATAAGGTCTCGCAGCATGGCTGGAGTTTTGGATGAGGTGGCACTCGCGCCCAAGCAGCCATGACTAAAACCTGTGGTCAGTCACACAGATGTGAGGAGATGCTGCCTTCATCATAGCCCCAGGTGAAATGTTGTGCGACAGCTCGTTAGGCTTTGCTAACAGGCTGTGCAACAGGTTGTTGAAGGCAGCCGTGCCCTCTGGCAGATGGCTATCAGATAGTCAGCACTCTACCCAAATTATGCAAAGGCTGAGAGGCTAACAAAGTCCCTCACTGTGAGAGGAGTCTCTCTTTTTGTAGGGAGAAGGGTGAGGGGAATGATTTGGCCAGGGGAGGAGGACTAGGGGGAGGACGAGAGTGGAGAGGGAAGAGGGGAAGGAAGAGATGAGAGAGGAAAGATTGGAAGGAGGAGAGGAGAAGGGGAAGGAGTGTGCAGCAGATGGCAGTTGCATAAGACTCTGGGGAGTCATCGGTCCCATGTGAAGTGGGGCCCATCCTGCCCAAGCATGTTTCTGTACAGGAGATCTGATAGAGAGGCTTCTATTCTACTGTGTGTGTGTGTGTGTGTGTGAGAGAGAGAGAGAGAGAGAGAGAGAGAGAGAGAGAGAGAGAGAGAGAGAGAGAGAGAGAGAGAGAGAGAGAGAGAGAGAGAGACACACACAGTGTGTAAGTGTGTGTGTGTGTGTGTGTGTGTGTGTGTGTGTGTTTGAGAAAGAGATGGCATGTGTCTGTGTGTGTGTGTGTGTGTGTGTGTGTGTGTGTGTGTGAGAGAGAGAGTGTGACAGATGTGTGTGTGTGTGTGTGTGTGAGAGAGAGAGAGAGAGAGAGTGTGTGGGTGAGAGAGAGAGAGAGACAGCATGTGTGTGTATGTGACAGAGTGTATATGTGTGTAAAAGAGTATGTGTTTGTGTGCATATGTTTGCAAGAGAGAGACAGATTGTGTGCATGTGTGTATGTTAGAGAGAATGTGTGCAAGAGTTTTTGTGTGTGTGTCTGGGTGTATGTATGTCTGTGTTTTTGTGAGCATGCACAACTGTGTTTGAGAGTATGTGCACTAATCCATGTGTCAGTGCATGTGCTTGTTTATGATTTATCTCTGTGTATATTCGTCAGTCTGCCTCTAGTAACATTTGGGGCGTAAAAAACTTTACTGTGTTCGCAAATGTTATTTTTGGAAAATTGTTTTTAGAAAACATTGTTTCTAGTCTCATGTTCCATCACTGTGTTTGTTCAGTGCGGTAAAAAAAAACACACACAAAGAGACCCCCATCTCGAACCTCTGCTTGGCGTGTTAGACGCGAGGTCGACACGAATGATCACAGGGGTTTACTTTGGATAAGACGTGCAGCCACTGCTGTGCTATATGGGACCAGTGAGGGTTTAGACCCACAGGAGAGAGGAAAATACATTTCAGAGCCACGAAATACATGAGAAAAGTCCGATTGGCTGTTTCTTCAGGTCACTTCATAAATAATTTTATTTGTTTAGCAGAATAAACACATACAGAGCACATGAACACACTTAAGATGCTGGAACACACAACAGGGGAAATGCACAATGGAGTGGAGTGTAATTATCAGGGAGTCACAGCTTAACGTTAGAATAATGTGTGTTATGGCTGACAGCAGGGAGTCTCAGTTTAACGTTAGAATAACGTTAGAATAATAAATCTGCTGGCAGCGGGGAGCCGCAGCTTAACATTAGAATATGGAGCGTAGGATTTGCAGGATTTTGTTCACATTTTGCCTGGAGTGCGTCTTCAAGTTGAGACCCCCCCCCCCAAATAAAAATTCAAAAATCAATGAAAAATCATTGTAAAAATAATTAATTATTGTGTAATTGTGTAAGGAATGGGCATTGGAGTTGGACATTTCCTCTCCTCGCAGAGGGGGGTTAAGCCAGTGTTAAGCCAGTGTTCCTAATACTCCCCTGACGCATACCTGAGGATTTCAAAATCCAGGGCCAGCATGATGTGATCAGTTAGCCAAAGAAGCCAAAACGATGAATTTGCATGGCCAAAATAAAAGCCACAAAATGTCCACAATACCGCTCATTTTGGAAGAAAACAATACTACCGATTACCTTTTTACAAAAAGCTGTCACTAAAGAAATACTAATATAGCTATTTATGCTCAGGAATGAGCCCATCTTGCTATTCAAAGTTAGTGTCAAACACTTGACACCGTTTTTTGGATGTTGCCAAGTGCGGTGTCCTCAAAGGTGAAAGTTGTGAAATGGTTGTCTATCTAAATTCTATCTAAACTATTTTGGTGCACTGTCCTGCAACCTTCTGCAGTAGATAGCATGCTACATCATTTTATTTCTCGTGAGGAGTTTGAGGTTCACTGAAATGAATGTGGAATATTGTGCAAGGATCAAAAACAGAGCAATGATTTCTTAAATGGTCATTCATTAGATCATCTCTTGAACCAACATTACTCAAAGTGTCACAGCAGCTTGGTTAAGTTTGGTTTATAGGGTCATAGGGACATATGCAGGATAGAAGCCACTGCTCCAGGTTGATTTTATTGATTCATTGTTTTTATGACACCATGCCACCATCCATGGCTGTGCTCTTAGTTCATCAATTGCACTAATTGTTTAATTAACTACCTCAGAGAAGGGAAACCCAGCACTGAATTTGGATTTCTGGGTCAGATTTGAATAGCCCTGATGCAGGCTATTGTGGAGGAGAATGTCGACTACATGTCACTAATGTGCCATAAAAACCTTTTACTTTGCAGATGCTTCCTTGTAAGGGAAGTGAGGGAAAAAATATTCACTTTACAAAAATAAGTGGATCCGTCCGTTCCCTTTACAGGTTTTATGGAGTCTGCAAGTGCTATTATGTCAAAGCAATGTGCCAAGTGATATGAGCAGGCAGCTGACTTAATGTTTTCATAGATCATAATAAAAACAAACACACAGAGGCAATGGAGGTGTCTTTGTCAGATATGTGTTGAATAAATTGTGTAAGACTAAATAAAGTCTGCCAGAATATCTATTCTTTTAATAAGAGGTCAGATTACTGATGGAATTCTTTAACTGTACAACTACAGTAAGTATGAAACAGATAAAAAAAAAGACTGAATGCAAAGAACATAGCAGTTGGTTTTACTTGCTCATTTTATGTGTCTTGGTGTCTTGTGTGTTATTGACTTGACAGCTTCCATATTAGCATCCAGCTTACGGAGCTGAAACGTGATGAAATTGCACCTTCTGTACATTTCTGCAGGAACAAAAAATACTGCAATTTGTGATTACGGAAACTTCTCTGGAAAGTGGATGATGGCCCTTTTTTTGGATAGAGGGCTGACAGGAAAGAGGGAGGACCAGTATTTACCAGTCCATCCTGTGCGTAAATTCTGTCCTGTGCATTCCTGAGATCTGTTAACGCAGCTGTGAAGCACAGGCGGGCCCTCTCTGTACCCTGTCCATCCTCTGTTCTGGAATCTTCCGTGGAAGTCGCTGCTGCGCAGAGCCACACATAGTCCATAGGAACTCACATCTGATTAATCATCTCGGCCAGATTCCTGCATGGATTCTTTCTGCATTCCTGGCCCGTTGAATGTACGATTCTGAGGTTGAACTCCCCAGTCTTCTCATGCTACCAGCTGCTAATTAATGGTTTTCACATTTCTCACTCAGTCATCTCACCCTCTCCTTGGTTCTCATCCCAACTAACTGTAATGGAGTGATGAGCACACCACTTACTCATCTGGTATGAATCAGTGATTAACAGCCTTTTTACTCCCGTCCTGCATGGCGATACTGAATGACCAATTAGTCAACTATTTCCACAACAACCCGTAACTGCAAATCTCCCTTTGCGGGTCAAACCATGACATGGCAACCCTGGGCTATGACACCACCGAGACACCAATGGCAGGGTGATGTAACTGCCAGTCACAGTCCAATACCTGCTCATCGCACCAGGGGAGGACTGCCTCACTGTGAAACATTAGCCATGGATTCCTGAAAGATCGCAATAGGACACCAGCACTTTACTGCTGGGGAGAAAGCGGTTCTCTGGGGGGGTTTTTACATTCCTTTTTCAAATCTGATTAACGTCTCATATTTGCAGCTGATTTTATTGTCTTGATCAGGTTGTGTTCGTGCTTGTGTGGACTCAAACTGCCTTTTTTGTGTTTGCATTTTTGTTTTTGTGTTTTTATGTCTGATGGGAATGATGTGTATTAGGACTTCTATTGAGGTGAAACATCACAACATTAAAGTTTAAAATAGTTTGTTGAAGTTGTGGTTGTTATCATTGTTATGTTATTGTGTTATTCTTTAATAGTTCTCTCACTGTCACCCAAACCTCTCCCAGATACAAAAATATATAATGCATTATAGTGCAGATTGGAACAAATGACAGATGCAAATACTCTATATGAGAATCTTATACACACCACACTGTCACTGTTTTGCACTGGATTAATGACTGAGAAATAACCCATACTATAACTGGTGTAATTAGCAATTTATTGTTAAAATTAAAAGTGAACTGCAAAATAATTTATTTTACTTTGTAATTCAAAACATGTTTCCCTTTTTAAACATATTTTTGTCCTTTTATCCTGAGCTCAAATAAAGTTGAACCTACTTAGTAACCAACTGATTATTTCACAGAAATAATTGATACTGCCTTCATCATTACCTTATGTACTAGTTTCATAGAGATGACCAAATGTATAGAATACATTGTTATGTAACAAGAAATTGCTACTAGTCAATAACTGTGCTATTATTTATTATGACAGTTTTATGGTTTTTAAAAATATTTATGGTTGCTCTCATTATATAATTTACAGTTGCTTGTGTTTTGTTTTGTGCTATTCATTTCTATTTTTCTGTATAACATGGAAGTAATTTCTCTAATGTGTGTGTGCAATGTTTTGTTTGTTCATTGATATTTTTTGATACATACTTTAATTGCCCTGTGGTTTATTGGGAACAGGTGTTGGAAATTAGCCTTGGCTGTAAACACATGCAATGCATCTGATGCTTGTAACAATGTTTTATGCTATGTCCTTGACAAATAAACAAACAAATCTAAAATAAATGATAAAAAGATACAATAAAGTGCTACTAGTCTCCTAAACTCACATTGCTGATGTGGTGAAGAACAGAGAAGAAAGACCCCCCACAATTCAGAAAAGAATCAGGTCAAAGTGTAGCTTTCCCTGTAGAGTTGTATTTTTATGTAGAACAACAAAAAATTGACACAGCAGTGAATTTTAAGAGCATGATGCCTTTGCTGACTTTAGACCCCAGGGCAGGCTTCATTGACTTCCAAAATCGTTGTGGTTGACACACACACACACACACACACACACACAAACACACACACACACACACACACACACACACACACACACACACACACACACACACACACACACACACACACACACACACACACACACACACACACACACACACACACACACACACACACACACACACACACACACACACACACACACACACACACACACACACACACACACACACACACACACACACACACACACACACACACACACACACACACACACACACACACACACACACACACACACACACACACACACACACACACACACACACACACACACACACACACACACACACACACACACACACACACACACACACACACACACACACACACACACACACACACACACACACACACACACACACACACACACACACACACACACACACACACACACACACACACACACACACACACACACACACACACACACACACACACACACACACACACACATACACAAACCTTGATTGACCTCAGCAACATACTCACTTCAAATTTCAATTTCAAGGTCTGAGTCATTATACACAATGACCAGACATTTTTTAACATTGTTTTATTTGTTTCAGATTTTTTACAGTTTAGTAGCCAATTATACCCTCCATTTCGATTCGTCCTCCCCCACAAACTCACCGCCGGTCCTCTGGGTCAAGCCAACTCCCTGAGGCCAGTGAAAATAGCGATATACTGCATCACTATGACTAGTCCAGCTAAACTAGCAGCAAATCAGCAGAAGCTATCTTAAGTCTGGTTTGTGCAAAATTACATCATGTAATAAAGTCTGGTTTGTGCAAAATGACACCAGAAGCAACTATGTTAGCTGTGAAATACAGTGGGTTCGGAAAGTATTCAGACCCCCTTACATTTTTCACTCTTTGTCATATTGCAGCCATTTGCTAAAATCAATTAATTTCATTTTTTTCCTCGTTCATGCACACACAGCACCCAATATTGTCCGAAAAACACAGACTTGTAGAAATTTTTGCAGATTTATTACAAAATAAACACTGAAATATCACATGGCCATAAGTATTCAGACCCTTTGCTGTGACACTTGTATATTTAACTCAGGTGCTGTCCAATTCTTCTGATCATCCTTGAGATGGGCCTACACCTTCATTGGAGTCCAGCTGTGCTTAATTATATTGATTGGACTTGATTTGGAAAGGCACACACCTGTCTATGTAAGGTCCCACAGTTGACAGTGCATGTCAGAGTAAAAACCAAGCCATGAAGTCCTAGGAACTCTCCATAGACCTCCGAGATAGAATTGTGTTGAGGCATAGATCTGGGGAAGGGTATAAAAACATTGCTAAAGCATTGAAAGCACCCAGGAGAACAGTGGGCTCCATCATTGTGAAATTGAATAAGTTTGAAACCACCACAACTCTTCTTAGAGCTGGCCGTCTGGCCAAACTAAGTAACCGGGCAAGAAGGGACATGGTCAGGGAGGTGACCAAGAACCCAATGGCCACTCTAAGAGAGCTTCAGAGTTCCTCTGCAGCGATGGGAGAACCTGGTAGAAGGACAAACATCTCTGCAGCACTCCCATCAATCAGACCTTTATGGTAGTGGCTAGACGGAAGCTACTTCTGAGTGAAAGGCATATGACAGCCCACCTGGAGTTTGCCAAATGGTACTTAAAGGACTCTAAGAGCATCAGGATAAAGATTATCCGGTCTGATGAGACACAAATTGAAATTTTTGGCCTGAATGCCAAGTGCTACCATAAAGGTCTGATTGATGGGAGTGCTGCAGAGATGTTTGTCCTTCTACCAGGTTCTCCCATCGCTGCAGAGGAACTCTGAAGCTCTCTTAGAGTGGCCATTGGGTTCTTGGTCACCTCCCTGACCATGTCCCTTCTTGCCCGGTTACTTAGTTTGGCCAGACGGCCAGCTCTAAGAAGAGTTGTGGTGGTTTCAAACTTATTCCATTTCACAATGATCGAGCCCACTGTTCTCCTGGGTGCTTTCAATGCTTTAGCAATGTTTTTATACCCTTTCCCCAGATCTATGCCTCAACACAATTCTATCTCGGAGGTCTATGGAGAGTTCCTAGACTTCATGGCTTGGTTTTTACTCTGACATGCACTGTCAACTGTGGGACCTTACATAGACAGGTGTGTGCCTTTCCAAATCAAGTCCAATCAATATAATTAAGCACAGCTGACTCCAATGAAGGTGTAGGCCCATCTCAAGGATGATCAGAAGAATTGGACAGCACCTGAGTTAAATATACAAGTGTCACAGCAAAGGGTCTGAATACTTATGGCCATGTGATATTTCAGTGTTTATTTTGTAATAAATCTGCAAAAATTTCTACAAGTCTGTGTTTTTCTGACAATATTGGGTGCTGTGTGTGCATGAACGAGGAAATAAATGAAATTAATTGATTTTAGCAAATGGCTGCAATATGACAAAGAGTGAAAAATTTAAGGGGGTCTGAATACTTTCCGAACCCACTGTATATCAATTGTCTTTTTATATTAATTCAGGGGCACTTCTTAAATATTTTGGAGCACCCTCTGACCCTGGGGATGAAGAGCCAGCTATGGCCTCAACTGTCCAGGCATCCTCAGAAGCACGTTCTGAGCCTGGTGATGAAAGGCCATCTACTTCCACCTCTTTTACTGACCAGACCTCCTCAGCTGTGTGTGTGTGTGTATGTGTGTGCGTGCACACGCACGCAACATTACAGTTGAAATATTACTGGTAGTAGTAGGCCTATAAAATAATTAGCCTATATGTATTGTGTAAAGCAGTATGGTGTATATGCTTGTATCCAGGCAGTGTGCGACATTAATACATTTGTTTATGTTAAAGCATAATACTGGTAGTAAAAGATGGCCCTGTCTAATATTATTATTATTATTATTATTATTATTATTATTAATAAAATTAGTTGATTAGCTTGAACATAACGTTACGATGAGTGTGTTCATGTTTAAACACCTTATGTGCATAATGTAAATATATTAATTAATGCTCATCTGCCCTCCAGATGCACCTCCAGATGTACCTGTAGCATCCTCCTCAGTCAAACCTATTGATGAAGATGAACAACTTTCCACAGATCTTGCTGACTGGCCTTCAGTCCTGACTGACAAGACAAGAGTTGAACTAGTTCGCAGAGGACCATACGAGGTACCACCTAACTTTGTGTTTCCATCCATCCATCCATTGTCTAAGCCGCTTATTCCTGGTCAGGGTCGCGGGGGGGGGCTGGAGCCTATCCCAGCATGCGTTCCGGGCGAGAGGCAGGAATACACCCTGGACAGGTCGCCAATCCATCACAGGGCACACACACCATTCACTCACACACTCATACCTACGGGCAATTTAGACTCTCCAATTAGCCTAACGTGCATGTCTTTGGACTGTGGGAAGAAACCGGAGTACCCGGAGGAAACCCACGCGGACACGGGGAGAACATGCAAACTCCGCACAGAAAGGCCCCCGGCCTGGATTCGAACCCGAGACCTTCTTGCTGTGAGGCGACAGTGCTATCCACTGCACCACCGTGCCGCCCATACTTTGTGTTTCCTAGGACGCAAAATGTAAAATGTATACATCTTGGATTTTTACAATTTAATATTTGTGTGCAATATTTTTCTGTATTAATTTGTCTATTAGTATATTTTCTTCAAATAAAAGGGGTGCCTATTGCACCTTGTTACAACATAGTGTGGCAGCCCAAGGGGCTGCACAAGGAAATGGCTGCCTGGCCTACAACACATGGGAGTCAGGAAACACTACATTTCCCAGCAGGCCACAGTTACACCTGAGCTGAGTCAAGCAATGAGGACTAACGACCAGCTGAAAGCCATTTCGAGGCCTATTTAAAGGGCTGATCCATGAGACACACATGGAGAGGAGTAGGAATGTATGTGGAAAGGAGAAAGACCCGTGACGTTGTTTGACCAGCTGGGATTGAGAAAGAGAGAGTTTGAGTGTGTGATTTTGATTGTTTTTGTGTTTTGACCGGATTGATTGAGGACCCCCCTTTGTGTACCGACTTGTGGACTGCCTGAGGAACTGACCTGGATTTTGGATTGGATTTTGGACATAAGAATAAGAGATAAGAATTTGTGGACTTTATGTGTTTGTATTCCCCTGAAGACCCCACCCTTTGTTTTGTGTTTGTCAAGAATTTGCTTATTAAATTATCATTTTGTTTTTTAATACTGCCTCCTCCGTGTTCTTAAACTTGCCTACGCCCTCTGCAAGGTACGTGACCCCTGGGGACACCACAATAGGTACTTGTTTTGCGTGGCCTCCCTGGGGCTTTGGGGGGGAGGGGTATGACTGATCTCGTATAGGGCACCAAGTGAGCCAGGACCACCACTGGAGAGAGTACAAGCATGAACACAAAATCCCAACTGTAAAAGGCCATAGAACCAAACATCTATGCAAGATCTTTTTTCACACGAAAAACCTTAAGTACATAAAACAAAATTCCTTTGCAATGATACTGTCAAACATTCAAATGGCCTTTAACATAGGAACTGTGAAAGCCAGTGCTCCCTTTTGTAACTGGTCCTAAATATTTCTACTAGGCCAGGGGTGGCCAACCAATCAGAGACTAAGAGCCACATTTTTTACTGTGTTACCGCAAAGAGCCACATCACCGGGGAGAGGGGGGGGGTGCTACACGCGAAATAAAACCGGACACCAGTTCATTTATTTCGCGGACGGGGGGTGGTAAGAGGAATAAAAAAATGCGCCCCTCCTAATTTTAAACCCGGTGTCTTCTGAAATTTTGCGAGCGGTGCGCGTTTGACGAAAATACCGTATTGAACTCAAGCGAAGCGAACACGCAAAAAAAAAAAAAAAAAAAAAACACAAACTTCGATATGAACG
Organism: Aldrovandia affinis; assembly: GCA_029706075.1. NCBI lineage: Eukaryota > Metazoa > Chordata > Actinopteri > Notacanthiformes > Halosauridae > Aldrovandia > Aldrovandia affinis. The sequence continues at coordinate 1,130,942 of JAINUG010000100.1, forward strand.
TAAGAGCCGCATGAAACCAGGCAAAGAGCCGCATGCGGCTCGGGAGCCGCGGGTTGGCCACCCCTGTACTAGGCATTCATAAGTTCTCTTTTCCTCTTTGAAATTACTCCCCTGATCCTTACAAAATCTCTAATATTTTGAAGAGATCTGCCATTCAAAACAGGATCCTCTGCATTTATGCAGTGCTCACATCCAGCTTTCGTAGCCAGCGGCCCTTTGGTTATATGGTTGTTAAAATGTCTCATCACTGCTTGCTGCTTGTTTGTCCAATGGTTTTTGGGTTTCCTCTTCAAATTCCCATCTGCCAAAATTAACAAATGGACCAGTAAATGACCATAGTGTAGCTAAAGCCAGAATGTTTGACCTAAATGACAGTCAGGGTAGGCAAGGAGTTTTCATTCATGTCACCAAGTGAAATAGTAGTGGTTGGCATCAACTCGAAATTGAATCTTTAATGTCAAGACCAACTGAACCATTTTAAACAGAGGATTTTACAAGCTATAAAACACTTAAATGAATATAAGAGTGCACATGAGCACAGCTGTTTTAATCTAATTTGGCATCACAGCATTGCAAAGCATAGCAATGGAAAATAATTCAACCTGCTCAACGTAAATATATGAATAAACGGCCAACCTAGTTTCTGTGGGTGGTGTTCCAAATGCCGTGCAAAATTCCATGTTGTAGCCCATCCACACGATTGTTGTGCTGCAAGTAGCACACGTAAAGCATGTTATATCAAAACACATTTCTATACAGTACCAGAGGAGCTGGTGATGGCCTCTGGAGAAACTGGCAGACATTCCTTTTCCTAATGCAAACAAACACATGAATTGAAGAGCACATAGAATAGTGACAAACCAAGAATCCATTTTACAGAAGAGCTTTACGGATAGTCAAAGTAAGAACAATCAAAGTATGGAAATATAGGCCCCAACAACAATAAATTATGCAGGAGACATTAACCAGTTGTACTTTATTTTTAAAACAAAAACAATGACACCACTGGTGTGTGACCAAGTAGTACAGTCAGAACGAATAGCTATGCCGGACTACGCCACGATGGGAATTGCGCCCAAAGAAATATTTTTAACACTAATGGTAAAGCGGAGGTTTCCCCAATAGGTCTATTCAACTAAATGAATGGAGCAGAGACGTGAGTTCAAAGTGAAATATATTCAATTTTATTTAGAATTTCAAGGACCTGCAAAGAAAGGGTAATGAATCAGAGGGGAACGATGCAAATTATGAAAAAGGGGTATGAATTTATTTAACAATTAGCGGTTAGCAAGGCCAAGACAACAAATACAACCGGGGCAATTCCAGATTAAGATTAGTCCTGAAATCCACAGAAACCAGCTGCCGAAGGCACCATATAAAGGAAGGAGCAAGACGGCCTGACTAGGGGGAGGTATACTTACTACCAGGGGCTATCCCAGGTACACACCAATCATGCTTGTGCTCTGTGACTCACGCACACACGTGCACATACCACGCACACTGCACTCTGTGAAGAAAAGGTGGAAGACAGTGTTAGGTAAATATCACACAAGGACATGCAGTGAAGTGAAGGGGAAGGGGGCCCCCTGTTCTATAACCACCCCCACTAGTCTGGACGCTCGGCTCTTCGGGCAGATCACTAAAAGATACAATGTTTCATGTGCAGGTAGGGCTAAAATGTAATATGCACTGAGACAGTTGGCTTCATCAAAATAAACAAAAGACATGCGAACTGCACTAGTGCAGGAAAACAAACTAATATGGCAAGACTCAACTCAGTCTATGCTGAGAAAGGCTACGGTAGTGATAACTAGGTAGCACTCGATGAGTCATACCAACTAGTAATGGGTTAAAGATAAGTGTCTCAAACTGCAATGACGGTTTCGCATTCAAAAGCATACACCAAACCAACGTCACGCCGTTCCCACAACGTCATTGGGAACATTAAAGTTATACACTAATCTAGGCAAAACAGCAGCTAGGCGAGCCTAGAAACAGAAATAAAGCGCATTATTACATGCTAAACATCGGACAATGCTAACATTAAAATACATTACCTCGAACGAAGTTCCTACAGTTACCGTAAACACACTTTAAGAACATAATTAAAACACATACCTCGGAGTCAATGTGCACTCCTACTTGTACCGCTAAATAAAACAGCAAGATATCATTACCTCGGTCAATGTAGAGTCTCGTCCTGTCGACGTTAAGCACTGCAATAACTGCGCGACCTACGAATTCCCATTGCCAACATTGCCATGTTACAAATACATCCATGTATCAAATATACTTAGCAGCAAGCGAAGTGAGGTCGTAAACGTAAACATACCTCACAAGTATAACAAGATCTGAAACCATGGGGCAGAACGGGAACCAGGAAACCAGCTTGATTAGGGCGCGTTTTCATGGTCTTTATATACACGCGTAAATCAGCCTAAATGGCTTACCTGACCAGGAAGTACTTTACGTCATACAAGGGGCGGTGCTTAAAGATTACAAGTGCTGAACACTGTTACAATCTACCCCCAGCTTTTGTATCGACGTCCCGACGATAAAACTTGACTAGCTACAGGGTCTAAAGGTAACTGTAACCATACTACCAGAACCACATACCTGGGAGTTCGTAGCCCCTCTTACCCTACTCCCTGCCGTCTCTGGTAGATGGTGGATATTGGCGTGTCTGCCTGCGTTGGTACGGGTAGTTCTTCGCAGTGGCCCCTCACTGGTACTGGGTCCATCTTCGGGAGAGGCTGTCGGGGATGCAGATAAATTACTGGGCTGTATCGGTGGGGAAGCAGTGTTGATGGGCAGTATGACAGCCGAGTGATTAGGAGGTGAGGGCATGGGCTGGGCTCCTGTTGGCAACTCAGTGAGGAGACAGAGGTCCTCATCCTCCAGGTCATCTTCTTCCCTCATGGCTCCTGCAGGTGGCATGTCTGGCTCTACCCAGCATCAGCATGGCTAGCAGTCAGGTTTCCTGGGACTGCTTTCAGCATCGTTCGGTGTACATGTTTTACTTGTTCCAGGGCATCAACTGGTGCAATCGTGTACACTGGACCGCCTTGTTGGGGTGCCTTCAAGATCTTGTGTACCGTAGAACTCCAGAGGTCTTGAATTTTATTCCTGCCCCTCACACTGTGGTCCCGTAGATACACAAGCTGATCTTCTTTTAGGTCCACACCCCTTACCAGCTGATCCTGTCGTTCTTTTCTGCGTTCGGCTGCAACCTTCAACCGCACTCGGGCCCCATCGAAAGCAGTTTGAAGTCGTCTCTGGTGTTCCTGAACCCAGTGGTCCACCCGACCTTCGGTGGGTTCCCCAACCCGACCTAGGAGGAAGTCAATAGGCAGTTGGGGTTCTTGACCGAACATCAGCAGGTACGGGGACTCACCTGTTGACTGGTGGATGGTGGTGTTGTAGGAGAAGGTAACCTGGGGAAGATATTTTGTCCATTCTCTCTTTTGGGTCAGTGGCAAGGTACGCAGTAGGTCATGCAGGGTGCGATTAAATCGCTCACACTGACCATTTCCTTGTGGATGGTATGGGGTGGTGCGTGTTTTGCAAACCCCGTACATAGCACATAGTTGCTGGATGAGGGCACTTTCAAAGTTTCGACCTTGATCGGAATGGATGCGCGTTGGAACTCCATAACGATAGAACCATTCCTCTACCAGAACCTTCGCCACAGTTGAGGCCCGCTGGTCCCGGGTTGCAACCGCCTGAGTGAATTTAGAGAACACGTCAGTCATAATTAACACTTGCTCCCTACCATCACTAGAAGGCTCTAAAAAAGTAAAATCAATCGCCAATATTTGATTGGGCCTTGAGGCTAATAGGTGACCCATAAAGGTCCGAACCTGGGGCTGAGTAGCTTTTGCTAGGGAGCACCTCTCACATTCCTGACACCACTGCTTGATGTCATGGTGCATGCCTGGCCAATAGCACCTCTGTCTGATCAATTCTGTGGTACGTTCGATACCTTGGTGTCCATGATCATTATGCAACTGGCGCAAGACTTCTTCCTTCAAAGATGCTGGCAGGATCAGCTGGCGGATCTCTTCTCCACCGTCTGGCCGCAAGACGCAACGATACAAGAGGCCCTCCTCTTTGACCACACGGTCCCACTGTCGCAGCAATTCCAGCACCGATTTGGAGAGTAATTGCCGTTCGCCTGGCCCAGGGGCCCGCTCTGTCTGCCAGAACTTGACAAAAGTGCTTATGGTGGGATCTGCTACTTGCAAGGCAATTAGGTCAGAAGTGGAATGGGTGGGTAGGGCAGATATAGATGCTTGCATTACCTGCTTGGGTCTCCCATGAGTGGTCTGTCGGAGGGTTTCGGGAGAGGGGTTCCAGGCACAGCACTGTCCCAGGCAGCAGAGGGGTCTTCAGGTAGATATTTCCTGGAGAGGGCATCTGCATTTCCATTGGAGCGGCCGGGTCGATACCTCAGGGTGTAATCAAAGGCTGCCAGCTGAGCAACCCAGCGCTGCTCGGTTGCCCCCAGCTTGGCAGTGTTCAGGTGGCTGAGCGGGTTGTTATCAGTGAACACCGTGCACTTCTGGCCAAGTAGATATTCCCGAAACTTCTCTGTCATAGCCCACTTAAGACCAAGGAATTCCAGTTTCATAGAGCTATAGTTATCCATGTTTCTCTCGGCTGGCCGGAGACCGCGGCTCGCATAGGCTATTGGCCTTACCTTGCCATCCTGCTCCTGTGAAAGCACTGCTCCTAGACCACTGTGACTAGCATCAATCTCTAGGATGAAGGGGAGAGAGAAGTCAGCATAAGCTAATACAGGTGCTGCCACTAACCTTGCTTTCAGGTCTTGAAAGCCCTTCTCACACTCTTCTGTCCAGAAATCCACTAACTGCTTTCCAACTCCCCTCCTGGTTTTTGTTCCTGTCAGCTCTGCTACCAGGCGATGAAGGGGGGCAGCAAGCTTTGCAAACCCCTCTACAAAACGCCTATAATAGCTGGCAAACCCCAAGAATGATCGAAGCTCAGATACATGCTTTGGACATGCCCAGTTGGAGACCGCTTCAATTTTGCTAGGGTCCGTAGAGACACCCTGGCTGGAGATAACGTGCCCAAGATAGTTTACCTCCTCTTTGAAGAAGTCACACTTCTCTAGCTTTGCCTTGAGACCCTCCTGTTGCAATCGACCCAGCACGGCTTCGAGACGCTCCACATGCTCATCTACGGTGGAAGAGAAGACTATGACATCATCCAAATAAAGCAACAGTGACTGGAAATGTTGTGCGCCAAACATCCGCTCCATCAACCTTTGAAAGGTGCTAGGGGCATTACATAGCCCAAAGGGCATTCGATTGAATTCAAACAGTCCAAAGGGCGTGCAAAAGGCTGTCTTCATCTTGTCCTTTTCAGATACTGGGACCTGGTTGTAGCCGCTGGCTAAATCCATGGTAGAGAACCAGCGGGCTCCTGACAACGCATCCAGTGACTCCTCTATCCTGGGTAAAGGAAAAGCATCCTTACGAGTCTTAATGTTTAGTTGGCGATAATCAACACACATGCGAAGGCTCCCATCCTTCTTCTTCACTAGCACGATGGGAGAGGCAAAGGGGCTACTACTTTCCCTGATAACTTGGTTATCCAGCAGCTGACGAATATGAGCCTTTACAGCTTCATAATCAGAGGGAGGGATGCGCCTATACCTTTGACGGACTGGTGCATCATCAAGCAAGGGGATTTCATGGGAAATGAGATTGGTACAACCTAAGTCACCTTCATAAGCTGAAAACACTGACTCGTACTTGTGGAGTAGAGACCGAACCTTGTGTTGTTCCGGCTCGGGAAGTGCAGACAAATCAATAGACTCAGTAAGTTCCTGCACTGGCCTTACCTGCCCATTATGTGAGGACATGTTAGCTGAAAGACCGCGTTGGACTGGTTCCCCAATAACCTCAGTGATACCTGCAGGTAAGCTTACAATGTCTGCCTGACTCAAAATACCAACAGTGGTACGAGGATACAGTACCACCTCAGTGTTTCCTACGTTAACTACAGGGATGTAGGCAGTGCCCCGGACTACTCTGACCATAGCTGGAGACACTAACAGACCTGCAGGTAGTGTATGGGTATTATTTGGGGGTTCGATTAAAGCAGTACCAGGAGATTTAAAGTGTTGTTGGGTACAGGTAGTTGCTACCAGTTTCATGGTACCACCAGGAATACGTATCACTTGTCTACCTCTGACCTTTACGGTCCTGGCTCTATGAGACTTCGAGTAAGCTTGAGCTTGATGGCACTGCTGTAACGCCTGTTGCCATGGCTTGGAGGCTTGGTTCACAGGGGGGAGGTCAAAGAGGGTAGGGCCGTGCTGCCCAAAGAGCTCCTCATAACACTCACGTATGACATTCATACCCAGTACGCCGGGCACCTTTGGCTTAGGAAGGGGACCTAGGGGGTCTTTAACAACGAGAACCCCACGGTTTGGGATAACCTTACCTAGCACTTTGATGTCCAGCTCTAGGTAGCCAATGTAGGGTATATCCAACCCATTAGCTGCCCGGAGCTGCAACCAGCGGCATGACTGCAGCTTTTCTGGACCCCATGGCTGAAAGTTCTGTAGAAAAAAACTCTCGGTGACAGTAGACACCATTGAACCGGTATCTAAAAGACATGGGACTTCCACTCCTGCAATATCAACTGTAACCTCCGGGCATGACCCTAACAATTCAGAAATATATTTTCGACTCACTGGACCGGGGTTACTTGAGCCAGGAAAGGCCCCTTCTGAAATGTGGCTCCGCAGATCAGAGGGCATCAGTTTCCCGACGGCTGTCTGGAGGCTGACTCGCTCACAGTGGGGCGTGATAGTGGGTACTGTACCTGCGGGGCCACACGTTCATTATCACATTCCCTAGCGTAGTGGCCCGGCTGTTGGCAACGTCTGCAAATGATGGGTCCAGTACGGTTAATCTGGGGGTGCCTAGGGTTTTTTTGTAAAAGTAATACATTTTGGGAAAGTTGATGGAGCTGTTCTTGCTGCTTTTTCATCATTTCCCTTAACTCTGCAAGTTCCACATTGGTAGCATTACCATGTTGAGCATCAGACTTCCCCTGAACACTTTGCATGGCACATAGTGATGGAACAGAATAGCTCCTCCCTCTTACCTCATTTGGCCTACCCTCACGTTCCCATCTAATGGCTTCCCCACGCACATCAAGCAATGTGTATGCTGGGTGACGGCGAACAACCTGCTTCAGTTCCCTGCGAAGAGCAGCATCACTAACATGTTCTACAAACTGGTCTCTTAAAAAAATGGCTGAGTTAGACATTACACCTGGGGCCTTTTTCACCACATTTTCCATGAGAGAGAACAGTGCATGAGAAAACTCCTGTAGGGATTCACCTTCCAACTGTTTTCTAGAAAAGAAACTCTCCTGTAAACCAACATAGGACTGTGAACACCCATACAGCTCTTGTAGAATCTTAAAGACTCTTTCCGGATCATCCCTATCCTCTCTAGGCCGGTATTTGATCTCATCCTTGGCCTCACCTTCCAAATGGTCATAAATAAAAAAGCTTGATCCACAGTGGACAAATGCCTGGCCCTCAGACATGATCGGACCTCCTCTATCCAGTCTATGATACTCTTCCCAGTACCTCTAAATACCGAGCATTTCCTCTCACGGGGACGTAAATCAGTCGTTCTGTTAAAGGGGGTTACCAATAGAAGTAGAGGGCATAGGAGGGTTAGTCTGGGCTAAATTACTTGCATCAGGCTGTGACAATGCGACCTCTGCTCGCTCATATAAAAGACGGTCATTATCTGCTTTTAACTGTTGTACCATTGCTCTTAAACCTTCCATCTCTCTTTCCATGGCTACAGAACAACCAGAACAAAATTACAGTAGTAAGGCGACACAATTAATGGCAGGAGAATTGCCCGTTGTCTCTGACACGGCTTTCAGCTTGAAGTCCTCCGGTCCCCCGTGATACTGCTTATACCGGGGCGTCTTCTGGTCAGATGTGCTCCTAGCTGCTGTTTTGCCTTTACAAATACTTTGTCAAGTTACAATGAACATTTTACACAGGGATGGAAAACAAAAACAGCAAACCAAAAAAAAAAAACATTGATAAGCCAACTGGTCCTAAAAAACACTACGAATACACGTCTCTGCTTTACGATCCTGCCGACTACGCCAAATGTGACCAAGTAGTACAGTCAGAACGAATAGCTATGCCGGACTACGCCACGATGGGAATTGCGCCCAAAGAAATATTTTTAACACTAATGGTAAAGCGGAGGTTTCCCCAATAGGTCTATTCAACTAAATGAATGGAGCAGAGACGTGAGTTCAAAGTGAAATATATTCAATTTTATTTAGAATTTCAAGGACCTGCAAAGAAAGGGTAATGAATCAGAGGCGGGAACGATGCAAATTATGAAAAAGGGGTATGAATTTATTTAACAATTAGCGGTTAGCAAGGCCAAGACAACAAATACAACCGGGGCAATTCCAGATTAAGATTAGTCCTGAAATCCACAGAAACCAGCTGCCGAAGGCACCATATAAAGGAAGGAGCAAGACGGCCTGACTAGGGGGAGGTATACTTACTACCAGGGGCTATCCCAGGTACACACCAATCATGCTTGTGCTCTGTGACTCACGCACACACGTGCACATACCACGCACACTGCACTCTGTGAAGAAAAGGTGGAAGACAGTGTTAGGTAAATATCACACAAGGACATGCAGTGAAGTGAAGGGGAAGGGGGCCCCCTGTTCTATAACCACCCCCACTAGTCTGGACGCTCGGCTCTTCGGGCAGATCACTAAAAGATACAATGTTTCATGTGCAGGTAGGGCTAAGATGTAATATGCACTGAGACAGTTGGCTTCATCAAAATAAACAAAAGACATGCGAACTGCACTAGTGCAGGAAAACAAACTAATATGGCAAGACTCAACTCAGTCTATGCTGAGAAAGGCTACGGTAGTGATAACTAGGTAGCACTCGATGAGTCATACCAACTAGTAATGGGTTAAAGATAAGTGTCTCAAACTGCAATGACGGTTTCGCATTCAAAAGCATACACCAAACCAACGTCACGCCGTTCCCACAACGTCATTGGGAACATTAAAGTTATACCGGGACATGTTGTAACCACAAAAAGGGGAAGGCGCAAACACTAATCTAGGCAAAACAGCAGCTAGGCGAGCCTAGAAACAGAAATAAAGCGCATTATTATATGCTAAACATCGGACAATGCTAACATTAAAATACATTATCTCGGAACGAAGTTCCTACAGTTTCCGTAAACACACTTTAAGAACATAATTAAAACACATACCTCGGAGTCAATGTGCACTCCTACTTGTACCGCTAAATAAAACAGCAAGATATCATTACCTCGGTCAATGTAGAGTCTCGTCCTGTCGACGTTAAGCACTGCAATAACTGCGCGACCTACGAATTCCCATTGCCAACATTGCCATGTTACAAATACATCCATGTATCAAATATACTTAGCAGCAAGCGAAGTGAGGTCGTAAACGTAAACATACCTCACAAGTATAACAAGATCTGAAACCATGGGGCAGAACGGGAACCAGGAAACCAGCTTGATTAGGGCGCGTTTTCATGGTCTTTATATACACGCGTAAATCAGCCTAAATGGCTTACCTGACCAGGAAGTACTTTACGTCATACAAGGGGCGGTGCTTAAAGATTACAAGTGCTGAACACTGTTACATTTGCATGGTACATGATTTTATGAAAATAAATGAATTTAGCCACAGGCCTACCTATTCAAAAAATCTGGCTATAAAATAAATATTTTTTTATGAAAAGTAGGCTAGACTCAGGTGATGAATGAAACGGATGAATGAAACAATGAATTTCTCCCTCCATTTTGATAAAGAAACTAAAAATGGCCAGACAATCATCCCTTAAGGAAAAGGATGAAATATAGCCTACACATTGTCTTCAGCAATAAGGTTTCTGCAATGTATTATATCACAGATCTTCAGTGAGTATCCTAACTTCAGTGCAAGGCTACCTGTCTGATAGTTCCCCATCTTAGCCAGAAACTTCTTTAACCACCTCCACTACTTTATAGAAATTTCTAGGCCGCACAGCTTCTTCTAAGCTATATATCTTTCCTTTTTTCCACAAGACCAACAAAAGTCTCCCCATTTGCCTGAGTTTTTGTCTTATGCACTCAGATTTTGTTGCGTCAACTTTATGTTTGTCGCAGAGAGACTATGCCAGTAGTAAAATGCAGAAGTCACTTTTCAGTGCAGATGCAATTTCATCCTGTTTCATCTTACTAATGTTCTTCCAAATCTCTTGAGAAATGTTTTGGGAGTGTGGATGCTCTGCAAGAGATCCCTAACCTAAAATGTTGGTCCTCACAGTTTCTTCTTGATGCAACCTATCATTGAAAAGACATCTACACATGTGTCTAGTTGTTTTTACAATAGGAACCTTTACAATAGAGACAATGAACATATTTCTGGATATCCTGTATGGTCCTTGACCTTCTTTTCACTTTCAGTGATCCACTCCCATTGTTTAAGACCTCTGTATTATGCAAGTGATTGCCCCTGTTTGACAGTTTATTCAGTAGCATTTGTCAATGTTTTGAAAGCTTTGGAAGTGAACATTCTTGGGCAATTTCTGTCTCTACTTTTGCATGCATAGAAAGTGTTGTAACATTTTAGCCTGGGGTTTGCCACAACCATAGCAATAGTTTTTCTTGCAGAACTTTGGAACCTCATCAGAGCTGTGTGAGACAGTGTATGTAATCTTAGCTGATTTCTCCAAGTCTGGACATCTTTTCACTTGTACATTGGTACAAAGTACTTCATCCAAGCTATCTGATTGACTTTCAGAGATATCATTTAAAATGTAAATGCCATTTAGCAGACACTTTTATCCAAAGTGACTTACAGTAGTGAATGTACATTTTTAAATATAAATTTTTCAGTATATGTGGTCCCAGTGGGAATTGAACCCACAACCTAAGCATTGCCAATGCCATGCCAACGTCTACCGACTGAGCCACACAGAACCATATACCAATATAATATTTATCTTTTTCACCTTCAGGTGTATATTCTTTGCCTGAAGAGAGGTCTTCGTCTGACTTAGATTCAGTTCTGTCCTATAATGAAGGACACCTGATTAGCAACTTGTTCTTTCAGGGGCAAATTCAAACTTAGGGGAGGTAAACATTCACATTAAGTGATTAAGTCATGTGTACCTCTGTCTAGGGGTAGGGAGACTACCCTTTACTTGTGGTCAGGAGCACCCTAAAATTGGTCATCAGCTTAGGGCCAAAGTGACCTTGGTCTGGAAATGTGCTTTCCCATGTGCAACAAATAGTTTGTTCTATTCTAAGGATTCATGTTAAAGGGTGACTAAGAAAAAAATGTTGGTAAGAACTTGGAGATATCTGTTATCTGTCAGAGATCATAAGTCAGAGATTGATGTAAATTGTTTGCCAGAGGTGTGCCTATTTGGCTTGAAGAATTTCCATGGTGGAATCTAAATGTCAAAATACAGGCAGAGAGGAGAGCATGCCAAAAAAGGAATTCGTTGTAAATTCAGTGTGCATAGTTTACATCGGAATTGAGCCATAAACTGTAATGCGTCATTTCAAGTCAGTTATATGTAATCTCTAGAGAAATGTCCAGATGTTTCTGAATAGACAAAATAACTTGCAACACAAATACTTACAAATGCTTATGTCAATTTAAATATCAGAAAACCTGGCTTGTGACATAGTAAGCTAACATAAACTTACCCATTTTGACAACTTCTTATAGTCAAGAAAGAGTTTGTAAAAACACTCTTTGTGCCACACTCTGGAACAGACTAAAACCCAAGATATGTTTAAAATGTTTAGAGCAAATTGTGGGTGATGGCAAGACCTCTGAATATCTGATCAAATTATTGTAGAATACAGTATAATGCTGAGTTGTGAATCTCAGTCAACAAAGAACTCACGAACTGAGAGCATGAATAAAGAAGTCAACGAAGAAAGTATGAACTGAGAGCCTACTTTTTTTACAAAGCATGTCTGTCTGCAAGCTTGCTGTTGTAAAATGTATTTCTAAAAGGGATATTGATTAGGCTACTCATTTTCATAACTTGAAAATAGTTCAGGGACAAAGCACTGCAGGTTTACACGTAAGGAACAGTCAGATTTCAATGGCTATTTTAGCATATTAAAAAAGCTGGGAATTAGCTTAATTAATTTGAAGAAGGGACTCATTTTTATCATTTCCATGAACTTTGTGTTAGGAGTAGTGAAAACATTATTGCGGTTCAAAGTTGCAGTGCATATTCTAAAGAAAAACGGGAACCTTATTTTGAAACTAATCCATCTTGTCAAGGTAGAGCTCTGAATCTTACTTAAATGAATGAACCGTAATCTTGAATGGCAGGGATGTAGGCTTGTTAGCAGTTAGCCTTAAAATGCATTGCAAATCAGATTTAGAGATAAAATCTAACAAGGCACAAGTTCTTTGTGCAGCTGTGCATCTGGTGGCTAGGAGTTTGAATACCAGCCATACTATTACCGGCTATGGCTGGAGTTCTACAGTGGCGAGGCAACAATAGGCTCAGCCTCAACAGGGAATAACAATGGGTAGGCTATATATAATAGTTAAGGGCATGCGTTTTTCACCACCTCTGTCAGGAGCCTGCAGTTCCGTCCTCCAACGTCCACCAAGGGGTCGATGGAGGACTTTCTGAAGCTACCTGTTAAGCAATCAACGCATTAAGATCTCAAATAATCATCCAATTGCCAGAAATGAGGTGCACATTGCAATGTAGTAGACTAGTCAGCAGTTGGCACTGCACCCACCCACACTTAATCATACTGATTGATTTTTAAGTGGGCTACTGCTTTCAATTGTGAAAATATGTCTGTTGACACTTCTGTAGGACATATCTGTCCTGGAGCAAAATAACTGATATGTTGAAATGAGTGGATATTTTTAAACCACACACATTTATAAAAACAATTGAAAGCAAAAGGAAAATGTTTTTTTGACAGCCTAAAGGTGAAATAATTACTCAATTATCACTGACACCTAAAAAATATTTGACGAGTGCCCCATCAATACTAGACTGTATCTACAATGAAGTTTAGCCCACTGACCTTGAGTGCTAACCTCTACTGCCACAAAATCCTACCATCCACCTTTCTGTTTTCTTTTTCACCAACCTATTATTTGAAAATGTAATCACATATTTTTTTATATCTCTGTATTGCTCATCACTCTGATGAGCACCAAGCTGCCTGATAGATCTCAGATACACCTCCCATCGAGATGGTTATAAAACACTCCCGGTGAATCCGATGGTGGTGGGGGATGACCCGCCATACAGAATTAGCCGCAGTCTCCACTGAACTGTTCCTAAAGAGTCTGCGGACGGTTCAGCTGGGATTTATTCAATTATCTCAATTTTCAGGCCACTCTAATAATGGCTCCTTATCAAACATGACACGATGTTTCGTGCGCGGAACCATGGGTTCAGTCGTACAGGGCTGAGCGGTGGCACCAGACCCGGAATTAGGCCTCCGTCGGTATAAGAGGGTGGTACGAATGTCACTTTGTCAGGGTTAGACTTATGTAAGAGGGGATTCAGGGCCATGTCTACGTGCTTCAGGAGCTCAGGCTTGTCCGCTCTGTAGTACTGCTGAACTCATCACGTCCGACCGCTGCATCCACAGGCTGTACTGTGTCTGAACCTAAAAGAAAGGTTTCATTTGACCATGTTGGTTGCAAATTCAGGAAGTAGCCCTACAAAGGTAAGTATTGCTCACAGTCACTCCCTCATTCACACTCATTTGCTCACATTTTCTTATTCACTCACTTTGCAAAGTCTCTGTCATTTAACAATATGCAATTGGGTGGCAGTGGGGCAGATTCCCAGACAGGGTGATTGTACCCTCAGACAAGGTCTCTAACATGAGCAAGTTATTCAGCTAGTGCAATACCTAAAGGTGCTCAAGGGTGCCACGTTAGTTTCCCTTCTGGGAAGCTATAAATTGAATGTTTGTTGCTGCTTAACCATTATGCCCTACAGCAGGCCAATACCATGAGGAATATTTGAGTTAATAGAGAGTGGTGTTTTTCTCCTCAAGGAATTTATCACTGCAAATATTTCAGTGAGTGCTTATACATGACTTCTATTTACAGGCCACAGGTTCTGTGTGTTCTGCTGGTGCTAATTTGACCAATCACATAACGACATGTGATACCCAGGGCACAGTTGTAAGCATTGCACAGCTGAAGATAATTGGCCAGGTCATTTTTTTGTGTGTTCAATTATAGAAGGAGATCATATTATGCCGTAGCGCTGAGCTCGTTAGAGCTAAATTAATCTTGCCTTCTGATTTCATTCACACTCAAAATTGAAAAGAATGACGCATTTCAGTTTGGAACCATGGGCCCGAAGTCACAAGACCCAAGAGCACAGTGTAATGGAAAGTTAATGACAGATAATTGATTTAAGGATCATTTTAAGACACAGAAGTTGCATAGTTTTCCAGTTTCTTAATGCAGTTACAGTGAAATCAATCCATCCTAATCATATTCATGAGATTAGATTAGAAATCCTTAGGTTAAATACTACATTTATAGTATGAAAAGAACAGGCCAGGCCAAACAGTTTTCTCAGACAATACTGGAAAAAGTAAGAGCAAAGCCAATGCTGCTAATGTTAATGATAAACAAAATCAGGCAAGCAACGAGCCAAATGAAAGGCACCATGAACCTCACAGGTCTGGATTCAATCAACATTCTCCCTTAACTTTAATTCACATTTGAATACAATTGTCAGTTTTTCTATTCACCAACACAAGAGTTCAGTAATTATCAGAATTAACTTGCCAAACTGTGATTCACTTAATTATAAGTCAAAGTTGAAAATGTGAATGTTGATTGAAAGCAGGTCATAGTCTCTGGATGCTGGGTTGTGTCGAGTGAAAAACACAAAACGCATAATTCCTCAGGGGAAAAGATTTGAAATCATCAAAGCCCTACTTATTTTCAGGATTTTCGACATTTCTTTTTCAGACAAGCTCCCCATTTGGGGAGAAAGGTGACATGAACCGCCACTCCACCAAAGTTGCACGCATGCTGTGGTGAGGTCATGGTAATCGGCCCATTAGTGTTCAGAAGGAACTGAGGATGCCTGGATGGCCTAGGGCAGAGAACTGAGATGAAAGGCCATAAATGTGCTGGTGTGCATAATGCAGTCAGCGTAACATAATGCATAAAAGCAAAGCACTCTATTAATAAAACTGGAGTTGGCCATCACAGATTTGTTAACCGAGCATCGGCAATAGATAACTTTACGTTTAACGTTATTTATAGAAAGTTCAATCATGATAATGAAGGTTTCTAAAAGGCTTAAAGTTATTAATGATGAGTGTGTATGTGCATGTTACACATCATGTGTGTGTGTCTGTGAGTTTGTGTGAGTGGATATATGTATGTGATTGTGAGTCGGTGTGTGTATCTGTGCAAAAGTGTGTGAGTATGTGCGAGGATGAGAACATGGCTTTATGGTAGTATGAGTCTGGTGTTTATGTGTGTGATTGTTTTGTTCGAGAATGATTGTGTGTGTGTGTGTGTGTGTGTGTGTGTGTTTGTGTATCTCTGTGTTTTATACATGTGAGGGGATGTGTGTTTTTGTGTGTATCTTGTCTCCACTGGTCAGCGTACAGATTGACTCTAGACTATCTGACATATCTGTCTGAATTGCCACTCAAACCTGTGTGTAACGTTGCTGAATCGCTCGGCGTGATGACATGCGACGTGGGTGTGGCCCATATAGAAAGCAGCAGCAGATGCTACTTTCAACTGTTGTGGAAAAAAAACCTCACTAGGATCGGAGAGGCCTTCTCTTGAATAGAATAAAGCTTTATTCACATACAGCTGCATGGAGACCCATATCTCACAGGAACAGATCTCCTGCCTCCAGGTTTAACCCATTCAGACCTAAAATGCCTGCTAAAAACGAAATTATTCAACAACCTCTTAAAACCTGAGGTTTGCATGTTTTGAAAAAATTTCAAAAAAAAAAACAAAATGCACTTCAACGTCTATTTCAGCTAATCACAGGCAAAATCGATGCGACCTACACGTCACTCCAGGTCTTAATGGGTTAAAAGCCATACTTATAGAAAACAAAATAAAAGGGGAGGTAAACAAAATAGAAGGGGAGGGAACGGGGCGTTAACTTAAGTAAAACCTGAACATGGGCTTCACAGAAAGTAAAACAGGATGGAGAATTACTGAAGTCGTAAAAGCTCAGACCCCAATGTGCGATTACCCCCTGCGGTGCAAAGACACATAAGAACAGATGTCCCTTTGATCTTTCGGCATGAAGATCCTTTGTCTGAAGGAGAACAGGAACTATGGCTATTTAACAATTACAGATTTCCCTAGCATTTCATCATTATACAGACAGGACACACTTTTTCCTTCCACACAACCAATACCTAGCTAGAGAGAGATTGCAAATAATTATTAACGTTAGATTGTAGGTAGCCTACATAGATAGCCTATTTTATAGTGTAAAATTATAGTGTAAGATAACACCAGTTAATTTGAATTTCAGCTTGACAATGCAGAAGATATCATCCTTTTTTAAAAAGAGGCCCAGGATAGAAGAGGAGGAGAGGTGACAAACTAAGTCTATTTCGATACAGACTATCATAGCTCAATAGCTCGGAATCTGATACTCTTCTGTCATCTGCCACCTATCACAGTGATTCCCAACCTGTCAGCCGTCTAACATTTGTTTACCAATATTGACTTCGGTCAGATTTTTGACGGAAGTAGGCTCATTTATCTCAGCCACTAGCCTCGCTTGCCAGGCTGAGTGTGCGCCCCGCATCTTTTTTTAAATTTCTCCCCTCAAGTCTCGCAACATCCCTGCTCTCGTCTGTCTCAATTTAGGTTATACACATTAGGCAGTGACAAGTGAAATGGTCCTGTGCCAAGTTTATTCCTTCATTCTGCGAACAGAGCTAGCTAACAATGATACTTTAACAACTTATTTTACCTCTATAGCAGCTAGCTTCAGATTGATTGTTGACAGTGGTGTTGCCTGACAGGGAGTCAGTGACAGTGTTCAGTAATATTAAGGCTAGCTAACATCAGCTTGAAAGAGAGAGAGTTTGCGCTAACTCAGCTAACTCCAACTTTTCAGTTTACATGGAACTGTGGGGGGATACCACATAGGGACATGCAATTTGAATAGGCTACAAAGTGTGTTGACCTGAACCAGGCTTATATTATATATTTGGACTTTCAAAAAGCATTTGACAAGGTACCACATGAGAGGTTCATTGTTAAAATGAATTCAGTAGGAATTTCAGGACTGGTTTCAGAGTGACTTCATAATTGGCTCCAAGGGCGAATACAAAGAGTAACAGTAGGTGGGGTCATATCTGACCTAGGTGCTGTGGGCAATGGAGTCCCGCAGGGATCGGTGCTGGGACCTCTGCTTCCTTATTTACATCTTGATAGGGACGTTAGTAGTACAATAGTTAAATTTGCAGATGATACTAAACTTGGATACTAAATCCAAGAATGGACAGAAACGTGGCAGATGACATTCAGTATTGCTAAATGTAAAGTTATGCATGTGGGAAATAAAAACATAAGACAGGAGTATTTTATGGGAGGAGAAAAATTGGTGTTCAATTTGAAAAATGCTTAGGAATATGTAGTCGATCAAAGTCTATCTGCATCAAAGCAGTGAAAAAGGCCAACAGGATGCTATGTATAGCAATAATTATTGAGTATAAATAAAATGAGGTTATATTCATGTTATATAATGCCTTTGTCAGAGTACTGTGTGCAGTTCTGGGCACCACACTACAGGAAATATATTTTGTGTAAAGCACTTTGAGTTGCACTTGTTATATGAAATGTGTTATACAAATAATTTGATTTGATTGATTGATTGATATAGAAGCTCTTGAAAAAGTTCAAAGAAGGGCAATTAAATTGGTACCTAGTATGAAAGGTAAAAGTTATGAGGATAGACTTAGAGCACTCAATCTATTTAAGCTTAGCAAACAGAGACTTAAGGGGGATTTGATTGAGGTTTTTTAATTCCTAAAAGGGACTAACCAAAGATTTTTTAAGATAAGTTGGGTCAGCAGAACAAGAGGCCGCAGGTGTAAATTAGTTAAGTTAGCAAATTCTGCACGTACAGTACCAGTCAAAAGTTTGGGTACACCTGCTGGAAACTAGGTTTATCTCATAATTGACAATGTTTTACACCATTTAAGTTTCTGTAAATACTTGAAAATTACAAAAAACAAAAGGAACCTCAAAGCAATGTTCAAGAAAATTGAATTAAAAATGGAATCTTGAATTCTTCAAAATAGCCACCCTTTGCCATGATAACAGCCTTACAAACACAGGCCATTTGGTTAATAAGTTTCAGCAGGAAATCACCCGACATGTCTTCCCAGCTCTCCTGCAGCAATTCCCAGAGACACTTGTGGGTTGCTTTGCTTTGATTCTTCTGTCCATTTCGTCCCATACAAGTTCTATGGGATTGAGGTCTGGACACTGGGCAGGCCAGGTCATTAGTTTGAGTTGTCCTTCACGTTCTTCCTTCACCAGATAGTTCTTGCACAACTTCAAGGTGTGTTTCGGGTCGTTATCTTGCTGAAGAATGAAGGAGTGCCCAATTGGCCATTATCCAGATGGAAGGTGTACTCAAACTTTTGACTGGTACTGTATATTAGGATGTTTTTCTTTACACAGAGAGTTGTCAATGCCTGGAACAGTTTGCCAGGTCGGGTAGTAGAGGTAGAAACACGTGGGCTATTCAAGTCTAGATTAGATGCAGTAGTAAATACTCTTTAGATTAGGACATGACAAGCCTAGATGGGCTGAACGGCCCGTTCTCATCATTATGCATTCTTGTGTTCTTATGTTCTTATGTACATAATTCACACTGAAATCACTAATGTTAATATCATCTTGTGATATGTTTGGTCCTAGGTTAAGCTATTAGAGCAAGGGACCTTTAAGAGTGTTGATTTTGTAACGTGGGTGAGTGGACGTCATGATCCTGCACTGTTGTTGTGGTTGGAGTGAAAGGAGAGAAAGAATAAATGGTTGTTGTTTTACTTTGCAGTCAACAAAAAGTCTCACAGTGCTTGTGTTCTCCTGTGATTTCTACAGAACTACACTACCGGTCAAAAGTTTTAGAACACCCCCATTTTCCAGTTTTTACTGAAATTTAAGCAGTTCAAGTCCAGTGAATAACCTGAAATGGTACAAACAAAGGTAACTGCCAGAGGTAAAAAATGCCAGAGTTACCAAAAACTGAAAAATGGCATTTTTTTGCCAGTGAGTAGTTTCCTACACCATCAAAAGGCACTTGGAAACTGGAGGAAACTCTCACGGGAAGAGGTCTGGCAGACCCAAAGCCACAACAAAATCAGAAGCAAGGTTCTGAGAGTCAACAGCTTGCGTGATAAGTGGCTCACAGAACAACAGCTTAACACTGGTCGAAGTAAGGAAGTCTCAGTTTCAACTGTGAAGAGAAGACTTCGAGCTGCAGGTTTGACAGGTCGAGTGGCAGTAAGAAAGTCGGCGACTTGATTGTTAACCCACATTAACCCATTACTTCCCTGAAAAGGGCTTTTTTTATAACTCTGAAATTTACATTATTTTCCG
The DNA here is from genome assembly GCA_029706075.1 of Aldrovandia affinis. Taxonomy (NCBI): domain Eukaryota; kingdom Metazoa; phylum Chordata; class Actinopteri; order Notacanthiformes; family Halosauridae; genus Aldrovandia; species Aldrovandia affinis. The sequence continues at coordinate 1,150,649 of JAINUG010000100.1, forward strand.
TTTTTGGTAACCTAAACCTTTTTTTTTTTTTTTACCTCTGGCAGTTTACCGCATACCATTGGACCATTTCAGGTAATTCACTGGACTTATACTGCTTAAATTTCAGTAAAAACTGGAAAATTGGGGTGTTCTAAAACTTTTGACCGGTAGTGTACGTTAGCTAGCATATTGGGCATCAGCTTTGGTCTGGAAGGCTCTGTGAGGAAAAGAAAGTTTTGGAACCCCTGAGATAATATTGCATTTGCACTTTTATTTTTAAAGTTGTTTGTTAAGTACGTCATACTTAGTATAAGCCTAGCCATATTTAATCAAAACTGCTTGTAACTGGTTTGGATCACTGAATGTCAGATGTACAGCAGTAAATGAGGAAGAAAGCTGACCCAAGGTGAAATTTCATAGCAGTGGCTTTGACCATGATCAGATGCTGATAATTGTACTTTTTTTCGGTGAAGACTCCACTGTGAAATTGCCTAAAGGATGTCCACCTTGATATCTGCTGCAGGTTGGCCATTGATGGACCTTAGCAGGGCACCTTTGGTTATAAGGAGCTGCCATCATTTTCACCTCAGGGAAAAGCTAGGTCTGGCTTTGCCTTCAAATTTCATTGTCTAACGTTACTCAACTTGCTCCACAGGCGTCAAAAGTTAATCTCACAGATGTCTCATCAAAACAATAAAACTATCCTAAAGGTAAATAATATATTACCAGCATTAAAAAGTATTGTATACAGTTCCTTCCCTCAATATGTCTGTCCAAACCTGTCAGAAATCTGGATAACATGGAGCATATGCACCTCCCTCTGCCGCCAGCTTCAAATCACCATTTTCTGAGTTTTCTTTTAGAAAAAATAGCTAGTTCCTGCCTTCTAGTCATAAATCAATCATATATAATGAAAACACACATTCTAACTTATCAAAAGAGTGGTTTCATGACAAAAATGGTGATTGTGACGTTATAACCATATGAAACATGTAACCCATGGAAAGGGTTCATTAAAAATAATTAAAAATCCACTGGGGGTGGCGCAGGACACCACAGGAATGGCTTGTCACAGTGAACAGGCTCAGTTTAGAGAGGAGGAACGCATGCTCATGTCTTCATTTGATCTGGGCAGCTATAGAGTTGTGCCGCCATGCAGTCTAGCAACTGCACACCTGTATACTTGTGTAGCTGTACAGTTCTGCAGTCCTGCAGGTGATCAGTAGGTCTTCAGTGGTGCGTATGTACAGTTTGGAGTCTGGAGTGAGGCTGCATGAAGTGAAGTCTCTCTGCATGAGCCGATTACCACGTTTGGCCTCTTTCCGGCTTCACAACCGAGACAGATAATTCCTGCGAATTGATTATGATAATGAATTTCTTTATCTTCGCTCAACAGACAGCCAGTTGGGATGATGGGCCTAATATCCACTAATGTCTTTGTGTTTATACTGTCCAGCACAGCCTAGGGCTTTATAATCCACAGATTGAGTATTCTCCATTATTAATATTTAACTTCTATTTTTGCACTCAATATTTTGATGCAATAAGAAAAGAAATGAATAAACAAATACACTGCCTGCAATTTTATCTAATTTTGAATCTATAATTAAAAGGTTTTAAGGTAAAGGTAACAGCAAACAAATAGCAAATATGTTTTTCCCTGTGTCCAGAATTCACCCCTTGTGACAGCAGAAAATGTGTTAGAAAAATATTTTTTTAATTTGTTGTAAATGTAATCACTCTAGAAGGATGCTACAATGCACAAGTAATTTGATAAAACTACTCTTACTCTAAATATATATATATATATATATATAGGTTTATAAAATCCCTTACTTAGTTGTTTTAAAAATTATAGTTCCATGTTTTGCTTTCAAAACCTTTCAAGTTGGACAACTTTGTCAAAAGAAAAATCAATAAATGACTCTCCAGAGAGATAGACTGAGCAAGAGAGAGAGAGAGAGAGAGTTCCTAACCATGATACTACAATGATTGATGGAATGCCACATCGAACAGGTATTGATCGTGCTCAGTTTGAGTTACAGCCAGAGCGGTCTAAAGATTCAAGGGTGATTTGACACCTGTTGAAGGATATCAAGAGAAGCCATTTTAAAACATTTCAAGACCATGGGGGAAGTCAGAAGAGCAAGGGTGATTTCCATGAAGGATGCCTACAACATTTCAGGGGAAGTCAGAAGAGCTCCCGGGATGCTCTCTCGCCCGTCGATACAGCTGCATTTTTGGCCCTGAGACGGCAGAAATTTCCACTGATCGGCCAGAGTCAAAGTCCCAGTTGGAGTACACAGCTTGCGCCGTGAGATCATGCAAGTTAACCTAGAATAAAACACGAGGCAATTGGCGTGACTGCCGGCAGCCCGAACAAGACAGAATCTGGCAAGTCTTCTGCTCCTTCTGCTGGATGTTACCTCGCTAAATGTGGGACCGCGATCAATTAGCCGTTATGTCAGGGTTTCCCCAGATGTTCTGGTTCGAAATATGGCCTGTGCCCACCAAGGCACGTCAAATTTGCTCAAGTCCATGTGTTTAGTAAAATCTGTCTCACGGATTGTTTCGTGGAGTGTAACGGGCAGTGTGTGCACATCACAAGGGGACAGAAACATAAAGCAAAGCAAATGTACATTTTGGTCTATGGAAAATCACAACAACGTCCAGAAGAATATGCAGTCATTACATTTCTGTTCAAGAATATGATACAGTGAGGCCATACTGTAGGCTTCTCTTATTAAAATTCTTATCTTAAAATGTCCTCAATATGGTAACTATGACCTCCATAGTAACACATATTCTTACATTAAGGCTGTATATAGTTTTATGATTGATAATGTAGTTATGCTTTGTTAAGCCTTTATAGCTGGACAGAATGATTAGGTGCTACTGAATCTATTGGCCTCGGGGCAGGATGATACATAGGTCAGAGGTCAGGGCCTGTCATCTCAGCTGCAGCTCAGCTGACTCATGAGTAGAAAATGGAGGAAATGCAAAAAAAAGGAAAATAAAATGATCTTGTGTGGGAGGGGCAGGGCTTTAATAAAGGAATTTAATTAAGGGAAACATAAGGCATACTTACTGGAATGAGCTGATTTATTTTAATTTAGGGCAATTCTGAGTGACTTTAACAGCTATGAATGGATAGCAAATAAAAAACAAGCGAGGATTCAAAGAAATGGAGGAGTTTAAAATGGGTATTGTTCTTGCTATGTATCATGGCAAGAACAATGCAAGCAACATTGTTGTGCAGCTCACAACAAGTTACAAGTTACAACAAGTCACAACAGATAATTAGATATAATGAATCAATGGTGGTTCAATGTACTTGTCTGGTGTAAATCACAATCCATCCATCCATCCATCCATCCATCCATTGTCTAAGGCTTATTCCTGGTAAATCATCCCAATCCATATCACCCTGGACACTCCATATACAACGGGCAATAAGATTCATGTCTTTAAAGAATACCCGGAGGAAACCCACGCGGACACGGGAGAACATGCTCCACACAGAAAGGCCCCGGCCTAATCAAAGTGGCAGAACTTGCTCTTTGCAACCTTGTTGCCAACCTCTCCAAGATATACCACAGAAACAATATAACAAAACAGATTTAAATTAATAGTGTGCTCTGCCCAGACCCTCAAGATTGATTTAACATATACTGTAGGTCTAATAATATCTATTTACATAGATAGTTCTTGATAGAAATCAGTCAGGTTAGATGTTTTAGTGGAGAGGCCTACTTTCTGAGGTACAAGCCCAAACAGCAGCCCTGCCGCCCCACGTTCTCGGGTAACCACTGTACTGCAAACGGGTCAACACAGCGCTCAGTATCTGTGGGCATGGCCTGGACCAGTTTTCCACCTCAGTAAGACCCCACCTCTGGACCGGTGAGGTAAACGTGAAAACACTTCCGTGTGCCCACATGGGAATCATCCGGCCTGTTAATGTGAGTCCAAGTACCGCCGGGGTATGACAGCCCGATGGAACACAGATGGGGTACGCTCCTGGCCTTTCACATGTGTGCCCCTGTGATGAATGTGAGGAGCTGCAATTTCCCCTCTGCGTGAGGCTTTCCCGCCAGTAGAGATTAGTGCCAGCCTCAGTGTACACTGTGTAAAACACACTTTTTACACACTTTCCTGCTTCATTTTACACATTGTACACACTCCACTTCTTTAGTGTACAATGTGTAAAACACACACTATACACACTCCCCTGTCTCAGTGTACACTGTGTAAAACACACTCTATACACACTCCCCTGCCTCAGTGTACACTATGTAAAACACACTCTATACACACTCCCCTGCCTCAGTGTACACTGTGTAAAACATACTTTTTACACACTTTCCTGCTTCATTTTACACTGTACACATTCCACTTCTTTAGTGTACAATGTGTAAAACACACACTATACACACTCCCCTGTCTCTGTGTACACTGTGTAAAACACACTCTATACACACTCCTCTGCCTCAGTGTACACTGTGTAAAACACACTCTATACACACTCCCCTGCCTCAGTGTACACTATGTAAAACACACTCTATACACACTCCCCTGCCTCAGTGTACACTGTGTAAAACACACTCTATACACACTCCCCTGCCTCAGTGTACACTGTGTAAAGCATACTGTACATATCTGAATCATGTCTGAAAGAGGTTGCTCAATTCCACAAAGCTCTCCGCTCTCAGCTCAGCAGCTCCAGAACACATTGCCTTTTCACTGATGATCATGATTCATTTGTGGCATATTGTTATACGTATGCAATTTATACTGTATTTTGAAAGGTGACCTCACTACATATGGTGGGTCCAGATGAGACTTAGTGTTACTCATTCATATGGCATCTGCTTCCATCTGCATAGCGAACACCATGCTTATTGTACTTGTTGAAATTCAGTTTTCACGTTACTTATAGACCTGTCATACTGTTTTAGTCAGTGAACACCAGCACTGATGTTGTGCTGTGTTTTGACAGTAACAGTGTTTTGGTTGTAGCAGTTGCTAGGTTACTGTGTTTGGTTGTAACGGTTGCTAGGTTACTGTGTTTTAGTTATCTGATGTTAGAGTTATCTGATGAGGTCGTCAGATCAGGGGGGAAAGTCTGACTATTTAATCATTACAATGATCAATGTAACATACGTAGTTAGCTCAATCAAGTTCATTTTGTCTTATTATTTCAAATAAATGATTTAGTTTCTTTTGTTCAGACAATGAGATAATAGATTGTAAGTATTAAGATACGTAGTTACATAGTTAGTACAGTTATTGACAATCCTATGTGCACTGGTTTCTCTGAGCAGGTGCTCTGATTAATTAGCCTACCAATTTCAACCTACCTTCCCTTCCCTAGCAACCTCACTCTGTATAGTACCAGCTTCGTGGGCTACGTTGAATCCACTCTCAATCATGCCTGACTGATCCTTGAAACAAAACAAATGATACAATTTGGTTTAACCTTTAAGCTTGCTGCACCTCCCCCAACACCCCCCCACCCCTACCCCGCATGCCCCCAGCCTGGAAGTCACAGAGCTGTAGAACTTATTTTTAAATGTGGTCAAGGTTTAATCTGGTCCTTTTTTACAAGGTGATGGGCTCATTAAAAAACTTATTTTTTGTCTGCCCTACCCCTGAGCTCACATAATCTATATATAAAGAAAGGAGTAGCATAAAGGCTTACTGTGATATTCTCAGAAGAATAAAATAATATCAATTCAAACCTTTTTTGCACTGAAACGCCTGCTGTCTTCAAATACCACATCATAGTTTTAAATGTTACATATATCAGGACATCCACTACAAATATTAATAATGTATTAAATCAATCAAATTCCAATACCTATGAAGAAAGCTAAAGGGACTGAACTAGGTTCTATTAGGTTTGACAGATGAAAGGGTATCGACAGACACTTGGAATTGTTTACACGTTGTTTGTTCCGATTCTTTGGGGGTGATCCAGGGGTGGGTAAACTCTAGACTGCAGATCAATCACATGCTCAGATGGGGTGAATGGAATGGCGTGTTCTCATCAGTATATACTCTTATTCATAATTGAACATTATATGTTCTTATTAGATTAGGTTAGGCTAGGTTAGATTAGGATTAGAAGGTGTTGCGTCCGGGTTGATCTCGGAGGAAGATTGGTACGGGAAATTCGGAATAAATCCAGGGACATGATTGTTTTCCGTCTTTGTCCATTTTGAACTACTTTCAGACCCACTTTACATGGAATGGTCCTAATACATGTGTAGCTGTCCTGTGCCTTCTGAGGTGGGTACCTTGTAACGGCTGTGTATGCACACATTGTTATATAGTATATAGTACTTACTGTAAAACCTGTTGTAAGTGCATATCCACCTCATTTGAATAATTCATTGTGCTTGGTCCCACAGTCACAATACAGTTATATAAACATTCACAGTTCAATGTTCAAATGTTGAAATACAGCTTTTATTTAAAAAAACTATTTACATTAGTTTCATTGTAACTGCCTCTGTAGTTACAGTATATTTACAGGTATTAGGGCCATTTTGATATAAGGTCGCACCCGCCTTTCTCTTTGGGCAATATCCCCCACTTCTGAATGCTAATCTGATGACAACAAAAGGCTTTCTGGCAGATTGCATTGAAGTGCAGTGTTATCTGTTAAGCCAATGGTGAGAAGCACAAACGGAGCTTGATAATGAAAAAAACACTGACTGTTGTTTCCACCAGATCAGACAGTTGCCTTCTCGCTTTGCTATTTATAGTAGTTTGTCCCCTGTGGGGAACAGATTCCAAGCATGGCCTGGACGATTGAGTGATTTGCGACATGATGAGTTGCAAGCATACGCCACTGTTTGCGACTCCTCCCTGCTGACAAAAACATCTTCACCTCTGTTTACTGTTTATGCTCTCTGTCTACGAGGCATGATTTTATATTACTTTATTATTATGATTTTTTTTGTTTCCATAAAGTAATTCAACATGGTTTGTTTTCTTTCCCAGGAAGCAAACTGTCCATCCAGTTTTTTATTATTTTTGCTGTCACCGGTTGATCGTTTTGGCAGGTACATTAAAATATGGTGGATATTTTCATAACTAGTAGATTCCCAAATGTGCGCACTGCATTGCACGATTTTCTATATATGTTCCACAGGCCAATAATTTATAAGCAGGGCCCCCAGTCCGATTTATTTGGCCATGTACTGTGGTAAAAAAAAAAATATATTTAACATTTACATTTATAACCTTGGAAAAAAAAACATTTTTAGCTTCGAATTATGAGTGTATACATCTGAGTTCAGTTCCTGATTGTGTAACTCTGTAACTCCTTGGTGTTGTACATGTTGAAGTGTACCTCCACTTCACAATTGAGTGAAACCATTGAGTGTGTCAGCCTGCCTCAGCCTGCTAACGGAAAATCTGAATCTAAAAATGAGACAATGATATTTTCTCAAGCATTTCTATCCTTTTTTGCCCTTTTATTGTTCTAGAGTAAAGTTGCATAGAACATTGAGAAGGTGTAAAAGGCCAGTTGTTTGGAATCGAGAACAAATTATGCTCACTGGGACAACCTGCCAATTTGTGCTGCGCTCAGAGTGACGTTGACGATTCCAAACCACGGCCTTAGCTATGCTTGGAATTTGCCACTGTTCCAGTGGTCCAAATAGGATTATAACATCTCTTCACTTGCCAGGAAGCTATTTTTGTTGTTGTTTTTTATTGTTAATTACATTGAAGAATTGTGTCCGCAGGCCTTTACAGACGTTTGATTATAGTCCATTTCCCTGCCTCTACTGTTTCCTCTGTCTGATGTGCTTCTGCACATCGTTGCAGAGAGAGAGAGAGAGAGCGCGAGAGAAAGAGATAGAGAGAGAGCTTTAACCATCTCCACAGAGCTGCTTTATTTAGGCTTTCTATCCCTGGCCAACCTAGCTCCCGGGCAGATGACGCATGGTCAGACGCACGCATACGCACACACACACACACACACACACACACACACACACACACACACACACACACACACACACACACACACACACACACACACACACACACTCACACGCACAAACATGCATGCACACACACACTCACACAAACAAACATGCGTGCATACTCACACACACACATGCACACACACCCAAACGCACACAATACGACCATGCGTCATCTGCCCAGTGGCTAGGTTGGCCAGGGATAGAGAGCCTAAATAAAGTAGCATCTGTGGAGATGGTTACAGCTCTCATACACACACACACACTCACACACACACTCACACTCACACACACACACGCGCACACACACACACACTCTCACATACACACATTCACCCTCCCCAAAATAACAGAGTAGCACCCCCTTTTATTGCTCCAGACGGGTGGAGCCCCCTTCCTAAACTTCATCTTAGGGCTTCGGACAATGCTTGAAGAAAGTGCCAATACTGAAACAGCCGTTCCACATCATCACAAACAACCCATTATGCGCACTCGTGTGACAGAGAGAGAGACCCGAGTTAGATGCAGGAGAACGTCTGACTTACCTGTCAACCCGCGCCCCTCTGTCTAGTGACACAACCCAGTCTCGCACCTCGCTCACCGAACCACACCTAACCACACCCGAAGCCTAGCACACCATTCTCACAGCATCGTGATCTTCAGCGCCTTCACAAGGACTGACCTGGAGCCCAACTAGGTTCTGACAGTCCTTTACAGAGACAGCATGTCTGGCTCCTAGGTCCTGCTTTCAGTACCTTTGCCCACCCTTCACGCTGGGCCTAGAAGAGTCAGATAGTATAAAGACAGATGAGATGAAACGGATAGGTTTTTCTTCCCTCCGGTTTTCTGTGCACGCATATAAATCTGTCCCTCTTTGTTCGGCCATTGTGCTGATCGAGAAACAGTATATCCCGCTGCCAGTTCTCATGTTCATGTTTCTTTATTTTTGCATATTTCATGTTTGATGTGCAGAGTGGAGCAGATTCAAGTTGCAGTGAAAATGTTCATTACGTGTATGCTGTGCTGTGTAGTGTTTCCTCAACTGGTCACCTGGCTGTGATAAATCCTGTCCCGGCATGCTAAAAGGAGGTACTAGGATTCGAACAGTTACATAACAGAGAGTTTGGCATTCTCTCTGACTTAGACAGAGGGATATGCATCGAGGGCAGAGGATGGGTTAATGTGAGGTTTTTCTATATGCTTGCAACGCTGCACTGTACGGCATGTTGGTCAGGATGAGGCCCCTCCACCTGCTATTTCACTGCTTTTTCAGTCAGAATTTGGAGGAGCTGGATCCTCCAGCCGAGAATTCCCCATAGACACAAGGGGGACTCCCTCCCCCAATACACAAATAGACACACGCACCACACACACAAACACACATACAAACACACCATTGGGATCCCAGCCAGGGATTTTGTGTCTCATTAGAACTCAAAGCCCAGCTGCCATCTGCTCTTGGAGGGAATCGAGGACTCCTCCACACACCACACTCTCTCCTCGCCTCACACCCTTGCACACCCCACACCCATCCACACCCCACACTCCCTACACCCCTCCATGCCCCACACTCCTCCACACACCTCACTCCATGGCCTACAGAGGATGGACAGATTGAATGCATACAGTGTGATCAGTGTGCACCTCGGGTCTGCATTGAGAGGTCACATGTTTGTGGTCAGGTCGGTCAGGAGAGTGTGGGTCGGCCAGGTCGGTTGGGGGCGTCAGGCGGATGGGGGCATTTCCAGCAGGGAGATGATGTAGGAGAACGCCCACCTGTGAGCCATGAAGCCTCACTCTCCCATCACAAGGGTTCATGGCTCACAGGAACCACAACAACAATGGGGGTAATGTCACATCTCATCACTGAGTTGAACCAGTTTGAGGGGTTTTGCTGTCAGACCTAAGGCCTGGCAGTATTTATCTTTCACTTTGACTCACAATTAAGTGAGTTACTTTTGGTGATCGCTGAACTCGCCAAACTGTGTTTCTGTAAAAACAAGAAAAACACTTGCATTTAATTGTGAGTCAAAGTTAAAAACAACATGCTGCTTCAATGCAGGCCTCATTCAGATTAGCCACATGGCAGCTTCATACCTCACAGGGCTGGTGAAGCCTCAGTTCACCATCAAGAACAAATCTCCCTATTAGATTAGATTAGAAGAACTAAATTTTTGAAAGGGAACTTTTTGTGCAATGTTGGGTACAATAATACATAAAAACATAAAGGCATTACACACAGGACATTAAAACATTGAAATACACACAATTACATTTTTTGATTTACATTTTAAGCATTTAGTAGACCTCTTATCCAGAGCAACTTACAAGCTGTGCATTAATACATGGTAGGAACAATCATAGTTCGCGCAAGAGATCAGTGCAGTAATACAGCAATAGACATCGTTGCAGGCAGCTGCATACCATACCTGTAACACTGGGAAGGAAAAGGTTAGTGATTTATTTTTATTTTATTTTTATGAGTAAGCAGGGATACATATACAAAACGTATTGAACAAGTAGGCAGTGGTGATGACAATTGGCTAGATGTACAGAATTCAGTGGTAGTGGAGTCTGAAAAGGTGGGTTTTGAGTCCCTTGCGGAAGATCACAAGTGATTCCACGGTCCTGACAGATTGCGGAAGGTCATTCCACCACCAAGGGGTCAGAACAGAGAAGAGGCGAGACCGCGAGGAGCGACTGCCGGGTGCCCGGAGGGATGGGACAATCAGAGGGGTCTGGTTGGGGTGTAGGGCGTGATGAGTGTCTGGAGGTAAGAGGGAGCAGTTCCTCTAGCTGCTTGAAAAGCAAGCACCAGTGATTTGAATCCGATGCATGCTGCGATGGGGAGCCAGTGTAGAGAGGAGAGTAGAGGGGTGACATGGGTGATCTTAGGTTGATATATTATTAAATAAATTAAATATCTATTGCAGCCCACTTCATATCATTCATTCATGCCCAATGAGAAGACAAAATCTCAGGTGTATTCAGAAAATAAAATGAAGGTTTGTCAGTGCGATTCAAAGGCTTCAGTGTGACTTTGCTGAGTTTCCTGTGCTACTGTGAGGAGTCCTGACTGGTCCAGGGGCAGGGAATAACATGGGAGCCATTACTGGTACCGCTGTGACTGCTATTTTGTTGTTGTTGTTTCCATTCCAGTTTGTTCTTTTATTAACAAACTGAATACCCTCTGAGACACATTTACCAATGGCTGAGGGACTTGAAGTGGAAAGTCTTGAAGTCTTCTTACTTTTCCACCACAGAAAAAAAGGGCTTTCCAGGATACGGGCATTATGAGTGAGCAAATTAACTCGTTTTTTCTCTCTTTTTTTCCCTCGTTCTTTAATTATTTATAGATTTTTTTTTCTTTCCCTGGGAAGGAAGCTCTGCCCTCCTGAGAAGTGGACTGCCTCTTCAGAACTGCTTCAACACGATAGAACTTTTGAGTCTGAGTTAATGATAAGCAAATAAAAGCTTACAGTGTGTGTTTTTCTGTGTGTTTGTGTAAACGTGTGTGCCTGCATGTGTGTGTGTGTGTGTGTGTCGGGGAGGGCTTTCTCGGCATTCGTGAACAAATTGCAGCTTTTTGAAGACTTTGTACTGTGTACTTTGTACTGAGTCTCCTTATGAACAATAAGCTCATCCAAAAAGAGGAGGGGGTGGGGGCAAGCCACAGAGATAAGCCACAGAGAATCTCTCTGTGCTCCTGCGCATAGAGTTGAAAATGGCAAAGAGAAATTCTGCCAGTGGCACCCTTGAGAGTTTCAGATGGATCAGGGCTATTTTTATCCTGTCACCGTAAGGACCTGTGGTCCTCCGATGCAGCTGAAATGCTAACCTGTCCCTGACTCTCCACACAAAAGGACCTGACCCTAACTGTCTGCACAAAAAGAACGGAACCTGACACTGCATACACAAAAGGACAAACACCTGACCCTAACTGCCTACACAAAATGAGAATAAGTTTTTTTGTCAGATGAAGTAGGTGGTTATCACAAGCTCTGTTCAATTGTCACTTCACTGGGCCTGTATTGTCAGATGCTCTTCGGCATCTTGAACTGCATCAGTTAATTCACTGTCCTTTTTTAGTGCTTGGTGCTCAAGTTGTATTCCTTCTCAATTGCTGTCTTGATCTTATTTTAAGAGCAGAGAGATTGTTGTAAAGACAGATACACTTAGTAGGTGGGGTTGATTGAAAACTAGTCATAGTAATTCTCTGAAAAGAATTTCTTTCGTTTACTCTGAAAGAATGTGGTCCACTAGCCCGAGACCAAACAGGAATCACTGTACGAGAGGAATTCCGGAAATATGATTGTCAGTCAGAGGATTAAAGGTTTTCTATCTCTCTCCTCTCTCTCTCTCTCTCTCTCTCTCTCTCTCTCTCTCTCTCTCTCTCTCTCTCTCTCTCTCTCTCTCTCTCTCTCTCTCTCTCTCTCTCTCTCTCTCTCTCTCTCTCTCTCTCTCTCTCTCTCTCTCTCTCTCTCTCTCTCTCTCTCTCTCTCTCTCTCTCTCTCTCTCTCTTTCCCTCTCTCAAGTTTCCTGTCTGAGTAATCAGGGTAACACCCTCCAGAAAGGCGAGGTTGATGCATTTCAGCTTTTCATCTGGAGCAGGAGGGAGAAACAGGAGTGAGAGTGAGGGGGAGAAGAAGGAATGGGAGTGGGGAGCAGGAGTGGGGAGTGAGAAGCAGGAGTGGGGAGCAAAGGTGGGAGTGGGGAGCAGGAGTGGGAGATAATGCACCTCCCTGTCAGTAAAAAAGCATGTTTATCAGCATGGCAGTTTGTGAAATTTCTTCAGCACTGGAGAGGATCTGTGTTTTTTTTGCTAATGAGATTTCTAACTATAGTCAAAGTCCTGATAGAGTCAGGGTGTACTCCTCCTGGATGTGATTCATTTCATTTACAGTTTCAACCTCCTACACTTCTGGCTCCCCCTTGACAGCCCCTTAAAAAAGCCATCTTAGGCTTGTTACATAAATGTTCTTGTTGAGATGAGGTAATTAATAGGTCAAGCGAATGAATCATGTTCCTTTAAACAGAGATGGATTAGTTCACTTCTCAAGATGTGACGAGGTGCACTTACATCTGCAGCAGAAGTAACAACCACTGTTGCACACTGTTGGCACCTGAATTCTTCAGGTTGAATAGACCAGAGAGTAATACAAATGGTTTTGTATCAATTTCTGTCATTTCCACAGTTCATATAGTTCACAGTCAGGGATAATAGTAACTTAGGAGTGGCATTTTTTATTTCCCACATATGAAGCTTGTATTTATGATGTATGAAGTGTGAGTCAAACATAGCAACAGTGTATGTTAATGCTGAAACACTGAACCATTGTATCTAACTATCTACAAGGTAAGCAAAAACTATTTAAAATATTTGTCAGATTGATGATAAAACATTCAAATATTTTGAATATAATGAATATTACAATATCTACTTTTTAAAACTCACATAAAGGACAATTTCAAGGAAACACTTACATGCTACACATATATATTGTGCTAACATGTTACACACATGCTAACATACGCTACACAGTGACTCCAGAGAGGCTCTGGCTGGCCCTTATTGTTGCATGTTAGAGTCCCAACCAGTTGCAGTTTTAGGGTTTTAAAACAGGGGGTGCAATGGGCAGAAATAATTTTCTTTTAAATGTCTTTTGACATTGATTTGAAAATTTTTATATTTTCATCCCAACAGTAGGGGGTGCATTTTACTGCACCCGTGGTAAAATCGCCACTGGTCCCAACTATGTCACAAGCCCACTATTGCCAGAGGTCTGCAGTGGTTGGTGACAGGGCGTGGTGTTTGCCAAGGAGTAGGGTAGGTTTAAGTCAGCAAGCAGTAGGGTATGTTTATATTGGCAGGTTCAAGTTTATTTGAAGTCAACCAAAAACATGAGAAACTCATACTGTAAGAAAAAACAGAGGCCTGTTTTATCCCCATTTTTGTCCCTATCAAAAATAACAATGGAAAACAAGATACCTATGTTTCTCTTTTCCCTGTGATGTGTCCACTTCATCTTGGAATAAATAGTTCTGTAAATAGCAAGTAGCCTAAGTGGCTAGCCCCTCTTATGTGATCTTGGCTCTATTGTGCCACATTGGACTCTGACGCGGAGATAAATGACTGAAAGCCTGTGCTTTCTCCCAGATCTCCTGGGCCTTCTTCCCTCCGCTTGGCACCGAATCGAATTTGCCTGGAATGAAAAGCCTAATCAGGAGACGCAGTGATCCGAGGCAGGGATCACTGACACACTTCATTCGTCAGCGTTTGGGCTCCTTCTCCGGGTGCCCTTGTTCGCTCGGGTTATTTGGCCCAAAGGGGCTGACGTGAGCCGGTTTTAAGATGCTCTTTTTCTGCTAGCTTTTCTTTTTTTCCTTCTTCTGAAAAAACCTGGCCCGATGAAGGAAGCCGCGCTGGGATCGTCCTGGTCCATTGAAAAGAGGAGCTGCTCTGGGCTCTGGAATGTAGGGAATCTGCAGTGGTCCAGATCAACCTGAATAGCTCATGAAGGTATTTCTTCTTGCAATTACATAAATAAACACAATTCTGAAGTTCTGAGAAAACAGGGAACACCGTGCAAGAAAACGTTCTTCAAATAAGAAAAGGATTTTGGCTGTGAATATTAGGCCATTTTTAATGAATTGCTGGCTTCTAAATATTTATTGAGAAATCACACCAAAGTACATTATTTCAATATAGAAACACTTTCCACACTGGCTCCCGGATATCAACTCTGTACCAAGTATCAAGTCTGTTCTGAACAAAGCCCATCCAGAATTATGCACAACTACAACTGCAGCAAAAACAATGTCTATCTCCCACCCATCCATACCTCTAGATATTTAGATACCTCTGTGTGCAGATCCATTTCCATATAGTTTCCTGGTCAGAGATCCCAAGGTCCGGGCGAGAGAGGCAGGAATACACCCTGACAGGTGCATTGCACACACACCATTGTACTATTGTGCAATTTTTTTAGCCTAACGTGCATGTCTTTATTGGGAAGCGAGGATGCATGACATGCAAACTTGTTAAAGTTTGGGTGAATGCTATCCACTTGTGTTTTATTGTGTTTTTTAAATATTTATTTAGCATGACAAGTTTGGGTGAATACTAACTGCATTATAAAATCCCAGGATTTCTGGGTGAAAATGTGTTTCCATTAAAGCACACTGTAACAGTATTGCACCATTAATATAATCAGGACACCATCAACTGACTATTTGATTTGTTGCTGATATAAGAGCTGCTCTGCATATGCTTTGCATATGAATAATAACGATCACACAAACTGTCAAGTTAAGCATTTTCCTGGCAATGCGCAGGAGTTCGCAGGTCTAAGCAGCATGCTGTTTCCCCCTAGAGGGCAGTAGGCAGTACTGCACCCATCCCTCCTATAGCTTCACTGCAGTGTGAAGCAGCATGGAGGGGACTGTCAGCCAGACATGCTAGTCTCATGCCTTAAGAGCATCCATTGTCAATTAAATCCACCCTTGGTTCATTTTGCTAAGCCTGGAGTGTTGCTTCATGTCAGTTAAAATGGCAGGAGTACAGACACACCAGAGATGTAGATAACACTCCAAATGCATAGCCTGTTTGAGCCATTACAGGTCTTACTGGAAGCACGATGGTGTATTGGAAGCAACCAGCAGGCGGGTTCCACTCTGTGAATTAGCATGTGCTACACATCGGGAGTGTTAACTACATTCCTGTGCACCTTCATCTCTGGTGGTTCAGAAGGTCTCAGGACCCTTTGAATAAGAGCAAGATTACAGAGACAGATCTACAAAGAGAGACCACACCAATCTCTGACTAGACTTTAGTACCCGCTGCCCTGGGACCATATGTATATGAAGAGTTTCAGAGTAGGAGTACTGATCTAGGATCAGTTTTGCCATTTTAGATCATAAAGGATAAGGTTAGGAAATGGACAGGGGAAACCTGATACTAGATCAGCACACATACTCTGAGATGCTACTGAGATTCATCTGGGCCCTGGTGCCTGCATTAGAGAGACAGAGAGTCAGTCTGATCATCTCAAGTTTTTCTGCCAAATACTCTCTGCTCCTGCCAAACATACGCACACTACGGTTTTACCAGCCTCATTTCCACTGCCTGCTGAGTCCTTATTCTTAATGCACTAGTGCCTCTCTTTCTCACTATCTCCCAGTAACCTTCAACCAACTTCAGCTTCATTCAGTGTGCCAGGTAGGGGGCTATATATATGAGCAATCATCCCCTTCTTCTAATCAGATTTTTAGGAATGTGTCTGCTGTGTGTGTTCCCCTCTGTACCACTGTCCCACTATCCATCCCACTTTCCCTATGTCTGTCCTTCTGTCTGTCCCACTGTCCTTCCCACTGTCTGTCCATGAGAGGAGGTCAGGACTCTGGCCTTGTGTGTGTTTCCTTTCTCTCCCTCCTGGACTGGCTGGCAAGTTTCACACCTCCATGTTGGGGATGTAGCAGGAGCTCTGCAGATACCTCTCTGTCTGTCTGTGTTTGCACTGGAACTCCCGCCACCACCCTCCCCCTCACCCAGCCCATAAAGGCCCACAAACACACAAAGGTATTATACATCAACAAAAGGTACCATAACAGTGCGATTCAACAAATTCCCACAAACTCATAAACAAAAATATATTATACATCAACAAATGGTACCGTAACAGTACTATTGAGCAATTTAGAACAATTCAGAACATTTCTGCAGTACAGTGCTCACTTTCCTCTCTTTCCTTCTCTCCTCTCTCTCTCTCTCCTTATTAAGACTAAAGTGTGAATTCAGGGAAAATGCCTGTGCTTTTTTACAGATGGATTATAAACTGTGATAGAACAAAACAGCAATGGCAGTGAAAATGGAAATGGTATTAAATGCCAACAGAAAAAAGAAAAGAACACCAACATCAGTAGGCCAATGTGTGTAACTGTACTCTAATTAAAAGCTAAAACTGGTACAAGCTAAATAAAATCCTGTAATAGTGTAGAAACGCATGATTTAAATATAGAAAAGGAGGAAGGTGGTGTACATTTAGAAGAGTAAGAGGTTGAGCCCTTGGTAGACAGGCAGTTTTGGTTTCCTCTGGTTTTGTTGTAATGACAGACCTGCTCAAGCAACTGGGTGGAATGTGAGGTCACTTCCTTATCCAGTCATGTGGTCTCACCACAATGACCCTTCTCTCACTCTCTCTGACTGTCTCTCTCTCCCCTTCTCTCTCTCTCTCTGTCTCCAACACTCACTTTCTCTCATATAAATTTCTACAGAATTTCATTTGTTTTTGTCCTTACAAACATGTGCAGATTTGTGTTGCCCATAGAAACAAAACTAATGATAGTAGTACATCACAAGAAAAAAATGAATAATGCTACTTCCTCTACTAAAGCACAATTCAAAGAAATATTGACTGTAAAAATTAATTTAATATATTTTTAAAACTAAACAGTTGAAAAACTGAAATAAAATAAAATAATAAATAATATAATTATTAACGCAAAAATACAATACTACATCGGAGAAATAAAACATTTAATTACAGTCGAGACGCCAAAGGATTGAGCCTGGGCTATTTCATTGGTTAAATATGACTGGGAGTCTCCAGTGGTGTCAAACAATTGATTAAGTATGACTAGGAGTCTGAAGTGGTGAGAAATGATTGGTTAAATATGACTGGGAGAGTAGTACTGTCTGGAAAAGGAGCTGGCAGCTCAGTGACCTGGATGTTCATCTTCTTCCTTCCTCCTTGAAGAATTAGCAAATATTATTAACATTAAGATATCTATTCAGAATATGACTTAAGTTACCCATCACAATGTGATGTAATTTCACTGCACAAAGTTTATTCTGCATAAAATATCTTAGTAACTACAAGTAGCTACCCAGACTTTCACCCGAACAAAATGTAATCATGTAAATCTTGTAAAACAATTGAAACTATACTTCATCATACAAGATATTTCCAGCATCCAGCAATTTATCAAACCCCCACAATTTATCAATAGAAAGGGGCATCAAGATTCAGCCTGGGTCTCACTTAATGATCTGCTCCAATAATGATGTGCACATTATAACACATTTTAACATTAAAATTACAACAGCTTTCCCTGTTGCTTGTTGCATTTGTGTGTGTTTGCCTTTGTTTATATGAATTAGCGTGTTGATGTTTAAACTCCTGTGAGCATAGTACAAAGATTTAATGACAACAGGGCACCAAAGCCCAGACTAATGAACCTTAAGACAAACATTCAGACAGGCTATTCTCGGAGAGGGTCACAACACAGAGCCAATGTCATGTTAGTGAATAACACGTGCCTCATGTTTCCTGCAAGCTTCGTAGAGCGGGCTGCATTTTCTCCACAGTCTCCCTGAAAACGGCTGTTTTAGAAAGATAAAGAGCAAGAGATAATAGCAACGAATGACTTTAATGTGTCAAAGAACAGAAGGCGCCTTTAAGTTAACAGTTACCACAAAGATATTGGTTGCAGTCTTATGGCAAGATTTGGATGGACGGGGGGAAAAAAGAACCTTCCATTTTTTCCTAATGAAGTGTTATTATATGTTATGATTATATGATATAAATTGTATACCTAATTCAGTCTCTAGAACTGCTGATTATAATGCAATCTAAACACTTTATTGTGTATTTTGTTGTGTACAGTACATGGCAGGTTC
Organism: Aldrovandia affinis; assembly: GCA_029706075.1. Classification (NCBI taxonomy): domain Eukaryota; kingdom Metazoa; phylum Chordata; class Actinopteri; order Notacanthiformes; family Halosauridae; genus Aldrovandia; species Aldrovandia affinis. The sequence goes on from JAINUG010000100.1 coordinate 1,169,303, forward strand.
ACAATATTTCTTTTAGATGGTGGGGTCAACCCTACCCAAGATGATGTCCTTAGTACCTGCTTGGTATCATCCCACTGACAGGGGGCAGTGTAGCTGCCAAACACACCACGGTGGACAATACAATAATACAGAAACAACAGGACAAAGTATACCTCAGGATTAGTCTAGAATGCTTTGTTTTCCCTTCAGAGTATTCATACATGCTTTTTCTGCAGTACAAACAGCAGTACCTACAGCATGGGGACAATTGATCAAATCCGTAACTATAATGTTGGCATTATGCTGAATAGCTGTGATGCAATGTGGGTCATTTGTAAGTCACCTGCTCCAAGCAGTACCGCAGCACTTGAAGTGAAGTGAAATGACACCATGCAACAAAATGGCTGAATAGGATCAATACTCACAGGGTCAAAGGAGGTCACACCCACTTTCAGACATGTGAGCTACGTATACCCTTTGGTGTGAATGTGATTGGTTCTGGAATTTATCTTATGTATGCACTGGTACACTGGAATAATTATGAAATTATTCAAACAATATTTCAGGTAATTGGAATGGAAGACAATCACCTAATCTTCACCTGAACACGCATCGCTCAGTTTAACACATCGCCATGGCTGGAATTTGATTGAGAGGACTTTGTTAATGATTGACAAGCTCTAAACCAGGTGCAGGATATAGAAAATAATGTTTTATTCTCCAGAGTTTCCTAATCAGTGCTTTGTCCAAGCTTGTTAAAGTTATGACATGGTGATTGAGGAACTGAATGATGGATGTTCAGTGAACACAATGTTTCAGGAAATACAATGGGCTTCTTTATATTTTTCCGCTATACAATGTGATTCATTTCTGAGTTTAAAAAGTAGGAAATAAAATGACATAGGCACTTTGACTTGGGGTGGGCCGGGGCGAGGTTGCCTGAGAGACCATCCAGGAGGGCAGCTGCAGTGGAACAGCCTCAGGGCTTGGATCCCCAGCTGGGTCTGTTGGGAGTGATGAGTGGATGGCTGGACTCCCAAACTGTGTGGGGAGAAGGAGGCAGGTGCAGGGGAGGGATGCCAGGGGTGTCCTGAAAAGAATCCCAGGTGCTGTGAGAAAGGTATTCTAGGGCTTGGGGGGGGCTGACCCTGCTTTCACATTATAACTGCAAGGCGGTTCACCCACAGCCTGGGAAAGTGCACAACAAATAATATGTAGGCAGTCTTGGAAAGTGAACATCAGAAATCTATGGTAATGAAGCAGCTGTGACTAGTCTGTGCAGAAACCAGATACCAGAAGGGAAAAGATGAGTCACATCCTTAAAAGATTCTGGCCTGGACCAGGTGCATATAAGCAAACCCCCCATCCTCCTGTTGCTTCCTGGGTCACACAGAGTGAACTGGACACTATGGCTCCACAGTGCTACTTACAAACTGTAAACAGATGATGAATGTGTGAGGTCTTGAGTGGTGTTACACTCAAGACGATCGATAAACACATCGAGGCTCAGAGCGGACTCCAGTGTGCTTTTTATCTACTGAGAGACTGAGAGGCGCGTTGGGGGCAGAAGGCTATATACACTCTACATACTGCATGTCTGGATTGGTGTCCAAGGACCAGGACATATACTCTACTGTACGTCTAGAGCAGTGTCTAATGACCAGGACATATACTCTACTGCATGTCTAGATGACCAGGTCATATACTCTACTGTATAATCACCAGGTCATATACTCTACTGCACGTTAAGAGGGGTGTCCAAGATGCAGGTCATTTCCTGTACTGCCCATTTGGATTGGTGTCTAAGGGCCAGGCCATATACAGGGTGCCAGGGTTAGGGAACCTTAACGTGACCCTGGGCAAGCATTGTGGCCCACTAAAAGCTGTGTGGGCCACAACCATAGAACTGAACTAGTTTTTAACTGTAGCCTACCTACATATAGTGTCAGGCAGATTTGAATAAAATGTTTAAATATTGAATTATAAAGTAAGAAATGGAAATATTTTCATCTTTTAATTGAGGTGTTATCTTTACATTCAGCCATGTATGTAAAAAAGGTAAGCATTAACATTTTAACAAGGAAAATGTGTAATCACGCTGTTGAATTAATTTCTAAAAATGAATTAAGATGTTCCCGATCTGTACACACAGCGTCACTCTTTCATCCACTGTCTGCAGCTCTTTTCTGCTTTCATAGCATCTTGGTTTGGAACTTTGAAAGGGGATTCATGTTTTGAAATACTCTTTTGAGAGGGAGCACCTGAAGTTTACATGGCAACATTGCAGTTCACCTGTACATGATACATTCCTTTAAAAAAATTAAAAACCCTATGCACTTTTGCTGACACATAAAAATGTACATGGCAGTATCCCCCGCCTGCGTTATTTCCTCTTGTTCCCACAGCCGGCATAGCGTTTTACTTTTCTCTGGACGCTGAGTTAGCCTTATCTTGGAAAACAATTCATTTTGGTTTTACACTGCATCCTTCAGGGTACCGGGGCAAAGGCTAGAGTCAGGGCTTCTCTTGCACGGCTGGGCCGATGTGTTATTTCAGCTGTCTCGGCGTGGGGAGGAAGGAATGTCCCTCTCTCTTGAAGTGAGGGCATGAAAGCGAAGGATGGTGATACTGCACCGCTGTACCCCTGGAGGGTTTGGCCCTGTTCCAGATCTGAGCCTCCAAACCTCCGCAGTTCCGCTGTGACATCATCCCCTGTGCCTTGTGAACATGTCCTGGGAGGAATGGGGGGGAGGTGTGCAGAATCCTGACGAGAACTAAACACCACAACTGAAAGAAAGATGTCTTCTTCGGGGCGAAATGCAAAATCTTTTTTGACTGTTACGCTTCTGTTTAAATGTTTTCCTTTTTTTAGGTCATTCAAATTTCCTTCTTGAAGAGATTTCACACTGTTTGTTCCTGGTAGCGATATCACACCTGTGCCGAATCAAATGTGTGTTTGTCACCTGCTAATCGGAACTGTGCTTGGGAACAAAGGCAGCTGGAGGGTGTCCAATTGCATGTAGTCTGATAATCCCGCCCCCACGGTCAAGGACAGGTTGTTTCTATGGGGTTTCATAACAAAAATAAAGTTATCAGGAGATTGAGTTACTGAAGTGTTGTGTGTCACACAATAACGGCAATAATGGCTTGTTAAGGGGGCAAAATATGGCTTGAGTACTTTCTATTGAAAAGGAAAAACTCCCCAAAACCTTTAAGTAACAGCCTGTAAAGGGCCTCTCTCCCTTTGTAGTTGTACTGTGCCCCAATCAAACATATAGTTAAAGGAGAAACATGGTAAATAAATAAACTATAAATATGGAGGACAATAAAATGTGGGTTTCTGATTTATGAATAATGGGCACTCTTATTTTACTAATCACCTGGGCCTGAAATGAAAAAGATTTTGTTTTGGCCTGTTGAGTATTTATAACTCATTACTACCTTCAAGGTTATGACCTGTTTGACTGTGCACCCCAAAAAAAAGTGACTTTAACTGTTATGGGTAAGAAAGACCATATAATGTGTGTTGTGTATTATTATTTGTTTTTGGCAGATGTCGGGGCTGTGATGATTTAGTAAGGAATTTAATAAGGAATAAGTATTTATACAGTAAGGATTTAGTAAGAAATACAATAATTGACTCCCGAGGGCAGTGCGACTGGATGACATGGCGCCTGTTACACCAGCAGGGAGAGATTCACCTCCAGCTCAAACACAATGGGTTTAATTTATATAGCACCATTCATGGGTGTCAAAGCTCTTTACATTGAGGAGAGGTTGACTCAACCCAACCACCACCCATGTGTAGAACACACCTGGGTGATGCACATCAGCCATTTTGTACCAGGACACTCACCACAACTCAGCTGAGGTGGGGAGGGGAGGATCTACTTAGTCAGCAGAAATTAGTAATTGGTTGGCCAGTAGTACTGTGTGTGGCCCGTAGGCAGCAGTGTATTATGATGGTTAGGGAACTGGGCTTGTAATGCAAAGGTTGCTGGTTCTATTCCCAGGTGGAGCACTGTTGTACCCTTGAGCAAGGTACTTAACCTGAATTATTTCAGTAAATATCCTGCTGTATAAATGGATTGTATATAAACTGTAAGTCGCTCTGGATAAGAATGCTAAATGTCTGTAATGTAATGCTATTGTTAGTCACTGGTTCTCCTAAAGCACTGTGTGTGGCCTGTAGGGTGTAAAATAGTCACTGGCACTTGCATTTTACATTTACATATTAAGCATTTAGCAGACGTTCTTATCCAGAGCAATACAAGATTGCATTAATACATGGTGGCAAGTGATCACTTGAAGTGCAGTGCTGGTGTAGGTGCTTCAAATGCAGTGGTCCTTGCTCCTTGCTCCTTGACATGGAGTGGCACAGTGGCATGATTGGTGATTCCAAATTTGGGAGAAATTCTAATTGAAGAGACTGAAACTGTTCTATTCTTGTTAGATATACTTACATAAGAAGTGTATCTAACAAGACGTAATTTCTTTTGGATAATGTCATCTGCTTAATGCTTAAAAGTAATGTGAATGTAAATTGTGCCATTTATCTGTGGCATATCTTGATAGATCAGGTGTATATTGAGCTAGCCTGGTTTTGGCTATACAGTGTACACTTCATCCCTCTTCACTTTGTTCTTGGCTAAAATCCATTTAAGCTGAGGCTCCCTCCACTCCCTCCCTCTACTCCTAAGGGGAAGACTCCAAACAACATGTTTTCTACGTCATACAAATGACAGTTTTAGTAACACTCATTTGGAGTGTGTGTGGGGGGGATGAGTTGAAGGAGCAATGCCATTTTCAAAAGGACCGGCCTCACAAATTGGAACATGGAATCATCTTAATATATTAAGAAAAGCCCACTGCCGCCATGGGAACTGTCTTTGTCATCGCAGCTATGACGTATACAGTTTACAATAGTTCTGCAGTATTTTATTTGTACCTGAATAAAGCATCATTAGCATCCTCTTTCGCAACAAAGCCTCTTTCACTCACGCTGCCAAACATATCCTTGTTAAGATGACAGTACTCCCAATTCTGGACTATGGCGACATCATCTACAGGACGGCTTCAGAAACGGCCCTCAAGAAACTGGACACTCTCCATCACGCCGCCATCCGCTTTGCCACCAACGCACCCTTCCACACTCATCACTGTAAACTCTACGATCTGGTAGACTGGCCCTCCCTCAAAACCCGGCGATCCCTCCATTGGCATCACTTTATACAGTATACAAAACAATACTAGGCAAGACACCACGCTACCTCACTTCTCTCCTCCATATAGCCTACAATGCACACAACACTAGGTCAAGTGAGTACATCAAGCTTTCCATCCCCAGCTCAGCCAGATACAGAACTGACTTCGGCCGCACCTCCTTCCGCTTTGCAGCAGCAAACGACTGGAACACTCAATCAATTATTTGTTGACTGCTGTACCTGCTGATTAGCTCCGGATCACACACACACACACACACACACACACACACACACACACACACACACACACACACACACACACACACACACACACACACACACACACTACCCCCCTCTTCAGTTTAGTAGTAGTGTAGTACCTCCCAGCCTTCTCTTCGCATTTCAGCTTTCCACTGCTTCCCCATGACTTAGTTACGTGCCCCATATGATCAGTGGATTCCTGCTTTTGTACATTCTGTGTATATTTGTACATATGTTGTTACTTGTTTATATGTTTATTTGTTGTTTTTTATTTTGTTATTTACTAGACTATGACAAAGTAGCTATTCTTACCTGGCCCTTCTTGGCCAGGTCATGAGAGTCTAAATTGCCCTATAGGTGTGAGTGTGTGAGTGAATGGTGTATGTACCCAGGTATGTACCCAGGCCGCCATTGTAAATAAGAACTTGTTCTTAATGGCTTGCCTGGTTAAATAAAGGTTAAATAAATAAAAATACTGGAAAAGTACAATAACAAATAATCTGAATATTTTTTTATAATTATTTTTTATTGTTTTATAAAGGAATGTTTGCTGGGTATCAAAGAATATGCCAATAATCAATATGCAGCTGTAGTTGTTTAAATTCACTCACATTTATAAGAAGATATCTTTTATTGTTCTACGGATGCATGTTTATCCCTATTCTTTGCAAACAATTATGGGAGATCTGAACAAGGGAGTCTACATCTGAGCAGGCCTGATTGGAGGGCCTGAAAGTGGGGTTGAGTGAACAAAAATGTAAATTTCACTTCTCAATTTCAAGTCCAAGCGGACCTGCCCTCGAAAAAGGGGCTTTGACACATCTGGGGCTCACAGGGGATTCTGCAAGTGAAGTGAGCAAATGAACAAAATGTACTGGAATGGAATGGAATTAAGACACAGGTGAAGTGATTTCTTTCCTCCTTCCCCCTATAACTGACACACGCAATATTAACAATCTCCCATAAGTGTTCATTTGGATTGAGATCTGGTGACTGAGACAAACATGGCATATGGGTTTAAATCATTTTCATACGCATCAAATCATTCAGTGACTTGTGGCTTGTGGATGGAGACATTGTCATCCTGGAATAGACCACTCCCATCAGGATAGAAATGCTTCACCAAAGGATAAATGTGATCACTCAGAATGGCAATAAATAAACAATGTGTTTATTGTTGCTTACCTTTCCCTATAAGGGGTTGAGTGGACCTAAACTATGCCAGGAAAATGCACCCCACACCATAAGAGAGCCACCAGAACCCTTCATATACTCAAGTGTTTCCTTTATTTTGGTAGTTACCTGTACTTAGTAGCAGTAGTAGCCTTGGCAATAGCAGTGACAGTAGCTGCAGCAATTTTAGTGCTAATGGCAGTATGACAGCCAGTTTTAAGTAGTAGTTGGATAGTCAGGTTATCACACACATTACAATAATTTCCAGCAGATGAGAGTAGTACGGGGGCATGCACAGGATGCCACAGGGATACGCACTGCATATCGGTCAGCGTGTCAGAGAAGTTTCATCCTGTGTTTCCTACCCACTGAATACAAGAGAATACACACTGGCCTTTATTTATTGAGTGATTTCACATTTGGTGTTCTTACAAGCCATAAAACTGTTTGTCTGTTTGTTAATATACTGTATATATGAAGAGTTCATATGCAAAAACTGATAAATGCCATTGAGATCACAGTGCCGTCTTTGCGATTTCCAAATTGTTTTGTTGCAAAACTCATTATATCCAGGAAAAAGGGTAAACTTTTCCTACCTCTGTGTCGCTGCATTTCTGTCCCTCCCTCTGGTCTAATGGTAACTTTCCAGTGGTGGAGCAACAACGGTTAAAAACTGGAGCGATGATATGGTTGCTGTTTTTAAAGATGCTCTTGTTGACGTGCAGATTAGATTCATTTGTGAGAAACCTCTCTCGCACTCTGCGCTGGAAATTGCTACGGTGTTAACAGCGGTTAAGAGATCCTTCAAGGGCTGTGTAACTTGTTCTCCCGATGTCTCTGTGAACACTCTTGAAAGCACAAATTGTTTCTCGGCTGTTAAGTCTGTTAAAATACGCGTTGTTGGTGTACTTTAGATATTTATGAGCCCGGGGCTCTGATTCTGAGTAAGACATTTGGCGGGGGCGCAAAATCGGATTAGCCCCGGCACAAATTAAGCACTGATTATATCCCATGTGTTATGTACAATTATTCAATGTTTTGTTGCAGAAACCGATAGATGCCGTTAGCACAAACCGAGATATCCACTACTGTATTTTATCCTTTCAAAGATACAACGTACTAAATTCACACAACTGCGCAGTACAATTCAGAACAGGGACCTATGAAGTGAAAGAGGATAAGATTGGTCTTTTCACCATAATATCACGGCATAATATCACCCCACTTACAGAAATTATGCAGTCGAGATTCCCACATTTGAGAAAATCACAATGGTCAGCACAACTGGAGTGCAATGGCTGAGTCTCACTCTGGGTGAACCAATTTCAATTTTTCATATATATATTGTAGCCAAACCCGGGGTGTTGAGTTTCAGGTCTGTCAAATTATCAATAATAAAATCCACATACACAGGCGAAATGCAAAAAAATGAATATTTATTTGGGGGAATTAGCACAAAAGGGAAGGGGAAAAAAGAAACAGGTGGTAATCCGCAATACGTTTTCAATATCCCAGTCCATAATCCAAAATCCATTGTCCAAGTCAATTTCTCGTACACAAAAAAGGTCAAACACAATCGGGGCTCTCAAAACAATCCATGTCGTAATCCTTAATACAAAACAACATTGCTCACTCGCTCTCTCTTTCTCTCTCTCTCTTTCTTTCTCTCTCTCTGTCTCCACAATGCATTTCCCTTCATGGTACTTCACCCTGAATGACACGGCTGGTGCCATTTTATCTCTGTGCCAATAGCTGGAATGGGCTGCAGGTGCATTTCCTTATTTCCTGCTTGCCCAAGTAAGGATAAGGGGTGGAGCCAGCGACCCACCAGATACTTTCCCTCAATCACTACCCCTCTGGTTGCCTCCGGGCAGCTGCCACTATATACTGTATATATATATATATATATATATATATATATATATATATATATATATATATAGTGTTATAGGCTGTGTATCTAAATACAATGAGCTCTCCCTGAACTCAGCCTAGGGAAGAGGAAAGTGAGTCACCAGAGTATTTTTGGCTCTAATTGGGGCAGCTGAGGGAAGAGGCTGCCCACAAGGCTCAGTGTAAAACAGGAAACTGCAGAGTCAATAAAAGTTAATAAGGAGTCTTTTTTCTGTTTTTCTTTTCTTTTTCAGAATCGTGGTCTGGCAGGCCAGCAGGGCGGCGGGTGATGTCAGAGGCTGGTTAGTGGTGCGGTGAGGAGCAGTCACCAGGGCACCAACAAAAGAATTTCCTCAACTAGACCAAACAATGGCTTCAAAAAGCAGGAAGTGGTTGCACTAACAGGAAATGCCTCTTTCTGTATGTGCTGGCATAAATAAGGTCCTTATTTGGGGAAAAGCTATAATTGTTTGGTCCTTAGTGGTGATTAAATCAGTCTGTGACTACTGTTACCAGTGGAGAAGAGGTCAGGTTTGTTGCAGTTGTTATAGAGCTAGTTTATAACTGTGCTGTATTTATTAAGAATTTGTAGCACGTGAAACATCTAGCTTCTAACAGAAGACTGTGTTTTTATCACCTTCATTACTGGTCTGAGATCAGACAGTAGGTTTGGGTATTCCCCACTTAATGTGACCACTCCGTGGTTAGACATGATGCTGAGTTGAAAAATTTACGTACGGTTGAACATGGTGGGTTCTTTGGTGCTTCTTTTGTGAGACGCATGATTAAGAAAGCACAGCTAGCTTGTTCATTATGTTGGTCTTCCATTATTTTGTAAGCAATCATTGTAAGTGATGAGTGATTCTGAGTGATTAATGAGTGATTCTGACACACTGTGACCAGGCGAGGTGCTGCAATCACAACCACACAGGAAACGTGGGCATGGCAACGTTCTGTTTGATGATGTCATCACAGTGGGCCCGAGGCATAATGTCTATATACTGGTATGGTTTTCTCTGTGAGTGTGCGTGTGTGTCTGTCTGACTTAATAAGTGTCTATTCTTGTGCCTAGCAACCAGTATGTTCTGATTTGTCTGTTGTTTTCCCTGCTTGTAACGTTTGAATGAAAATGCTTAAATTAAAGTGGCATAGGGGCAGTACAGTCATGGCCAAAATTATTGGCACCCTTGCATTTCATGATGAGATTAATATCTTCTGAAATAATTGGAAATTGAAACAATTTTTGGTCTTCACACGTTCATCTGTTTGATTTACAACAGCACACAATCAATCAATAATAATACAAATTAAAAATCTTTTATGGCTTCAAAATTGAAAAGTGGCCATGACACAATTATTGGCATCTTTTAAAACAATTTAAATAAATTTGGTTGTAGGAAATAAATTCTTGTTTGCAGTGTAATTCAACTGTGTCAGGTTACAGGTGCCCCATGGTATAAATGAACAAATTATCAATTTTAAAGTGAGAAAACAGGCTGTACACGCATTCACAAGGCTATAAGGCCATCTCTAGAGACCTTGGCATTCCTGTTTCCACAGTTCGCAATATTATCAAGAAGTTTTCTGCTCACGGAATTGTAAAGAATCTCCCAGGACGTGGTGATAAGAGGAAATTGATATCAACTGTTGTTGAAGGTTGGTGCGAGTCATTGAAAAAACATCTCATATGATATCCAAAGATCTCAAGGCTGACCTGAAGAGGTCTAGGGTAATGGTTTCAGCCCATAACCTACCATACGCCAGACACTGAACCAAGAAGGGCTTTATAGTCGGAGGCCAAGGAAGACCCCACTGCTGAAAGAGAAACACAAGAAGGCCCAATTCATCTTTGCTATTAATCTTTAGCAAGGCTAAATCCTTCTGGGAAAATGTTCTGTGGATCGATGAAACCAAATGAGAGCTCTTTGGCAATGCAGATCAGCGCTTTGTTTACAAACAATGAAATTAAGCATTTAAAGAAAAGAACACCCTACCTGCAGTAGTTCCATAATGCTGTGGGGCTGCTTTGCTGCCTCTGGTACTGGACGCCTTGATCATATTAAGGGCATCATGAAATCAGAGGATTACCAAGGCATTTTGGAGCAAAATGTGCTACCCAGTGTCAGTCGAAGGTCATGGGTCCTACAGCAGGACAATGACCCAAAACACACACCCAAAAGCACCCAGGAATGGTTCAAGAGAAAACATTGGACTGTTCTGGAGTGGCCAGCAATGAGTCCTGGTCTCAATCCTATTGAATACCTGTGGAAAGATCTGAAAACAGCAGTTGGGAGAAGGCACCCTTCAAAGAACTGCAGCAGTTTGCAAAAGAAGAGTGGGCCAAACTGCCAGTAGAGAGGTGTCGAAATATCATTAATGGCTACAGGAAGTGCTTGATTGCGGTTATTTTCTCCAAAGGCTGTGCTACCAAATATTAAATCTAGGGTGGCAATAATTTTGTCAATGCCATTTCTGTTTATTTTACGATTTAAATAGATATGTTAAGTTCTGAATCAAAAACCTAACATATCTTAACATGCAGCATGCATCAGATTCAAGTCACTGGTGCTTGCTTTTCAAGCAGCTAGAGGTACTGCTCCCCCATACCTCCAGTCACTCATCACTCCCCACACCCCGCCCAGACCCCTCCGCTCCGCCTCCTCTGGCAAACTCTGACTGTCCCATCCCTCCGGACGCTTGGCAGCCGCTCCTCGCGATCTCGTCTCTTCTCTGTCCTGACCCCTCGGTGGTGGAACGACCTTCTGCAATCGGTCTGGACCGCGGAATCACTTGCGATCTTCCGCATGAGACTCAAAACCCACCTTCTCAGACTCCACTACCACTGAATTCTGTACATCTAGCTAATTGTCATCACCACTGTCTACTTGCTCAACACTATGTATCCCTGCTTACTCCTCATTTCTAAAAAATGACTGCGCTGATCTCTTGCGCAAACTATGATTGTTCCTACCACGTATTTATGCACATCTTGTAAGTCGCTCTGGATAAGAGTGTCTGCTAAATGCTTAAAATGTAAAATGTAAATGTAAAAACAAAGTTTCTGTACTATTAACTATTACTATTGGCCACGACTGTATGTTTAAGAAAACTGCAGTGGTCTGCATAGGAGGGCCGGCCCCTCCCTGCCTAGACATGGGCCTGAAGGGGTTAAAGGACCAGCTGTGGGACAGCAGGGGCTAAAAATACACCCTCTCCAAATCATGTACTTTTATGTATTCTCTGAAGCAAGGATAACAACGCAAATGACATCTGGGTAAGATTATTTTGAGATATTTCAATCGCAGTTGCAATAAATATTTTGATCTTTCATCTCTCTCTCTCTCTCTTTCCCACTCCCTCTCTCTCATTCTTTCTGTTTGTCTGTGTGACACATGTAGAAACTAAATGAAGTATTTGGCTTTGGTTATTACGAGACGCTGGTGACAAAAACATGTTAGATAAATTCAGCTGTCTTGAGGTTAGATAATAAAAAAACATTAAAATATTATACTTATACTTTATGTGCTGTCAGCCTTTTAACGCTTGGAACGCCATGGCATTTTTCAGGTGTTTGAATATTAAAAAATGTAATTAGTGTACACACACTTATTTTATTACTTTGCTTTGCATTTATTATTGCTTTACATTCATAAATGTATATGCGGAGGACGAGAGAGGAGAATGTTTCATTTTCATCACACTGAAACATGGATCTGAAACTCACGATACTTATATCCTACTATAGACTAATGCATAAAATGCTATGATCGATTTTTTTTGCATTCACAATGTGTGTGTGTGTATGTAGGCTACATTTTGTAATGCCATTCATGTTTTATATTTTACCTTTTTCTCCAAGAATTGTCATGCTTCCGGTGGATTTACTTATTTTCGTTGGAAATAGAAGCTTTTTTTATGTTCAGTTACATGTACTTTCTGTTTAATATTTTTAGTCAAACATATCTTCAAATAAAACTGACAAGAAAATATGCTGTGTTTCTTATTCTTACAAAGATTAGTATACAGTATAAATAGTACACGTGGTGACATGCTGGAAAGTCATGAATATATTATTCTGCTTGTGGAAATAAGAACTTTAGATATCCTAATGTTTCTTAAGACCTGCCTAAACAAAACAAAATCATACTTTTCATCATTCTTTTGAGATGGCAAGTACAAAATGTAATTATTACTACTTTAAAATGTCAATGCCCAAAAGGTGTTGGTAGGTGTCTTCTTGTATGTGTGGAAACCCGGTGCTCCTAGTGTTAAGGAAAAAGTTGCTATATACCCACATAGAGCACTGCATCACACAGAACTTCAAATTATAGAAATATTTTCTTTTAGTTTGAAATGTGTTTGCTCATACCAGAAAGAAGGCAAACATTTAAAAGCCTAAATTTTAATGGGTTGACAATAATAATTCCTCAAGTACAAATGCCTTAAAACAAGGCTCTATATTTTTTAAGCTCTTAAATGATTAATTTATGGACCATGTTGTCTTTCCTATGGGTCCTTCATAACATAGCGTACCATGGTACTATCATTGTGAACTGATGAATGACTAACAATATTCAGGGTGAGTACTCTAGTTCCTCACCTGGGATTTGAACCTGCAAACTGTGAGTTAAAAGAGCCCAGTTATTTTACCACAATACCACACTGCAATTTTTTGGGGTTCTTTTTAGAATCATACTTTGCACTCTGAGCACACACTGAGTGAATGATAGTACTTTGTGACACTTCCGTTTCAGCGTGTTTATGTGCATACTACTATAATGAATTTAAAGCAGTAATCACAAGGCTGCATGAAAGTGTGCCCCTCTCCACATACACACACACACATACATGCACACATGCACACACAAACACACAAATATACACACACACACCTGAGAGGCTAATTGAGTGTGTTTGTCTGTGTGCATGCTTGCGAGTGTGTGTGCGTGTGTGCATGTGTGGGTGTGTTTGTATTCTGCCTCTCCACCTTCAAGGTTCAACCTCAATTTGCTCTTGGCCAGCTTCCAGAATACAGCTATTCGAGGCAATGTATAAATCGCAAATGCTTATTTTCTGTTTCCACTGTTTAAATTGGGATCATTTTATCCTAAAAATAAGGAGGGGATTGCCCTTTCAGAGTGTCTGGGTCACTGTGCAGCTGTTAGTGCAGCCGGTCCTGTCTGTTCATTATGCACTGGAGCGAAGGCCTGGCGCTGAAATAATAAGGTGTTAGCGTTAATTTGTCAGCAGGCTTAGCATAGCATGAGAATCTCACACCGAGGCCTGGACTGAATCCAAGCAGAATTTTTTTTTGACCCTAACTTGATATGACAGATATCAGGCCAGTGTTTTGTTGCCTGAAACACAACTTTCCCTTTTAAAAATAATTTGCGTATATTTTCATAAATTATATTTTTGACCTTCAGATAAAATAAACGTTGTCTACTTTATTGGTGATATTGTGATCCTTGTCATTATTAAATATTTATATTGTACTACATAGCTGCATATCCAATACATATACTACCGTGTTAAATAAGTGGATGAAGGTGTCAACAGTTACACTTGAAGCACTTGGAACATCTAACTTCTTACAGAAGACTGGGTTTTCTGTAACTATTTACCACCTTCATTACTCATTTTTTACCACTTTAATTACATCTTCATTACAGACTGTGGGTTTGGGTTTCCCCTGTTTTATGTGTTCACCTCAGGGTTAGACATGGTGCTGAGGTGGAAAATGTACGTCAGGTTGAACATGATGGGTTCTTTGGTGCTTTTTTGTGAGGCGTATGATTAGGAAAGCGCAGCTAGCTTGTTGATTACTTTGGACTCCCAGTCATTTGTAAGGCATCATTGTAAGGTCTGAATAATGAGTGGACTTGGGAGTGATTCTGGTGCACTGTGATGTCAGGTAAAAGAAAACCATTTAGAATTTAGTGTCCTTAGCAACGGGGTGGTCATTTTAAGGGGCCTTGAAATAAAGTGAATGGGAACCTGTGCTGTAGAGAACAAATTGCTGGGTTAGAAACTTTCCCACTGCAGTGATGGAACCCGCACCTCAAAAAGCAGTACATCACTGACACTGTGAGACTTAACTAATCTATTATGGCTTTTATTTTCTATGCTGCAATCACAGCAGTTCCTCCCAGAGGAGAATGGTAGCTATTCCTCCTACAGAAGCCTGGCTGTGGCATAAAAACCACTGTGGTTTGTGTAAACATTTAACATACTGCCATTACATCATCTTCACAAACCAGACACTTTTCATTCAAATGTTACTAGCAAGGGAACAAAAAAAAACACAAAGCAGAAATGAAAGAGTAAATATGTCATTGAGGTTGCTACTGTAGGCGTAAGAATACAGTTATTGAATCAGGTGCACACAGACATGCAGGGGCGTCGTAGCGGGGGGAAAAGGGGAACTGACTACCTAGGGCCTCAAGTGGGGGAGGGCCCTTGAAAAGCCTGGAATGAAAGAAAATACATTTGTCTGCAATTTTACATTTCTAAGTAATTAGTGTCATTACTAAATTATATTGGCTGAATAAATAGGTTGAGAGACTGAACTTTGTATCCATAAAAATATTGGAGGCTCTCTGTATAGCCTATATATCTGGAATCTCTCTCGATTCAACTAGGGCTGTCAACGTTAACACATTAACGCATGCGATTAATTTCAAATGGATAACGCGTTCATTTTTTAAAATCGCAATTAATCTCATTTCAGTTTCACTCTCGCTACTGGCTGAAAGCAATCACAAATGCGGGCAAACATACTACTGGTGATGGTGAAATGCATTGAAACTTTGTTTTTGAAGACTCATTTGATCCAGTTCTATAACAAGACAAGCTAACGTAGCTAGCTACATTATGATAGTTAGCTAGCTAGCTGGTAAATTAAGCAGAATCTAGCCTGTAGCCTGCTTCATTGTATATTATAAGCAGGTTAAGAGGCTAATATCAATCCTGTATGCTGTATGAGAGTCATGGATCAAGAGGGGAAGGTGGCCCACAAGACTGCATATGTATAGGGCCCAGAATTGTGTGCTACGCCCCTGCAGACATGCCTTGGCCAACAGTGATGATGTCACTAAACAGGAAGCTGCTGCACCTGCTTTTTCCACACAGCTGCCTCTGGCATATTAATTGCAGTCATCTAATTTTTGTGTCAGACACACCCTCTGGCCAGTTTTGGTGCTCTTCAGTTCTGGGTTAAATCCCAATAAAGGTCTGTCCTCTGTCATCCCTGTCGCTCTGACGCTTGTTTGCCAGAGGACAGGCCTCCGTGTGTGTGTGTGTGTGTGTGTGTGTGTGTGTGTGTGTGTGGGTCTGTGAGAGAGAGAGAGTGTGTGTGTATGTGTGCATGCATGTGAGTGTGTGCGCATGTCTTGGTGTGTGTGTGTGCATATGTGTGAGAGTGTGTGTGTGTGTGTGTGAACGTGTGTGAGAGAGTGTGTGTGTGTGGGTGAGTTTGGGTGTGTATGTGAGTGTGGGTCTGTGAGAGAGTGTATGTGAGTGTGGGTCTGTGAGAGAGAGAGAGAGAGAGAGAGAGAGAGTGGGTCTGTGTGTATGTGTGGGTGAGTTTGGGTGTGTATGTGAGTGTGGGCTTGTGAGAAAGAGAGAGAGTGTGTGTGTGTGTGTGTGCATATGTGTGAAAGAGTGTGTGTGCACATGTGTGAGAGAGTGTGTGTGTGTGGGGGGCGGTGCAATGATGGCAATGTGACATGGTCTATTTATGGAGTGCAGATGAGGAAGAAGAGGCACAAAGGGGAAACCAGAAATTCTCCGGGACGTCTGTTCTGTTTTCGCAGAGAATGTCCCTTCCCCGTACTGGACAAACAGTTACACACACAGCGGCGTCTGTGCAGGAGATGCCGTTATCTCAGATGGGTGGTATGAGCAGTTTTCTGGTCCTGTGCCTGCCGCATTCCGGTAATGCCTGTGGAGGCGGTCCATCCAGGCGCCAATGCTCTTGGGACGATGGGGGGACCCTTACTTAGAGCAGAGCAGAATTAGAGCCGCCCAAACCAGGATTATACCGGCAGGGTTAGTAAAGGTCCGGCAAGACTCTGTGGTCATGACCTGGCCCAGTTCCTGGAGAAAAGGTTGACCTCATGGCATTGAACAGGACAGTCCCGCATTTTCAGTCATTGTCCTGCATTTTAATGAAACAATATCATAATGGATATGAACCCCCTCAACATTATCATTAACCTCATGTCAATAAATATCAGCTGTCTACATTTACATTGTACATTTTAAGCATTTAGCAGACGCTGTTTTCCAGAGCGACTTACAAAATGTGCATTAATACATGGTAAGATTAATTATAGTCCGCGCCAGAGATCAGTGTCGTGATGCAGTAATAGACATAATCGTTGGCAGCTGCAAACCGTACCTGCAACATTCTCTCTCTCGACTCTGCCCCTTTGGGGGGGCAGAATGGAGGGGCCGTGGGGGGAGCCAAGGAATGGGATGCTCTAAACACATGGTGCCCCTAAGCATTTGAAAAGCATGGAAAACCAAAGGGACAGATTTCTAATTTGTTTAAATCTTTCTACAATCAAACAGATAAAAAAACTGTTTCAATCGTAATCTGTACCATAATATGTATCAATACCCCATTCTTTTTTTCCAAAAAAGACAACAACAGTGCATCTGAGAAGTCTACAGCTCAGCTACATACTGAAGACTCATTCATTGAGCTGTACTGTGCTTTCGTAAGAGGTCTTTGCTCGTGTCTTTCAAACCTTTTAGGTTTCATAATTAACATTATGTAATAGTTCAACAAGAGGCCTTGTGTTGCGCTGTCCTTCCTTGACTCTTAAGGAGAAGAGATGAAAGTTATTACCACACCACTAGTTTTTAAAATCAGGTATTTCTTATGTAATACTATATGTATACATATAGTATTAAATATACATTACATATTACATATAGTAAAATGAAGAGTTAAATGACAGAGCAAATGCCAAACCTGCATTGTGTTAAAATAAGTTTAAGGGAAAAAAACTTAAACACATGTTTCCAACAACTTTAATTTATCAAGAGATCGAGTTTTAAGAACCACTGCTTTAAGTTGCTTCAAATAGTTGCCACTCTTGAACAGATGCTGCACACATAATACGGGTTTTGAAATAGATGGTGCTCTGACTGATTATTTGAATTAATAATGTAAAAGTAAATACATCAAAGCAGGTCTACAAAGCTACTCTGAAAGTCAAGCGTTCCAAACACAAAACATGTCGCTGCTCTGTGATTGAACCAAACAGACAACTGATTGTTAATCATAAAAGAAAACAAGGAACGAAAACAAAATAAGCGCTTCGAAAAACGAACAAAACAAAAATCCTTACAAATATCTTACTTGGATGGATGAAGAATTCAAAGGAAAATCTGAATCCAAATAAAGAAAAGAAATTAGAAATTGACACAGAGACGTGGAATGGTGTAATTCTATTAACACGGCAAACGCACAACAAACCTTGTGTCCCTAATAAATTACAAAATGAAAAAGCACAGGGTTAATTGTTAATTGTTAGAAAGAAAGAGAGAACACTGTATTTGTATACAGAGGTGTTAATGATTTGTGAGGTGTGATTTGGGACTGTAATTATCCTGGAGTCATTTATTCTTCCAACTCTCATTGGATAGTTCTGAGATCTCCAATGACCTTGTTTGCTATTTCACACTAAAAATATTATTTCACTCGTTTCTTTCACCAACAGTGGCTCCCCAAATGAATGGTAGTAACAAGGTTTTACCATTAGGGGGAAAAAAGGGACAGTAAAGTGGTCACCGTCGTTCAACAGCGTTTTGTTCCATTCTTGTTGTTCAATATTGTTTTTTCTTGGTATTTTTATGTTGGGAAGAGACAGTTTAATGGCTTACATATCTTTTCTTATCTATGATATTATTTGTTCATTTGTTTTTTAGCAATGATGTCCTGTAAAGCTACAATAATTTGGCTTATTGCTCTCTTCTTTCCTTTGATATTTTAATGATTTTGGAAAAAAAATAAAAGCAGATAACTGAAAGATAAAAAACGCCACAGATGCTTAAAACATTGATATACTGTATGTTTTGGAAAAGGACACCTTGGCTGAGATTGAATCATGCTGCTAATGGTGATGTTGTATTGTCCTCTAGTGGACGCGGGGTGAATTGCACAGGCCTGCTCGACCTGCTCGTTCATGTTATCAGTCATGTTTTGATGACTTGACTTGACTTGACTTGGTATTTAAAATGGAATTTTAACCTTCCACCCTCAGAAAAACACTCAAGCAGATCTTTTTTTCAATTTCAATTTTTTGTCAGTTGTTTACAATTACCTCATTGACTTAAACGAGTTTAAATTCAAAATTCAGTGCAACATTTTAATCAGTTCAGTCATTTCACTATTTACGATACATCCCATTTCAATTTGAAGAAATTTTGTATTTATAATTTGTATTCCTAAATTACTGTGTATTTATAACTTTCAAACAGATATTTGTACTTTGAGCAACAGCATGTTGTAGTGGTACAGGAAGAGACATGGAGTACAGACTGGACATGTTGAGACCAAGATCTAGTCAGGATGCTTCAAGACCACACCCCAGACTTGACCCAATGTTACATGAGCCAGAAAAGGACTGTGACTGGAGTAAACATGGCAAGGCCAGACCAAGACTCCAGGATGAAGACTCAAGATCTAATTTTATTGTACTTCAGTGATGGTAAAAAAAGAGAAAATAATACATATATAAAGTACCAGTCAAAGGTTTCAGTACACCTGCTGGAAACTAGGTTTATCTCATAATTTACAATGTTTTACACCATATAAGTTTCTTTAAATACTTGAAAATGACAAAACACACATGTAACAATAAACAAAAGGAACATCAAAGCAATGTTCAATCAAATTGAATTGAAAATTGAATCTTGGATTCCTCAAAATAGCCACCCCAGCCTCACAAACACGGGCCATTCGGTTAATAAGTTTCAGCAGGAAATCACCCGATATGTCTTCCCAACTCTCCTGCAGCAATTCCCAGAGGCACCTGTGGGTTGCTTTGGTTTAACTGTTCTGTCCAGTTCATCCCATACAAATTCTATGGGATTGAGGTCTGGACACTGGGCAGGCCAGCTCCTTAGTTTGAGTTGTCCTTCACGTTCCCCCTTCACCAGATAGTTCTTGCACAACTTCAAGGTGTGTATTAGGAACCAATTGCTAACATATTATATAATTAATTATATATTATATAATTTATATAATTCTCAATTGATGACTATAACACCTGGAGTTTGGGAAGCATTAGAGGCGGACACGGGAGAACATGACAGGTGGGGAGCCTTGCTGTGAGTAGCGCTATCCACTGCACCACGGTCAAATGCATAACACCTGGAATGCAGAGTGACAGGTGCCTACTGCAGCCGTGGTTCAAAACCCAGCTGCGCCAATCCAGCCCTGGCTGGGAGCCCTGATCAGGGGCAGCAACTGGTTGTCTGCCCCAGGGGGAGGGTGAGCCAGCACAAGCACCCCAAAAAGCACAAAGGGTGTCTCTAGAAAGTAGGTGGGCAAGTTCCGTCTTGGAGGAGGACAATCATTGCCAGCCTCGGGGAATTAGCTTGCCCTGTAGTGACAGGTGGAGGTTCATGGGGGGAGGGCAAATCCTAAGAAATAGAGGGTATAATTGACTACCAAATTGGGAGAAAAAAAACAGGGGAAAGAAATCAGAAACAAAAAAATTGAATACAAAATAAGTATAGCTACTGGGTGGTATGGTCTAATGAGACCAAAATTTAGCTTTTGGGCCATGCACACCAGTGGTGGGTTTGGCACTGGAAGATGAATGCTCATGTTGAAAAGAACAACATGAGCATTGTTGGGGGGGCGTTCTTGGTAAAGTCATAATTTGGTCTAATCTGAACATAACATATTTATTCTGTTCTTTTCTGTCTTCCCCCCACCCCATCTCTTCTCTTTTCCAATTGCTGTTCCAATGCCTTTTTATCAAACTCCAGACATACATTTTTTTGATTCCCCCAATAGAGGCTTTTTTTCTGGCAACCCTTCCTAAAAGCCTATTCTGTGATGGTAGGTTTGGAGACGTTGTGTCCTCAAGATGCAACACCAAGTTTTGTAAATCTCCAACTGCGGCCCTTGGTTTTTTATTTGCCTTCCAAACCATCTACTACTGTGTGTGGGGGCAAGATGCACTTGCATCCTCTACCAGACCAGCTCCAGACCCCTACCAGCTCCAGTGGCTTTAAACATCTTCATTATTGACATGATAGTGGGGAGTGGTATCTTTTCTTTTTTTTGTTTGTAGCCATCTCCTGACTTGAGAAGGTCAAACAGCTACTTGTCTTGTTCTGAAAGTTTTTTGCCTTCCCCCACATTGATGGATGACATGGGAGGGCACAATAATGTTCCCTAAGATTGAAAAGTTGAAGTCAAAGTGCTTTTAATGCCACACCACAGAGTTGGTGAATTTTTTCTTGGTACAGCAGCTCACAGGTGCATACAACAGATAACAGAGGGTACAATCGACACAAATACAGTAGGCAGAAAAAAGAAGTAGACAAGACAACAGAGTTTCTACCGAGGCGCCGGTGCTAGGCCCAATCTTCAAATGAACTTGAGATGAACTTTTAAAAAAAAAATTGGAGGGGATTTTATTTGTGAATAATTGTATCATATATCTTTTTGAAAAAATTAAAAATATTACCCCTACCATTTTTTGAGCAGACAATATAGCTCATCATCTGTATTGTTTCTTTTATAAAAGCCTTCTTTGCTCATCTTTATCAAGTGGGTGAACATTTTTGGAGGCACTGTGTGTGTATCCTTCACCAAAGGAAGTAAATGAGGACAAATAGTGCTCCTTTTCTTGGCCTCCTTAACTATTTGGGCATTTCCTAATATGGTGGCTTGTAAAAAACGAATGGGACATCGAATGGGGCAAGGATAAAAGTATGAAGGATGGAAGGAAGGAAGCAACGACAGAAGGATGCACATTCACAGGTTTTCAGACACACATCCCAGTTGCAGCCAGGTAGTGAGCTGTAAGGTGTTAGGGGACACTGGCATTCAGTTAGACCTGCTACCAAACACGGAACCTGATTTATGTGTCTAAATGTGCAAGAAGATTTTTCACCTTACATGGTTTGCAATGAGCAGATCACAGATCAATAATGAATTAATTTTAATTGGTTTGCAAAGCCCAACATCTTCTCAAACCCAACAGACTTGGTTCTGAGTATTTACTTTATTTAATGAACTTATATAATGAAGTTGTAATGTTAGAGACCATTTCCTCACTTGTTCAGAGAACCTACTGTAGCGCCACCAGGGGCACTGTTATAGAGGGAAAAAACTTCACCCACTGCTGGCTCCACCCCTTTTCCACTGCAACAGTCAGAGTCGGACACTTGGCTGAGAGATAATATTGTATGCTTGTGTATGACTGGTTTTGGATGACTGCCTGTTTTGTGTTTTGACCTACACCTAAATTATCGACCACTCTTTGCCTTTGTGTGTTTTCTGGATCCGGTAAGCAGCTCAGCTGCCCAGAAGGATAGGAAGTTTCCTGTGGGGAGTTAGGTAAGGCTCCAAGGGGAGCGAGGTATTTGTTTTGTCTTTTGTTTGGCTATTGAAACTCCTTAAAAGCTGACAAAAAGTGACATTTCTGCTTTGAACAATAAACGCCCAGTGAAATCACTGTGGATTGTAGATATAATTCCCTGACCCCAGAAAAATAGAGTAATAAAAGAAAAACAGCAGGATAGAAACAAATGAATGCTCGTCATTGAAAATATCTGTCTGCTTACCACATAAATCCAGAGATAGACAGGTGGCTGGAGGGTTGGTCAATGATGGGCTGTTATAGGTTGTGGGCAGGACTGTGGGTGCTTCTCAGCCAATACTATAGGGATGTTGGGGGCCTTAGACCCAGCAATGGACCAAGCTTCACATAATGAATGCCCTTAGGATACACTAGTTGCTTGGACAATTAAGTTTAGAGAGAGGGAAAATGTAATAGGTGGAAATAGAGAGAAGGTTAGAAAAACAAGTAAAGAGGGAAGAGATGGGGTGGGGGGGAAGACAGAAAAGAACAGAATAAATGAGAGGGAGTATCAATTATTATAATTCTATTTGTTATTGAAAGGTTGAAAGGTAAACCTATTATTTTGCGACATTGTATTGATGTTTCCTGCATATATGCATATGCTGTGTCAATATGAATACTGCATATGTTTGTCATAACAGTACAGAAAAATGAAATTGAAAGTTGAAACTTAGCGAGAGAGAGAGAGAGGCGAATGAGATGGAAGGGGGGGTTGTATTCTGTTTGGTTTTAAGTTCAAAATCCCTTGACAAGAGAAATAAATAAATAAATAATAATAAAAATGCAAAGTGTCGGCACTGCCGCCACCTTTTCTGCCATAGCGTATTCCTAAAGGCTGCAGCTTCCTGCCTTCTGATTGACTCAGTGGGTAAAGGGTCTACTCCTGCAGCCAACCAAGATTTTACATGCAAATCAGGGAACAGGGATAAGGTCCTTTCACAACTACCTTGTGTGTTACACAAGGTAGTTGTGGTTCCTTGTGGCTCAGTAGGTAGAGCACAGCATTGGCAACGCTTAGGTTGTGGGTTCAATCCCCACTGGGGCCACATATACTGAAAATGTATGCATTCACTACTGTAAGTCGCTTTGGATAAAAGCGTCTGCTAAATGGCGTATATTATTACACCTGGCAAATTCTCTGAACCATCCATCTGCTCACTGGTACCATACATGTGGCAGCAGTTCTAGAGTCAATTACTAATGTATGGCCACTTTCCCCACAGGTATGGAAATGCCATTGTATAAAAAAAGTACTAAAGCTGGAACCTGTTAGGAATGAGTAAATCGAGACCATTACATTTACATTTACAAATTTTAAGCATTTAGCAGATGCTCTTATCCAGAGCGACTTACAAGATGTGCATTAATACATGTTATGATCAATCATTGTTCGCGCAAGAGATCACCAGACCACACAATACTGTAAAAGTGTTTTTAACTCTATGTTGATATTTTTATGTATTTTTTAAGAATGAATTAAGTTACAGTGTTGTAGTGTGAAGACACCCCAGGTTTATAATATGGCTGACAATTAAATGTGGCAAAAGTGACAGTTTTGTGTCAAATTCAAGCTTTACAGTAATTATTTCTTCAAGGTGGGGTTTGGAGTTGTTGTTTGGGGTGGGTGGTTTCTTGGACAGCATATTGCTCCCCAGTCCGTGAGTCTCAGAGGCCCAGGCTGAGTTCACAGTAACCACACAGAACCAGAGCAGCAGGCTTGGCCGTGCGGTTAGCGCTCCAGGGACCACATTAACCAGGGTCCAGATGGGTTTTATATCTACAAATTATTGTGGGGGACTGATATCTGATATTGTGTGTGTGGGGGGTGAAGTATCTCAGGGCAGGCTTGTTTGTTGGTGGTTCCTGTTTCTTTTTTTATTTGTTTTTTATTTTCCTGTTTTTCTCCCAATTTGGTAGCCAATTACACTCTCTATTTATTTTGATTTACCCTCACCACACAAACTAATTCTCAGAGGGCAGCAAACTCTGCTTCCTTCAAGAAGGAAATCACCCACCCACGTTCTGGAGACTCCCTTACCTGCTTCATGGCAGACAGCCAAATTCCGCCCCCGATCGGGGCTGACGACCAGGACCGGTCTGGTACATACCGGTTTCGAACCGCGTCCCTGACAGGCAGCACACACAGTATTGGACCAGCCAGATGGGGGGAGGGGAGTTTGTCCTGTTTTACAAAAAATAAAACATATACTGTCCTTTTCTTTAATAATAGTACAATAAAGCCTGTATTACAACACTAAACAATAAGAGAGGTATTTTTATTTAAAGAACAACAAAAATAAAGTGTGGCACAAGGCTAAACGTTAGGGTAATACATGTAGGCTAAGGATACTGTGTACGCTTTACAAAATGTTTTAAAAATAAATAAATAATGAAGCTAAATACATTTGCAAGATTGTAATGCTTTAAGCAAATACACGTTTTGTACGGTTATTATCAAATGTTGAATTGTAGCCTATAGTATTTTTCTTCCACTGCGCACCGTTTAAGGATGTCATTATTCTCAAAATGACCACGCGAAATAGAATGAATATACTTAATTATTAATATCCTGGTGATACTTCAATCATAGGCTACATGACATGAAAAGAAAACTAAAACATGACACCGCGAATGCACTGATTTGTACACTATAAGTTTCGCGGTTATAAAATGTAACTTTAAAAATTCCCGTGTAACTTTACGGTCGTTCATCCCTTTGTCTCGTCTGTACCAAAAAAATCGACTGGAGCAGCGATTCTGCCCTTGTATGATGGCGGACGTGTGTATCCCACCTCTCCACCGCAACACACACACACTGCAAGCGGCGGAACAGCGCCCTGTACCGGCTGGACAGTCCGTCTGCTCGAGGTAGCACACCCGGAAGAACACTCATGGATACGGAGATAGATTTTCCTACTGTGGAATAAGGATAACCAAGTGGGAATCATCCTTGTTATCCATTTTATTCTAAAAAACAAAAACAAACAACAACATCAAAAAACACTCGTGCCGTCCGCCTGGGTTTATTTGGGGAGACCACTCGCGAGCTAGCAACCCAAACCGCATGAGCCGCATCCTTTTGGGAGGTAACTAGCTAACACTCTTACTGTACTCTTTTTGCTCTTTTTCTGATTTACCTCGACATTTTAAAATTTCCAAATTGGCATAGGCCGGGCTTGCGTTAGTTTTCCAGGCGCCCGACTTTCATATGCCACAGAAAATACATAAATGGCTTGCAAGCTAGCTACGCAAAGCAAATATGTTTCTGTGTTAAAACATCGGTTTACAGTTTACATTACTGAAATCAACTTTTGTATGAGTCTGAA
This sequence comes from Aldrovandia affinis, assembly GCA_029706075.1. Classification (NCBI taxonomy): domain Eukaryota; kingdom Metazoa; phylum Chordata; class Actinopteri; order Notacanthiformes; family Halosauridae; genus Aldrovandia; species Aldrovandia affinis. The sequence goes on from JAINUG010000100.1 coordinate 1,194,755, forward strand.
ATGGGCGTTTGCTACTTCTGCAAACCAAATCTCTCGTCTTTTGCACAACTACAGAGATCATGAAGGGTACTGTAATTGGAGCGCAATCTAACACAAAAAGCACGCGCGGCCATATTCACTGGCATTTCCCCCACAATTTTTGGAGTTATTTATGAACGTATGGAAAATTCCATACGTTTATGGAAATACATATCGGTTTTTTTCTGGGGGTTTGTGCTACCGACTGCATTTTCGATAGTAGACTACCGAGTTAAAGTATTTTAAGAAATTTAGCTTTGTAGCGAGCTAGCTTGCAAGCCACTAAAGGTTGATTTTTAGAGGTAATTTCTCATACTAAATTGGCGCCATCTGTCGGAAATGTGAAAAAAAAATCAAAATAAGAAATTAGAAATATTTTTTATTTGCAGTAACTGTAAAGTATTTCTATTTAAAAATTTTAAATTCTCTTTGATTGTTTTAAACTAAGATGTGATTGCTTGGAAAATGTAGGATTTCATTTTTAATTGTGAATTTTCAATTATAATTGATTACAGTGACATAGAGGAGCTAAACATGATGTTTTCAGACCTTTTTAATGTATATAGTAGTCCTTTGAAACGTATCAGTATTGGATTGTTCTAATATGTGATGTGTTTATTGAGTTATGGATATATAGTATAGGCCTAATTCTGACAGCTAAACATAGTAATTAGGCTACATTCAGCATGCAATGAGTGTGCATCTATGTATATATAGGACTCTTTCTGCAGACGCATATACTATATAAATGCACACAAAGTAAATAAATACAGGTTATACTGTTTCTGTACATAACCCCCCTCAATATTTGAGCATGTATTTTTTAAACAGACTTGACATTTGGCTTTTTACCTCATACATAAATGAGATGTTCCTGTGTTGTGTTTCGGCCTTGTGTGTGAAATAATTAAAATTAGTCTCTGCTCCATTTAAAATAAAAATGAGATAGCTTTCCTAGCAAGGGTAATTAATACTGGCAAGTTATCTGGTGTATAGGCAGTTCTTTAAAAGGTAGCTAGTTACTAGTCCATTTAATTATTTTTTTGACCTGTTTCTTAAAAATGTCTTTCATTTACTGTTTTGCTTCTCCTTTTTTTGTCAGTTACAATGTAGAATTGTGGTAATCCAACAAAATATGTTACTATGTTTATTATCACACAAACATGCATTGTCTGTACCTACCCCCCTACCCACCCCCTAACTTTAGCCTTGCTGTGTAAGGCCTCTTTTGTGGAGGGTGGAAAAGTAAAACAGCTCTCTGCTAATTTGTGGGAGAGAGTGATATAGTGTTGTGTCAGTCATTTGCACTATGAAAGACTGAAGGGAACTACAGGGAAGTGGTTGGTGCTCTGAGCTGTGCCTCTAAGGTGTGTCAAAATCTCCCAACATTTCAGTGGAGAACTTCAACGGAGACAAGCGTAAGAAACAAATGGCAGCATTTTTGCAAAATGTTAGGAGGTGAAGTGAGCCGGCAGGCACGAGGAACTTCACATCCTTCCCTTCGCACTGCGATTGTTAGAATTTATTCATCATGGAACCTAGCAGAGGAAAATGCTGTTTCCCCATCTTTGAAATTCCACTTTGTTCTGATAAATACCAGAATATCACCCAGATAGGGTCCCGCTGGGGCATATTTGGTTTTGGACTGCTGTGAACAGGAATGTGCCTCCTGAAGACCTACACAGGTCCAGATTTCCGTGCTTATTTTTTTTTTTTGATGCTCACAATTTAGCTGTTTATGATAAATTATATGGTGCAATGTTACAATGAATTATGCATGAGGTGTGCCGAATTGCATTAGCTTTGAGAGAACACATTTTCTGACCATACGCTTTTTCCAGGCCTACGTACGGAATATGGCATGCTTATGGCTCTATGTTGCACATAGCTAACATTTTTCAGTTTGTTATTTTCCCTCCTGTTGTCTTCAAAAGGTTCAAAGGCTGAGAATGGATTTCCCTGAAAAGAGACGGTGGCTTGTGTGAATGTTTTGCTGTAAAAAGGCTTTCCTTCAGTTCAGTGAAACATAAGTCACAGTTGAATAGCTTTACTGTCTGCGCTGCAATTTTCATTTTCATCAAAAATTGAATCTCGCATCGTGCAAGAGCTTAGCAGGAGGCCGCATGCCATCCTGAATTTCTCATTTTGGGCCTTTCTTCCAGGATTTATTTTCATATGATTTAAATCTGCTTTTCAATATCCACAGCTATAAAATTTTAATTTGGAGCATTAACATATAAATTGAAAAGATGTTTATGGAGTTTCTGTTGAAACATTTCAGTTTTCAGGCCATTTACAATAGTAAAAAATAAATGTTTTTATATGTGATTTTTCAAAATCTATAATTTATTTTAGTTTTTACATCTTTTAACAATTTAGTGCTAATTTAACATTTTAAGCCACAGCATTTTTTTCCGTACTTTTCTAGGACTCAAAAATTCAGGGTTTCATTCGGGTCAACGTTATGACAAATGACTTAATTGGTTTTTGAGTTTAAATGCATGCCTATTAAATGCCTATTACATGTATTTTACATTCATAGTTAAATAGATGGGCTTTTTATTGTTGTATCTGTAAATCTGTAAAAAAAAAAAAAAAAAAAAAAAAAAAAAATTACATTGATATTTGAATCCAGGACATTATTAACTCAGCTGTGGGATATAGAAGACCTGTTTCTATGGAAACAACCTCTGAATGTAGATTATGTCATTTTCTGTATCTAGTGGCTGCAGGCAAACCCCCCCACTTATAGCTTTGACCCTTTTTAAAAACATTCATTTAGAATGCAACACGTTCTTTTTAGCCATGCTTCGATCAGTTTGATCATTCTGTATTTAACATGTAGAAAAACTAAGCAGCAGTGGCAGCATTTACATATGCTTTTAAACTATTTTATACCATTTGTATAGTGGCCCCAGCCATAATGGATGCTGGTTACTCTTTCTGTGTCCCCTGGTGAAGTGACTGTTTAACTGTGAAAGTGATGAGGTCGGGCCTCTTGGAATCAGATGGTCTTGTACTGGTTCTGATCCTCTTTCCCGTTAACAGCTGATTTAGTGTGCACGTGTGTGTGTATGAGTGTTTCTACATGTGTGTCAGCATTCTAGGGTTGCTGTCTTTAGATGTTGTGTACAGTGGTTTTTCCTAATCTGATGGCACATTATATATATTTTTTATTAAAATTTTATTTTTCACCAGTTAGCCTCTGTAATAATGTAATAATCTCTCTTCTCCACGGGTCAAAAGAGTTCATAGAGTTCATTCTGAGGTTACAGTATTGGGCCCATATCTATGGCCTTAAATGGGAGACGTTTGGCCAGATAGGAAACCCACTGAGTCAGATGGAATATCATGAGTGATTATTGTATAATCACTCATGCACCTTTCCCAAATGCACCTTAACCTGTAATTGTTTCTGTAATTTTCCGTGTTGGTGTCATGTGGGAACAGGGTCGCTTTTCCATGTAAGACGCTCTGGAAATTTCCTGCTCAGGACCTAGTAAGATTTACAGAACTCTTCAGCCACGGCTCTAGTGTGAACAAAAGCAAGAACATTCCCGGATAAAGCACGCAAACGGTTACGACGTTCCTACGTATGATGGTTTTACGTTGCCAGATAACAGTGCATTCGTAATATAATATAATATATATAACAATATGGTATAATATAATAAGTTATGTTCACGAACTTGCTAGCTAGCTAGTTAAATGATCAAAGCAAACATTGAAACTATTATTTTAACTATTTAAATCACGAATTAGCGAACTAGCATTTCACATCCAGCTAGCTGCTGACGCTAGTTTATGGAGGCTATTTTCCTAACATTTCACATCCATCTATCTAATAGCAATTAACTGCAATATAAAAATCAGATTACATTATGCAAATGTATAGCTATGTGGCATAGGAGCATTGTATTAACTAATCACTTTGCAAAATAGTGAACATTAGCTAGCTAGCCAATTGATAGCTGGGTAGTATTTAACGTTGCCAGTAGTTTTGTCTAGTTTTGTCTTCTATGTGCATAGTTAAGAAATGTGTAACCTTTGCCAGTTGACTCTTGAAAGGTCATAAAACTTGTTAAATATGTGGCCAGGGGGGATCAGTTTCCTCAGCATCAAAATCCATTGTAACTCCTAATGGTAGTTAGCAGCATCTTTGTTTTAGCTACTGAACATGTCTTGGACCGACTCAGAGACAAGATGACTTTTGTCTATCCATGCAGACCATGAAATTAATCAACAGCTCTGTGGCACCTTTCAGAGATGCTGTGGTCTACGACAAAATAACAGACATCCTGCGAAAACGAGGTATAATGAGACAGAAGGCCCAGATCATTAGCAAACTGAAAAGTCTGCGTATAAAAATTTTTGAAATAAATTGTTGAGTTGAGTTGTTCTTTCTTTTCTATGAAACATAGGCTGAATATTTGTACCAGACTTGTCCACCATATCCCTCAGATTGCCTATTGCAAGGTCTGAAGTAAGCTTCACACCTTTCTCACCACAGGGATGTATTTTGCCCCTATTTGTGATGCTGTTTGCTACAGCTTTCATACCAGTTATAAAAATGGGCTTTCACACCAGTTACTAAAAGGGCTTTCACACCAGTCTTTCACACTAAAATGGTGAACCCTCCATTTTTCCCCCCACAACCATATTCATGATGTGAGCATCGGGCACCAAATAGTAATCTGATCAGACTGGTTATTCTGCTTCTGAAAATGTTACTTGAGATAAAGATAAAACACACAACTTTAGGCGCCGTGACACACAGTTCCTGAAGTGAGAAAAACCTGCATGTATAGGCGATTCTCCTGTTAAATCTTGTGTCGGCTGTTATTTTAGTTCATCTCGGGTCATCTAGAATATGATGCAAATCAAGGTGTCTACACTCCACCCTCAGGGTAAAAATGTACCAGCATTTTAAAATGTAATTTAAACATTTACTCTGACACGCAGACAGGACATGCAACATTTCCGCGTGTGTAATCTATGGACTATGGAAAAAATACCCTCTAATGGTCTGCTCAACCATTTGGTAGAGCACATTGTGTCTTTTGCCATAGCTTTTTTCTAGGTGAGACTATTAAAGGGTTAAACATCAAGGTGTTAACTCAGTTCCTGTATAGGATAGTATGTGCTAACAGATGTGTCTCCGAAAATATATCATAAAGAATCTAAGGTAAATGTGTCAGACCTTTGTGTTCTGATACAGAAAGATGACA